>OY998159.1:5578501-6778501 GCA_963921925.1 Sphagnum tenellum
TTAATTGATATGTTAATATGATGGCTGTTATAATACATAAGCAAAAATAATTTTCATTCCAAACCTTCATTTTTTATAATTCCTATATGATCATATTCATAAAATAGCATAAATCAAAATTCAGAATTACTTGCATATACCATTCAAACATGATGGAACTTTACACAATACAACATTTAAGCATATACATGGTAACATGATGAATATGATATGTACCATAATGTGAAACATCTAAAATTAAACATTTTGTGTTGGGATGGTAAATGCTACATTTATAAATATATTATTCTAGAATTATTATGGCTTAATTGGTATGTTTAATAAATTAAAGTAAAAATCAAAAAAAGTAAAACTTAACATGAACTACTTCATTTAAACCCACATGCATATGTCCAATATGGTTTGTGCCACATAAACAAAGTTAAATTCTACATGAGGTACCAAATACATGTAGAAGATATGCAGTACAATATACATATCTAGTTTCTTCTTGTTTAAGATTATAATGTAGAGAACAAATACTCAAATCTGACAAGTTTTTCCTTTGATATCCACATGGTTTTCTAGAAATCAATTTACTTGTGACCCCTTGTATAATTGGGTTGGCAATACTAAGTTAACCTTTAACACATTGGCTAGTGATGGATTGAAGAGACAACCAATTGTAAGGTAGTTGTGAGTCGTAATTGTTCACATGATTGCTTTGTTACTTGCTCCAATCACATTCAATTGCCAATGTTTACTTCATACATTATGTAGTTTAGAATCACAATTCATCATATTCGCCCACTATAAAAGTCCATCAATTTTTTATCATTCATATCATCATTTTATCCATATTTGTCACAAACATATTTGTTGATGAGTCAAAATGCCAAAAATAATAGATTAAAATTCCAAGGGTTTGTGGCATCAGCACATTCCTAATTATGGCAGCAAGTGTGCCAGGGTCATAATGACAATCAATGCCATACATTTGAAAGAAAGTGGGAGTCTTTTAAAGGGCTTTTAAGTTCATAACGTCAATTATGAAAACAATTATGTGTTGGACTTGAATGTTGAACCTCTTAAAGGACCCCCTAACCAATCTATTATGCATTTTTTTTTGAACTGAACCTTAATTTACCCCAATTTTAACCCTAATTTTTCCTGAACCTTAATTAATGTCTACTTGGTTATTAATAGACGATGGGTACAATGGTGGACAATGTGAACTAAAGGAGAATGGTTAAAGGCCATGGCGCAAAAAAAAAACAACATGAAGAAAAGTTTAAAACACTTAAAGACCCAACCATCATAGCAAATGTTGGATGGCAAAACCTTCCCTAGCCTTGGTCATACATTTGATGTTCGTAATGTGTACGATGATGCCACATTAACAAGAAGTGGCCACTTTCTAAGCATGAGACCCACAAGAAAAATAATTCCGCCTAGTATATAAGTTACATGGATGAACATATGAAGGCACGCATGTTGGAGGTTTACATGGCCATGACAAGGAACCATTTTTTTTCCAAAAACCAATTGCTTTTGACTATGGCATAGATGGTTTATGCAAAGGTGGTGCTTGGGGTTCAAGTCAATTGGAGGACCATTCCAGGCTACCAAGCCAACAATGCACCTTTGTACTAACCAAATAGATCTAAAGAGGCAAATCCATCAACTCCTCCATAAACTTGCCCACCTCCTACAACAATTCCTCTAGTTCTTACAAGGAGACCTTAGGTTCCTCCTTGATCTCACTCCCCCTTTCTCTTTTCAACTAATACCACCAATTTTGGTTGTTCTTGAAGCAATAGCACCGAGTACTTATTGTACTCAAGATCTGGATCTTGTGATGAATGACCGAATTGTTCAATGCCTTTGGGAACAAAATCCCCTTCAATCACCATTGAACATGGACATGTTTAAGATGGGTTCTAAATTTCAAGCGCATGGATGTAGCACAATTGGATGTTATAGTTTACATAGCATCTTATTTGCCATTTGACACAATAAATGGTTAAGGGTGGTTGGCACAAGATGCTACCATAGTGTCCTCCACAAAACAAGCCAACATTACAGAACATATTTTAGAGGTGTTACGAGAGGAAATGGGTGTAATGCAAATGCAACTTTGGGATATGACATTAGAACAAGATGCATTATGTGAAGAACTCGCTACATGCCAAGCAAAGTGTCTTGGGCTAAAACAAAATGTTGCCATTCAGTAATAAACATTACAATTAGCACTCACAAGGGCCACTAAGGTGGAAAAAGAATGCCTAAATTTGTGGAAGACATTGAACGCTACCATAAAACATTCATTGATATGAAGGAATAGTATCGAAAAGATGCTAAAACATTTGTAAATGTGACCAAAAAAAATTTGAACCACATGCAACTTGCATGCATTTTGGCAAAATCTCGAATTACACAAATGGAGGTGGAGCTCATAAAAATGCAAATGGAATATTGTGAAGATGGGAGGTTCCGATCACACAGTTTGACATCATGGCCCAAGATATCCTTCTTGACAATTTACCCAAGATGACAAAAAATGCAAACATAGATTGGGCGATGCATCTCAAACTCAATTGGGAATGTCATTACCATGTTCAAAAAAATAGGGGAACTTTTGTGGCCCACACCTCCACTCTTCATTTGAAATGGGGAACTATGCCTTATTTTTTACTCCCCATTTGGACCAAAAGGTGCATGGATTTTGGGCACTTGCCAACACATGTACCATTTGCAATGCCTAATCACTTTGATGGTGGCAAGGAGGAGATGTTCACAATGTAGGGTTCCATTTCATCGGCACCTATATGAACAATTTAATCTTTGAATGGCCATGCCACAACATTGGGAGTACAATAGGTTGGAAACACCCAATAGGCCATAAGCATAGGGTGTAATCATGAAATGGATTTGGAATGTTGGCATGTCTATTATTACATGGGGGAGTCAATACAACGAATGACAATATAATGAATCCATGATTTAGAAGGCATGTGAATTGTTGTACTCGTCAACAACCGATACACAATGCCATTGGTTTTATCAAATGTTTCAAAGGTGGTATAACTTTAAAACCAACAAGTTTGAATATAATCTAAATCCAAAACATGTTTGGTACAACATGCTAGGGGAGGAGACTGGGCAAGGGAGGAGATCGGGCAAGGGTTCACCGGCATAAGTGATCTTCAAGTTGAAAACCAAGCCAACTTGACATTAGAAGACATTAACAAAGGGCTACGTTTGAAAGATGATGTTGCTTTTACATTATTAACTACAATATATCTTCACATGATTGCAACACTCAATGAGATAGATAATATTTTTGTGTTAGATGCAATTTTGAATGGGGAACCCATTGGGGTAATAAATCATTTTAGCCAACAAAATGGCATTAATATTAGGGAAAGTAGTAGAAGAGGAGATATTAGATCAAAGTAGTAAGGTGAGGTGGAATGTGCCACTAAATGCAACATATGTACATTGTGGAGTAGCCTCGATATTGTACAAAATTGATATTTATACAACAATATGGGCAAACAAGTTGTTTCCCTTAAAATTTGGTCACAATTAATGTAAACATAATTAACTATAATCATATGTAAAATTTTATAATTGCAAAATGAATTGGATGATTGGATATGGCCCATAATTTTTGAATATTGAACATTGATGACAATGTGATTGGAACGAATGGAAAACATATAATTATAATTATATAAATTGTGTTACAAAAATTGCATCATTTTTTTCTCCCAACAAGGAAAGATTGTTTTTTAATATTCCATTTGTTCCCAACATGTTCCATTCAAGTTCCCAATGGGTTCCCATCAATAACCCCAATTTTTCATGAAGGGATCACACAAGATGGTGACTAAAAGGGTTTTGGTCACCATAAGGGGAGTTGTAGCCCTTGTCAAGAGCTTTCCAACAACGTGTCACATGCCACCTGCACGTAACAAAATCAGGTCAATTCTCGACTTTTAGTGGTCAGAAATCAAATTGTCAATTTGACTCCCAACCCTTTTTTTGGCCATAACTTATGTTTTAGATGTCCAAATGGGACATGCAAGCCCATTTTAAACATCTACGTTTCAAGAGCTTTCCAATGATATAAAAAACTCCTTGATCCATTGATTTTTGACCCCTGCAATTTCCCTCTGAAGATTCAGGAGTCCATTGGGACTCCATCTCCCAAAGTGAGAGTTGCCTTGGGAGTTTGAAGGTTCATTCCCTCACACTTTCCACACTCCTGGGAGCATGTGATGTGACTCCTGGGCTTCCCTCTTGACCCACAACCTTGCAAGCCCTTTGCTTTGGTCACGAACCCAAGGCTAGGGTTGCGATAGTGGCGATAAAAATAAATTTAATTATTGCTTACATGTGGCTATTGAAAGGTTTTCAATTACCATAGTCAGGTGGTGATTAAATTTGATCACCATCCGACATCACTAACTAAATTCACCATTAAACAATAGTTATGTATTTTAATCACCACAAATTGATTTGCTAGCATTTTTGGTTGCCATTTGGGAACCATCAAATGGTGACCAAATTTGTCTCAGCCATCCAATGGCAACCAATTTTGGAAGAGGTTTTTTGAAGCTATATGAGTTTTAGAATGTAATCCATGATTCATTTTTGAACACCTATGTTCTCACTTAGGTTTTGTGTCTTTGGTTGCCCTCTTATAACCATTACATGGAACCTTGGGCAAGTTAAGATGATTAAGTCCTTGGTGAAGGGCTATTTTTTTCACATTTGCGAACATTTTGGAACGCATTGAACCTTGACTTTTCGAAACTTTAATTTTTTTAACAATTAGTGCTTAGAAAGACTTTGGGTCTTTTGTCATCCAAAACTTGAATGATGTCATCGAATGGACAATGGGATAGACAACCACTGGGTGTACCACCGTTGAGTGGACAACCATTGGGCAATCAATTTGACCAAAACCCCCAAAACATGTTATCACACACATCATCTGAAACTTATCCCCTTGGACCTTTGAATGGCCCACCCTTAACTATGCATAAACAAGGGGCTAAAAAAATATCTAGCAGGGAAAACATTTCATTGACGGAAATGAAAGTATCAAAAGCTTGAAAACAAGGATTTTAAATGAATCGCCACACGATGATTCCAAAAAATTTCATGACATTTTTTATGGAACACACAATGGCATATTTCAATGATGTTTTTGTGAACACACAAGGAATTGGCCTAGAGAAGTATCAGCAAGTCATGGAGCATAAGTTTTGGGTAGAAATAGATGGATCTTTGCAATACATTGAGCTTCAAAATTTTCAAGGGTTTTTGGAATGGTTTTAATGAAATTTTTTGGATTTAGCCACAAACTTATTGCAATAGTTTGATGTCTTTTATTCACAAAATGACAAGGTGCATTAAACCACAAAGGTGGCAACTTGTGGGAGAAAATTTCAGGGTGGGCCAAATTCTCAAAGAATTGGTTAAAGAAAAAGGCAAGGCTTGCACCATGGATGGAAAAATACGCTCAAAACCTTCTAGCCCAAATTGGAAGTTGTGGTGTGTTATGGATTCTAAGCACAACAAATGTGTTCTCATGGTTGAGTGGAGACAATCAAGGTGGTTATGGTGTGGTGCACAAGGTGTTAATTGAAAGATTCAATTACATCCCAAGCATGATTGAGTTGGCAGGGAAGACATCGAAAACAAATGACAAGCAAGAAGCACATAAACAACAATCAATGGAAATCATCGCATGCACGTGCGAACATTTAAGTGTCATCAAAATTCCTTGCTATCCACACAAAAACCATGGAAACATACACATTGTGGTGGAATGGGGGAACTTTTCCACAAATGTTGGATTACAATATGAAGTACTCCCCCATTATTGATAATTGTATATTATTACGACAAGGGGGGCCAAATATGGAAGGGCAAACATGACTTGTCCCCTTTAGGCAAAATCATGTGAAGTTGGCATAACATTCATCAACATTTTGAATGTAATACATCATTTTGGAATTTTGCACAACAATTTGTCCAAGGACAACATTAGATTACATTTTCCAACTAACAAATTAAATGTTGTGTACATAGGTGTGTGATTGGGGTGAAGTTGAATGCTCGCAAAACATGACACCATCATGGTATGGATTTGCAAAGGAACAAGATGCCACCAACACACCCCAAAAAAAAAAATGTTGGTGGGTTGCCCCAAAATTTTTTTTGTTTACAACGAATCAAGAATTGTAAATTTCCTTTAACAAATGGCTAAGCAACACGTCACAACTTTGAAGTTAGAAGCATATTCGATGGGCAAGCAAGCAAATGTCATATGGCGTGATGATTAGGATGCAAAATATTTTGTGGACAATTCAACCAATATGTCATTTGGGAAATTGATTCATGACATGTATGACCCAAATCCAAAAGCACAAAGAACTATTCAACATGTTGTGCACACATTGATGGGGCCTCCATACAATTGGACTACACCTTTTAAATGTTATTGAAGGCATCCATAGATAGTTTGTAATTGTTAAATATGGAATATGGTGTAATTTGCATGATCTTTCAAAATTGACATGTTTTGGACTTGTGGGTTTTATAAAACCCAATTTTGTGAGCGAATCATATTGTCATGTGTAATCAAATTTGAGGTTTATGAATCCATCCTCTTTCTACATTTGAAATGTGTGCACATATCTATGCTCTATAATGATGATGGGTTTCTTGTAAACATAATATACAATGATCATATACAATTTTACACAAGTATTGCCCATCTATTTCTTAAATTTAATGAATGGACTTATCATTGATAACTTGTTCCAATAAATGTTTTCATAATTGATATACATGATTTAACAAAAAATAAAAATAAAAAAATCATTTAAAACAACATTCACTTTATATACTTTTGTTTTTGTTTTTTTTTTGGGCATTGCTTACCAAGGTGAGGATATTGTGTTTACATTGATTATAGAGTATGGTAACTTAACATATTTTGGCTCCCATGTAATAGGTCTATTTTTATATGAGGATTTTTTAAAGATGATAGTTTGGCCCGTGTTGAAACTTGGGATTAGTGATAAAGTTGTGACACCTTGAAGGAGGTTGGTTTCTTTTAGATGATTTCTCTTGAAGATTATATTTTTGCATGGTGAAATATTGGAATTTCCATTAAAAAAAAAAATCCTTAAAATATTCTTTCATGTAAATTGTAAGGTCATAGTGACACACTGAAAAGATGGTGACCGAAAATTTTCAATTGCCAACCTTGTGACAATTGAAATTTTTGGTCGTCATGGGATTGGCAACCAAAATCCATTTTCAATCACCAATCATGACAAGGGTAGCTCGAATGTGACCAAGGATTTTCCTATGTCCATCGTAACAAATGTGACGAATGCGATGGACGCATTAAGATGGATGCGATGTGATGCCCAACGTAAAATGGGTACATCACATCAATTTTGATAACCCTGGTCAAAATACCATCAAATCCATATAATGGATGAAAATGTTGAAAATACGACGATGAGGACCAATTATGGTTCTTATCAATTCCTAGTTATATTATTCAGATTGTGTAACACCTTGTTGATGTTCACAACCCTCGGGAACTTGATCTGTCATGAAAAGCTACATGAATTTGTGATCATCTACATTGATGATATTTTTTAACGTATTCCAAAATTACTAAAAAATATGTGGAGCATTTAGAATATGTTTTGAATAAGCTTTAATAAAACAAACTCTTTGTCAATAGGGCAAATATTATGTTTGCCCAAGAAGATATGGATTACCTTGGGCATGTGCTAACAAAGGAAAGGGTGAAGCCTAACCCTAAGAAATTACAAACCATAATAGGTTGGAAAAACCAATCATGGCCAAGGGAATTTGATTTGTCCTAAACTTAACAAATTTTTGCTAAAAATTCATTAATACGTTTTTATAGATGGTGAAACCGCTTTCAAGTCTCCTTAAAAAAGAATTATATTTCGAGTGGAAAGGAAACAATAGAAGGCATTTAAAGACTTGAAGGGAAAACTTTAATCTATCATTTGTTGAAGTTTCTAAACTTCACTAAATTGTTCAAAGGTCACACAAATGCAAGTGACTTTGTTATTAAGGGGATCCTCGTGCAAGATGGACACCCAATTGGTTTTGAAAGCAAGAAGCTCTATGGAACACAACTATAATGGCCAACCCATGAGAAAAAGTTGTACGCTATGGTGTATTGCTTAAAGATTTGGCAACATTGCATGGGGACATACAAAACAAAGGGTTGCATAGATAATGTCTCCTTGAGGTATTTTGAAACGCAACCAAGGGCTTTAGCAAAACAACTGAGATGGCACAATACCTTGGCATTACTAGATGTGGAGTTAAATCACAAGCTAAGTCGGAACAATGTATCCCTGATGCATTGAGTCAAAATGACAAATTATAAATGGAAAAACCCTTGACCAAGACTCAAGAACTAAGGGCCTTCTTCCAAGGGGAAAATAACTTTGAGTAGAAAATAAAAGAGGAGTATGTGTAGGATCCTTTCACGCAACAGTATTTTTAAAACTTTAAGAGAAGAAAAAGATGAAAGGCATCACTTTTTAAAAAAAGGTTGTTGAAATAGAAACAATCCCAAATTTTATGTGCTAATGAGAAAAGTGAGGATTAAGATCATGCAACAAGAACATGATGTGCTTTTGGCAAGGCACCATGGAGAACAAACCACAAGAGTGGCCATAGGTGAAAAATTTTACTAACATAAGATGAAGGAGGACCTAGAGCACTTTGTGCACACATGTGTCAAATGCCAAAGTACTAAATCCATCTATAAAAAGAAATATGAACTTTACAAACCTCTACCAATCCCAAGTGAGCCATGGGAAAGCTTGGTTTAAATGGTTCCAATTAAAACAATCACAACTTTCAATTCAACGGAGTTGTTATTTGATATGTGGGTTAGGCACCATGGGATGCTTCAAATAGTTGTAAGTGATAAAGATGCCAAGTTTATAGCAAGTTTTTGAAATCATTTGTTCCAAAAGGTTGGAACGAAATTGTTTTTAATACAACATTTCACACACAAACTAATGGTTAAACAAAAATGGTAAATGGGGTGTTAATCAATGCCTCAGATCTATGTGAGCATTGATAAAAAGGATTGGGGAAAACATCTAGGCCTCACAAAGTTTTGTTATAATTCCACAACACACTAGGCAACCAAAATGTCACCGTTTGAGCTAGTGTTGAAAAAAAAGCCATGAAACATACGGACCTAACAAATCCTATGGGACAAAAGGATCACTCCAAAAAAGTCATGGAGATGGTCAAAGGGTGTGAAGAGTTATGTGCTGAACCCAAAAAGTATTGGAGTAGGCTCAAAAATAGTATGAAAAACATGCCAACAAAACACAAAGGTAGAGGGAGTTTGAGGTTGGGCAACACATGTGGCTAAACATCTAGGATTTTAAAATGTTTGATGGATTAACCCCACGTTTCACCATTTAGTATGTGGGGCCTTATGAAAATTTACATAAACCACACCCCAACGTGTACACCTTGAAATTGCCAACAAACTTTGTGGCACATTGACCTTTTATGCTTCAAAACTAAAGTTGTTTCTTAATGATGACTAAAGATCAAACTAAAAGCAAAAGGTGCAACAAGATGTGCATGCCATCAAACATAAGTTTACAACCAAGATTGAAAACATGTTTCATGCAAAACAAACACACCTCAAGGGCAAAAAATATTTGGTCAAACACAAAGGTTGTCATCACAAGGAAGCAACACCAATGAAATTTGCTCATTTAAACCATGGTGAAAGCACACTAAAGGTGAACCACTTTTCACCCAAAAAGGTGATGTATAATGAGTAGTATAATGTTTAGTAAGCTAAAATCTTGATGTTATCCTTTAACCATCCTAAATATAAGCAAAAAAAACTTCAAAATTTGCATGATAACATTTTGGAACTCAAAGTTCACTTTGAGTCAAAATTAATTTTGATCCAACAGTTAGATGAAAAGGATTGGATAAAATTAATGTACATACAATATATAACTTACATTTTTTCAACAACCATAAGGCCTCATGTTTGTGCTTCATGAAAAATTACCAAACAAAAGAAAACTAAGAAAACAATGCAATGCCCAACTACAAAATTTCTTCCTCTTTGATATTGTACTGGTTTTTTCTTACATAAATATATTGTTATGCATTTATTGTTCAAAATGAAAAAAACACATTTTTTGAATGAAATTCCATCCAAAAACTTTAAATCTTTAAATGGTCTTAAATTTAATTCATGTATATCAATATCATAAACCATAAAAAAAATTCACCCAAGAATTCCACTCACAACCCTAGTTTTGAAGTATATATGCAATTTTTTAAAACTTTATGACAATTGTTATTTTGTCACAAATATATTCCATACATTCAAGTTTTTCATTGTTTGTTGAATTTTTTAGAACAATTTATTTGATCAAGTTTAAAGTTAATCAAATATACTTATAAAAAAACAAATGCAAAATGTGATGTCCATAATTACCAAAAAAATACTTGCAAAAAAATTATACTTATGATTACTTTTTTGAGGGGGCTTAGTGTGTTTTCACCCACCACATACTAGATATGGTGGCCAAGTTTGAACAAGAAAAAGGGCATGAACTTGTAGTGAAGAAAACACAAAAAGAAAAGAAAAACATACCTAAAAAAGCCTAAGTGTTGATGAAGGTGTCAACCCCTTTTAAAATGGGAGGAGAGTGCCAACAAATAAACAAAACAAATCAACCTCACAAGTCTACAAGGGTTAACGGTTTTTGCGAACATGGTCAATGGAGAAAAGGTTAAAGCTCATGGGAGAGGAAGTGGCTGGGAAAGGCAATGAAATAGCAACCAACGAGAATGAACTTAAAGTTGAACTTGAATCAAAATACTTTAAAGCCTGATAAGGCAAAATTGGGATAGTGGTGTGTGAATAAATTGCACATCCTTCATCTTTTTCTCATTCAAATTTCATTTGTACACAAATAATGGGTCTTTTAGAATTAAGGATATTAAAATTATGAACTTCACTTGGAGAAGTCAAACTTCCTACACATGGATTTACAAACAATGTCCCACTTGTAAAAAAGGTTCAAGTCATAAAACACAATTTGACATATCTATTGGCACGTTCAAAACCTTTGCTCAATGTGGTCACCAAAACCTAAAATTAAACTCGAAATGGACTCCAAGGAAAGAAAAGCTCAAAGGGGGAACATGTGAAGTGAAAAGAAAAAACACTAGAAGAAAACACATAAGGTGAAAAAAAACACACCTGAAATAGTTCCTCTTGTGCTAAAAACACAAGGGCATAACACAAATGGGCTCTTATGATCATGAAAGTAGTTAATCACACAATTGTTGATTAAAGAAAGAAACGTGACAGAAGCACCCAAGGGTAATCACCCCAAAGTAACATCAACAAAGATGTCGACTTCTCTATAGTTGGGGAGAATGACATGCCTTTCTAGGTGAAACCCCAAGTGAGGAAACTCACTTAATCAAGGCCCAAGTTTGGACCATCACAAGGTGGCCTTCATGACGAATTGGGTTATGAATCTGAGTGTTGTGTTGGGTTCAACTCTTAGTTTGACATCACTCACAACTCGCATAGGTGCAAGAAGTAAAGAAGGGGGGCCAAGGAGATGTCCTTAACACATTAAGTTTTCAGAATAGACAAAAAATGTGGTTAGACCATGATACGAGAATTAATAATCTCGGGCAACAATGCTTTGAACCAATTGGGAAGTCTATAATTGGTTTTAGTACCACCTGTCTAGAGGTCAAAAATTAGCCCCAAGCTCAATGGTTCATGAAACAAGGTGAATGCTAGAACTAACCAAGTGTGTGGCTTGCCATGTGCAAGTAGTTTAGATGTTTAACAAGGAATGTGATTGGAGGCATGGGCGCAAAGGTGCCAAAGCGAATCAAGATGCAAAAGATATATGGTGGCCACCAAATTGTAATACATAATAGATTGGAAAAACATTGGTTATATAGTGGTGTTAACCAATGACAAGATTATTGGTTTATGAGCACTTTTGATTCATGAATGGGACTAGTAACAATTCTATTGTATGTATGTCACCTATGCATTATGTTGATTGATAAATCATGGTCATTTAAAAATAAGTTTAGTAATAGGTAAAAGAGAATGTCATATATATGTTTGTATGTACAAAGAACATAAGTTACAAGGCTGAATTTTAGCTGTTTATTTTCTAAATGTGTGAGGGCTTGTTGATCATATATTATTTACAACCCATCATAAATCTTACCTTGTTATTTCATACACCAACCCTAAGTCACAGGAGTCAGTGATGCATCATGTAGCTCAAATCAGTTATTTTCCTGCTGCCTTTTTGTGTGTACACATGATGTTACCAGGAAAGAGGTATCCAATTGCTATGAGTTGTGGCATTTCAAAAGATGTGCAGAAAAAGATCACCAGCAACCATTGTTCTCTGTGTTTCCTTAACAATGATCCCAGACTTGCAATTTTTGCATTGGACTGCATTTTCTCAAACCAGATCGCATAAGGTGCTTCATTGGAGATGTATGCAAAAAATGAAAGTGGAATTAGGGAACACTGCAGCAGCTCATGTGAATAACAAGCTTGCCGTGGATAAAGGGGGTCTGCAACCAGGAATTAATAAGACATAGCAAAATGCATACACAAGAGCAGGCAATTACCAATTGGGGCTTGGTATATTGGTTGCAATAGGCTTTCATCTATCCTACCACAGGCAATTCAATCAATTCACAAGTTGAATTGCAGATTTTTTTGTGGCAGAGAGGTTGCTTGTTCCTCTGAGTCTTTGGAAGTCCAGGTGCTTGTAGGAGACAGAACTCCAAAACAGGTACTCAAAAGACTTGGCTCTAGACCTTGTGGGAGTGCTACATGTAGAACCACAGAATTTCCGTATAATCATGCCAGTGTTCAGCTCTGCTGTTATGCAAATCATTGGCCCACAATTGTCCAGGGAATAGAAAGAGGTTGCACCCACACATGCTCTTAAGGGCAAGAAAAGGTAACTGTTGCAACAATGTCGACCTTTATTAACTGCCACGAAACCTGGATCTCAGGCTGGACTAGGAATCAATAAGGACCCTTTGAGGCCATTTTATCAGGAAAAGCAATTTGTAGGGGTTTCTCACATCTGATGCCCAGGTGTGAATCATAATCATCTGATTGTTGTGCCCACTTTTTGCAAGTAAGCTTGTCCACTTCTATCTCCTCAAAGGTCTTGCAGTTCTGGGAATGGATTTCTGCCAGTCCTGCATAGCTTTTTGCAGATATGGCTATGAAGGATTGCTCCTCTTCTGTTAGATGCCGCAAAAACTTTGCAGGACTCCCTACCCACACCTGAACACCAAACCAAACCAGCCAAGCAACAGACAAAACTTGTTATGGAACACGATTGCAAAGAACAGCTTACTTGGCACGTGCTCAGATACACCACCTAGAATTTGATTTGACATCTCAAGCCCTTCAAGTCAATATGAACTGTTGTAAACATATCTGTAAAAAATGCTGCCATGAAAAACAGTGAGCTGCACAGATATTTACAGTTTATTTGAAACTAAGGTAGCCCGCTCTGTAACTGACAGAGTAAGATATATTGCAACAGTTTTCAGAAGGCTAAGAAGATATGAAGATTCATGAAGCCACCACTTCTGAACAGCTTTTAAATACAACTTTCACATTTGAAGATGAATGGGACTAGTTGCCAGATTTCAGATCAGCTGAAAGAACTCATACCTGACCAGAAGGTACACGGGTATTCTGAGTGATCAATGCTCCAGCAGCAACCATCGCACCCTTCTCCACAGCAGCTCCATCCAAGATAGTGGCCCCCATGCCTACAAATGCTTCATCCTCCGAGGTGCAGCCATGCAACACGACATTGTGTCCTAATCCCACTCCCCACAACCCATTAAACTTGAAGAAGGCCAATTCAAGGCTTTAGCAGTCTCAGACATTGGCTACCATAGAAGAGACCAAGGCAAAGCACATGAATTAGTTGATCTCTGTATCCTCACAGTGACCAATCCCATCCTTCACACATGACCTTTAGGCATCACTGGCATCTATTAAGAAAAAGGACTGTTTATGACAAGCCCATCTGAATAAACTATAAGCTACAATACTTGAAGGAGATCACTCTTGAAACAGAAGAGTAGCCTCTGCCAAGTAGACAACTTAGATACTTCTGGACACAATGCTTACATGCTATTGAAGTTTGCATAGAAACTTGATGATCTAGAGGCTCATATACAGACAACAAGACTGGTTCTTGTAAGGCTAAATTGGAAACTCTTACCAACTGTGACCTTATCCCCAATGATGGTGGGTGCAACATTTCCACTCGCATTGGTTTTGGCAACATGCACTAGAGTGTTATCTTGAATGTTTGTTTCAACCCCCACTTGTATGTAGTTCACATCACCTGCCCACATCCAAAAATGCTGCAAATATCGTTACAAAGCCTATTGTAACATTTCCCTAATTTCATTCATTACCAACCCTATAGATATAAGGTGGTGTGCATACGTGACAGACAGTCCTCACAAGGTTGGGAACAGAGCCATCAACAAAACACATCCAACAACCCTAAGACAAAACATAAATCATGCACCTACTGCAACACAATGAATGGAGTATGAATAGCCACAAAATCTCGGGTAACTTCTGTGCTCATGAATGCCAAAGCATTGTATGGAACAATCAGTTGGAAATTGATCCCCTTAGCTATGACCATGCATGTTGTCAACCTCAGAATGAGATCACACAACTTGAGATTATTTTTGAACCCTAAATCAGAAAGGAAATTTGCAACAGCCACAAAATTTGCAGATTGATCACAAACTGAAACTCTTAACATCAGCATCACAAATACTTTCACATAATCCCCTTTTTGCATTCTGGGCAAAAAATCTGCTGAAGGTGAGACGAGAAATGAGCAAGAGAATGCATGAGCTCCAGGTTTTCAAAGGTTCTTAACCTCCGAGCACACAGCCATACCAAATGGATGAATTCTTGCCAATCTTCACATCCCCAAGGACTTGAGGCACTGGGCGCCACAAAAACCGTCTCATAATCACTGGAGACTTACCAAACAGACTCATTCTTGTTTGATGCCTTGACACTGCAAGAAAAAAACCCAAGAACTTCCATCAATGTAAACCCCTGAGTCAGGTTTCTCTAGGTTATCAGAACCTACTTAGTACAGAAATTGTGAACTGCAGAACAAAGCCAAGGTCATGCCGATCCTCACACAGTGACTGAGCAAACAGGGTTCGCATTGAGCTCTTAGGACATCTCTCCATTACTCTGCTGTAATCACAGCAGCTTTCCATTATGTTCTTCAACTAGTTGTGCTCACAGTCGTCTCACAGCTCTACCAGTCAAGCATTGACCAACTGTTGAAGCTGTGAGTCACACTGTGACTTGTCATACCATACAATGCATCTTTTTTTTCTCTCATGAGAACATATTTTTCCAGAGTTCCTAACATGATTAATTGCATATTTTCCCCACACTTGCAGCTCTCTAATGGAAGCCAACTGTCCCTGCAGCAAGAAACAAGGCCCCATGTCAGTGGCTTTTCATTAGGCTGCTTTGATCACAGCACAGCACACTGTGTGTAGCTGTGATCACAGCAGCCTAATGAAAAGAGATCCTTAATCAGGATCAAACCCTGATCAACGCGTATCACCTTAAGATGAGCACTACATTCGTTCCATTGGCTACAGAAGCTACGCCAACAGAAAAGCAGCCAAAGATTCACACAGAGAACAAGACCCCACAGTAAAATGAGCGGAAGCAATTCAGCTCCTGTTTGCTTGTGCAGGGCTGGTCATCCCTGAATCCGACACAAAGAAGCGATCGATGGATCGATCTCGACTTGTGTGTTAACTAACACACAGTCCACAAACCGCACTTACATTCTTCTTTGAAAGCAGCGGAGCCTTGCACCCGAGCTCCTAGTCGATCTAGGGGTTGTCCCGTTTCCCGCAACGCCACACCCATGGAGTACACAAATCTTCCCAGAGTCCCCGTCCGTCCTTGTACTCCACTTGGCTTTTTATTTCCGCAATGTAAAACTCCTCCTCATCATCCTCGTCCCGAGCGTCCTCCTCCTCCCTCTTCTTCTTCTTCTTCTTCTCTAATGAACGAATCAGCAACCTTGAGAGAGGAGAGTTCCCAGTGTCGCTGTGAGTCTGTCCGCTGCAAACACTCACTTCCCGTTTTTCTCAGGATTACTAACCCTGTCTGTATGTGTATCCAGACAAGGCTTATAGTATTAGTGATGTTCTCTGAAACTTTCCATAAAACCTTCTTTTATCCCATATGCTTTGGCAAATGTTGTCCTCCTCTCACCTATAGAAATACGTCAAAGATTGACAAAGATAACAAAGGGGGCATTGGTGATTGCTGCATGTATGTAGTGGTAGTGGCAAGGATCATTTTTTGATTTGTGTCGCTCTCACATTAGAGGGGAATGGAAGTTTTTATTTTGGGAATTGTCCAACTTTTGATTTTTAGAAAGGTGTTTCTCCCTCTTAGGTTAATAGAAAATAAAATTGTACATGGAGCTCCATATACCTTAACTAACTAATATGAAGTGTGATAACAGAACCTGCATATTTGTAAGGCACCTTTGTTACTGTGATTCATATTAATTAGTAGGGGAAGTGGGGAAGTTGATGCTTAAGGTACAAGTTTATTTTAAAATAAATTGATTGAGTGACTTAGGAAAGATAAAATCATTTTGAATGTCAGAAGTTTGGATAATCTTTTGAAAAAAGAATGTACATTCCACTTTGAAGTGAAAAAATATATGAAAGAAAAACTCTATTGTCATTAAGACTATACACATGCAATACTCTGTAAAGTAAAAGAAGGGTGGTGTTTTTTCACTTTGGCACATCTATGTATGTGAGAGGAGGACAACATTTGCCAAAGCATATGAGATTTTTTTTAAAAAGGAAGTGTAATTGGGATTGTGTTGAAAAACATAGTGAGACCATGGGGAACCCACATGTAGAGCTTCCCATTAGTCGCATGGAATTTCTCTTTTTAAAATTGTTTGTCACCATTTTTGGCCTAAGGTAATGGGGTCAAAATTTTGGGGACATAGTGTATTAATAGATAAAGAGGGTGTTGAATATGCTTATGTGTAGATGTGCAAAAAAAATGTTATAACCAATGAAATTGCTAGATTTAGTTGTTTGAAAAAAAATTAGTTGATTTAGAAAATTAATAATAATTAAATATGTAAAAGGATTTGATAGGCTTATGATAGACCAATGGAAATGTTATAAAGGGATCATTATTTTCAATAGAGTGTAAGCTAGAAAATTTTCTTTTTTAATCAAGGGGATTATTAAATTTGGCAATTTGAATTTGATTTCTTAGTTATCTTGAATGAACTAACAATCAATGTATAATATCTATTTTTGAACATGGTTCTAAACTTCTAGGATGTTACTTGTGGATTTCATTTTCAATGTGGCCTCTATGGCAATCATTTATAAGATGTTTAAAAAATGATGATCAACCTTTGAAAGATTTAACCAAATTTAGCTATAAATCAAATATGAAATCAAAAAATTTAAAGAACCTTCTATTCTCATAGCTACAAATTGAAACACAATATAAAAATCTGAAATTTTTTATTAGGTTTTTTTTTTCACTTTTAATGATCAAAACCTTCCATAATCATTTCATTTTATTTTATTTTCTAGCAAAAAATTTCCAGTCAAAAAAATGATGCCTAGCCTTGCCCCAGCCTATTCCAATGCATATTCCCATATAGTTAAATAGGCATTTTAGTTCAGCTTTTATGAAGTTCAGCTTGAAACTTTCTTTACTTTTGGCCAATTTTTCAATAAAAAGAAAATCTCTAAATTTTTAATTAAAAAATGAAGTGATTTGGTGGGTTTCAATTGCCAAAATTGAAAAAGAAAATAGTATAAATTGCCAAATCTTTATAGGGTAAAAAGGCCAAGTCAGAACAAAGGTTAGTGTCTAAATATGCTTAACAAATAGACAAACCACCCATTGGCATACTCCCATTTCATGATCACCATTCAACAAGGGACCTATGATCAAATGTTTGGTCTTGAAATTTTGTGTTTACTGATGGGTGGGAACTACAACCCAAAAAATAATTGTTGTCCTACCATTGCATGTGTTATATTTGGTCATGGGTGTTAACAAATAGGAGATCTACCCAAGTGCAAACATAAATCTTTATTGAAAGAAAACTACAACATAATGCTCACAACACAAAACACAACATCAAAAACTCTCCAAGGTTCTTGTCACAAGAAATACACAAACTTGTGTAATGAAGAAAAGAGAAACAAACCATGAACACCAAGGTATTTAACTAAAAGACCAAACCACAAATAACCAAACTAAAATAAGTAACGAAAGTAATTCAACCTTGTGAAAGTAACCTAATTACTTTCCTACTCCAGTAACTAATGAGACCTAACTAGTTGAGCTTGAATTCTCAACACTCCCCCTCAAACTCAAATCCACTTTTAGTACACCAAGCATTTTTTAAAATTTCTTTAGCTTGTCTGTACGTAAAGCCTTTGTGAAAATGTCAGCAACTTGATCTTCGGTACTTACATGAATGAGGTCAATTTCTTTTGCTAGAACTTTTTCTCTAATAAAGTGGTAGTGCACCTCAATGTGCTTTGTCCTAGCATGATAGACTGGATTGCTAGCAAGTAGTATGCTACTAATGTTATCACAATAGATGACAATAGGAGCATCCACTGACTGTCCCAAATCTGAGAGTAATTTTTGTAACCAAACTACTTCACATGCAGCAATTGCTGCACCTTTGTATTTTGCTTCCGTGCTTGATAATGCAACTGTTGGTTGTTTTTTACTACTCCAACTAACAGCACCACTTCCAAAAGAAAACATGAAACCACTGGTTGATCTTCTATCTAAAACATAGCCAACCCAATCAGCATCCGTGTATCCATGTACTTGTAACTACCTATTGGCTTCATAAAAAATTCCACATTGCAAGGTATGTTTTATGTACCTCAGTATGCGCCTCACTGCATCCAAATGTGGCTTTCATGGTGTTTGCATGAATTGACTCACCACTCCAACTGCATAACTCAAATCTGCCCTTGTGATGGTCATGTAAATCAAACTCCCCACTATGCGTCTGTACATAGTGGTATCCTCCATGAGGTCTCCTTCATCTGCACTCAACTTCACATTTTGCTCCAATGGAATTGAAATGAGTTTACAACCTGTCATCCCATATTCGGACAATTTGTTCAAGGCATATTACCTTTGTAGTAACCATATTCTTTTCAGGGAATGGATTACCTCAATGCCGAGGAAATAACGTAACTCTCCCAAATCTTTCATCTCAAACTTTTGCTTCAAAAGCTTCTTCAAATCAGAGATGTCTGCATCACTATCTCCTGTGATAATCAAGTCATCAAAATAGATGACTATGACTACAATCCCATGATTTGTCTTTTTCACATATAGTGAAAAATCTGCATTGGATGTTTGAAATCCACTTGTGACAAAATATTGACCTATCTTGTCTGACCAAGCTTTAGGTGCTTGCTTCAAGCCATACAAAACTTTCTTCAACCTACAAACCAAATTAGGATGTGTTTGGTCCACATAACCTGGTGGTTGTTCCATGTACACTTCTTCCTGTAAATCTCTATGAAGAAAAGCATTATTTACATCCATTTGATGTAAATACCACCCTTTTGCTTCTGCCATAGCAATGATTGCTCTTACAGTTGTCATTTTGACAACTGGACTATAGGTCTCCTCATAGTCTATGCCATATGTTTGGGCATAACCTTTGGCAACCAATCTTGCTTTGTATCTGCTCACAGATCCATCTGCATTGTGTTTGACTTTGTACGCCCATTTGCACCCAATTGTTTTTTTGTTTTTTGGTAAAGCTACCAATTCCCAAGCAACATTCGCATCCAAAGCCGCCATCTCTTCATCCATGGCATTGTCCCACTTAGGATTTCTAACCGCTTGTTTAAAACAAGTGGGTTCAACCTCTTGTATAACTCTCACCATGTATGTGTAATGATGAGCTACAAAGCCATCATATGTGAGTCTTTGTACAGGGTACTTGACTCGTGTGGATCTTCGTACTCCACTGTTGTTGTCATGTGTTTTCAAAGCTTTTTTGACCATCCGAGCTCCAGGAGTAGTAACTGAAGTGATTCTTGATTCTTCACCTTCACTTTTCTCTGACTCACTTGATTCACCATCTACATGAGAATTTCTAGATGATGTTTGAAAACTACCATGTACAATGTTTGAAGATCTTAATCTTCCTTTCCATGGAGTGCTACTACACCCACTAATTGAAGACTCTTGTGGTCCACTAATTAATTGTGATTCTTGTTCCACATTTGATGAAACATCACCATTTCTAGCTTCTCCATCTTCTGCTACCTTCAATGGTGAGTACCAACTAACCATCTCATCAAACACAACATCTCTACTCACTTGCAACTTCTGAATGGAAGGGCTGAAACATTTATATCCTTTTTGTTCTGAGGAGTATCCAATGAAGATACATTTCTCAGCTTTTGGGACTAGTTTTGATCTCTTCTCATCAGGAACATGCACATATGCAATGCAACCAAACACTCTGAGGTGTGAAACATCGAGTTTCTTGCCTGTGAATTTTTCTTCAAGTGTCATGCCATGAACTGTCGCTATTGGTGTTCGATTCATGATGTAGACTGCAGTTGCTACCGCTTCAGCCCAAAAGTAATTTGGCAAATTCTTCTCATTCAACATGGCACGTGTTATTTCTGCAATGTGCCTGTTTTTCCTTTCAGCAACTCCATTCTGCTGTGGGGAATAACTATATGAGTACTTCCTTTGAATTTCATGCTCCTTCAAGTACTCACTGAATTCATTTGAAAAATACTCTCCCCCTCCATCGGACCTTAGGCACTTGATGCTCACACCTTTCTCCTTCTCCACCATTGCTTTGAAATTCAAAAAATGTTGAAACACTTCACCTTTGTGTTTCATGAAGTAGACCCACACCTTCCTTGTGTGGTCATCAATGAAACTCACGTAGTACTTGCATCCTCCAATGGATTCTGTCTTCGTGGTCCACACATCTGAGTGGATCATTTCCAAAGGTTTGGAACTTACATGAGTTGTTTGAGCTGGGAATGGATGCCTAGCTTGCTTCCCCAATTGGCATGCTTCACAAACCTCTGACATCACCTCTTCTGCTCCAAATTTGGAAAGACCTCCAACAAGTTTTTGTTTCTCCATGAGCTTAAGACGTTGGAGATTAACATGGCCAACTCGCTTGTGCCAAATTCCAATGTCTCCAGCTCTTTTTCCATGTGTGAATAACATGGAATTCACCTCAGGCATGTTCACATCCAAGGTGAACATTCGTCCATTCCTTTCTCCTTTTGCAATATTTGCCTTGGTTCTTCATGTCTTCCACAAAACATCCATTTGGGTTGAATGTCACATGTAAACCTTGTTCCACCATCTGGCCTACGGAGACCAAATTTTTTGTTATGGTTGGAACATGAAGTACATTTTTCAAGTACTTTGTTTGCCCATCTTCCATGGATAATGGCACCTTGCCAATTTGTGTGATGGGATGTGTAGTGTCATCACCAATTTCCACAAACCCTGGTGTCTTCAAATCTTTTGTGTCTCTAAACCATTCTCCATGGCTAGTCATGTGGTTTGAAGCTCGAGAATCCACATACCAGACATTGTTGTCTGATACACCTCCTATCATTAAATTTGCCATGTGTTGCATCACAAACAGTTGCTCATCACCTTGATTACTAGTTGATGCATAATTCCCTTGTTGCAGCTTTCCATTTCGTGCATCATGCTCCCTTTGATAACAGTTTTTTTCCATGTGCCCAGGTTTCCCGCAGTAATAGCAATTTGAATCGCTATTTGGTTGTTGACCTCGATGACTTCCACCACGACCTCCACGACTTCCTCGACTTCCTCTTCCTCTAAAGTTTCCTCGTCCACCCCCATGAACTTGACCTTCATGTTGTTAATGTCCACCGTGCGAGCTTCCGGGTCAACCTCGAAATGAGGTTTTACCACCTCTGCCTCTAACTCTATTGGTATTTGAGTAAAAAACACTTTCTTGTGATCCTCCATTGGATGAAGTACCAACAACTCTCATCTCTTCACTTATAAGTAATGTTATTAAGTCTTAGAAGTTAGGAAATGTTTCTCAAACTGCAATTGAGGTACGGAACTGACTATAGTCTTTTCCAAGTCCATTTAAGGTCACGGCCACTAAATCTTCATCATCTACAGGGGCTCCTATAGATGCAAGAGCATCTGCAAGGTTTTTCACCTCTGTAGAATAATCATTGATGTTCATCTTGTTTTCCTGTAGATTATGCAACTGTTGTTTGAGCTGCATTTTGCGGGCTTGTGTATTGGTGTTGTACATCTTCACTAATGTATCCCAAGCTTGCTTGGGTGATTTTGCATCTTGAATATGCACAATCATGGAATTGGACACACTCACAGAAATCCAATACAAGACTTTCCTTGCTTTTTCATGCCAAGTTTTATTGGCTTGAATTTGTTGTTGTGTGAGGTTTTCTGGGAGAGGAGGTTCTTTCTCATCACCAGTTATGAATTCCCAGTAGCCTTTCCCCATCATGAAATTCATAATCCTAAATTTCCACACTTAGAATTGTTCTTGTCTAGTTTCTCAATTGCAATTTGAGAAAGACCATCCGCCATCTCTCAAGGCACCACTCAATGTCTTCTTGGGGTTTCAAAATGATTTTTATTCCTTCCTAGGGTTTTTAGGGTTAGGGTTAGGGTTTTCCTTCCTTAGGTTTCTAGGATTAGGGTTAGGGTTAGGGCTGAACAAGATAGACCTTGCATATGTATGTATGTTTTGAGTATTATATGAAATTTTATACTATACATACGTTTTACGTATAGGTACGTATGTCGTATAATATTTCGTATGGTATTAAGTACATGATTACATACCACACTTTTGTATGAAAGCCTTGATAATGTACTTGCGCTTCCCAATCTTCAAACTCCTTCCTTCAAGTTCTCTCAAGTTGTATTTGCGCCACTTCAAAACTTTGCTTTGATGTCTTCTCAAAACAAACTTCTGTCACAACAACTTTGCAAAGCTACTCCACAAACATATGACCTTGGATCGATCTAAAATTTTAGTGAAATATAGAATGCTATGTCTACTACCTTCTCTCAAAATTTCAGCTCATTTAATTGCATAAAATGATAGATCTTGCTACTTTCTTGAAGTCACCTCAAACTGGGACCTGAACACAAAATGACTTACAACTCACTCTCAGCAACTCCAAAATCCTTGAGATTTTGAAAGACACATAAGATATATGTTTTCTATATCTGCTCAAAATTTCAGCTTTATTGATGATGATTACAAAGAGATATCACTTTCAAAAGAAACTGACTTCAAAACTGAGACTGATACTTCAAAGGCTTGGATCTCTCTCAATACACATCCAAATGACATGAAATTTCTCTCACACATATATTCCTATATGATCTATAAGATCCCAAAGCTGCAAATCCAGAAAAGCTCAAACAAAGGAGATATGACCAAAAAATCAGATCTGGCACAGAGTTTTCAAAAGCTTATAACTCTCACAAAACATATCCTTTTCTTTTGAAAATTTGAGAATAGAAGCGTCCTATAGTCTTCTACAACCTCTCTAAGTTTCACTTCAAGATCTTTTCACAGTAGCTCTAGATCTAGCTTTAAAAATCTGACTTCTACAACTTTGATATGTTGATCTCCTCTCACCTCTTTTCTTTTCTTTTATTTCTCTTCACATTCTTTCCTTTCCCCGTTTCTCTTTTGCACTTAACAAACTCCTATGATATTACTAGAGACTCTCAAGCTTTAGTTCTAAAGACTTTCTAGCTTTAGATCTTTTTCAACTTTCTCACCAAACAACCTAAGCTCTGATACCATGTTAACAAATAGGAAATCTACCCAAGTGCAAACATAAATCTTTATTGAAAGGAAACTACAACATAATGCTCACAACACAAAACACAACATCAAAAACTCTCCAAGGTTCTTGTCACAAGAAATACACAAACTTGTGTAATGAAGAAAAGAGAAACAAACCATCAACACCAAGGTATTTAACTAAAAGACCAAACCACAAATAACCAAACTAAAATAAGTAACGAAAGTAATTCAACCTTGTGAAAGTAACCTAATTACTTTCCTACTCCAGTAACTAATGAGACCTAACTAGTTGAGCTTGAATTCTCAACAATGGGTGTCAACTAGCATTCTCTAATGCACACAATTGAAAGGTAGGGTGGGCGAATTTGTGGGAATGGAATTTTGGGTGTTTAGTTATAGGATCTTTTGGACCATTTTTAAAAATCGTTCAAAGAAGAGGCTAAATAAGTGTTTGGTCATAGGAATTTTCTTGGCCAATTCAAGAATGGCAATGTTTGGTTATAAGGTGGTTTTGGTCCAATCTTGAAGAAAGTTGAAGATAAGGGCCAAAACATCGTGTGGTTATAAGGTAGTTTTAATCCAATGTTTAGAAAAATGGTGTGGGGAAAAGGAAAAATTCAACATTTGGCTTGGGTAACCTTGTTCAAAATATAACATCAACACACCATGTATAGTTTGATTATGGGGAATGGTGTGTCACATTCAAGGGCATGTAATAGTTCATTAATGTGCAAAAACCTTTCCAACATTCCAATGCACATAGATATTAATAGTTATTAAACCTAAAAAATGGAACCCTAACCAAATATGGCCTTTGGATCTCACATCATAGTAGTTAATGAGGACCCCAAAGGGGCACACCTTGCAACCTTGTGCAATTTGCACTTCCCACCCAAACCCATAGCAGATTTCAACATAGTCCTTCTCACTTCCACCTTTTTTCTAAAACATCACAACTCTCAAAATATGTCTTCCCTACCAAGTAGTGTAAAAAATGAACTACAAAAGTTCTTGAAGTTCTTCATTCTTAGTGTAATTTTCATAAGATCAAAATAAAATAAAACCTACAATTCCTAGTGTTAAAGTAGAGCAAGTAAAAGATGAATTACAAAAACCAGCTTTAGATGTGAAAGTAAAACAAATAGAACAAGGAAATGGATATGTGAAAGTAGGATTAGTAATAAAATAAAAAAATCAAGTTCTAGTTGTGAAAGTAAAGCAAGTAGAAGAAAGAAATGGATTTTTTAAAATTGGGGCAGACCTGAGGATTTTAAATCATATTTCAATTGTGAAAGTAGACTGAAAGTAAAAGAAACAAAAAAAATTGTGAAAGTAGGGGCAAACTTGAAATCTCAAAATATTATTCCAATTGTGAATATAGAACAAGTAAAAAAAGGAAGTGGATATGTGCAAGTGAAAGGTGACATACAAAATTTAGATTTGAAAAATGATGTAAGGATTAGGGTCACAGAGAGTCTTCATAACCAAAAGTTCAAGAAGATATCTATTACCATTGGATCCATAAGTCCATCTATTAAAGTTATAAAACAATAGCATCGAAAAAGGGTAGATATTAGCTAGCTCCATAAATCGCATTCTATAATTCATCCCAATAGTTTGCATAAACACATTTGATATCGACTTAAAATGGGATGAATTTTCTTATTTTCATGCTTTGATCACCTCATCTACAAAATTAAATTTTATGCATTTGAAACCTATCCTAACTTGACAAACTTCCTATATTCTTGGTTTTTATTTAGGAACAAGAAAGGCATACCTTTAATCGGCCCAAAACACATAGCCCCTGCTTGTTGCAAACTTGGGCTAAGGGAAGTTGGACTATCATGATGTCCAATGTACTTCATAGGTGGCACTAGGTTATGATAAACCAAACAACCTTGGACAAGGAAAATGTGCCCCCACAACTTGCATCAAAAACAAAATAACCATGTTAAGTAATTAATAGGGTCCAACCAACAAAAAAAGGGAAATAGATAGATTGAACATAAGAGGAAGCCATGGAGGTTGTTGAAAAAAAGGACAAATTCATTGAGAAAAGTAAGTAGATCTTGGAACATACCACTCAATTCCCTTTCCAACCATTTGAATGGGAAAATATGGAGCAAGAAAATGGGGCCTACAAGTGTGTTAACAAAAGAGAAAGATGTGACATTAGTTGCATGGACATTAGGAATGCAAGATTGTGGACTTTCAATAACACTACAAAAATTGAAGATGAAAGTTGTGGAACTTGCCTAAATAATACCAACACCATTGAAACACAAAATCCCGAAGAAGACCTAATGATATTGATTTAATTAGAGGCATCCAAAAATAAGCATTAAGGTTGTAGAAAGATTGGAGGTCTCTAGGGCATAAGGGTTGATTACATCTTCCTACAATTCCTTTTTAAATAATTTACTAACATTGTACACCCAACATAGTTACGAATAAGATCATGTTTAAAATTTGGACGAAATTGGAATTTAGGTTGGTAGGCAAGCTAGTGCTATGGTCTTGGCCAAACAAAGATCACATGTAGTTTATAACAACATCCCCAAGTCACGGGAGTGGTTAATTATAAATTGTGCAATTAACACTATAAAATAAACTTTATAATGATTTCATATTTTTAGAGGTGAACATTAGGTTGAGAAATGGAATCTTACATCAAATTATATATTTAAATTAGGAATGTGTATGACAAGGTATTTGCAAACTAAAGTGGATCATTTTTGACCAATTTTTTGAATCCTTAAAAATATGTTTCATAGTCTATTTTTTGGAGGCTAAAAATAGTAAAGTTAACAACTTGTAAAAACGTATATATATTTTAAAAAGAATGGCACATGACCATGTAATACCTCATAAGCTATAATTTTTGTGAAAAACAAATTAGTAATTTACAACCAAATGAAAAAACACAACCCATCCAATGAATAGAATGGCCAATTGGTGCATTAGTGGTTGTTAGTTCACTCTAGCCTTTGAGCAAACCGAAAAACTTGTTGTAAACATGGGGCATGCAAGGCCTACTATTGAACCATTAGCTAAACACTTGAAAAATGTGAGGCTAGTTTATCACATATTTGAATAAGGATTATGATGAAATGTTTTCATTTGGTGGGATTGAATTTAACCCTTCATTTAAGGATTGAGGATGGGTGCATGTAGACAAATAGACTCACCTATATGATTTTACCTAGGGGAAATCTACCTAGGTGATTTAACTTGGACCCCACTTGGACACCAAAATATCATAAAATGAAGCTCTTGTTGCGCTACTCCACTTAGATATTATAGTTGAATAGTAGGTTCGACAAAATAAAATTTAGGCACTCCAAAATTTTCAAGAAGTATTTTTGTCAAAGAATTTTTTTAAAAAGAAGGAAAATGAAGCATCTTTTGAAATATTCTGATTACCTTTTTCTTTGTTGAAATGGAATCCTCAAAATTAAATGATTATTGGGCAGAACCTTGTGAACCTGGTATTTAAATATGGTCTATGCTTAGCTTGTGCCTGTAAATTCTCTATTTCATAACAGACAGTACAGTGCCAGTGTGCTCAAGTGTTTGTTAATGCCACCCAAAATGGTCCTGGATAGTTGTCAGACCTCAAAATCACCTGGCCATAACAATGCAAGGTACTATACAAAAGCATCAAGTGTTGTCCTTCAGTTAGCTAGAAGCTACTGGTTTAGTAGTCTACCTGAAGACCCAAAAGTTATCGGCAAAGTCACCCTGTGTTTGTTTCCTCATAGGGTGACCCTCTAAACTACATTTCATCCCAACGTTGAGTGTATCGGTACAGTGAGTGAAATTGGGTACTGTTTCATGAAACTGGATATCAGTTCAGAAGATTTGCTGGATCCTATTCCGACTGGACTTTGATTTGATGAAAAATATGTGCAATAGTCCAGGTGCAAGTAAGGCAAAAACCAAAACTGGGGCTGAAACTCCCCTGAGGACCAATTTAGGCGAGAAAACTATTTTGTCTCCTGTTTTTTCTCTGTATACTGTTTTCATCCTGACTTCTCATTTCTTTACCAGTTTCAGATACTTTACAGAGAAACGTATTGTACATACAACATACAAAACAGAAAACACATGTTTTTTATCAGACAAAGTGGAGATTTGACAATTGGATTTGTTCCTAGTTTTACTGAAGTCCCTGAGCTGATTCCTGACATTATTATTCAGTGCTTTTTCAAGAAAATATAAAGGGAGAACACAAGGACAAATAGGCAAGGTGCAACTGGAGTCCTCTTGTACCAATTGTTTGTTGCCTTAAGAAACCTGGCAAGTCTGCCATGATTACTCCAACAAGGTAGGGAGAAATTAGCTGATCCTTGTTCGAGTCTACTCTAAGCTATGTCAAGGATGGAATTCTAATCCTAAACACAAAACACATCTCATTCTCGCTAAGTTCTCTACCCAAAAACACCAGACCCTCCAGTTGAAATCAGTCCAATTCTATGGCCCAAGTTCCAACATGGATTGGGATCAAGGATTGCTGCCTCCTGTCATCCAATGATTGGAAATAAATGGCTCACAAATGGCTCCGGTCTCATTCTCCCACACAAGCTCATATTTATCAACAGAACTAATTCAATTTATGAACTTTATTCATTCTCTGGAAGAGATGGAGGTTGTTAGGTTTAACGTCCAAACAAATGACTGAATCCGTCTATGAAAGATACGGTAGCACATTGACGCACCTTTAAGAAAGCAAGTTTTATGAGGAGTTATGACAGGAGACCTGAGATACATCACAAACAAGTGGCAGAAATTAGCTTAAAATTGAATCCATTTTGTCTGGGTATCGATAGGCCAGTGTTTGTCTGGTATCAACTTTTGAACATACCAGCCTGGTCCAGGTATTGCATACTTTTCAGAATTTTCATACCAACCTGGTTCTGGCAGTGGGTCCTTCCTTTCCAACTCCTTTGGATACCAACCTGGTCCTAGTACTTGGGTCCAAGACTGACTTTAGGCTTGTATGAGGCACGAATATATATAATAAACCTGACCTTGAAACTGGTATAAAATTGGTACAAGGCTGATATTACCTTAAGTCTGAGGCAGGAATATACAATATACCTGACACTGAAACTGGTACAAGGCTGATACCCTACTTTCTTGTCAGAATTGGTGGAATTTAATAAAAAATTTGAATGAAGAGAATTCTCAGAAATTCCATAGGAATTTTAATAAATTGTATCCATGTTATAAGCCATATAGAAGATATTTTAAAATTTTGAAATCAGAGCACTGAAAATGTGAAATTTTTTCTTTGTTGCCTAATTACATTTTATAAAAAAGAGTTCAAGTTCATCTAGCAAATTCACAATACAAGTTGTCTCGTCTCCTTCGAGCCTTGCACGTGCATAGAGCATTATTGTTTAACTATATAAAATTATAATTATGTCAACCTTACAAATAGTTGACTAATATGTGATTGTAATAAATTATAATCATGTATGTGCTTCAATATTGCAACTATAATCATCTTAATGTTATTACACATGTATAAACACATATGTGCATAGACACACAAACACATACAAATAAATCACACGGTAATATATGCATTTGTATATATACATAAATGCATATGTAAAACATTTTATCTATTGGCAAGGTCAACGTGTTTGTCATGCCTTGTTTTGTTTTGTCATGTTGAGTTTTCCCAAATCACAATGTTTCATGCCATGGTTTTGGTATCCTCATAAAGCTCTTGATAACTAGGGTTGCAACAATTTGGTTTGAGATAATTGTTTAGATCTAAGGTGTGGAAGTTATTGATTGTTGAACCATTTTTTCAATTAAAAAATAAAAAATGGAAATTGAAAATTGAAAATTGTATTGAAATTTGCAAATGTTCATGGTGTTATTGGAAAGCACTCAACAAGTTAGATTTAATAAAGTTTATTTCACAATTTTTTAAGTTAAGGTGTGGAAGATATTAATTTTGAGTGGATTTTGTTGCTAATTCAAACAAATTGCAAAAATTGGGTTTAGAAGGAAAATTTAGTTGAACCCTCAATGCGTTCACATTGTTGGATTTAGAAATTTTCAATTTTGAAAATGTGAAAAATAAAAAATGTGTTCACACTTGGGCAAACTTGGGTCAGGCTATAATAGTAATAATGAAAAATCAATGAACATTTTTGAAACAAAGTCAAACATGTGCCAAACTTTAACTTCAAAATGTTGAAATGGCCTTTTAGCTTAAAATTAATTGATATTGACACCTACTTGTCAAAGTTGACCATCCCATATGGTATACAAGACTAATGTTTTTTTTTGTGTGAATTTTTGCCAAAAGGTGAATAAAAAAAAGGTGATTGCAAATAGGAAAAAGAAAAAAGAACGAATTTTAAATTGTGTTGCAAATTTGCCATAGTCATTGGATTTTATTCGCATTTATGGCTCCCACTTTGCCACTTGGATGCCACCTCCACTATAAATGGTTTGTGATGGAACGACCAAATCTTACCCTTGAAAATTAAAGGTATCACATTCACACAACCTCATTTTTCTTGCATTCACCACATGAACTTTTTCATTATGCGTTGATGTGTTCCCAAGCTCCTTGCTATATTCAAAAATGAGTCTAAGGTAAAAAACAACAGAAGGGTTAGGAACTCGGTGCACACTCCTTGGCTCTCAGCACTAAAAGGGGTAGAGAAGTGTGTTGGAATTCCAAGTTGGGACTAGGAAAAGTGACAAGCAATTTATTCACTCACACGAATTTGCATCCAACCAATCACAAGTTGGTTAGTAAAATGTTGGAACACCTTTGGTGCTAAGACAACAACCTCGGACTCACAAGACTCACCACGGCCCGAACTTGGGGGAGGCCACCACCTTCCCCCATATAGTACACTTTGCACTTCTCCACAAGGCCCGCATCCAAATGGCTTTTTGTCCCGGGACTCCCAAAGGGGAGTCCCGAAACTGCCAAAGTTGGAATCCCCGCAACTTTGTAAGGCTATAACTTAATGCTCAGACCTCCGATTGGGATGAGGTCTGAAGCAAAGTTGCAGCTCTCGTCAAAATCTTTCCAACAGTGTATAGCATGCCACCTGCCGCACAAAAATCGGGTCAATTCCTGACTTTTTGTGGTCGGGAGTTAAATTGTCAGTTCGACTCCTGGCCTTTCTTTTCGCCATAACTTGTGTTTCAAATGTCCAAATGGGTCATGCAAGCCCATTTTAAACATCTACACTTCAATATATTTTTGATGATGTAAAAAACTCTTCAATTCAAGGTGTTTTGACCTTTGTAATTGCTCTCTAAAGGTTCAGGAGTCCACCGAGACTCCAACTCCCAAAATGGGAGTTCACTTGGGAGTGTGAGTCTTCATGCTCACACTCTCTCACACTTCTCTTAGCTCATGCCCTTGTAAACCTTTTCCTTGGTCGCGAGCCAAAAGCTAGGGTTGCAACAATGCGCTGAATTTGTCACCTCCATTTTTTTTCACCACTCGCCATAACATCAAGATTTTTCTAGATTTTGCAATTGACTATAAAAGATGCACAAAATGTGGAATCTAGAATTTGAGCTAATTATTAAAGGTTAGAGCTATAAAGTTTTGTTGGTTGCAATGTAATTATGGATTTTGGACTATGGACTATGGACTCCATCAACCGTGGAAATTGTTGAATGTTGGTGACACTGGAGTTTGAAGTATGGACAATTTATCACCATGGTTAGTTGCACAACACACCATTAATGACTCTTCATCATCACCCACGATTCATTATTCATGGATATTTTTTTCGTGATCATTTATACAAAATGCAAGTCCTCAATGTTCAATTTCAATTGTATTTTTTAAAAAATCATATTATGGTTTGGCTTTCTCGTGTTGCACAACTATTAGAGTTCATTTCATTTTTGTTTGATCTCAACAAACAACAATCCATTGCCATATTTCTTTGATCATGTTCATGGTAAGTTTTGTTTCCCATTTAATGTAAGCATTAAGCATCATCAAATCATCATTGTGGTGTGGTGGTCACACATTAGCAGGTGCTCATAATTTTTCTTGATCATGTTCATGGTCTAATTTTGTGTAGCATTGGTGAATAGGTATCGTCAATCATGATCATCATGCAATGGTAGTAAATGCCCATAAATATTTTTCTTTTGTTCATGTTTCCATTTTGTGTAGGAATTAACATAATTGATCATCATCAAGGTGCAATGGTCATGCATTGGTAGGTGCCCATGAATTTTTTTCCCTATTGTTTTTGGTTGTAATTGAATAAGTAAAATCGATTATCATTGTGTTGTTGTCACATTGTGGTAGGTGCCCGTACTTTATTTTCCTTCTATTCATGGTCTCCTTTTGTGCAGGCAAAATGGTAGTGCAATGGTGGTAGGTGCGCATAAATTTTTTCCTTCGTGTTCATGGTTTTGTTTTTATGTAAGTAACATCAATCATCATTAGGGTGCAACATTTGTACGTCACCATACTTCTTTATAATATTGTTGTCTAGTTTTGTGTAGGCATCACCACAATAATTCATGATCCATCATGGGGCAACAAACATCCATTGTGATTGCCCAAACAATAGCCTAGTCATTGTGCAACTATCCATCATCATCAATGATCAGTGATCACCTAGGCAATGTTGTAGTAGCCCACTATAACCCATTGACCATCATGGTTGTTTTTAAACATCAAGGTTTTTGACCAATTTTGTAAGTTGATCATTGTGTTCATGTTTTGCATGCATTTTGCAATGCATCCATCGCCATCCTAGTGGTCCTTGCCATTACCACAAATCAACATCACCATTCCATTTTTGGTTACATGTTTACTAAAAACCAAACCTAACCATGGCGGTGTTGTGCATATTATAGACCATTGTAGTTGCCATTTGTGATTTAATCTTTTTTAAATCCATTTGAAGTTCATTGTCATGCTACTCAAATCCATGGCCATTTCATGATTATCTTGTTGGTATTGGTCCTTGTGAAACTCTCTAGGTATTAGCAATCCATGATCTATCACCATTTTTTTTGGTGATCATGTTCTTGGTCATCCTTTTGTTCATTGACATGTCAAAAATACAACCCCCTAAGAACTTCAAATATAAACATTTTTTTGGCAATAGAATTCATGCCATTAATATTGTTTCTAGTAAATATCCACTTAATGATATTCCTACAATTGGTATTATAAAGTCCAAATGTATGATTGTGGATCTAACAATGGTAGTTGAAAACATTGAGATTACAAAAAACATAAAGAAGGCCTATGAATTAAATAAGCACTTCCAAGATAATTGGGCAATGAAGCTTCCAATGGAATCTGTGTTAGGTTTTGATCGGAAAGTTGTTCAAATGCAATGCAAGATTTGCACATGAATTGAAGGCAAAGATGAGCTCTTGGTTCCAAAGTTGGATTCCCTATGGAAAGATGTTGGTCATCGTAGCTTTGGTAGCCATGCCAAGGGTAAATGTGGGGGATCATTATTTCTTGAAAACAAATTCTCATGTGGCCAATGAAAAATTATATATATTTTAAAGGGTTCTAGAAGAATGTTACAACAAATAATTCATGGTGCAATTCAAGTTAACAAGAAAAAAATTGTGCAATTTGCTTTGATATTCCACTTCTTTCGTCATGGTTGTCCCAGGATAGATTACACAACAATGCTTAAATTGTTTGTTTAATTGAATGTTCTTGAAAATTCAATGAAACATTGGTATGATGGGGTAGGTTGGGAGATGGTAGATTTTATGTGCCAACAAGTTTTCAAAAAAAATCAGATTTTGTGGCTATTGAGAGGTTTCTTTCTTTTAAATGTAGATGAAGTTACTATTATTGATAACTGGTTTCGGATCTTAGTCCATGTATATGTGGTACAAGCATGGAAAAGGGTGCATGTCCTCCTCATACTTCAATGCATAGTTGAAAGGGGTAATGTAGACATTCTAACCCTTACCATTACACAATCTTTGATGTAGCAAGGAGGGTTAACTAGGGAGGAGGTAATTAGTGAAAGGCATATTTGCTTTGGTGCATATTGAGCTTTTTTTTTTTCAAGGATGCTACATTGGAATGATATTTCAACTAAATGAGAGACATTCTCCTTACATGATGGGGTAGCTCATTGTATGGCCCATAGAACAAATCTTGTAATGCAAGCTTTGTCAAACTTGCCAATGGTGTCAAAGTTGGAAGATTTGCTATAATCCTTATATGTTTACTTTTTGAATTCCCCTAATTTACCACATGGCATATTAATTAAAATTTTACCAAAATATATTAAATAAAATATTTAGGTACATAGGGAAGTAGGTAGTTCGATAGATTTTGTTATTTTATTTATGATTTAACCTTCACAATTAAAACTTTTTGATAGGTTCATTCCAAATGTGTGTTTTCAATCTTCCAAATGCATTTCCTTATATAGTTTACAAGATTGAAATGGAGGACAAAAGATATGGGATAAATTTGTAGTTGAAACTTAATTGCATATAAAATTGCGACTAAAACATTTATCCCATATCTTTTGTTCTTCCTTTTCATGTTGTATATTATATATGCTAATCCTCCCACCTCACATAACCTTTCCACATAACACTTATTTGAAGTATTAATAATTATTTCAATTTTAAAAAGTGGTATTAACAAATTTTCAAAATTGTTTGAAGATGTTATTTAACATTTAAGTTTTCAGAATTAATATATAATATTTGAACATTATAATTTGAATATGAAATATGAAATTTTCAAATTCTGAAAATTGTTATTTGAATACAAAACTTGATATTTGATTTCTGAAAATTATTATTTGAATAAGGAAATTAATATTTCAATCTTGAAAATTGTTATTTGAATATGAAAATTGATATTTGAAGTTTGAAAATTATTATTTGCAACTAAAAAGTGATATTTCAATCCAAATTTTCTTATTTCATTATGAAAATTGATGTTTCATTTCTAACAATTCTTATTTAAATCTCAAAATAGATATTTCAAATCTAAAAATTCATATTTGAAATCCTTTTTTCTTTTGGTATTCAAAAATTGAAATTGAATTCCAAAAAATAATATTTGAATTCTGTTTTTTTAAAGAATGTCAAAATTGATATTTGATTTCTGAAAATGTTGATTTTAATCTGAAATTTGATACTTTAATTCTGAATATTGTTAGTTGCAACTGAAAAGTGATATTTCAATTCCAAAAACTGCTATTTGATTCTGAAAATTCATATTGAAATTCTGAAAATTATTACTTGAATTTGTAATTTGAATATTGAAAATTATTATTTGACTCTAAAATTGACTTTTGACTTTTGAAAATCATTATTTGAATCTGAAAATTGTTATATCAATTCTGAGAGTTTTCAGTTGAATTCAGAAATTGTTATTTGAATTCTAAAATTTCGATTTGAATAACAATTTTCAGAATTGAAATATCAATTTCTAGATAATAAAATTTCAATAATTCAGATATCAATTTTCAGAATCAATTATATTTTTTTGAAATCAAATTAAAATTTTTATAATTGGAACCTCAATTTTTAGAATTTCAATTTCAATTTTGAAATTAAAACATTAATCTTCATAATGAAAATAAAAATTTGTGGATTCAAATAAAAATTTAATTCAAATATTAACTTTCATAATCTAAGTAAAAGAATTAGATGGAAAAAGAATCAAATTCATATAATAATTTACATAGTTGAAATTTTGTTTTTAAATTGAAATAAGAATTTTGAGAATTGAGATACGAACTTTCATATTCAAATAAAAGTATTCAAAAATAAAAGTATAAATTTTCCATTTCAAAATCATGTAACTTTTCTGAAATTCCAATTGAAATTTCAAAAAAATTGGGTGTAATGGGTATGAATGGCATATTCCATTGCATTTCACATTGTGATCACATTTGTTTCATCATGGAGCAAGGGTGTCACAATAGATTTGTTGTGTCAATGACAAAGAAAGGTGAGAAGATTGTTGAGAATATCAAAACCAATACAGAAGTTTTTTAATTTTAAATAATATCGCCAAATGGCGCAAATTCACCACAAAAACCAATTTGATAAAACCTTAAATATGTTTACAATATATAATTAATATACCCATAATTAATTTGTAATGTACTCCTAGTAAGTTCTTTAAATATACCCTTAATGCAATCTTAATACATTGTAGAGGTGTACCCAAATTTAATTATAATACACCATGGTGTATGTCAAAGGGCTACATATATGGCATATGGTTGCAACTTATTTTGATCCCAAATGCAACTAATGGAACATATGAACCTATTCTTGGATGAAAATAATCCCAAAAGTCGTCCCAATGAAAAAATGGATATGTTAATAGTCACATGGTAGTCGCAACATGATTACATTTCACCATATGAATTGTGAACATTGATAATTAATGCAAAATATTCAAATATAATCTTAACCAACACATAGTTGCATGTAGTTGCAAAAAGAATGGTTGAATATTACAAGATTTCTTCGAGTGATTGTGAAGATGTCACAAGACAACATTAATGTTGTTCAAGCAAGGTTGAATCTCAGCCTCCTTTGTGGTCTTCAAACATTGTTAGCCTTGTCATGTTTGTTGCCATTATCAGAGGTAGTTAATGCTTTGATCAAGTTTGCTAAAGGAAGGGATGTTTTCATTTGTAATTTGTAGCAACGGTCAAGATTTGTCAAGCTAAGTTTTCATGATGTATTATAATCCATTCATAAGCTACCAATGTGAACATTCCCAAGTTTTTTGTGACATTGTGAACAACAATTTTGTCGCCATCGCCCAAGATTGGGATATTGACCTCAACAATGGTTTGGAAACCTTATTTTTTCATATTGTTGGTCATTCCTATCAAGTTCACATTTTTTATACAATTGTTGGGGTAAATCAACCTATGTGCAAAGATGGTCACAAGTGAAATGCCAATGTGTTGTTGTAGGCTAAAATGCTTGTGATAGAATTAAAGAGGCATCTTGTGGATTTAAAGTTGATGGATGCCCTCATAATTGTGTGTATCCTCAATTTTGGATGCAACTAGATGAATTTTTAAATTTTTCTTTGCATATCAATGTCATCAAGAGATATGATTGTGAATTGAAACAAGTGAAACCTTCATTGGATTAGGTTGTTGAACTTTTGAATGCTAATTTTTTTGACATTCAATAGTCCATGTTTAAACTCAATATGAAAACACACTACGGTGGTACATTTTGAACAAGAAAATGGTTTTTTTTGGGGTACATTTAATATTATTTTGGGGGTAGCTTTTCTTTCATTCCATCTAATATTTTGATAAACACATAAAATGGATTTTTAACACAAAGCCTCCAACACAATTCTTGTTACCTTTCAAATGATAGTGTTTTTTCAAAAACTTTTATGTACTCACACATTCATGTTTGTTTGAATAAAAAACCTCGTCCAAATGAAATCACATGAATGGAACTTTTCATGTACAATTGAATTAAAACAACATGAGTTCATATGTAATATATGATTGACTACCTCATTAAGTTTGGTAATTGTTTGAATGGTTTTTCAAGTGTATTTGCATTTTGCAATATATCATGATGATTACAATTTTCTCACTAATATATTTTTTAATCATTTAATATCGATTTCAAAGTGATTTTTTCTTATAATCTTATTTTATGGGTTTTGAACTACCTTATTCCAATTACCATTTGTAAAACACCTTTTAATATTAGCTTGGTAGAAGTTCAAAAACACGTGGTTTCAAAAAGTAATATTTTTGACAACATTTTTTGACCACCATAGTGTGTTTTCACCCAAGGACCCAAGGCTATGGTTGAGCCATTTGATGTGAATCCAATTACAAAGTTGTGGGTGAAAATTACCAATAATTCATTGTTATGTCAACATTTAAGTGAGTATATGAAGCGAGCAAAAATAATTGTTGTTTTTATGCATGGCTTAGTGGAAGATCATTGTATTTTCTCCACTCTTGCATTGAAAAAGGACAAATGGTGCAATCAATTGGGGCCACATTTGAATATGATTGTTCACATGTTTTTACAAGAGTTTTTTACTTAAGAAATTAGATTTGGGGTACCATAATGTAGATGCTCAACTTTCTCAACTTTTATTCCACCTAGGGATGGTGGCATCTTTTCCTTTCCTTTTTCCTTGCCCACATCCTTAGTCTTCTTCACCACTTGGAAGACTTGCACGTTAGGGGGGATGCAAGGTGAAGTTAGGCTCAAAAGTCTTGCAAAGAAACATTTCTATAGTCAGGGTGGAATCCTTTGGGTAGTTTAACTACCACCCCTAAACCTTAAACCTTATGACTTTGGGTCTTGCCAAATGTGGAAAAGACCTTGAAGGGTGTCAATTGCCCCCTTAATGAAGAGGATGAAATTGAAATACCTACACATGACAATCAAATGTGATTGAAATGAAAACAAAATAAATAAATTGTTGTAATATTTTATAATGATGATGACATACAATAAATTTTGTAGCATGAAATTTGTTTAAAGAATATTCACTAAATGTTGTGTCCTTGCCTCCAACTTGAAGGTTAAATGATTTGGTTTGATGCATTCCATCTTTTGACTTGAACTTTTTAGAAAAGGTTGTTTCCCATCAAGTGAAACACCACTCTCAAATGTAATCAAACATCAAGAAAATGTTGGGGCTTGGTTAGATAAATAGGGAGAAAAGTTCTTCACAACAAAATCCATCAAGGATTCATCGTTTCAACCTTTTGACTTTATCTACATTAATCACATAAAGGAAGATTTAGGCTACAAGAAAGTGGGACAATAGCAGCAATTAAAAAACACAAATTAAACGAAGTGTAGATGAATTGCAAGTACAGTAAATCATAAGATTTTACTTTCGATGCTAAATATTACCAATGACAATATGCTAGAATGGGTCTTTGTGAATGTAAGTAATAGAATGAAATATAATATAATTTGAACCAAATGAACAAACAAGTAACAAAAGGACCCATTTGTGGCATCAAAAGTAAGCCAATCTAGACATATTAAATATTATTTACTTATATTTATTTTCCTTGAGTTGAGTTTATTTAAGCATGTGTCCAAATTATTTTGGATCACAAGGCTAACAAGGTTTTGGGTAGGCAAAGGATGGTGTGGGAATGGGATTTAAGTGTTTCAAGGAACACATTTGGAAACTAATTTTGGCATTGGAAGTAGGCCTATTCAAACTTAAGAATATTTAATTTTAAATTAGATATGTGATTTCAAAATCTTCAAAATTTTAAGACTTTCCTATTCCTATTTTTAATGCTAAAAGTTAAATAAATATTATTATTTTTTGTACATTAGACATTGGGTTGCAAGATAGATGTTGGGTCCTATATTATATTGTGAATTTTACAATAGACATTGGATTCTATAGAAGAAATGAAATTGAAAGCAAGAAATTGAAGTGTTGAGCCCACTTGACACCATAAAATTGCCTTTTGAAGCCATTTGGAACAAACAACACAAAAAAATCCAAACTTGGGAAACTTATTTGCCTTTTTTGATACCAAGATTGATTCCACTATCAAAATTGCAACACCTTGTATCAAATGTTTACACAAGATGTGACACACATTTGTAGCTTCTTCATCAACATTTCATGTTCAAAGCACATGTCATAATGCATCTCAACTTGTTCCAAGAATTTGTCCCCAAGACAAGGGTCACAAACCAAAAGATGCCTAAAAAACACTTTGATTTTCCTTCCTCACCTACTCCGTAGATTTCTCCATAAAATATTGCATTGGATGGAAAACGTTATGAGGGATTTGGAGTTTCCTCCTAGCATAACTTTTCATTGTGATATCTCTTGCAACAATGAGGTTGCATTATAGAAAAACATAAATTAAAGGGTTGACAAGGTTTTTAAACCAAATTGGAGGGATCTCATTATGTTCATTCCTTAATTTGGAGAGAGGAAAAGGTTTTGATATTTTTACCTTGCACAAATATTTAGAAAATGCTTCCTACGTGAGGGCTCATGGAATACCAAGTCCTTTGAAACATAGTTGAACACATTTTTAACAAACATCAACTAACAAAACATTTTTGAATTCAACTAGCTAAATCTTCCCTATGTTTTAATTTGTTTCAAATTGTGTACCAAGCTAGGACAAATGTGATCATATTTGACAAACAGGTGAAAACCCTTTAAAGTGTACCACACAAGACGAAAAGGGCTTAGTCCTTACTACAATCCTTTTCTACCCTATATTTTGATCCCCATAAAAAATAATGATCAAAAGTTGTCAAAAAATTTAGAAGGACTATATTTTAGATTATTGCAATTTTAGATTCCATCATAATCATCAATACCTATGTCTTTACATGTGAAAAAAAGAGTAGGTAAAATAAATAGAAAAGGGTGACATTGTGACAAGATTTTGGTACACCTTAAAAAAAATTCACCCAAACCTAGAAAATGACAATTCATTTGATCAATGTTTTGCAAAACTATGAACTTCTACCAACATCTCCATGAACATGAAAATGCAAAATGTTGGACAACCTTACTTGTTAAGATCTATCATCGCAATGGGTAACTCAACCATGCCCGTTATGGTATCTAAACTAATAAAATCCAACAAAATGTGGCACATGGGATCCTTTGGATGAACTTGATTGATGTATGAGAACCAAGCTTGGAGTTGGTTGTTCCCATCCCAAACAAAACATCTTCTTCAACATGTGTTGGAGGTCAAGATTTTTTGGTCTCCAATACACATCCCACCTAACTTCATGTTTGTCAATGGACTCTTTGAAACTTGCCTAGTTAGTTGGGGAGACACACTTTGTCCCTCTCTCGATAACCAACATGGAACACTTGTTCCATCTTGAGGGCATTTATCCTCAAAGTCAACTACATGAATGGCATAACAATCATGCAACACATAGGAATGTTCATTTAAGACTTCCCCCTTGGGAAATGTTGTGCTATTCTATAACATCCATAGTTTTGAATTTTGTCTAGCTATAGACTTGCTAAATGGCACTATCACATGAAATTGGAGGTTATTGAAACTATTCTCTAGACATCCCTCCAACATAATTAAAGTTTGATGAAAAAATGGGAGGTTTGTATGACATCAAAAAGGTTATGGGTAGACCTTATATATGCATTAGTTGTTTTATAGTGTTTGTTAGAGGTTTGTAGATACTTAAACTATTGGAGATACCCTATTTCTATTTCATTTGTATTGTAAACACTTGAAACCACTTGGCCAAACCCTATGTATGCTTGGACAAAGCTAGTGGCTAAAATAATTAGGTGAGAATAACCTAGTGAGCTAGCGGGTCTTGGTGATTCTATGACAAATGTCACTTAGCAAGGCTAGTGGTCTTGGTGATTATGTGATAGTGTGACCAAATGAACTATTAGTTCTTGGTGATTATGTGACAAGTGTGACCTAATGTAAAAAATGGGTCTTGGTATCTATGTGATAATGTCATGACCCAATGAGTTAGTGGGTCTTGGTGATTACGTGACAAATGTGAGTTAACGTGACAAGTGGGTCTTGATGACTATGTGGTGATGTGATTTAATGACCTAGTGGGTTTTGATTAGTGTGACCTAGTATGTGTGCATTGTGGGTTTTGTTGATTATGTGACAATGTGACCCAATGAGGTCTTCGATTGTATTTCAAGATTTTAGGTAAAAGGTTTGTGTGGTTTTGGAATCCTTAGCTATGGCAAATGACAAAGAAAAACCAAAGTGGATGGTATAACATTATTACAAAACATGTCCATTTTCCAGCCATTTCACTAGTTCCCATTCATTTAACCCAAAATGAATGGGAAACAATTGAAACAATAAGTGAAAAGGGGACATGTTTTGTATTAGTGCAAGGGAATTCAATTGAGTTAAATGTAGATTATAGAGTTTGAACTAATCAACCAAAATTAAGGTGGGCCAAGAAAGAAAAAAAACCATCAATGATTGTGGAATCTTTCTATTTAAGCACCATGGCAATAAGTTGCAATCACCACCTTTTTTGGTATTCAAATGATAAAAAAATAAATAACCCAATTGACCTAACTTAATATAAAAAAAAGTATGGTAATACAAGAAAGCATATATAAATAACCCAATCTATCACAAATCCCAATGCCATGGAGTTTAATCATTTGAATGTTCATCCGTGTACTTAACTTTTGGTTCACTCTTGGTTAACTTTTTATTAAATTCTAGTTCACTTCCACTTAAATCATAATTCACTTACAGTTGACTCTGGTTAAATATTAGTTATTTTCTAATTAAATCCAAGTTTAACTCTAGGTTAACTTTCAGTTAACCCTTAATCAACTTTTAATTAAATGTCAATTATTTCATAGTTAACTCCCAAATGAATTCAGGTAACTTTTAGGTAAGTCCTAATTAACTTTTAATTAAATCTTAGTTAACTTTAATGAACTCCCAATTGACTCCTAGTTAAGTTTCAATAAACTTTTAGTTAACTTTTAGTTAATTCATAGTTGACTCTTAGTTATAAAAGTTCTCAAGAAGTTTTTTATTTGATGCACACATAAAAGCCTCCTTGGAAGCTTCCCCCTGGGTATAAATAGAAATAGGACCTTTCATTTCCTCAAGTTTATTCAACATTAGTTTTAGGCACGATCTTGCACCATAGCCTTGTCATGTTCTTTCCATGTTCATGTTTCCATATATTAACATAATAAAGATTCGTTTTCACATTTGTCTTACACATTTTGTGTTCTTGTTCTTGGTTCTTGTATTCTTGTTTTTATATCGCATAATCTTGATTTGTTCCTTGTTTGAAAGTTAGACTTAGACCTTTCCTTTTACCTTTATTATTGTGAATCTTCATGTCCTTGACACAATCCAATAAGACACATTGAAGGACTTCAAGTGAATGTAAACTATGGTGGTTCACCTTTTAAATCATAGTAGGAATTTATGTACAGTGTTTTGCGATCAAATTCATATGGTGAATAATTTAATTTTAAATACATTAAATGATGACTTATTATAGATTAACAACTTGATTATGAAGACATTTGCATAATTATCTTTTGAAATAATGCATTCATTATTAGTAGTGGACTTTTGAAGTTCAAAATATGGATTGGTCAATTAACTAAATTTTTAAAAAATTCAAGAATTCACAGTGAATTCCATTTCTAAATTGTTTAAATTGACTAAGCATGGGTTGAAGAATGAAATTGTAAAGTTAAGTGTCAAATAATATTTTTGTGGAACTTTAATCAAATGGTATTTATGAAATTTTGAAAGGTCAAAATTGGACCTTGTTTTCAAAAGTTTTTTTGAATTTTATTTTTTTATTTGTCAAAATTTCTACACCCAATGGGTACATAATTGAAATATTTAAATAGGAATTTATTCTTATGAACTTTATGGGTTTTTCATTCATGATTTCCAAAGTGATTTCAACACACTAACTAACTAACAACATTTTTCAATATGGGTTTTGACCTAGTTTTAAGAGGTTTCATAAGTGAATGAAACTTTAGTAGTCAAATATTACAATAATCTTAGATTTTAAAACCATATCCATATGGAAAATTTATAAAAACTTGTTAGGGATTTTTGTGAGCGTTGTATATGCCTTACATCAGCCACTAAACTATGCATGCACCTAGGACCATTTCCAAGATGCATTGCAAGAGTTGAAGACTAGGATATCCAATGAGGAGGAGAGTGAAAAGTTGTGTTGTGAAGTGAAAAGGTCTTAACATAATTAAAGGCAATGCCTGGATATGTAACTTGAAATGTTTTCAAGAAAAGCTAGAACGTAATTGATAGTACATTTAAACCCTAGTCATTTTGCCTAAGTCCCATATTCCTCTTACCATCTATGAGTTTGTACATGAATCAACATCTCCATTTACATCTAGCTCAAATCATAGCTTTGCATCTATTTTAACTAATAGTGCATTGATGAATGCAAAAGTGTTAAATCACAATCACCAACATTGCCACCATGGCATGGGAGATAATGGTTAACAATGAGGATTAAAAAGCTCTTATGGAAGTGAATATAAAGAAGAAAAGACAAATTAAGCTTAACAATATCAAAACAATTAAAGAGTTAAATTTTTTAATAGATGTAGGATTTAAGGCAAAGGTTACAAAAGTGTTAAACTTATAATTGGAAATCTTCATCCCAACTATAATCAACTGGGTCACCCACATGGTTGCCAATGACTTCATATGTGAAGTTTAGGTGGCATCTATGTAGGAAATTAGTCAAATTAGCTATTATTTTGAACAATTAACTATAAGCATGTATTTAGTTAATTTCGGGGTTTTTTATAAGCTAGTGGTTGGGATCAAGTTTGAAACAAAACATCATTATCAAGTTTAGTGAGGTATAAAATAATTAATACTTGTTATTGCATCATTTGGTGGCCCCCAAATGAAAGCTTCTAAAAACAAATTCAACTTCCAAATGGTCAATTGTTAATTTTTGGACTTTTCGAAAGTTCAAAATAACTAAATACATGATTATAGTTAGGTTTTGTAGAACTAAAGTGTTTCATGAATCTTTCCCATTTTTGTTTCAACCCCCCGATTCCTCGCTAGAAGCGCACAATCCTATCATTGAATGGTGATCTAAAACCCTCACCTTCAACGCACAAAGGTGCACCTCTCAAGAACCCCATGCTCAGAAAAACACTTTGTCTAGTCCTACTAAGAACCTTGTGGTCAAGAACCCAAAGAGGGTCGGAACCAATTCTAGTTTTCTCAAGTCTGTTATGTCAAGTCCTGCAATCAAGAACCCCCGGGTGGTTAGAACTAAATCTTGTCCTATCAAGAATCTTGTTAAGAATCCTACCCAAAAAACCAACCCTGTCCAGATCTTCGTTGATGGAGCTGTCCCTTTCTATCGGGCTGCTAAGAATCTTCAAGTCTTCGCCATCCATGTCAACCCAGCCAACATCAAAAACCCCCAATCAGAACCAACACTTGTCAAACTTCCCGAGAAGTACAAGGATTTTGTTGATGTCTTTGAAAAGATTAATGTTGATCAGCTCCCCGCCCATAGTCCATATGACTGTCCGATTGATCTAGAAGAAGGACACCCACCACCCTTTGGTCCTATCTATGGCCTATCGGAATTGGAACTCCAAGCCTTGCGTGATTACCTTACTGAAAACCTTGCCAAGGGGTTCATTCAGCATTCCAAGTCTCCAGCCGGCGCCCCAATTCTGTTTGTCAAGAAGAAGGATGGTTCCTTTCGACTCTGTGTGGATTTTCGTGGACTCAACAAGATAACCAAAAATAATCGATATCCCTTGCCCTTGATTTCAGGCCTCTTGGATCAGCTACGTACCGGGAAGATCTTCACCAAGCTTGACCTCTGTGGAGCTTACAACTTACTCAGGATTCGTCCCGGTGATGAATGGAAGACAACTTTCCGCATTCGCTACGACCATTTCGAATACACGGTCATGCCCTTCGGCCTCATCAATGCACCCGCAGTCTTTCAACATCTGATGAATGATATCTTCCGGGAGTACATGGACGAATTTGTCGTGGTCTATTTGGATGACATTTTGATCTTTTCCAAGGACCAAGAAACCCACGACAAACATGTACGATTGGTGCTTGTGACGTTCCGAGAGCATGACTTATACGCTAAGATGGAAAAATGTGAATTTGACAAATCTTCAGTGGTGTTCCTCGGCTGCGTGATCTCTCCAGATGGCATTTTCATGGACAAGTCAAAGGTCAAGACCATCCAGTGTTGGGCTACTCCATCCTCGGTCAAGGACGTTCAACAATTCCTGGGGTTTGCTAACTTCTATCGTCGGTTTATCAAAGGCTACTCCAAGATCACAACACCGTTAACAACCCTGATTTGCAAAGACAAGCCCTTCTCGTGGAATCCAATGGCTCAGGCTGCTTTTGATATTCTCAAGATGGCATTCACCTCTGCACCCATCTTGATACATCCTGATCCTGCTAAGCCATTCATTGTGGAAACGGATGCTTCAGATTTTGCCTTGGGAGCTATTCTATCTCAATTTGGAATAGATGGGTTATTGCATCTAGTTGCTTTCTATTCACGGAAGCTAACCAGTGCCGAAATCAACTATCAGGTCTACGATAAGGAACTCCTGGCAATCATCACGACATTCGAACAGTGGAGACCGTATTTTGTTGGAGCTCAATATCGAATACAAGTTCTGACAGATCACAAGAATCTCCTTTATTTCACAACTACTCGGACCTTAAATCGTCGCCAGGCACACTGGTCCATCTTCCTAGCTGATTTCGACTTTGAAATTCAGTATCAACCCGACACCCAGCAAGGGAAAGCTGACGCACTATTTCGTCGTTCAGAATATGAACTTCGAGCGAGGGATGAGGCCTACGACCAGCAAAACCAGACTTTACTCAACCCCGAGCAATTTTGAGTTGCAGCAACAATTAGCACCCTCCCAGACTCAAATCTTGTCAGGGACATTAAAATGGCAACTAAGGAAGACACCTGAGCTACCAACATCAAGAAAGAACTCCAAGAACGACCAAGGAACCCAAATCGTGATGATCTGGATCAGTTTGAGCAGCAAGACGGACTTCTCCTTCGAAATAACCTGATTTATGTATCCGAAGGACCTATACGCCTAAAAATCCTAAAAGAATGCCACGACAACACCCTGGCGGGTCACTTTGGAATGGCACGGACTCACGAACTAGTGTCAAGGAATTATTGGTGGCCCAAAATGAACAAGCTGCTACGGGAGTATATCAAGTCTTGTGATACATGTGCTCGATCCAAGGCTCCCAGGCATCGCCCGTTTGGACTCCTATAGCCCCTGCCGATTCCTAGCCGACCTTGGGGATCTATTACAATGGATTTCATCACGGACCTTCCTATTGTCAGAGCCAAGAATTCAATACTGGTTGTGGTCGATCGACTCACCAAAATGGCCCATTTCACCCCTTGTTCCAAGTCCATCACAGCAGAAGACACAGCTTAGTTAATTCTGGATGGAATTGTTCGACTGCATGGACTCCCTGAGGAAATTGTGTCCAACAGAGGTCCTCAATTGCGTCCAAATTCTGGCGTCGCTTATTCGAGCTTCTTGGAGTTGACATTCGGCTATCTTCAGCTTTCCGCCCTGAGACAAATGGACAAACCAAACGGACAAACCAAACACTCGAATAATACCTTTGCTGCACTATGAACTACCAACAGGACAACTGGCTGGACCTACTATCTCAAGCAGAATTTGCTTATAACAACACAACGCATGCATCGACTGGGATTAGTCCATTCTTTGCCAATTACGGTTTTCATCCCAGGTTCAGCCTTGAAATTCCTGGGGACTCCGTAAACCTTTCGGCTGAAGAAAGGGCCACGAGGCTTGGACAAGTTCAACATAACCTTATGGCAGAACTCAAGCTAACATGGGAGTGGCAAAAGAAGCAAGCAGACCACCGACACAAGGACCATCCAAACTTCAAGGTTGGAGACAAGGTCTGGCCTCTCAGGAAAAAACATTGCTACCATTCGCCCATGTGCCAAGTTGGATTATAAACGCCTCGGACTTTTCAAAATCGCCAAATTGGCTGGTCTAGTGGCTTGCCAGTTGGAGCTTCCACCCCAGTTCAAAATCCACAATGTTTTCCATGTCTCCTTGCTTGAGCCCTATCATGAAAACCCGATCCCAGAACGTCATCGAGAACCCCCAGTTCCAGTTGAAATTGAAGGCCAAGAAGAGTTTGAAGTTCAGGAGGTCTTGGACTCCAAGAAGATTCGTGGAAAGCTCATATACCTTGTCTTTTGGCGAGGTTATCCTCCTTCTGAAGCTACTTGGGAGCCTGCTGGAAACCTAGTTCATGCCTAAGACTTAGTTAATCGGTTTCACCAATGGTATCCTAACAAACCGACTCCATCTGGAAGATGTCGCTTGAGGAGAGGATAATGTCATGGCCTAGGATATTTTAGGATACTTTTGGCAATATCATGGCCTAGGATATTTTGGGACTAGTATGGTTCAGGGTTATAAAAGGAGATGTTCTAGGGAACAACTCTTTAGCAGATCAACACCAGTTGATGGATCAATAAAACTTGTCTTGTCTTGTAATTCTCCATTTGTTTGTAGCCGGTCCATAACACCACCTATATTTTGTACCCTACATGCATTTTATTGTATGCATGCATTACATTTAAGTCATGTCTAAGGGCAATCTTGCAACTCACAAGCTATTGCAACACAAACATATTTTCACCCATATAACCTAGGTCCCACAATAAATATTCAAAAATATTCATCTGTATGTACAAAAAAATGGTGCCAAATTTTGTACAAGCTTAACTCGTGCCAAAATAATCAAGAACCATACAAAGAACAGATACACCCATTATCAAAGTCAATGAATAATTCATAGTGGTCAAAAACCACTATATTGTTCATATAATACATCTTTTTCTGCCCATTGAACCACAACCTATGGGCATCATTGTTTTAAATCTTGTGGATTTCAATGAGAGGCCCATCAATGAACTTGATACGGCCTTGGAATTCAAAAATATGCATAATAAAAGTAACCCACTCCTCAACAACAAGCCATCAAATAAATTGTCATTGTGGCTTCATTAATGTACGATGCAACGAAAACTATATCATCAAAAGTTGCATTCTTTTTCCAATTCCATGGAAATATGCCTACATGATTATGATGCCATGTTTCATGTACATGATGAATTGGAACAATCATTACTTTGGGATCAATTTAATCAATCACCATGTTATAATGCAAACCTCATTAGTGAATCTTGCATGGGTATGGATGGTGAGGACCACTAGTGTTGTTAATTCATCAAACTTTGTCAAATTACAATTTGTTAAAATCTTGAACAAGCATGGAGTTTTTCACATTGTGGTGCACACATCTTGAACGCCCACATTTTGGTCGACCAATTGCCCTTCACCAAGCTCCAACTCATTTGTGTTGAACAATGTTCCTTTGTTGAATGTGACAACTACAATCATAAACACAATCTAGTGATGCTTACACTTAGCCTAAAACATCTCCTTGTCATTACTTCATGAGGAATTAAAAGAATCATCCATTTCCAAAGATAGCATGAAACACAAGTCCAAATCCTAAAAAATCCTTTTAGCAACCCCCAAAAACCCACCAAACAAATCCCACAAAAAAACCCTAAAAGAAAGTCTAAAATAAACCTTAAAGAAACCTTAAAACAAATCTTAAAAGAAAATTAAAAATTTATAGCCAATTTTTATTACTATAAATTCTAATATAAATGCAAGAACAAATAAGAAACACCAGAGAAAAGAAGCAACAAAAATAACTAAACGTAGAGAAGCCTTGATTGAGTGAGAAACAAAAGGAGGAGCTCCTACAAGTGAAAGTGAGAAAGAGTTGAGAAATGGAAAAGCCTAATTATATAGTTCCATGTGGGTAGCCCTAAAAGGCATCCTATGTAATTCATAACTACAAACCCTAAACAAATATTCTAATGAAAACCCAAAAAAGAAATGCACAAAAATGCAAACCCGAAAGAGTCCCTGGAGTGGAAACCTCCAATAATAATAATAATAATAATAATCGAAAAAAAGTCCAAAGAAAGTCAACAAAAAAATGATATAAAGTTTTACATTACCTTGTATTTTGAAATCTGAAAATTGGACATCTTGGGGACTTTATTGATAACCAATTACAGGGGATGAAACTGAAATAGGAGGTGAGATAGGGTATGAGACTGAAGAGGAGTTTACTGATATCAAGTTCAATAGTGTGGGTTTTTCATGGATGATTTTCAAAAGACTTATCACCTTATTATTGCATAATTATTACTTAATAATGTTTTAAACTTTTCAAAGCCAGATGTGAACAATGTTTTGACTACCTATTTCATGTTTAGGAATTATTCATAAGATTGCATGTTCATTCAAAGTTTCCAATTCATATTTCTAGTTCATTTATTTCAAATATTGCTCAATATCATGTTTACATTATTGTAACAAGTATATAATTTTAATCTCAATATATGGATAATTAAAAATATGAAATACTTATACCATTGAAATAATGAGAAGTAAATATTAAATATGAGATTCTTTTGGTCTATCTTAAATAGTTTAAACCAAGGAATATTTAGACTATATCTTCTTGTAAATATACATCGTTTTAAAATCTGAGAGTTAACTAGCACAACAATGGTCGAACGAAGTGTGTTTTAAGGTTGCCTGGGTTAATTTAGCTCATTTTGCATTTAAATAAAAGGTTCTAGGATTGAATCACCGTATTTCAAAACACCTCAAATTTGAATGAACAAAAAGTGTTAAGGGGGTCAACTGGTTTCTACATTAGGTTGGGTCAATAGTATCAGTATTTTATGAGATAAATTTTGTCAAGAATATGAAAATTCAATAAATTGTGGTATAGCACTAGAAGAAAGTTTGTAGTGTATTTGAAAGGCACCTTACATTTGTAAATATTCCTACCGGGAGGGATATTTCACAATTTTTTTGTGGAAACTTTTTCCACTTGATGATGAATTTTTTCCCCAAAGTTCCCAGATTTCAAGGAAATGTTTTCAGAAATTCCCATATTTAGACAACAGATTAATCCAGCACATTGCCAAAACATAGCATGATTTTTTAGAAAATCTACTTTCCTCTCTCACCTGCAGCCAAATTTGACTAATTTCTATTGTCAGTAGTCGTGGCCAATGTGGTGGCTACATCACCAAATTGAAAGAAAAAAACCTTGATCACCACTCTTGCTATATAAAAGATATTTAAAACAAGGCATTGTCACATATGCAAACATTTGTAGATCACAAGGTGTAGGAGAGGGCTGGTGGGCTGGTTCTTATGCCTAGCCCTTAAGATATGGATAGATCTACACCTCTGCAGGGATCTCTCCAACTCTTAAGGAGCAGGAGTAACATCCTCTTTTTTTCAGGAAGAACATTCATCACGAATATAAGGTGCCCAACAAATCTACTAGGAAATATTTCCAAGTGCTATAGGATGAAGTACTTGTCATGAGTAGAATACTATAATCATCTGACCTTAATCACCAGGGTAATGTTGATGGGGGCTATTATGTCCTTCATGTCATCCTGGAGCTTTCATCCTCACAATCTAGAGCGAATCAATCAGTATTAACTCTTCCTTTCTCCACTGAAGGTCCTTTTCTATGTCCTCAGTTGATGAGATTGCAAGTGTTTAAGATGAGTGTCAGCTTCTTATTGATTTGCATCATTAAGCATCAAGACTTGCCATACAGAGTGCTGGCACAAAATCTGAGAGTGCTGGGCGGTTATGCGATTCTTTAAAAAAAAAGGTTTGGAAATTGAAGAACCTTGGTTCTATTTTTCTTTTTCTTTTTTAATTTCAAAATCAAAGAACCTCTGGTTTTGGTTTTTTCAAAACTTTGCAAAGTTTGTATCTTGGAGAACCCATCTGTGAAACTTAGATTATCTATTTCCATTTCTGATAACTACCCAACACTGGTCTACAGTCCTCTTAGACAGGTAGATCATTTATCCAAGCAATTCGCTCTTTGTTTCAACATGCTGGTGACTGAAACTGCGACTGGTTCTCTTTTGTGGAATGGATCACCTATACTTGCAATGCAATGGTCCAAATGCAAATGTGCCATATCAAGCTCATAATTGTCACCCAAAAATAACAACCAGGATAGATTTTTATTTACAAGGTATTTCCTGTTTTTTTCCACACATCTGCATCAACCTCTTTTTTTTGGCTTGTGAAATTTTGCACAAATGCCAAAAATAAAAATAAAAAAGAATATTATGTCACTTATTCTCTGTTGGGGGTGAGGGAGTAGAAATCTGTTGCTATTTATGCTAAATCCCTCTTGGGACGCTCATACAATGCAACGTTTCATTTCTGGTTTTGTTGTTCTCTAACTTATCTCCTGAATATTCTTTGGCCAACATTACCTCCATAAAGAGGTACGTGGATGAGCTATTATCTAATTATCTATTTCCATGCTTGGAAATCAATTGTTAATATGAAAATCACCCATGTGTTTATTTTATACTCATAACAAACTTCAACATAATTGATAACTAGAGTCTAAATTCTAAACCACCAAATATTGTTACATTATCACCTTAATCTAGTATATACCACCAAAATCTACCATGAGAATTAGAGTTGAAGAACATCCTTACATAGGAAAGAGTTACCTTTACAGTGCAATTTTTTGCTTGCTATCGATGTTATGTAAACATTCATACTTCTGTTCAGTCCCCTAATTAAGGTATGTCAATGTAAAAGAAATTATTTAACAACCATGACTATGGTTGAGCATTTTAATGCACATTGAAAGTAAAACAACAATTTCAATTGCACATATGAAGAAGTACAATGATCACAACATCATATAATAAGTTTTGTACTTCTCACTAAATTTAACTTTGTCTTATTGGACGAGTGTTTTTTTTTGGGTGGGGGGTTGTCTAGCAATTAGACTAAGCTCTTTGGCTTGGTTGTTTGGCGTGGCATGCATGATGTTCTTGTGGCTTGGTGCATTTTATTTTTCTTTTTGGGGGGGGTTGCTTAGGTTGGTGGGTTTTTAGGTCATTTTTTATTGGTGGGCTTGTGGGTTGGCTTGGGGTAGGCGGGCTTCTCAATGAAGGTCCCATCCCTCTTTTTCTCATTTTGAGTTCAAGCATAGTTTTTGGACTCACAATCCATTTTTTCGTTTTTCGAGGGTAGGAATTGGGGTTAGTGCAATACCCTTTGTTCTTGTTATGAGGTTTTGTTTTTATAACATGGCATGGCCCATTATTAAATGCATTGTTAGGCTTTTCACACTTTGCCATTGGAGAGTTCTTTTAGTTCTTTAGTCATTTTTTTGGCCTATTTTTCTTTGACAATAGTTTGGGCTTGGATTTTGGCATTGGATCTTTTTAGTGCCTTCCTTTTGAATCATTCTCAACCTCATTTATATGTGTATTTTTTTTATTTTGTGTCAAAAGGTGCATATTGTTTTTTGCCTTTTTCTGGATGAGTTTGCTCAAAACATGTTTGATGTAATTGCCTCACACCTATTCTTACTATTCTTTTAGTGGTGTTTCATTCCTTCCCTTTCAAGGTGAAACATTGGGCATAGGGAAATTAAGGCGCACTTTTCATGGTTTTTGTCCAAGGATTGGGAAGAATTTTGAGCAAAACATCTTTTTAAGCACATGTGTTTGTAGCAGCTTTGTTTTCAAATTGAGTTCCATTGATAGCCCTACTCATTCCAATTTTTGTTTGCATTGCACCCATTCTATGTTGAATAGAATAAAACCTAGCCCTTGGTTATGTTGGGGAATTTGCAAATGTTATTAGGACTATCACCTTCTTACCATGGTTTCAACATCATTACAAATTGTTTACATGTTGCAAGTCATGCATCTTCTAAATTCAAATTCCCCATTTTTGACTCTTTAATGGATTTTTAGCCAAACACGTATGTGGAACTTTCCTTGGATTCTTGTAGGTCAACTTTCTTGTGCATGTCCCATTTGTCAATAAGTGTTCATCAAGCATAATTTTTGAACATTTCCAATAATTTTTTGACCTTAAAAAATTAGCTAGTGGTTTCATTTAATTCCATGAGTTGAGTTTCCATGTGCTATAGCTACATCCACAATTTTTGGTTTCCATTTTTGGTGATGTTAAACTTTTGGCTTTGGCCAAATCTTCAAGTCACATCCAGCCAATTATAATGGTCAAGGCATTCTATTGGTTGGTGAGTAGGATTTTATGTTTACAATTTTGCAAAAGTTAATTTTTCATTTCTCATCACATCAGTTCAACGTAGTAGTTAGGGGTGGTTGCAAAATAATGGTCCATGGGATTTGAGCCACTTTGGATGTCCATCCCAATTGGATGTAATGAATGCCTTCAACATCATCTCACATGAAGCCATCTTTCAAGAGCTTCAAGTGGTAAGAAGTTCGTTGTTTCAACTTTTCCTTTTTGTTCATTTATTTTATGCCCTTGAACTTTGTTTTTTAGTCATCACTCCCCTTTTAGGAGCTTTGTTTATCATCCTTTTGTCTATGGGCATTTGTCAAGGTGATTCACTTGTCAGGCCTCTTTTTGTGTTCATTCATTTTCATGCTTTGCGTTGTTCCTTGAACGTTTTTCCCTTCCTTGGTTGACAACACCCACATCTTCAAACTTGCCCATGTTGTTCCCCTTGCCTTTGATCATTTTACATCCCATTTGGCTTTTAAGGGTTGGCCATTCAACCTTGCAAGTGCTTAGCTTGGGGCCTTTCTAGCTTGTTTCTTGGGTTCACCCTCCCAATTGATTTTTATTGTCCCTTTTGGCTCTAGTTCTTATTCTTCATCTTTTTTGTAAGAAACCTTGGGTGAAGATGCCCCATGTTGATGTGCTCCTAAAGTTAAAGGATGTCCATGTGGCATTTGGGATCCTCTCTTAGTGATTCATTCAAAGGACTTTCTATTTGCTTTGTTGTTTTGCCATTTTTTTGGGTTTTGATGTTAGTTCATCGCTTCCAATTCGACCCTATTATGGGGTGCAAATTCTTTGAGGTGTACCAAAATCTTGTCACAACATCACCCTTTTCCATCTTTTTTACCTAGTCTTTTTTTACCATGTAAAAACACATTTATGGATGATTATGATAAAATCTAGAATTGTAATAGTCTAAAATATAATCTTTTACCAAAAAAATTATAACTTTTGATTCATTATTTTTTATGGGGATCAAAATATAGGGTAACAACTATAGTAATAATTAAGCATTTTTCATCTTGTGTGGTACACATTAAAGGATTTTCACCCTATGAATTTTTGAAAGGCTTTTAGGATTAAGCTCTTTGGAATGCCCTTAGGTTCCTATAGTTTGTTACTAGGCTTGTCTTCCCATTTCTAGTGGAAGGTTAGGCCTCATTTCTATAATATACATTGCTCCAATGGCTTATTTAGGGAGTTGGGCTCTAGTTGCCCCCACCATAATCTCCAAGTTCATCTTCGTATTTCACTTGTTCTTATTATAGGTGATAGGAGTGAGTAGTTAGGGTTTGTTATCCTTCCAAGCCCACTTGATGTTGGCATGAGAGCTTCTTCCCCTAGTGGCAGTGATATGCATATCCCCATTCAAATAATTGGTAAATAGAAGTACCAATTGGTTTCATGAGACTATTTTAGAAAAATTGCACAACCATTTTTCTTTGAACATCTTCTCTTATTTGCCTTTTAATGCACATTGGGCACACATGAGATCTTGTGTCGAATCAAAACATACCCCCATTTGAGTATTTAATAAATAAAAAAGGAAATTAGTTTCAATCTTGAAAATATTTTAGAAATATTGCATGACCATTTTTTTTTTAAACATCATTTCTTATTTGCCTTCTCATTCACATTGTGCACATATGAAATCTTATGTAGGGCTAGGTGTTGATGCATGGCTATCCACTTATTTAGTGTTCCTTTTTTTCTAGTTGGTTTTAATTGTTTCTCCACTATGTTGTGTAATTGATTGGGCTTCCCCCATCCCTTAACCTTTTGTTTGTCACATTACATTTGTGGCTAACCTTTGGACCTAATGGGGACCCATCTTTTTCTATTGGACTCATGGTGGGGAGAGGACATATCCCCATGATGTTGTGTGGGATGCCTTTATGTCAATCATGAGGGATGTGGGATTTCACATTTTACATTAGTAGACCCATGTTCTTCCATGTCTACTTTTAAGTCTTCGTGTCAATGGGTTGACATTGTAGTTTTGGTGACTGATGCCCAAACGTTGACCAATGTCATCATCATTAACCCCACTTGAGGAAATTTAATTTTGCATGTAGTTTTATCTCGTGGTGTTGCCACAATAGTTGTGATTTATCTTAAAGACGGCCTTTATCATGATTGATACCAAATGAACATGTTTAACCTTCTAGCCATAGAGGTCTTTGGGTATTTGCATTAATAGGCCAATGATTTTTTTTATTGATGTGTTAACATGGTGTGGAAAGCAAAAGGCACTTGAAGCCCTCTTCTTTTGGTTTTATGTTCATTTTATAAGTAGGGTGTTGATGACATTGTACCAAGTGTAAACGACCTCTATTTTAAAACATGTTAAACTATAGGTCAAAGTTATTATAAGTTAAACATTATTTTAGGTGTTCCTCCCCTTTCTTTATCTAATGTATATTGTGACCAAAGGGGACTCAAGTATTTGATTTGTTCCCATTCCCTTAAAAGTCCACCCTCTTTGGAAGATTTTTTGTTTGCCAAAACTTGGGTCCTTCCATCTTGTACCTTTTTTGCCCTCCTTTGTTGGGTGTTTTGTTTTAATGATGATTCATAAAATTTAGACCAAAATTTGGGCATTTATTGAAAGAATGAACCTAAAGTAATAACTAATAAGAAACAATAATTCAAATTAAAATTGCCAAATTTAGAACATTTAGACCTACAACCTAGTTATATTAAAGTAAGCAAGCCCATTAACAAACAAAAGCCTACCACCAAATAGTCTCGTGGCACAAAGCCTAGTTGGTAAATGGGTGCCCATGCCCCTTTGAATGTTCAAGATGACATTTATTATTGAATAGTTGGTTTGAAAAAAAAAAATTGGTTTAGGGAAAACCTTCAAAGATAATTTTACATTTGTGAGTGTTAATGAAGTTGAAAGGGTACTATTCAAAAAAAATTCAATAAGGTTTCATGTGCAATGGTGTTTAGTAATGGGGTATGAAGTATACATTAACAAAAAACAGCCATCTTGCAACTAGTCCCTACAACTAATTTTTAGTCGTAGGTGACATTTGTGACTAAAACATTAATACTTGCATTGGACAAGTCACATGTGACATTAATTGCAAATGACAAGGAATTTTGGATTTTAAGAAAATCAACAAAATACACCCTTCATCCTTTCAATGACCATACATTTGCAACTAAAACATAAATATTTGTGTTGGACAAATCACATGTGACACTAATTGCAAATGACAAAGAATTTCGGATGAAAGCAAAATCAACAAAATACACTTTCATCTTTTGATTGACCATATACATATTATCTTTTGTGACTAGGATGCAATTTTTTTAGTGAACAATGGGAGCAAGTGATGTGTTGCCACGTGTTTCAATTTGTAATAATTTTAAATAACTTTGCTATAATTTTGAAATAATCTAAGATGTCTAGTATTCATGCTTGAATGGTTTTAGATTATGACATGTGGTGCAATAGAAATTTGCCATATTAGTTGAATTTGTTTTAAATAAATTTAAATCCATAAATTTAGGTATGTAGGTTGAACTAGGTAAGTATGTAGGTAGGTAGGTACCTACATACCCACCTAGGCTTACCTACATATGTAGGTAAATAAATAAGTAGGTAGGATCTATATACCCATCTACTTAGGTTACACACATATTTAGGTAGGACCTTTTTACATACCCAAGCTAAACACCTACTTAGGTACTTAGGTAGGGAGGTAGGTAGGTAAATTAGGCATAGGCACATGAATATTTACATTTCATTTTGGGTTTAACTTTTTCGATTAGCTCATCCCATATGCCCATGTTTTTTAATATGAAAATGGAAGACAAACACATTGTTTATATATTTTTCAAGATGTCAATGGAACCCAAACATATGGAATAAATTTTTTTGTTGCAAGTATTTTGTGACTAAAATGTTTAATCGCAAACTACTTGTAACTAGAAGGTTTATCCCATATTTGTATCTTCATTATATTTTTTTAAAATAATATAATTAAGTGGGTAAGTGTTTAACTAATTAATTAGTTAATGAAATTGATAGTCAATTAATTAACAAATAATTAGTAAACTAGCAAACTAACTAATTATTTATAATAATAATCATCACTAATTTATGATTACATAATTTTATATATTATTTATTATTAGATATTTCTAAAATTATTAATTAAAATTTAAAAATAATTATTATGTACTAATTTAAAAGCTCCAATAATATAATAGTGGTAATTCTTGTCCAACTACTTTATTATAATTATTCTCTTTTTTTTTCATTTTTTATAGTTAAAGGGCATGGAGGTGATCATTAATGGACAAAACACTTTAATAGGAATACAATGCAAAAAGAACAACAATGGAATTAAACAACCCCAACACACTAGGATTTTTTGATCTTAAAAATAAAAAGTTTTCTTACAAAGGCAAAAAAATACCAAGATGGTCACTTTGCACGCTTGCTAAAACATCTAGAACAATATGAAGGGTCATAAGCAAACTAATTATTAAAGGAGCAATTAGTCTGAAATTGAACTATCAATTATGTTGTCCTTACCAATCTAGGTAGAGGAAGATTTTTAATCATTTTTAGAAATCTTGCTTCCTACATATGAAGTAAAACCATACAAGCTAGAAGTTCTATAGCCAAGTATAAATGTCAAAAAAGTAGTAAAAATAGGGCAAGACTTAAAGTTGCAAAAGTTTATAATAGAAGCAAAGTATATACAAGAACCATAATCAAATCATAAGCTAGATTTAATGTTTTAAGGAACAAGAGTAAATATGAAACATGTCGATGAGCCAAAATCAAAGTTAGAAACTAAAATTAGGGTTGCAAAAATCAAATCTAAAATAGGAAGGAGATGAAGGATCAAGATTGAAATTAGACTTAAAAGTACAACAAGAGGGAAATGAAGTGGGGATTGAATCTATAGATAGTTTTTACAATTAAAAGTTTAAGTAGTTTGTGTATTATTGTTGGATCCAACATTCTTTAACGCCTAACTCTATAGCTCCTTGGCCAAAGAAAGCAAGACATTAGATAACTCATATGAATCATTATTTCAATTCTATACCAACAACTTGCATGGACATAAGAAATTTCAATTTGATATGGGGAGATTTTGCAAATTTTTATACTTTAATTTACTCTAATTTAACATTGAAAGATTATTCACAACAAACATATCTTGATAGGATTGATGATTTTTTGTATGCATGGGATTTGTAGAAGAAAGAAAAAGGCTCCCACTAGTTGGGTCATCACACACACCATCCACATGTTGGATGCTTTAGCTTAAGCCAAGGAATGAACATTAATCACAAATATAAATGTCATTCATAAATGATGTTTAAACATGTTGGACTAATAAGCACTGGAAAAAAACATGTCCCACTTCAGCCTATGTCAAGACCAAATCGTAGAAGACCACGAATTAATAAGGTTTTAGCAATAAACAATAAAGGAAATGGATAGATTAAACATTAGAGGAAACCATAGATGGAATTGGGAGAAATACATGTTCATTCTAGGTCAACAAGTGGGTTAAAACATAGTTGGGTATCCCATTTCAAATGTAAGGGCACCCAAGACTTCCCAAATACTTTGTTGCCTAAAAATGATTCAAAATATGGCTAGTTGATATGTATGCAATGTCAATAGTTGGACGCCCAAATCTTGTGCATTTTTGGCTTCTTTTCACATTGCATTTAGTTTGCATCTTGTTGTTTAGCTAATCAGTTTCAAGAACTAATTGTCAAAAATGTGTGTACATTTTTGTGAAAACACACTACAAGGGGGACCAAAATTGTTGTCACATTATATTGTTTTCCAAGGGTGTCCATGTTTGAACTTCAACCATGGTAATTTTGGAGCATATTTTTTCAAAAAAAATTGCATAATATGGTAGACCATAATAGAATTAATAAAATAAAAAAGAAATTTATTTTTTCCAACTTATATTGTGTGATTTCAAAGTATATTTGTGATAAAAAAAATGTGCATCACTATGTACAAGAAAATGCAAATATACTCAAAAATTTATTGAAATGATTTTTAATCTTTATGGAATTTGTAATATCTATTAAACATTGTGATTCCATATGATCGGAATAAGTTTGTGAGCCACATGAAGTGTTTGATAATTATCATTCACAAATGGGTGTTTTTGGGGGCGATGACCATAAGTATGCAGTAAATTGACATTTTGACAAACTATCATTTTCAAATAGAAGATGATAATATATGTGAGGTAGGTCATTTTTTAAATTTTATTTTAAGCATTTTTTTTGTTGACTAATTCAAACCCAAACTTAGTGTAGTCTAAAAACAAAACAAGCTCTATTATACCACATATACCATAAATGTACCCATTATTCTTTAAATTTAATATTTTAGAAATTATTTCTTTCTTTCAAATAATATTACATATCATTAACTTTGTGAAAATCAAAATATCAAACCCAAACACCAAAAATGAAACCCAAAATTAAATTAAACATGTTTTGCAAAAATATGCATTACATACATGTCATGAAAGTGCCCAAAGTGGCCCCCTTGTAGTGTGGTTTCACCCTATTGTGATTCATGTGTACTTTATACACACTACTTCCTTAATCAGCGATAAGGAATTCTAGATTTATGATACAAGCTCGGCACAAAACTTGGACATGGGGAAGTTTGTTGGCTTTTCATTTGAGTCTTGGTACATTTTGAGTTCAATGAATAATTTAATTTTGACTATGATGATTAACACAAGATGATGATGATGATTAACTTGGCATATATTCAAGAAATTGGTTTGATATTATTATGTCGCATTTCTTTTGTCCATTAAAAGAAATTATGTCGAAGTTTTAGTTATAACATTTCATATGCATTTTGGATTTGTGCACATCTTTGTGCGATGGAAAGCATTGACAAATTCTATTGTGCAAATAATGAACAATTATAGGGAGAAAGATGGCAATTGTGCATGATGTACAATGGTTCAATGCAACCCAAGGCTTGTGCAATGAAGAAAATTTTCACTCCTTATCAAATAAAGATGTGACATTTGGTGAGATCTATTCTTGCTTTGGACCAAAAGTGAACAAAAATGGTTAGAAGTATGAAGAATACCTTGAACCATGTGTAGTAGCTCAAATAAAAAAACTATTGCAATGGGTGTACAACATGAAAACATGATAAACAAATAGTTCCCACTAAAGTTTGCTTGAAGAATTGTTGATGAGTAAAGAGATGTGACAGTGAATTGGGTTGAACATGCTACATCCACCAAAAGTTAAGGGATTAGGTGAGGAGAAAAAAAAACAACCAATGAAAAGAAAAAATGCAAGTAGAGGCATTGACAAGAAATATGCCAACATTCTTAGTGGTTACGAAGCATCCTATCGGAGGTGTTTAATCCATGTATGGGTTGGATGGGAGTTCATCCTTTGTTTTGTCAAAGGTAAAAAAAAAAAACTATGTTATTGTTTGCGTGGGCTAGTGTCAATAATCAAAAGGCCAATAATTCTATCTAACCTATCAAACCCTAGGTTGTTGCTTTCTCCAAGTTAGTCAAAATTGGAATTGGAGAATATGAGATCAATTGTTGCTTCTAAAGAAATCATGTTGCAAAAATTGAAGCTTAACTTAAATGAGAGCACGAAAGATAAGTTCATGATTGAGGGAAAGTTCAGGTGAGTTGAGATTTACATGTCTACATGTCAAGTCTTTTCATAGTATTAAGAGTGCCCAAATTGTAATCACGACAAGTGTTTACCCAGGATTTTATGCAATTGGAAAACCATATAATACAAACTTGTTACCTTCAACTTTGTAACATGTGACTTAACAATTTATTGTAATTAATAGGTTCATAAATGTAATAGGTTATTTAACCTAACATGTGACCTAGACTAACCAATTATAAAATTTGATAGGTAGCATTACAATAGGTTAGTAGACATGTTGCTAAGTATTTAGTCAACTAGTGGTTTGGAGAATCGATATTTGATAGAATGTGTGGTTTTTGGACATGTTACAAACAAACATGTATATATATATATGGACTATTAATGTTTGTACCAGCTAATGATTATTTAAATGGTTTATTGGACTACCATATTTTTATTTTAAAATTTAAATAGTAAAGTGATTATCTTTCTCAAATTTTCAAAAAATTTAATAATAACAATTTGAGTCTATGCTGTAAGAATTGTGCATAGATTTTTTATTTTCATATGCACCTATTACTAAATTTGTTTCAAAACCCATTGTCGAAAGATTTAGAAGTTAAAAATTGATGGGAAAATAAAAAACTCCACTAACATTTGGCAACCCTATAGTGGATCAAAATTTAGAAGCAATCACACTTCAAAAAATTTAGTTGTTTTCATCATTTAATAGATCAAAATTGAAAAACATTAGCACTTTCCAATTTTTATTTTAAAAATGTTTTTGTTTGTCTTATGTAAGTTTTAGAATCAAAGTTTTTTATTTTATTGAAAGATTAGGAAATAGGGTAAAGTTAGTGTAAAGTTTTTGAAGGAAATCAAGTGCCCAATTTGTTTTTAAAAATCTACAAATTCTTCACTACTAGGAGGGGTCATTTTGATTTTATGTTCAAAAATAATGCAAGGGCTTTCCTAAAACCTATTGATTTCAAGAAATGTCAAAGGTAGTCATTAGAAATCTTAGAAAACAATTAGATTATGTTACACATCAACATGTTTAAGAACCTATGTAAGAGCAAAATGAACAACAAGTGTAACCTATAGGAAATGAATTAGTGAATGTACCAAACATCAATGCAACACAAAGAGTACAAGCTAATGAACAACATCAAGTTATAACCAAATCAATTGTTTTAAAAGACTTAACCATGCTCTGAACCACTCACCAAATGACACCACAAACATCAACCCAACCTCAAAGCAATGAGTAATCACAATGGTGACAGTTACGAAAATGTTCAACAATTTGATGAAGTTGTTTTTTGCGCAATAATAATGGCTATTAGCAATTCCTAAATATTTTCATACCCATAATAGGTGTACTTACACCAATAGCAATTTTTGATGGTTTACAAAGTTCACAACTAGGCCCAAACATGGATTTGGTACCTATTAATTTGGAGATGGAACAAATCCACCTTATCAACAAGTTAAAGAAATTTCATTGCATTGATTGAAAACCGTCAAATCAATCATTTTCCATACCACATTTGGAACATGTTGAAGCTTGGGCAATACCAATGATTGATAATAAAAAACACCATATCAACCTATCACCTGGCCAAACCAATTAGTCCCTAGTTTGGGTGAAAGATCACAAGTTCCCCACCACATATTAGTTTTAGGAAGAAATCAAGGTGTTGGAACTATAACATGTTTTTTTGTCAACAAGTGGGACATCAATTCAATTGTTGCCCCTTTGTTGATGATAAGTTAAGACAATTATTGAAGGAAGAGGTGATGAATGTTCACCAACTTGTCATTCCAACCCCTATAGTTGTATTACCCAATGTATATGTACTAGGAATTCAACCTATGAATCCTAGTATTGGTCATACACCAATACCTATTATTTATCAATCAAATTGACAATTGCCTATTACACCTTTTGTATGAGGTAAAATCAATATTATACCTACATCTACATACCCAATATGGTATAATGTCATGCTCCCTTATATTCCTTTGGATCCTAATTTGTATCCAACATATATTACTAAAGCAAAAGGATTTGATCATTTGATTCCAAGGAATTATACAGGTTATGTACTTAGATACATTTTAGTGAACAACTTGTGATACCACCAATACAAACACCACAAATTGTTGGTAATCAATTTATCGCAATGGTTAAACCAATCATTAGTAAGGACGAAGGACTTCTTCCACAATAGGTTATTATTCCAATGATAACCATTATACCTATTAATATTGAAAAACATCGAACTGAAATTAATGTACCATTTCATGGACCAAAAGGTTCTTCTCACCAACCACTAGATGGAAGAAAATTGAGTACATTCACAAAATAAGGAGCTAAAGGTGCACCCTTAGTAAGGACTTCGGTGATTATTTATTTTGAAAATTTTTGGGTGTATACTAAGAATATTCCATTTGTAAGTTGCAAAAATTCATAAGAAAATCCTTTTGATTTAAAAGTATGTTACATTATATTCTTATGTGAATATGTGTTTTAAGAGTCTTTCTAAAATTATGTCATTTTCAAGTCTTTTAAGAATCCTTTATGAGTTTTTTCATGGAGTAAAAGCATTGTAAAACATTGGTTACAAAGATTAATTAATGATTTTGATAATTCAAATTTCATTATATTCATTTTTTATTATTACACACATTTCCATAATATATTAAGAACATTATCATCAAAACATATGAAAGAAATGTGTAATATTAATATACATTTTGACATGAAAACATGAAAAACAAAACATTGGTTACAATTCTTATGGCTCCTATTTGTGAATGTACCCAACTTGGAGAATCACCTAGAAGAAGCTCACTCATAGGAGATCTACATGGAAGACCACCATTTAGTCCACCTATATTGGATCATTCGAATGGTTAACACCTAACCCATGCATGTTTATATGACCATGGTATCAACCACGTGCTATAAAATTTGTACTATAACCAACAACTAAACTACTATACAAGAAGTTACAATATCCAACCTATGTTAAAGAAATTAATATGAATGTTCACATCAAAGCATTAAAAATGGCCATTAAAGCTAAAAATGGTGAAATGATCACTACCACAAAATGTGGGTGTAGTTCACTAGTCCCCATTCACTAAACTAGTGAATTCACTACTTCTTCACTGGTCCCTATTCATTGCAACTAGTGAATTCACTCAAAATCTAGTGAAATCACTTGGTGTACGTGGACACATTTTGTTGTAGTGGGTTGATACTGACATTGTCAACCTATTTGGTTTAATTTTTTGAAAGAATATATTTAAATGGGGTAATTTTTTTGTTCAAGATCATCCAAATTACACATTTCAAGGGTTGGAGCAAGCATTTTGTAAGTGGTTCAAAATTGTGAAAAATGACGAAAAGCTTTATATGCAATTATGAAACATTCATTAACAAATTACTAAACGTGTTGAAGTTTATTTGAACACTTGTTGAAACTAGCAAATTGTTTACAAGTTACACGAATAGATGTTTTCTTCATTACTATTTTTAGAGCATGACTATTGCCTTATTTGATATTAACAACATGTATGAAGAAAGAAATTTTAATCAAACACAAAAAAGCCATTGTAGTATGTGAGGAAAGTGGACCTATTAGTTTGAATTATAATGCTCTACTAACCATGTGTTACAGGCTATTCCAATTGCTAAACCAGTAGTACAATCTATTGTCACAACAAAATATATAACAACTTATATTAATTGTGGTAAAACATAAGTCATACTTTTGAAACTTGTCATCACCGAAAGAGGGAAGTTACAATAATACCAACCGCCATAATTAACTTTACAAAACCTATAGCAGGGTCAAAACCACAACTATTAAACCTATTAAGATGCCTTTATGTTATTCTTATATCATTTATTTTAATGTTAATCATCAATTAGTGGATTGTCCCAAGAAGGTTGAAGTACAAAACATGTTTAGAACAAAACATACTTATTTTAGTATGTAAGAAACGCCTAAACATCATAAACCATATAATGTACTAGTTAATGTGGTAGTTGCTCTCACTACTTGTAGTCAACACCCATAGCACAAAACATTAAGAAAATGAAAATCAGTTCAAGGCAAAGGAGTAAAAGATTAGCAAAAAAAACACATATACGTGATTCTTTTGTTGAAATAGTAAGGTAGTTATAACATGGTGAAACTAATAAACAAACCATTGCAACTTCTAGAAAACCCTTACAAAATAGCTAGGTTGGATTGCCTGAAAAAATTATTACAAATTAATTAGTTGAAACCAGTTGAACTAGTGAAGTGGTTCAACAACTTATGACATTATAATAGGTAACAAAAATGAAAACTTTGGAAGAAATTATGAGGACATCAACACACAAGTCTTGGAGACTAAGTATACACTCAACTTGGGACAATCATTACAGATAATACTTGATATAAATGCTACATTTTTAAACTAATACCATCAAAACTTAATTTACTTGAACCGGTAGTTGTTTCAATTGCCATAGATCATTAACTTCATAGAGGATGTTCTTTTAAGTGGTAGTTTTAGAATGAACATTATCATTGAGAAATTAAAAAAGTAGTTAGTATTATCAAAACAAAAGCCAACTCCTTATAACCTACTCATGGTAGATCAAACCATTAAATTAAACCTTTAAATCTAACCAAAGATTGTACATGGGATTCTTCATATTATTACCTTTATTATGATACAAAGTAATGCATTGGATTTTAGCTACTCCATGTTGTTAAGTTGTCTTTGGTTAATAGATGCCAAAGCATTTCATGATTGGGGTAATAACATTATACTATCCAAGGAATTGATATAGTCAGAACCATACATGTAACCAGAAAACTTTGAGCACCAACTAAATGAATAGAGGTGTTAGTTTGTTATATTTTCATCTGGGAATATCTATTGAAGAAAAAGACTTGATCTTTGCTATAGAACCAAGACTGTTTTCAATAGAAACCATCGTTGTCGTTACACTAGTAAGGTTAAAACAACTTGTTAGTTTTGTTTCATCAACCGGTTTGAATTTAATTGAATAGGTATCTGATGCATTTATTGAATCAATATCTATACTACTTGTTTAGATAATTATACCCCATGATACTTTTAAATAGAACTTGTTAGAGACTTTATTTCAACTTGAAGTTAGAGAAATGACAATCAATGAAACACTTACTTGTGAACAAGTTCAAAACTTATGCATTGTTGGTTAAACTATCATTGAATAGGAGCAAGTGACCAAAATCAAGGCTAAAGCCTTGGGTGAAAATAATCCAAAGTGGAAGGAGTGGTGGGAGATAGTTCAAAAATTCACATAGTAAATTCAAGAAAATATGGAACTAACCCTTGAGCTGATGAACACGTTTATGAACTGGATTTACATGTTTATCACAATACTTTCCCAAAATTCAAATATGTACCGCCCAATCTTGTTTATGTCAAAATTGGAACTAGTACCAAAATAATAAGTGCTACCTCACACATTTTTGTTTCTGACCAAAAAGAATGTGTTACTACAAAACCAACTAGCCCACTTAGAGGTGGAATAGGTTCAGAAATTATATTTATGTCTATTAAGATTTTTGTTGTACCTACTAAGGTTATCATTATTGAACCTATTGAAGGTAACATTGAAGCTTCTAGGGAAAATACTAAACCTATTGATATTTTAACCATTACCAATATAGTAGAACCACTAAAGTTCTTATCTACCACTTTACCTTTGACCCCAACCCAAATAGGTATAGGTCAGGACATCATTTTTGATTTCTAGTACACCTCATGCCTCAAAAATATTCACAATGATGATAATGACCTTTGACAAAACACCTAATTGATGGTCAATTGTAGAATAAATAGGTATTCAGCATTGGAGTCAAACTAAATTTGTGGAGATGACGAATGTTGTACCTGTCGAAGGAACTTCATATCAACTTGTTGAAGATGTTTAGACAAGTAGAACTAGAATTTTGAAGAGAAAATCTAGTTTTAGAGAGGCAAAATATTACCAAGGAATTTGTAATAGGTCATTATATTTAGTAGGTTGATAAATGTAACAAATTACTTAACTTAACTTGTGACCTAATCTAACATGTGACAAAACATAATTGGTTATAAAACCTAACAAGTAGCATTATAACATGTTAGTAGTCATGTTGATAGTTAGTTAGTCAACTGGTAGTTTGCAGAACTTGATATTTGTTTAAACATGTTAACCCAACTTCTTTAAAAAGAGGGGTATCAAATGAACATGGGTAAATTCTACAAGAAGCAAGGTGATGGATGAACTTAAAAATTTTGGTCCAATTTTTTTCCAAGAAGTAGGATAATGAATGAATTTACAGAGTTGGTGCAACATGCATTGGGAAATGGAATACTACATTTATTGAATCACCCATGTAATTTGACTCAATTGCCCAAGGTAGGGGGACAATGGATAAATTAAAAAAAGTTAGCCAACTATTATGGGAAAGTGTGTCACAAATGATCTCCAACATTAACCCCCACACATCATAAAACATATATTTAAAAAATTCTAGATTATTTTAAAAAAATTCATACTTGAAGGTTTATGTTAGTGTGTGTTTTTGAATTTCATGATCTTGTTCAAATAGTAAACATCCATAGGACATTTTAGCCAAATTTGGCAATAAAAAAAAGAAAATAGAGTAGCATCGACCATCCTTTTATATTTTTGGCTATCTGTTGGAACTTAAAATGGAATTTGGCAATTCAAAAAAAAATTCTCAAAATTTGGCACTTAAACTTTTCAAGAAAACACTAAATTTTTGCCAATTTGAAAAATGTTTATTTGACAAAATTTTCCAAAATTTTTACTGTAATTTAATTCACCCTTCATGGATGAAATTCATTCATAAGTGTTCATTTTTATTAGTAATGGGGTGAATCCAAGTTAATAAGAATTAATTTTAGCATAAACAATCCTTGGTTTTGATGTTCATAAGTCTCATAAACTAAGTTAATGTTGAAAGTATATGTTGTATTTATGTGAAGCCCTTTCTAATATCTTAATTTAACACCTAGTAAAATTTGAAAGGTAATCCAATAAATATAGAATGCCTTTCAAAACATTTTAAAGCCTATAACCAATGCTTTTCAACAAAATGAAACAATGTAAAAATAATATTTAAGCACTATTGTTTAATACTATATTTGAACTTTTCATCCAATCTTGTGTTACCACATCATTTTTTTGGACTTGTCATAGTGATTCAAGAGGTTGTTATTGGCTCCTATTAGCCCTATTTTACCCAATGGATGAATTTCATCTATTAACATTCATTTTTCAAAATAATAAAAGTGCTCAAAATGGCTCTTTCAACATTGGGCCCCGTGAAAGTTTCTATAAAAGTTTATTTGAACCAATTTTTCAAACAAGTAAAAATAAAGATGATCAATCCCATACTACCATTATCTTGAACATGTTCATCATTTTCAAGTATGACCTTTCATCACAATTGTGTTATTTTTATTTTATGTATCAAGTCTTTTGTTGTTATTATAAATTAAACAAAGTTGAATGATGCATGGACTTAAGTAAATTAAAGTTGACTCAACTCCCTTGAAGACATGACACAATGGACAAGCCCATGGAATCTAAATGTGAAAAGTTTGGACAATGGGGAAAATCAAGCTAATTGGAAAATGTGAGAAATTTGGATGAGGGATGGAATTAAGGATTTTGAAAATTTTATTCTTGGACCATATTTTTCAACTATCTCCATTTTCATTCATTGCCAAACTTTGCAAATAAATCAAAACATTTTACATAAGCTGTTGTCATCCAATGAAATTGATCATCAAAGAATATGAATAGTGATAAATTGTTTTCATGAAATTCAAATATTAATACTTCCATTGTGCATGGCATATCCTTCAATAAAAAAATTGTAATTCATGTGTAAGTAAATAGAATTGTCATACAATTTAGTACAAACAAGACTTTTTTGGGGTTTTTTTAAGGGCAAGGTTCTAAATTGAACAAAATCCCCTCGTCCACCCATTTCTTCCCCTTCTAATGTTTTCAAATGATTATCAATAGTTAACCATTATTTATTTTGATCTCAAATTTGATTTTAATATACATACTGTGGACATGAAAAGGCACATGTAAATTTGTCTTTTCATAGCCATTGAGGTGGATAGGAAAAAGGTAGTTAGGCTTGGAAAAGGTAGGTGTGAATAAAACAAACAACAATATTCAATTGGACATCACATTTTACTTGTTGCACTTATTTATTGTTTGTTTCACAACATTGAATGTATACCAAATTCAATGTACTATAGTCCTAGAGTTCAAAAATACGATTCATGGTCATTCAAAGAATTCCAATTTATCAATGAATAACAAACATGAAAAACTTAACATATACATATAGCATGGAGATGGATGGGAAGTTTATAAATAGCTTTTCATTTGAACTATATCAATAACCCCTTACGTCAAAGATTGCTCCAAACTTTTTGATTTTAATGATGATGATTTATTAGAATTAGTTGAGGTATAACAACTTTAGATTTTATAAGTCATTTTTTTGGATGATAATTTCAAAATAAAATCTTTTTATTTAATTCCAAGGTAAAGAAGGATGAAAATGTGTGTGTGTGTGTATTTTTTTTTTTAATTAAAAAATTATCCATGACATAATCATGAGCAAAATTTCAATATCTTATGCACCAATTGGCATCCATTTCTCTTCAATTGAATTTGAATTCAATGAAAATTCAATTACATTCAATGTTTTTGAATTGAATTGAATTCAAGAATTTCAATCAATTCAAGTTGCATATGCAATGTCATTCAATATTTTCATTCAAATGGAGTTTAATTTTCATAAAATAAATATATTTTTTCCATTTGTTGATCATCATTGATAGTGCATAATAGCACATAGCCCAAACAAATAATAACAAATTAAAAAAGTGGAAATTGGATGTTTCAATTACACCTCATATGAAAAAGATTATAGGTTGTAATTTTTATGATGTATTTGAGATGAGGATTCAATTAATTTCACTTCATATTATCTTTCACCTAATCCTATTGTAAAGTAATCAAAATTTTATAGAATTGAAAATCTTGCAAATTATGTCAAAACATCTTGGTTCTTCTATATTGTCTTAACCAAAAATTAGCAAGCTTGAAAAGATCCCAAGTTGCCACCACTTTTGATTTTCCTTCATCTCACATTTGTAAGGAGTTTCTTACACTTTGATTGATTATTAGATTCTCCAATTCTCTTGTCCGTCCTAATGTGGCACTTGTGGAACGTGTTTTCACCATCTATGACCAATTGTGTCTCAATTGTGTCTCAATTGTGATTTTACTAACTTGTCTATCCCATTATTTGGCTTCATGTAAAACATTCCCAAAAAAATCTTAATATATTTTGAGAGCACTATATACACATGAACATCCCTCCTTGAAAAGAGAAAAAATATTATGCCTATTCCTGAAGAGTGGGAGGAATCTTACACCTTTATTTGTCTTTAAAACCCTATAAAACTTTGTTTATAAAACACACCACATATTTAAAAATTGTACATAGGTATTAAAAACAAGGGATGATTTAAAGGGCGTCAAGATAGTATAAACTAGATGTCAAAACTCTCCATCTAAACAACCAACAACTTATAATAGGTCAATTGTGACAATAGGAGGTGTGTTTTGAAAGGGTGGAAGTAGCTAGGCCTACCACTTAAGATGGAGGATGCTTGCTTCGCAACGTAATTGAAATTTTTTGACAAAGAAAAATAACCAAAATAGTATTGGCACACTTGTGTAATTGTGTTTAGTTCATAACGTTTCCTTTATGCTTTACAATGAGTAGACCCCCACATGTGGGGACATTAACAAAATGCATATCTGGAGTTGGATACCGCCTCAGCTGAGAATGGCCCCACCCTAGAGGTTTACTCTCCAATCAGATGAGTTTGCTCCATGACAGTGTCACAGACTCACAATCCTCCTTGAAGACCTGGGAGTTCTTCCACACAACCATTCACTTCACATGTAGGTTGCATGGAAGACTGGAAGACCCACAATGATGGATCAGTGGCTGTGGGCCTATGAGGAGAGCCTGGAGACTAAAGCTCTCCTTCAGTGGTATCCTTCAGTATCCTTGAATACTTAAGGCTTTAATTGTCTGAGCAAAAACGTTAAAATCCGGAAAGGTCATGGCAAAATGTCCCAAAGTGTATTTGCCCAAGCCTTCAATTTGGCCAGTCCTGACTCCTCCTCAGAGGTACTTACTTCATCAAGGTACTTCATCATCTGAATGTTTGGATTTTGGACTTCATGCCTATTGACTTTCTCCCCATCTCCCAACTTCCACGTCCTAACCCTTTCCTTTCATACCTCCCCCGGGGCCCCCACCCTGCCTTCAATCATCATGGATGGTAATCAAGGGTGTGTCAAAAGCAGTTCGCCACTGCCCACAAACTGCTGGGGTACTGGGATCATATCTAAGAAAAACAGGAATCAGGATACTTCACATGTGAAGGTATCTTGAAGTCATAATGGCTCCATGAGCCTTGCAGAAGCATTTTGCCTGTTTTCTAAGAGAGAGATTGCCCCCTCCCGACACCCAGCAAAAACAAAGTGACAGGTCATTCAAGGCAAAGGATACCCAGCAGGCCAGCCCTGATTAAGTACAATACTGGACATGTGTTGTTTGAGAGTAGAGTTCTTCCTACATCTGCTCTGGCAGATTGTAAAGTACTTGGCAGAAATTTCCTAATAGCCATAAAGCATTCATTGGAATTTGCTAGCGTATTTGAATGGCACCTCATGTCCTTGAATATCCCTCTTAGAAAATAGGAGGGTTCTGACACTTCTAAAGGGGTCAGAGGGATCTGAGTGGAAGGGGTCTTACACTTCTAACGAGTGAGAGGGACCATAGGTCTGCTCCCTCTTTCACCTATAAGTGAGCCTAAGTGAGGAATAGTTGTAAGAGCCTTCCCCCTCCTACACCTTGTGATCTTCATATGTTAACTCTCATGAAAGCCATTGCCTCATGCTTTTCGATGGGTAGAGACCACGGGTGAGGGGCATACCAAAAATTCGAGGCCTGATTTAACTATCACCTCATTCTAGGCCTCTTGTTTTGGGAACACCCTTACCTTGTGGCTTTACCCTAAAAAGAAATATTGCCTCCTCAAAAGTAAAAAGAAACTACAAGGGGCCTCTTACAATTGAACGAGGTCATCTACATGTCTGTAATGTAAGACCCTTGGGGTGGGGATATTTTTGAAATAAGTGGCCTATGATGACATGATAGCAAAGTTTGGTCCGTCAATTTGGGAATGTTGCTCCCATGTGAGGCTTACTTACTGTAAAGCTTGAGACAAACTTCATCAGAAGCCTAAACATATGTATGTGGAAAGGCTGTTCCAAAGGGTGTCCCCTAATATGAGGGTTGTACCTTTGATGGTAGTAACCTGAGGGTGTAGGCCCAAAGATTAGGAGAGGCCCTGAGGCAGGCCTTCCCAAGTGTAAAGCTTGAAAGGTTTTTAATGCACATGGTAGAAGGTCTGCACGTGATGAGCAGAAGGGTCCTTCGACTGTTGAATTAATCTTCTGTGTGGGGGAGGTGCTTTCAAATGTTTTTAAAAAACCTTGGGGTGCACTACATACCCAGTTGTGCTGCTACACACTTTGTTGGGTTTTATGAAACTTCAAGAATCCTTTTTAAACTTGGGAAACAACATCCTGGGTATAAAACTCTCATCATAGAGCGAGTCACTCATTAAAGCCCTAAAAATATGATATCGATCATAGATGGCCTTGGGACATCCCCACGTCTTCATTCCCAATGCATGTCTTCAATTCTTTACAGGCGGCCCCTTAATTCAGTCCAGTGGGTGCGCTTCTATTTTTTTTTGCTGTAGGTGGTGATCTGACCGTCAGAGTTTGATGTGATTGCACCAACGGATTCAAAATTTCAAGGTGTTTTCTTTTAGGAAAATGAGCTAAAATTCAGTTGCTGGATCAAGGGCCGGCCATACATAGTGTTTAGTCTGTAGTGGTGAAAGAAGCCCTAGCATCTAGCTCTGCCATGTGGTGACCTTGCCGGCATCTACTATCGTGCTAGCAAAGGAAGTAGATCATAACTTTTCTAGACTGTACACACCAAAGTCATCCGAGGCAACACTGCCACGGTCGTTTATTTGAAGTGCATCCAAACTTGCAATACCAAGTAAGTTTGTCTTTCTTCTCCTTTCATTCAATCTTTGGTTCTTGTCTTCAGCTTCTATTATCATTGTTTTCACCCTGTCCGTGTTTTGTGAACTTTGTGCTCTCTGTAAATTTTTCTGAATTTGCTTTGTCCTATCATGCGCGAAGCTTTTCAAGGCAATGCCTTTGGTCTCATCATGTAGCTTCTTTCTTTGCAGCATTGGAAATAGGGAGTCAAATTCTTGTATTTTGCTTCAAGTTTGTTATAATGCAGAATTTCTCATAGGATTGCTTTTGGTGTTGTTGCTTGTTTCGTTTGCATAGTTGGAAATGGTGAATAACATTGTTGTTTTTTTTGCTTCAAGCTTGTTTTATTTCACTTGCAATTCTTCTCACAAAATTGTTTTCGGTGTTGTCTTGTCTTTCTTTGCATAGTTAGACCTGTGGATGAATGTCATTGTTTTCTACTCTAGCTTGTTTTGTTCCAAAGGTGCATAGCTTTTCATGATAGTGCCTTGGGCATTCTTGAATTGTTTCTTTCTTGTAGCATTGGAGATATGGAACAACATTGTTTTTTGCTTTAATTTGTTTTGTTTCATTAATGCATAGAGCTTTTCATGACATTGATTTTGATGTTGTTATGTTGTTTATTCATTAGCAAACAAGGTTTCATTGCTCATTTAAGCATGATTATTGCTTTTTGTTTTGTGGGTTTTGATTCCTTGAATGTTGCATTATTACAACTTTTGACAATTTGTATAAGTCTCTTTGCAATTAGCACTTCCAACAAAATCACTTGTTTTCACACTAATATAAACAAATTATTCAAATATTATACCATAAAATCACAAATCATTCTTGAAATCAAATTGGTTTGGGAAAATGATAGTGTGATGTCCCTTCTATTACCATCCAATCATAATTAACCCCATTACCTACTTACCTACCAATCTACATATTACTATCTTGTAACTTATTTAGCCATTCACCCGCCTACTTACATATTATGTACATATACTCTACCCACCTATTTCCTACTTACCCACTTATGTATTACTAATCCCCAACCTACCTACCAATATACTTTTCATCCTTATTTTCATACAATATCTTCATTTATATTACTTGAATTCCCAAAGGTCTTTGGTTTCTTACCCCTTTCTTTTAAAATTTTGGTTTAAAATAAAACATAAATTTATGGTTACAAAACATATATGCATGATACCCTCATTTTTTGATTACATATATGGGAACCTTGTTTTTTGAGTTTGGATTCATTATATTTCATTAAAATGATGCCCTCACTAGAAGAAATCATGTTGTTTACAACCACTTCCCATGCAACAAAGTGCAATTAAATGTTGCGTGTAATTTTTTTTCAAGTTTGGATGAATTTTGGTCTTTTCATAACTAATTGTAATGATAACACATTCCATCCTTCCTTTGGGTTGAATTCTCATGGTGTTTTTATTTTATTTTACAAGAATATATATACATTTAATTGCACATGCAATCAAAATAATGCACATTACAGTTGCATTTGGTATTTACTACTAGGTGTTAAATATTAGGTACATATTTAGTACCTAATACTTAATAGATAGGTACTTGGTACCTAATAGGTAGTACTTAATATTTAGTAGCTAGGTACATATGTATTTAAGGACCTACTAATATTAAATACCTAGTTCTTACTAGGTAGGTACCTAAGATAGAACTATAAATACGTAGTAGCTATTTAGTAGATAAAAGGTAGTAGTTGTGACTAGGTTGTGATGTTACAACTAAAATTGTATTCCATATGATTTGTCTTCTTTTTAAAAATTGTAAATTATATAACTAGGTTGGTTAAGTGGACTAAGGATATTCAAATGTAAGAATTGTTGTATGGTAGGTGCCAATCAAATTGGTTTCACCCTAAAATTTTGTTTAAAACACTTTAAAACCTAGGCCTAGGTTAAGTTAGGTGTATAAGGCTTAGCCTCAGTGGCACATAGCCATAGAGCTAGGTTAGATTAGGTAGCCTAGGTCTAGCCTAATGCCATCTATGTTGGGCTAGGTAACCTAGGCATCTTAAACCTAGCCTAGTTGCCACATGGCACATTGTGATTAATGGTCAGTTAAAACCTTAATCTTAATATAAATATCCTTGATGATTCTAGGTTGTACACATGGTAGTCCTATGACCATTTGATATGTAGTTATATATGACTACAAATAGGTAATCACAATTATAATTACATTGTTTCCCTTCAACAAACAACACATGGTTCATTTTCCTTTGTTAGATACACAATTTTTTTCTCACAAATATGTGACATGTGTCCATGTAGTGCATGGCCTTTGGATTGCCATGTGTCAAATTTTTGTCAATGGAAATTGTAGTTGTAGTGTAATGCAAATATAGTTGCATGGACCCATTCAAATACCTACATATATGGTCAACATGTTTGTATTGTACATTGCAAAATTCATCAGTCACTTGAGAAAATATGGTTGATGGCAATTTGTTATCTGATATCTAGTCAATTTTTAATTGTAAGTGTTGTTTGCAATTTAAAAAAGTAGTTGGAAAGACCAATTGCATATAACAGTTTTTCTTCTAGTGCCTCTTAGAATTATATATTAAATCATATTGTAATTAATGTAAAAGACCACAATTGAAGGTAGTCAAAATTAGGATTCATAAAGTCTTGTTAATGTGAAGGATTAAAGCACAATTTGCTATGCATGAAACATCAATGAGGTCAAAGTATGCTTTACTATAACTTTTCGGCAATCCTTGTGTAACCCTTTCTTCTACAAGCATATCACAAACAACCTTTTTTTAGTGGTGAAATTTTTGTAAAAAGGGAAATTAAGAATTAAAAAATGAGGTTATTTTGGAGTTTTTCCATTACCAAAAGTGAGAAAAAAAAGTAGTAAAAATTGCTACATTTCTATACTTGGCCTTGATGTGTAACCAAAATATAGAAGGATGATTAAATATTTGTATTTCATATTTGGTTTATAGCCCAATTTGGTTAAATATTTCTAGAGATGATTGCAACTTTTTCTACATCTACCTATGGATAATGGATGATAACCATTTTGGCTACAAACTTTTTTTTAAAATAACTTTTATCTTTGAATTATTTATTGTGGCCAATATCACCCATGCAATCATGAATATTCTTGTAATGTCCATATGGCAACCCCATTTGTTCTTAGGGGCTATTACATTGTGAAAATATTCAAAATTACCATTACCCATGACAATTGTTGAAGTGTGTTTAGATTTTGTGATTTGTGGTTCCATGTTATTTTAGGAGTAAACCACCTCCAAAGTGGTTTCATGCTCCAATTTTTTTCCATGATGAGTGACAGGATCTCAAAATTCTTGCAATTTGGTTGTTTCGGTTTTCTTATTGTGAATTCTATGGAATTTGAGTTTATAAGACAAAACCTTTTCATTTCCCAATTTTTTTTGAAGTGGACCTAATGTTCTTGTGTTTTTGTGACTAAGGTTTATGATGTTTACAACAATTGAGTAACAATTCTTCTACATTACTCTTAATGTATTCCAAGTTCATATTATGTATGGATTTTTTTATTCTCAATTTATTCTTGATTTGTTTTTAAAATACTAACATGGTTTGTTCTTTGTGGATGCATGTAATTCAATGGTTCCACAAGACATCAATTGTATTTGTTGAAGTGACACTTCCAACATTGTTTGTTGGTGTTGACATTGCCACTTGGTGAACTGGTTGATCATGTTTTGTCCATCGTTGAAAGGTTGTGACTCAACTATTTGTGAATTACTGATGCCACTAATGAAGGTTTTATACAAAGACATTTTGTTCATGGTTTTCAAAATGCCAAATCTTGATAGGAAACAAATAAGCTACAATTTGTAAATAGGTAGGATGGAGCTTTACAATCTATTTACATAACATATAATTTGTGGATTGTAATTGTGTGGGGAGAAAGACTTGCATTGAAGACATTTTTGTGAAAGACAACATTTATTGTGTAGGTGACTACCTCCGTATATCACAACTAGGGAATGAAAAGAAAAGAAAAATAAAAATTAACATTGACATAGTTATTCCGATTTTGAAGGTTCACCTAATACCAAAACTTGTTTATGAAATGTACATTATTTGAAAATTCATTGATTATAATCTTTTTGTTGTCCCCAAGTTGACATTAATGCCATGTCATTTGCCTTTGAACACTTGTTGTTAGCTAGAATTGGATTGATGTGACTTAACATCCACCAATGTACTAATTGAAGAAAACCCATTTTGGGTTTTCATTTGGATGAAACTCAACTTAGCCCCTAACGGGGTTTGGGTGGGTTTTGAAAAAAAACAAATTAAATTTTTTTGGTCATTTTTTTCCCTCTTTATTTTTTGTCTTTCTTTTTCTCCTTCCTTATTATTATTATTTTTTTCTTCCTTATTTTTCTTTGCTCCCCTCCCCCTTTTTTTTAATGCAATAAGTTCTTGGAACTTTTCATTGTTCTTTTATGTTTGTTTTGCAATGGAATTCATTAGCGTGTTCTTGATGTTTAGAGGGTGCTAGGGAGCTACCATCACCCCTTTTTTTGCCACCATCATCCCTTTTCCAAGCTTCAACAATTATCCATATAAGTTTCATTCTTGGGCATTAAAAAAGAACTTAGGCAACATTTAGCTTCAAACAATGACAAGAAGCTTATAGTTCATTGTCATCATTGCCTTTTGTTTTCCAAAAAATAAAAAGAGAAAAAAATCAAAGAAGAACAAAAGAAGAACAAAAAAAATCACAAAAAATAAAAGAAAAGAAAAAGGAAAAAAGGAAATAATAAAAGAAGAAAAGAATAAGGATTATAAAAAAGAAAAAAAGAAAAAAAAAGAAAAAAAGGAAAATGAAAAGGATTTTTTTGAGTTTTTTTTGTGTTGTGGATTTTTTGATTCCTTGTTGTCGAAGATTGAGATTTTCTAGTGGTGTGTGTTTGGAAGGCTAAAAGGTCCAAACCTGTTATTTTTGGTGGATAATGTTTGGAAAGTTTGAAGGTAAGATATTAATTGACATAAAAGCACTCATTGTTTAATCAATTTTTTATTATTCCATTATTTAGGTAACCATACTCCATTTTGAAAATTAGTTGTAGGAAAATGCAAGAATAATAGTTAAAATTTTAAAAGAGCAAGTAGGAATGTGTGTGTTGATGAATGATCATTCCATCACAATAAAATAGGTAGCAAAGTTGTTAAGGATTGATGAAATTAAGTCAAGGTTCAAGCTTGAAGATAATATCAACCAATTTAATCAATCATTTATTACAACAAAATGATAAAAATTTCTATTTTTGCCTTTAGTTTTCCAAAAAAACCTTTCATGGTATGGAGATGTGTGGTGTTTGTTCATTTCATTACCATGTTATGGAGATGGTATGATGTCTGGTGTTGTCCATTTTTTTATTGATTGAATGCATTTTTTTCCACATCTTTAATTGATCATGAATTTTTACCTAGTTGATCATTTTCCTTTTCATACATGATATGTTTATATTGTATTCTAACTTCTTTAATTATCATTGTGTAAACTTGCACATGTGAGGTAAAATGTAGCATTTGCCATTTTTTGCATATTTATTGTAAGCCTTCTTTTAATCATGGGTTTTTTTACCACTTTGGTTTATAAACATTGTTCATTTAGTTTTTCACTTGATTTGACTTGTGATGCACCCCCAAGCTCTTTGATGTCCCATTGCGAGTCCAAAGGTAAAGATAACGAAAGGTCAAGGAGTTGGGATGCGCTCCCTTGCTTGCAGCACTTCGAAGGTAGAGGGGCATGTTGGAACTCCGAGATGGGACTAAGAAGATTGACAAGCAATTGAATCATTCACATGAACTTGCACAAACCAAACAACAAATTGGTTAGTGCGTAGTTGGAGCAGTTTGGTGTAACAACGAGCCACGGGCAAACACAGACTCACAAGACTCACCACGGCCTGGACTTGGGGGAAACCACCACTTTCCCCCTTAAAGTATACTTTGTGCTTGGCCACGAGACCAACACCCGAATGTCATTTTGTTTCGGAATTCCCACGACTAGAACTTTGGCAACTTTCGGGGCCCATAACTTTGTGTGCAGACCTCTGATTGAAATGAAGTCTAAAGCAAAGTTCTAACCCTTGTTAAGAGCTTTCTAGTGGTATGTCTCATGCCACTTGAACACAAGGAAATTGGGGCAATTCTCGACTTTTAGTGGTCAGAGTCAAATTGTCAATTTGACTTCCGACCCTTCTTTTGGCCATAACTTGTGTTTTTAGTATCCAAATGGGTCATGCGAGCTCATTTTAAACATTTAAATTCCAAGAGATTTTCAATGATATAAGGAACTTTTCAATCAATGGGTTTTGACCCCTGCAATCGTTCTTTAAAGGTTTGGGAGCCCATCCGGACTTTAATTCCCAAAGTGGGAGTTCACTTAGAGATGTGAGGGTTTATTCCCTCACACTTTCCTACACTCCCGGGAACATGAAATGTGACTCCTGGGCCTCCCTTTTAGCCCACACCTTTGCAAGCCCTTGCTTTGGTCATGAGCCGAAGGTTAGGGTTGTGACAACTTATTTCACTATTTGACTTGAAGTTATAATAAAATGGTCTTTTGGGTTTCTTTATACTTTGATGAATAAGTTATGAGGGGAATTTGAAAGGAGGTCCCATACGCTAGTTGTAAGTTTTAGTAATATTTTATGGAATGTGAACTGTATGCATGTATGTTATTCTCAATGAAGGTGGAATGTTCTTAATGTGCATAAATTCAATATGGGTTTTAAAAGATCCATCATGATCACTGCAACATAAACATAAATGGTTGAAGAATGTAATATTTATTGTGACTACATTTATATAGTGTAACAAAATAACTTAGATATGAAAAATCAATGCCATCATCCATTTCCATGAATATGAAATGATTCATGGATGGCATGCTTTCATACCCACCCATTTATTTCCTTATTCCTTGTTTGGTTTAGGGTTTTTTGGAGAGCCCATTAATTGTGGGTTGTTGTTTTAATGTACATTTTGTGGGACTAATTAAAAAAAATTGTGATGGTTGTGGTTTGTCTTTAACTAGAACATCCCCACATCTATACCCACCAACATGTGGAAAATGCAACAAAAGTGGCAATATTTATTGCCAAATGCATGTGGATTGTAATTTTAAATAAGGTTCTTCTTTAGATAGGGACTAAGGTGTTGGTAAGATTGTACGTAATGGATATTTTTAATACAATTTTTTGCAATTTCCATACATCTATTGTGTACATTAAAGCCAGGGTTTGCATTTGAGGACATCATCCCTTATGACATCTAGACACATATAAAGTAATTTTGATTTTTGGTAAACTTTTTGTCCTAGATTCAAAATCTTCATCTATTGTTTCATCATAATTTCACATTTGTGTTATTGAAGTTTAAGGTTTTTACGCAATACCTACATAATGTCTTGTCAAATCCCCATCATGTAAGGGCATATTTATAATACCTACACATGATCATTCAATACACATTGGGATTTTGGAATTGTGTATAATGCCTTCATATGAATAACAAAATATGCATTGAGATTTTAAGAAAAAATTGCAATAGTTGAACATAAATCACAAAATATATGTTGGTTTATTAGGATTTAATTATCCTTCCAAAGCCTAAATTGAGGGCATGCAAATATTGCATTATGGGACTATGTCTTCAACTAGTGACCATGAATTAGAACTAGGTCATTTTCATTGGAATTTATGATCAAACATTTTGAAGGAAAACCATTATGTTAACGCATGTGGGTCATGAAAATAGGTGTTGGGTTTTGGGAACCTTAAACCATTCTAAACATGGTGGTTTTGGGTTGATGGAGGTATTGCATTCTTGAATTGAATCATCACCCAATTACTTTCGATTAAGACTTGGTGGTTTTCATATGTCCCCATGTGCAAGTATTGTGTTTCTAGATTGGGTTATCATTCACTTACCTTCAATGAAGACCAATGATTTTCGTAGGTCCTTGTGTGTGGGTTTTAACAATTATAAACAAAATCTAAATATATTAATTTTACTTTAAATTTAATTATTATTTTTAGGGTTTATGCAGGCCTCATAAGTTTTTAGAATTCTAAAATTTAACAAAACTAGCTTAGATTTGAGACGACACATGGTGTTGTATTCGATCTTGCTGTGTTCAACGCAGAAGCGTTTGCATGACGAGGCGCTGCTTGGCTTGGAAGATTCCTTCAAGCGACAGGTGCATGAGTGTCGTGCGATTTTCATCCAGCTCCCATTTCAGGATCGAAAAGTTCAACACGACAAATGTCGTGTTGGCAAACATGGTCGCCAGCTCGCCGCAGAACGAGCATAAGCGCTCAAACCGACCCGGGGCACAATCCCACACGTCATTGAACGTGGTCGTGTGATCGTGTTTGTCGATGATGTTGCGCAAGATGGTGTCGGAGTTGTAAGAGGAGTTCACGATGTTCGGCCTCAACCTGCTCCACATTCTCCTCGGACCAGAATGAAAAAACGTGTTGTCGGAATGGGTCCAACACATCCTTTAGGAAGACACCATGACGTACTTTGACCAGTTGAGCGAGTAGCACAGGCAATGCGTATTTGTCCAACGCGCGATTGTTGCCATTTCGCTCAGCCTTGACCGAGTGCAGCCCAACGATCAGCGCCATTGCGTACGTGGCGATGTGATTGATCACGTCTTGTTGATCAGCTGCTTCAAGGCACTTGTAGCAGTCACGCGCGAACGAACCTTGATTTTCAATGTGGTTCACAATCTCCACGGCCGGGATGCACAGGAAGCCCTGCTGCATGTAGGTGTCGTCCTCGTGGGCCTCACCGCCGTCAGCGTCGCAATTTTGATCTCAAACATGGCAATGATCGTGCCAAGCAAGTTCTGCATGAGAGTTTTGAGTTTTCTGCTGGCCGATCAACAACAACCTGGCTTACAACTGGGCCAACATGACATTGATCGCGTCAATCACCGGCGCCACCGTGTATGTGATGATCCACCATTGGTTCGATGGCATAGGTTGGGTCGCTTGTCCTTGGTGTGCTCTAGAAGCGGGCGGCAATACGACTTGTAGAAGTTCAGTAGGCGGCCTAGGTGCGCCCAACGATTCGTCTTTTTTGGGTCAAGTTGGGCACTTGACGTTCATGGCAATGATCAAGTTTTCCTACGCGCGCAGGTAGACCAAGAACGTGTAGGCCTGCTTGACCCAGACACCATTATTGATGCCCTCGCCTGTTGCCTTGACCACAATGTCGATTTGATGCGGTTCACACCATATGCACAACACATCATTGTCGGTGCAATCGATGAGGCGAGTGACAATGCCAACATGATGGCCCGTCATGGTGTTCTCGCTGTCTATCGACACACCGATCAGCTTGGCACGCCATTTGATGTACAACGTGTCCATGAACTTGGCGATCAAATTGAAAATGTTGACAGCGGAATGGCGTTCGAACATGGGCATCGCGACGAGGTGCAAGTTGACTAGCTCGCCACGATAGCAGACACGTACGCGTAGGTCAAAGAACGATTGGCCATGATGCGCGCTTCTGTCGCTAGCCACTGACATGGCCCAATCCAACTCATAGTCGAGGATGCCAGCGATCAATTGCAACGCAATAGCGACCAGTATGCCCGTGTATTGACTGATGATGCGATCATTGAAGCTAGCAAGTTTCACTGTCTTCGTGCGGTCCTTGGCTTTTTGGATGGCTACTGCCGTCTGTCGGAACGACAAGCTAATGCCGACATAGTCCATGGCCAAGTCGAAGCGCAGGATGTCCTTGATGGTCACCATGTAGACTGGCGCGTCGTCCTCCTTGCAACAGAACAACTTGATCGGATTTTTTTTCTTGTTTTGCTTTTCAATCAACTTTTTGCAGATTGCGTTGGCCGGGTTCTGTTTGCCATCATTAGCGTCAATGTTCTCAAGCTATTCGTCATCGCGGAAGAAGAGGTCGCCAATGATGACATCGACGATCTCGGTACAGATGAAGAACTCGTACATGTCCTTGTCCATATCAAAGTGGTGATGCAGTGTGTTGGTCGCCTTGATGCGCCCATTGAAATATTATTTCTTCTGGTTGACCGACATCCCCTAGTACTACGTCCATGATGCCACGTGTTGCCCCTCGTGGTGATTACAGTATTTGAATGGGGAGAATGGCTTTGTGAAATATTTGATGTTGTTGTGTTGTTTGCGCTTTTGCCTTGCGACGCTGACCTCGACCACATCTCGGCCTTGGTATAAGCAGAACAAGCACCGGACTGTGACGTCACCATGAGCATTTGTTGAGACGATTTCGAGGGCGAAGTCCAGCACGTGCACCTTTTGGAATGGGGTCCTCTTCTTGCTCGTCATCCTGGTGATCCCGCACAATTTTGTTAGTTTTGAGACCGCGACGGACTTGATTTTGAAATATCCGTGGCTATTTTTAGCAAATCTCAAAACTTATGAGGCTTGGGTTTATGGCATCTACCACTAGGATTACTTCAACTTTTAATGTATTTATTCTTTTAAGCTAAGTAAATTAAAAATTCTATGATTAATTCTTCAACTCATTACTTTCTTTCATTTGAACAAATTTAATATTCAAAACATAATTAATTGTTATAAAATTTTTATTTTATTTTATCATTTGTATGGTCTACCCTAAAATGCGAATATTGTGTTTTTAAAATACGTAAACAACTATACAAATTACATTAACATCTAACCTTAACAACTTTACAAAGATATTTAAATACAAAATTATTTCTTTTATAATAAGTAGGCAAATAGGTGAGTGGGTATGAGGTTTAATACAAAGGTTTTGTTAAGAGCTTAAGGTGTAGTCAGGAAGTAAAAATGTTTTGCCAATAATAAAAGTTTAGCCATGAAAGAAAGAAGTTTTGTTGAAAATAAAAGGTTCAACTAGGAAATGTAAAAGTTTAGCCAAAAGATAGAAGCTTAACTAGGAAGAGATCTAAAAGTTTTGTTAAGAGGCGGAGGTTTAGTTAAAATGTATAGAAAGTTGCTGAAACACAATTTAGTTAGGAAGTAGAGAGGTTTCGAAAAAGGATAAAAATTTAGCCAGGAATAATTTAAGATTTTGCTAAAAGATTAAAGTTTAACCAAAAATAAATTTTTTTGGTTAAAAAATAAAATAAAATGATAAAAGTTTTGTCAAAAGATAGAGATTTAACCAAGAAGATAATTTTTTTTGTTGCAAGATAAAAAAATTAATCACAAAGAGATAGAGGCTTTGTGGATAGATGAAAATTTAGTGAGGGAGAGACGTTTTGTGTAGAAATACAAGTGTAGCCATGAAAAAAAAAAGTTTTGCCGAGAGGAAAAGGTTTAATCAGGCAAAAAAAGAGGGTAAATAGCTAGCTAGGGGGTTGGTTGTTAGTTGGGAGACAGCATCAAAATAGACGTCAGCAAGGTATTTAGATGAATAGGGTAGCTAGGTCAACAGAGTAGGTAGCATGGAGGTCAGGGTTGAGAAAAAAAAGCCAAAGAGAAAAAGTCAGAGGTCAGCAGCTCAAAAAGGTTGAGTGTGGGACACAGTTGCTGAAGGCAGGTTCAGGAGCCAGATGAAAGAATGCAGCCCATAGGACTACGGACACAGAGGCCGACTGGTGGATTGGTGGGTGCTGGTTCACTGTGGCCCCTTAAGAGTCTCTTTTATTCCCTAAAACTACTTGGCCTATCTTTTTTTACCTTAACGTTATCCTGGGTCTAAGCGCCCAGGTTTTCCTACCCTCGAGGACCAGCAAAGAGTCGGTATAAAGAAACCCTATAGGTACATGCCTGGGAGGTCTGAATTCTAACCTGTGTAGCACAAAATAATGACCAATACTATTCCCCAACCCTTTACTCTACCTCTTACACTCTAGTAATTGAATACCCCTGCAAAGTTGGAATGGGTGTTAGAGTGGGCCAAATGTAAATTAGCACCTACACGGATACCTTCGAGTGAGTGAGGGCTTTTAGTGGATATGACTTAATATATGTGGATATGTAACTTATTTGACCCAACAAATGTTACATTTGGACTTTGAGTGATGCCTTTTAAGTGTCTATATTTCATCAGGTGATGTTAAATTTGGATTCAGAGATCTTGATTCAATCTTTGAATTGGATATTTCTAATGTTTGGTTTGGGGGGTAGGGGGGGAGGGAGAGGGGTTTAGTGTTTCCCAGTGTTTGGCCGGTTCTTTCTGTTTATGGGTGACCTCGCAGTTGTGATTTGGGTTGGCTTTGGTTCCTATTCCACACATGAATAGAATCAGAATTTTTTTGTTCCAGTTTTGGTTCTAAAAATCAGTTCCCATTCAAATCCAGTTCTTACTAATGCATGGAGATTTGGAGCTGCCGGTTAACTGACAACCACAGGTTACTCACTGGTTGGAATAACCATTATTTAAGAATCATATCTATCATGGTTCCACACAATTTTCCGCACCAAAATAGGATTGGGAATATTGTTCTAGGTTTTGTTCCTCAAAACAATTCTGCTTCCAGTTTAGACTCCAATTTTCATTTTGAAAATTGTCTCAGTTCAGATTTGTCTCAATCTAACTGGAACCAGAGTTGATTGTTTTTTAAAGCCAAGAAGTGGTGTTGGGCAGGTAGGCCTACTCACTTTGGCAAGTAAGAACTGCTGATTAGTGAGAACCGAACTGGAACTGGGTGTGATTTTCAAAACCCAAATCAAAACCAGAACCACAATCAGATTCCATTTTTTAAGAACCAGACCTGGTTCTATTCCTATGTGAAACCATAATCAGAACTGAGATATAGATGTTTAAAAAAAATAAGTGACTCAAACTGGGGTTATCCATATGTTAACTCATATTAGGCCCACTTTGGACAAGGGTCCATGGTCCAATTTCCTAGGAACCAATTTGGACTGATTTAAAGCAAATTGAATCCTTGAGTTGGACTGTACCTTGGTCCCTAGCCTGATTCTTACTTAGTTCTCCAAATCAGGAGCTCTCCTTTCTGGTCTGAACCAATTGCCATGTAGGTTTAGCCTCAATTTGCCACTTTTTGGTCTTGGACCCTCGTCTAAAGGGCTTGGGATCAATTTAAAGCTTTCATTGGCCCCTGGACCTTGGACCCTCATCTAAAGTTGCCCTTAGATGTTGGTTCTGGTTCAAGTTAGTAAGAACCAAACTGGAATCAGGTCTGATTTTCAAAACCAAAACCAAAATTTATTTTTTCATGAACCTGGAACTGGATTCCTGGTTGTATTTATGTGCAGAATTGAAACTGAGACAGTTCTAATTCACCTTTAAAAAGCAAAAACTGAGCTTCTTCATAAAAATAAAGAACCAGCCAACACTGGTTTTTACTATATTGCTGGGAGGTGCTGGTGGACCTCACACATCCCTGCAGGTAGTAAACCCCTGGGGGAAAAAGAAAAGAAAAAAGAAAGCCCAAAATTCTCAGAGACCTTACAGTTTTGAGCCTGTGGTCCGACTGCAATAATAATCACAGTAACAATAATAAGGGAGATGGTGAGGCAAGGTGATGATGTTACGTATGGTGGTATTTAAGTGAAGGGGATTTGCTGCGGATTTGGTGTGTGGATTCCTGCCTGATTTTGTTGAAGAATTTGTCAGAATCTTGTTCTCCCCCTCTCCAGCATTTACTACTCTTGTGTGCAGAAGGCCCCACAAGCAAACCTGTCCAGCCAGCCCCTAAATTTCCGGTCACTCGCCCCCTTTCCGTCCATAGCCCCATTATTGATCAATTATCTTCTCTGGGAATCGCAATGAGGAGGAGGAGAAGAGGGTCCCGCACGTTGCAGATCAGTCCCGCCACCCTAATAAGAATATGTAAGGGTTTCTCTACTTCATTCTATCTTCAGTCCCCGGGACCTAACGATTCAGAATAAAAGATTGGATATATTCTACTGGATCACCATATTATTTACTTGACTGACAACTGCACCTGATCTGACTGCTGCCTGTGATCACCACCATCATAGAACGTGACATTCTGTTTTCTGTCAAACAACTGTGATTTTTGCATGAATATATTATATTTCCATGGGTTGGATTTTAACTTCCTATAGCCCTAATCCATGCCAAAGTTTGGTAGCCCTCTCTTTTTTTGTTATCCATTGACCTTCACAACATGTGTGGGCTAGTTACCCGTGAAGATGATGATGCATAAGGTAAGAGCAACCAATACCTGCAAGATATGCAGCAAATTGGAACTCTAGAGGTTTAGTTCATCTTTCTCTAGCATTTAATAAATGAGCATATAAACATAGCACATGAATGAGTGAGCAGATGCAGACAATCTTTTGTGAGCAAGCACCTCAGTTGCAGCTTTCATTGACCTAAGTGGTAGCTGAGACACACTAAATTTCTTTTAGGAGTGATGATTCTTGGAATCCTTTATTCCAAGGTCTGAAAGTGGAGAGCCGTCCATGCATAGGTAGTTTACCAACCTTTGTGCAGACAACAACAGGGTAATTAGTAGAGAAGCATCTGCCTTCAGAAAGCACAACAAAATCACAGATGGGAAAAAAATGCAACTGTTGCAGATGAGCAGTGCATAAAAGGTGTAAATTTGGGCACCAAAACAATGGACTTGAGACCAGCCCAGTTTTTCACAGAAATACATACCAAAATTTCCCAAACGAGCCTACTCCTTACACTACAAAGAAGCACATCTGACTGCATTCTTTGCTGAAGGTGGGACAAAAGCTGAACAATGTGAGTCTCTTGAGTCCATGAGTAGTCGAAGATCATTTCATTTGATCAAGGATTGTGTCCGGAGATGTTCACATTTGTCTCTTTTGTGTGTAGCAACATTTGTTGCACTTTCCTACTTCTCATTTGACCCATGTCTAAAACCTTTACCGTTTGGGGGATTAACTTCGAATTCTGTATAGAGTGGGAAGGAGCACTGCTTTTACCAGGTATCTCCATACTTTGATGAATACATGTTATCATTAAGAATTGTTAACCAGTCATGCTGGTTGGTGTCTATGTTACAGTTCTGCTGACCTTATCACATGTACCCTATGAAATTGTAGTTATCACTTATCAGACACTATGACAAAATCATTTGCAATATCTTTAGTTAGATTTGAAACCATTAGCCACCTTGTGACCAAACTTCAGTTAGTGACACTATTAATTACAAAATTGGGAACAAAGTATACTTTCAAGCTTCAAATGTCTAATGACCTCACAACTATGGTTTGCCAAACAATAAATCCCCATGTTATTAGTGGATTATGAGTAATCAGCCAAAATACCACTCGGGTGGGTTATTTATAACCAATCTTAAACTAACACATAATGGTACAACATTTACTTGCATGATCTACCCAGTGTCAATAATCTGCTTGATGTAACACTTTGCATTGCTCCAGATTTCCTCCAATTACATTGGCTGCACACATACATTTTTGCAGTAAGTATAGGGCAGTTCATATGGGCTAATATGTAACTAACAGAACAAGATCTAGTGGGGCCCATGGCATGGTCAAGTCATGGTTCTAGAGCTTCAATGTTGGTAAGATGGTGCTAGTGAACATGACCTCCATGGAATAGGTAATATACAACACAAGGAGACCCAACATTGGGAACAAAGAGATGGAAAAATATCTTGTCTTTCTTTCTAACATAGTTTGAAAAGTGCATTGTACTTTCCGACTTCTTGTGTACAATCAGGGTACAGTGGACTAAATTCATCACATGGAGAAGAAAGTTTGATGAGGTGAAATGAGGTGAAATTATGTTCTGATCTGGTGCTCTGAATGGCAGCTCATCCCATGATTACTGAGCCCTTTTGGTAATATGTGTAACTCTAATGGCATCAGTGCTGGGATTGGTGCACCTTTAATGCGGTTCCTTAAGCATGTCAACGTGGTTTTCATCTTTGTCAAGTCCACTTATTGGAGTGCCTTCTCACAGTGTAATGTCAAAAGTGGGCACTTAATGTGTGCCCAAAAAGCAATCTGGATCCATTGAGTGGGGGCAATAAGAGGTTTTTGTCTGCAGTTGGCAGGGAGAAGTAGAATGCAGACGGCATATTAAGACTAACCAGGCAAAACTGGTGACCACTGACACTCCTAAATGCTTTAGGATTTGCATTTGAAAATCTGTGATTTTGAGTTAGAATGGAATAAGCCCAATATTCACCCACTAAAATATGTGACTAAAACTTAAATGCTCGGGATACCACCCATCGAAGGCGGGTCATTTTGCTGGGTGGATTTTCTGGAAATGCAAATGCAGTCTGCTGTAGAAGTGAGAATTATATCATTTTAGATTTGCATGTTTGATAGCAACCCAAGTGGTAAACTCAACTAATTGAAGAGCACTTGAAGCAGCGGAATTTGTGAGCAGCTGAGAAGAATATTTACATGTCTTCAAAAAATTACATTTATATATCATGATACTAGAAAAATAAAAAAAAGTTCAATTCGATCTCAAGTCTTGCTCAATGTAGGACGACAAAATGCAGTATTGTGATTCAAGTGTTTGCAGACAAGTAGTAGAACATATTCCCCTGGTAAAGACAACTATGGACTTAGCTGTAAGTAGACAAAAGCCTGGAGATTGAAGCTCCAATGCATGCCACTGTCCCCAAACTTTTTCCCCCTTAGTTGCTGAAAATTAAAACAAAAAACTTTGCGCAACAGAAGGGGAGAAAGATTTTTCAGCTGTTTGTGGGGGATTTTGTGCTGATCAAAACCCCGGCTCTTTATCTTTCATCAGCAGCTCTGCGTTGGGAGGCACGTGTAATGAATAGCGGCCTGGATGTCTGTAGAAATCAGCGGGCACAAATGGACCTTAAGAGCGATGGGGGTTTGAGAATAGTGGGACCAATAAGTAATAGCCCGGACAGAGCTCGTTAGGGAGTATTTAGCGTCTTTCCTAGCAGTTGGTACAAGTTCGAAAAAGACAAAGAAATGGTACTTGTTGCCATAACAACCCCGATTCCCTTGATTCACTGTAGAGATTTGTTTGGCAGTGGTGAGTGAGTAGCGCAACCCACTGATGACTGACGGACTGACCCGGGGAGTCGGGAACCGGGACCCCTCCTCGTCGCCCTACCCCCACAAAGGCCCCCACCCCACGCTGCCCGCTTTCTTTTCCCTCGAACTACAACATGTCAACTTGGCTGTAAGATGTCCAGTGACCAATCACAAGGAGAATCAAACTTTGCCACAATACTGTTGTTCAATCCATGTTGCTTTCTTTTCAGTTTGCGCAAATGTCGCACAATCGGGTCTCTCCCTTCCTTGTGAAATACATGTATGTATATGTGTATGTAATTAACTACTAGCTTGTGAATCCATACAGGCAAAATTGTTGAGAGAAGAAGAAGAAGAAGGAAACGAAAACTGTGAATTTCTGATGAAAGTATATGTCATCCTTGTAGAGACAGTGATTAGTTTTGTGGAGAAATTTTGGATCGAGTGCTTCTTCTGGGCGATGTAGGTATCGAGTGTTTTAGAGTAGAAGACACTTTACGTAATAACACTCGTCGAATATTTGGTCTTCAACTCCAGATCCTGCAGTAAGAGAAAAACATCACGCAGTGCCAGAGGGCAGAGAACATGATGTCAGAAACACAAGGAGGAGGAGGACAGAGGGGTCCGTGCAAGCTGGAGAGGGAAGGAGGAGGGGGACAGCAGACAGACCTGAAAAGAGCCACAAACTTGTTGCTGCTCCTGACCGTCCTGAATCGCTGGATGCTCTGCGGGATATCTGTCTGTAAGATAACGACCTTCAAATACTGGGGCTGCTTTCTCCAGTGTGAAGCGTGCAGTATTGGCATCCCGGAGCGGACCATCTCTTGTTGTTCTGCCGCGATTTCAGAGCTTGTAATATTGTAGGAAAAAAGTAGGAATGAGACAAAGTCGTGGAAGGAAGGAAGGACTCGGATCATCGTGAGGCATTTTATCACGTGTTCAGCATTCAGTTCGAGTGAAAGTGGAAGGGAAGTCTGGCCTATTTGGCTTTTCACAAGAGGCTTCGCCAAGTTAGGAAGATTCGGTCGAGCTGCTGCTGTCCCTGCATCATGGAATGCACTTTCATGTTCAACGCAGCTAGCTGCACCCTCTTGTTAATGTTTCTAGTAGCAAGGTGGGCGGGGCGACAGACTTCTGGTGACTCTCCACCTGCTATCTTTAATCTGGATACGTGTCGTCTCTCTTCGACTCAGTGTAGCACGCTAAGCTCTCTTCACTTGCGAGGCCATCTCTCTTTCCACAATACCACAGAAGCTGCTCGAGACTGGGGACGCATCAAAAGGTTAGCCCCAGCAGGAGTTCTCTACCCCGAATCTGTGGACGATATTGTGTCACTCGTCCGAACAGCGGGATTGTCGAGAAATCTAACTGTTGCTGCCAAGGGTCGTGGTCACTCAATTAATGGGCAGGCACAGGTAGCTCTCCAGAGTGTTTGCAAAGTGGGTCGCAGACAGACAGAGAATTCACTGCTGTCCGTCCGCATGCGAGTCAATAGAGTGTGTACCGTTTTTTTTTTGGTTTTTTGGCCTCTCACGGGGTTATCTCTATATTGTGATCCGTTTGTAGGCTCTGGATGGAATCGTTATCGAAATGTCTACACTTGGCGGGATCAAGGTGATGCCACAGGGAGATGCGGATTGCCCGGTGCCCTACGTGGATGCAGCCGGAGGCGAGCTTTGGATTGATGTGCTCAAAGCAACACTGAAGGAAGGTTTGGCTCCAAGGTCCTGGACCGACTATCTCTATCTCAGCGTTGGCGGGACCCTTTCCAATGCCGGCATTAGTGGACAGACGTTTCGGTACGGCCCTGAAATCAGCAACGTATTGCAGCTTGAAGTTGTCACAGGTACATTTGCAACCAGTTCCTTCGTTGAATCAGAACGGTTTCCTCTCAATCCTGGGCACACCATCACTCAAATTCAGTGATCGTGAAATGTTAAGGCTCTCACATGTGGTGTTCTTATCAGGGAAAGGGGAGCTGGTAATCTGTTCTCCAAGCAAGCAACCTGAATTATTCTTTGCAGTGCTTGGTGGATTGGGTCAGTTTGGCATCATCATCACAGCTCGTATCATCTTGGAGCGTGCCCCACAACAGGTAACTCAATTTCGTCCCCTCCTGTGAAGCTGAGTGGGTAGGAATCATAGAGCAGCTGCTGTGTTAAATAAATAATTTCAAAGCTTTTCCAGAAATATTTTGATAGACAGAAATCTCTGGGGACAGTTTCTTATGCTCTGGATTCATTTGCTTGTTTGTTTTGGGCTGCCAGGTCCGGTGGATCCGTGCTATCTATACAGATTTCCAATCATTCAGAAGAGACCAGGAGATGCTCATATCTCAAACAGATATGACAAAAGTCTTTGATTATGTTGAAGGATTTGTGATTATTAACAGTGACAATCCATACAATGGCTGGAAATCTGTCCCTTTTTCCCCTGAACACATCAACAATAGCATGATCCCCAAGGATGCTGGCTCTGTGATGTATTATATTGAGCTTATGAAGGGTTTTGACTTCATCAACATTCATGTCACAGAACAGGTGTGCATGATCTTGCTCAATCTTCTCTCTGAGGGTAGCTCCAGTAAAGCTTAGAAACAGGCAATCTGAGTAATGACTTTATAGCTTAAACATGGTGAACTTGCACAAATTGTGTACCGTCTAAATGTCCTGCACCATCTGAGAGCTGTACCATCTGCATGTTTGGTGATGTGGCCAATTATCTGTGCAGAAAGTGGAGAAGATGTTGGCTCCCTTAAACTACATCAGGTCTCTCAGGTTTACTACCGATGTTTCCTACTTTCAGTTCTTAAACCGAATCCATGATGTGGAGCTGTCCTTGTCCTCACAAGGATTGTGGGATGTGCCGCACCCCTGGCTTAATCTCTTCATACCGCGTTCCTCCATTTCAGTCTTTGACTCTCAGGTCTTCAAGCAGCTTATCAGTCGAGACTTCAGTGGGCCAATTCTCATCTATCCTATCAACCAAGACAAGTATGTGTATAGTATTTCTTGCAGATCTTATGTTCATCAGTTGATTCTTGTCTTTTCCAAGATCGTCCAAATGTGATTTTTGGTACTTCAGCCTTGGATATGCTCTTTGTATTTTGATAATAATAGGAGAACTTCCTTGCAGATGGGACAAGCATGCCTCTGCAGTCATCCCAGAGGAAAGGGTGTTCTACCTTGTTGCTTTGCTTCGGAATGCTCTACCTTCATCTGGGCCTGGCCTCAAAAGTCAGATGGATGACAACTCTAAGATTTTGAGGATATGTCATGACCTCAACTGCAAACAGTATTTTCCAACATACAATACTCCAAAACAATGGGAGCAGCATTTTGGAAGTCGTTGGCAGAACTTCATCAGACTAAAGAAGATGTTTGATCCTCGTGCCATCCTTTCTCCAGGTCAAAACATTTTTTGTAGAAATCAGATTTTGGCTACTTCCAGATGACACAATCAGTGTTTTCTAGAGGACATGAATCTTGAACAAATATGTGTACATGGTTAGATATCAATCAAAGTTTCTTTGCAAACCCCAACACGTCACAGTTTGGGAGCTTGGAGTTATCGCAACATTCCTTGGATTTGACAGGAGGACAAAGCAAGGCCCAATTTCAAAGTTAAATCAACACTTGCAGTATCTTTTGAAAGCTCTTGAGTGAATGGGGGAGCATATCATGAAGAGTCTTCTGAACTTGTATGAAGAGACAAGGGAAGAAAGATAATTCTTTCTAGACCATCTCTTCTCTTCCATGTTGCAGGGTGGAAAAGCCTTAAAACTTTTCTCAACAGCAAATACAACTAATCGCGACAAATACTCAAGGATGGAATCTAGACCAGGGTTTTGATTTCAGGTATTTATTGAGCCATCACTTTGACAGATGGATGGTCCAGGATCAAAAGAGCAGGAGTTTTTGAAAAACTTAAGCTACACAGTAGTTGATGGAGATCTACAAAATTTGTGATGGGGCAAGGGGAAGACTCCTAGTTTGCCAACTTGGACGGATTGAGTGAACTCATCAGCTTACAGAGTAGCCCATAGGGCTACTACCATCATTTGGAGGTGCCCATGGTTTAACAGTTGTAACAAGGGCTCTGTTGCCTAGCCTTCCTAATGTTTGACGGGACAGCACCCACATGGCTTTTTGATGACCTATTGACACAAGACCCCTACTATAGTAGGATGTGCTGTAAGATGTGACATGTACCATGGCTTAGTGGTGACTTGAATTCCAATGACTTTGCAAGGTGGTCACACAGCTTCACCACTTTGGTTGTTGGCATGATCCTTGTAACAGACTATGATTGTCCACAATTTGCCCTTGTTGCTCACAAGTATGGTCCATTTGACATGATCATGTTTCACCCAAATTGTCAAGGGGATTATGAGGACATCATCTATTGTATTATGCAATGTTTCGCAGTTTAGTTTCTAGAGTTTTTTGTTGGAGCCAAATAACACTTTACTAGAAATTTTATTTGATGCCCATTGGTGATGATACCAATTTCAATAGGCCTTGTGGCATGGTTGCTATTACTATTGATTTGTTTGTGATAATTTTGGGCCTTCAGGATTGTGAGGTTACTCTTGTCATCGATTTCAATCTGTGCTCGTATTGAATTGTACACCTAGTGGTAAATTCTTGCTTTTCTTGTTGCCATTTTGTTGAAATTCATGATCAAGTTCTTGTATTCTAAGACACTGCTTTTATTTCAACTCCACAAATTGTTTTTGAAGTCTGAAAATGAGCTTCTAGTGAAAGTCATTTAGTAGTATATCTTTCCCACTTTGTACTATGGAATTCAGTTATCCAACATGATCATGTTATGTGTAAGAGAAGAATTACACTTATTAGTTGGGCTTTATCAACATTTTCATGCCTAAATTTGCAGCAAGAGCCTCAATTGATCAGACAAATGCTAAACTTAACCTTTATTTTATCACCAATCACAAATAAGGTAAAATTGCACTTTTGGGGGATGTTTTGTTTGTCTTCCTTCTTGTCAACAAACCCCAGATTTGCATAGTTTTCTTTTTGGAATGAGACTGTCATTATGCCTTGTTGATAAGTACCATAGAAAATGATTGTTATTGTAGATTACTGTGAGTTGTCATTAAAAATCTATTCCAAATTTGTAAGTCAAAATTCAAATATGTATGAATTTGCAAACTTTCTCTAAGTGTTGAGAGATAGCCTATTCAGGTTCTGTAAAAATTAAGAGAAGAAAAGCTCTTGAAATTTAAGTAGATGTTGATATGCTTGTTTGACTGCCATACCCAATACCATTGGAGAAAGTTTCCAGCCATAATTTGCTCCCCTTACCTTTGCAACCTTAATATTTCATGCCATGATCTTTTGTTGGTATAAGGTGTCTTCAGATTATTTTTATAGTTGACTATTGAGTTGGACACAAATTTTGTAGGAGAAAGTGAACATTTCACCCATTACAATTGCAAGATTGTGCCAAGGTCATATTATACATTATACGGTAGGTAATGCTTCCAAAAGCTAGTTGATAAAGAATTTCACTCGTTTCATTTGGTGTTGATTCATTCATGTATAAATGTTACTTGAGAACCAACGTGGTTTTTCTAGAAATATATTTTCTTCTGTCTGGTTTCATGTATGAAGATTGTTTGTTATATTATTGTGTCTAATTCTTTTGACACTGAGAAAAATATAATTTTGGTGAGGTCATTCATGTTAAGTAGTCTTTTAACTATCTTAATAGTTGAAAGATTTGGGATCTGGTTTGTGGAAAGTCTTAAAATAGGTTTGATTCCAAATGATATAGTATATTGAGATTTGATAGCCCTTGCTCTCAATTTTCTTTGCCATTACTCATGTTGCCTTTTCACATGTGTTTGGTTTGGCATCCAAATCGTGGAAGCCATGGACACCTGATGTTCCTCAACGAGGTATCATCTTTGATTCTAATATTTTAGAAATGTTTTCCCTAGCTTTAAAATTAGAACTTGGAAGAGTGAAATTTGGTTAGGAATGATTTAATATCATTTTCCCACATTTATAAGTAATTAGATATTATAATATGTGAATATTCAAGATCTGGGTTTTTTTTTTTCAATTTAGTGATATAAAAAACTTGGCAAATTTTTCCAAAAAACTAGTAAAATTTGTAGAATTTACAAATTCCAAAATTTCCATAATTGTTTGGTTAAAAAACAACCAAATTTGTCCAAAAAAATCACTGTTCATGATCTGCAGGTAGAACCATAAGATAAAATGTCAATATGGTTTACAAATTAGTTTGATTTTCATACTCCAGTTGTGATATTTCCATGGAACTTCTGAGAACATTTTTTTCCACATGTCGAATGGCTGATCATAATTACTCATCCTCTTAATTTCCTACCAGTCTAGGCTAATGGTTACTAAAAAGAGCAATATTCATTTGATGTGGTAGAAACATAGCAATGCTACAAAATCATTGAACAAGAAGTGATTGAAGTTCTGGTAATGCCATAATAAAACACTATAAATCCAACGCCAACCTAAGATGCATTCGAATCTTGGCTAAAGGAATTAAGTTTTGAAATGTGAAAGGTTGGATGTGCCACAAAATTAGGGTGCAACTTTAGGGTATACACATCAGGATATGGCTTATGTAAAATTTCATAATGCCTTGCATACTTGGCAATGAAATGTGGGGCTAGTCCATCATGCATCTAAAAATCTTGAACGTTTAACCACATGTGTTGCCCAACTTCAAACTCCACATGCTTTCATGTTTTGTTGGCATGTTTTTCATACCATTTTTGAGCTTGTTCCAAGAGCTTTTTGGCTTAGGTGTATTTTTCTTCATGCCCCTTGACCATCCCCACAACTCGGATTAATCTTTTCATCCCATGGGAATGACTAAATCCATAAGCTTTTTAACTTCATTTCCTAATGCTAATTCAAATGGAGACATTTTAGTCACCAAGTGTATTGTGGAGTTGTAGCAAAACTTCACTAGGCCTAGATGTTTACCCCAAATTTTTTATTGGCATTCACATAGTTCTTGAAATATTGATTTAACACCCCATTAACCCTTTCTGTTTGGCCATCAAATTGTGGGTGGAATGTTGTACTAAATGACAATTTCATCCCCACCTTCTGGAACAGATGTTTTTAGAAGCCCATTGTAAACTAGGCATTTGTATTGCTCATGATAAATTGTGGCATCCTGTGATGCTTGACCCACATATCAAATAATAATTTTGCTAAATGAAAAGTTGTTGCAATCGTCTTAGTTGGAGCCATTTTTGCCAATTTGGAGAATCAATCAATTATTTAGAGAATGGTGTCCATTTTGTTCCATTTGAATAGTTGGGTCATGAAGTTCATGGAAACATTTTCCCATGGTTCATTTAGGATCAATATAGTTTCATACAATCCATACTTCTTTTTGTACATGGATTTTTTGCTTTGACACTTGACACATGTGCACACAAAATGTTTTGTCTTGTTTCATTTTGGGCCAATACAACTTCTTTCTTACGGCCACTTTCGTGGTTTGTTTGCCATGGTGCTTTGCCATGGGCATGTCATGCTCTTTTTGCATGCTTTTTCATCTATACCTTCCCTGCTAGCACATAGATTCGAGACTTCTTCCATTTGAACAATCCTTCTTTTAAGATGATGCTTTTCACCTTCTTTCATTCATGCAACTCTTTAAAATTGGTGTTGAACAAGTGGGTCTTGCATGTAGGCCTCTGTTGTCTTCCTCTCCAAGTTGCTTTCCCTTTGGAAGATGGCCCTTAGTGCTTGAATTTTGGTTAAAGGTTTTTCCACTTGAAATTCCTCCTTTCTATTTAGTGCATTGGGGACCACATTTTTTTGACCTTATTTGTGGATCAACTCCACGTCCAACAATGCCGAGGTATCATGTTATTTGAACTACTTCGTTGATGCCCTTGGTTGGGTTTCAAAATATCTCAAAGGAAATGTCTGTAAAGACTTTGGTTTCATGCATCCCCAAATAGTGTTGCCACATTTTCAAACAATGTACAATTCCTTTTCATTAGTTAGTCATCGTAATTGTGCTCCATAGAACTTTTTACTTTCGAAAGTAATTGGGTGTCCATCTTGTATGAACACCCATCGATAGCAAAATCATTTTGATCTGTGTGAACTTCAAATGATTTTGTGAAATCCATAAACTTGTGACACATTCCCAAGCTCCTTGATAGACTCAAATGTGAGTATGAGGTGAAAACATCGGAAAAGCAAGGAGTTGGGAACACGTTCCCTGATTCACAAGACTTTGGGGGTAGAGGGGCGTGTTGGAGCTTCGAGATGGGATTAGGAAGAATGAAAAACACTTAATCAGTCACACGGACCTGCACAAAACCAAACAATAAGTTGGTTAGTGCATAATTGGAGCACTTTTGGTGTTAGGATGAGCCATGGGCAAATTCAAACTCACAAGATTCACCATGGCCCGGACTTGGGGGAAGCCACCACCTTCCCCCTTATAGTATACTCTGTGCCTGACCATGAGACTAGCACCCAAATGTCATTTTGTCCCAGGATTCCCAAGTGGGAGTCTTGAAATTCCCATAATTGGGACTCTTATAACTTTGCTTGCAAACCTCCGATTGAGATGAGGTATGAAGCAAAGTTGTAGCCCTCATTGAGAAAATTTTTAAGGGCCCATAACTTTGCGTGCAAACCTCCGATTGAAATGAGGTCTAAAGCAAAGTTATAACCCTCATCAATAACGATTTTGGGGGCCCATAACTTTGTGTGCAGACCTCCGATTGAGATGAGATTTAAAGCAAAGTTATAGCCCTCGTTAAGAGCTTTCTAATGGTATGTCGCACACTACTTAATCGCGAGGAAATTGGGGCGATTCTGGACTTTGAATGGTTAGGAGTTTAATTGCCAATTTGACACTCGGTTCGTCTTTTGGCCCTAATTTGTTTTTCAAATGCCTAAATGGGTTATGAAAGCCCATTTTAGACATCTAAGTTCCAAGAGCTTTTCAATGGTATAAAAGACTTTTCAATCCATTGGGTTTTAACCCTTGCGATCGCTCTCTGAATATTCGGGATTCCAATGGGACTCCAACTCCCAAAGTAGAAGCTCCCTTGGGAGTGTGAGGGTTCATTCCTTCACACTTTCCTTCATTCTTGGGCTTCCCTTTTGGCCCACAACCTTGTAAGCCTTTGTTTTGGTCACAAGCCCAAAACTAGGGTTGCAACATCAATACGTGGGTAGATGAAAGCTGTTCTTTCAAGTCTTCAAATGCTCTTTTTTTCTCTGCCTTGCATTCAAAGGAAAACTCTTTTTTAAAGACATATGAAAGTAGCTTCGCCAACACCCAAAAACCTTTTATGAACTTTTGATAAAAGTTAGTTAGACCTAGGAAGGATTGTATCCCTTTGACCATGATTAACCTTTTCCAATCTTTTATGCCTTGCAACTTTTTAGGGTCGAGCCTCACCCCTTCCTGTGACAACATGTGCCCTCGGAGGTGTATTTCTTCCTAGGCAAACTCATTTTTTGCCTTCTTGGCAAAGAGTTTGTTTTCCTTGAACTTGGTCAAAACATATTCCAAGTGTTTTGCATGCTTTTTTGTTGTCTTGGAATACACCAAGATATCATCAATGTAAATGATTACAAATTCATCCAATTTGCTTTAATACCAAATCTTGCACCCAAATTTGCCTTAATGCTATTCCTTGCCACCTTTGTTCTGTTCAAATGCCTCCTTAAACACTTACGCCACTTGCACATGGAAAACCATGCATTTAGTGAATTTATGACATTTAGATTTGTCTTGTAACCCAGGGCTAATCTCAACCTTTAGATGGGTGGGACTTTTCAAGTGGTCCAAGGCCTTGTTGTTCAGGATTACCATCTCTCGTCTTTTAGCCTAATCGCAAACTTGTCTAGGTTAAAAACTTAGTGCATGAGGACATCATCACGACCCCCTTCCTCAAACCTTCACTCATTAATGTCTATGCGATTTGTGAGCTTGTCAATTTGAGAGTTGAACCCAGCCCAACACTTAGACTTGTAACCCAACTTGTCATAAGGGTTGCCCCACGGTGGTCTAGACTTGGGCCCCAACTAGGCGAATCCCCACACTTGAAGGTCCACGTAGAAGGGCATGTCAAAAGGCTTGTGAAATTTCCCTCCCTACTTAGGGGAAGGTCCATTCTTGCTTTACATTAGGTAAATGCATTGATCCCAGGGCTTTACCCTACACAAAACTGAAGGTGACTTTCATTCATCATTGTTGCAAGATGGAAGAAGAATCAATTTGAGCCCTTAATTGCCATGAGTTTTACAATTGACTCTACTACAATACAACAAGAAGAAGGTTCCTCCCCATTACACATCTCCTTTGGTTATAAAGATATTCCCAAGCTCTCCATGGACACCCACCAAGACATCTAAAATGCTGAAAAACTTCAATACTATGTACTCAAGATATTTCTCGAGAAGTTCCTAGAAACAAAACCCTATTTTGTCTAAAAGCCTTGCTTTTGTATTTGTTAATATAGGGAAGTATGATCCTGAAATAACTACTAGGGGTCTTAAACGTATCTAAACTCTACAGATAGAAACCCTCCCCCTCCTCTGCCACATGATCCACACATGGTTTAGGCTCATGATAGCCCTTGCCTCATGCTTTACAATAGGTAAAGTCCCTGGATGCATTCAGAATTTGCAGAGCCTGACTCAGCTACCGCCGCATGCTGGGCCCCTTATTTTGGGAATGCCTCAACTTTTAGGCTTTACCCTACACAAAACAAACTCCACAAGTAATATGCCTGAACCTCAGGACCAGTTTGGTAATGTGAGGAGCACGATGAGTAAAACTTTAAAGTATAGTCAGAGAAAGATGTGAAAAAAACTCCAAATTCTTGTTGGAAGCTCTTTGCAATTTGCATGTTGTTTGCCTGCAACATGTTAGTACTAGTCCATTAAGACAACTCTTTAAAACAATTCAAAAGCACCTATTTGAACAATCTCGTTGGCCATAGATTTTTCCTTTGCACTTGGGGGCAAGCCTACGGACAAACCTATTACAACATTGAAGTGTCAGTTTATGAAGTTAACACCTCAAAACAATTCAAAGCACCTATTTGAACAATCTCATTGGCCATAGATTTTTCCTTTGCACTTGGGGGCAAGCCAACAATGCTATTACAACATTTAAGTGCCAGTTTATGGAAGTTAACACCTCAAAACAATTCAAAGCTCCCATTCTAATAATCTGATTGACCATATGAGCTATTTTTTCATCCTTAAGCACAAGCCTATTCCTTAGGCCCGGTATATTTTCGTTTAGTCTCTACTACAATCCTACAACCCTTGTCTATATGCAGACACGATTAAAAAGACATCAAAGGGAAACGAGAGAGTGTAAAGTGCTGTTGATCCAGCGGTGGATTGCTAGATGAATGGTGAGCCTCACAGATGTGAGAAAGCACCAGGGCCACAAACTCGAGACATGGATGTCGAGGATTTTGTTCCAATTCTAGCAATTTCAAGTGCATTTGTCCGTGTGGATAAGCATATTCAAAATCTACTCCCTTTGCAAGAATTGCAAACTCGTGGAGAAACTCGTAAGTAGGAAATGTGTGCCTCGTGTGTGAGTGAGGAAATTGTGTTGTTGTGTGTGTGAATTTGTAGTGTGTGTGCGCGCGCGCGCGTCGTGTGACAGGGAGAGATCATGGCGTCCACCACTGCAGCAGCGTTAGCTGCATCGCCAACCGTAGTGAGCTCCAGCAGTTCAGGATGTAGTAGCAAGCTCAGCTCCATGCCCAGTAGTAATGGCGGTGGTGGCACCTCATACTTGCACCCACTCTTCTGGACCGGATCCTGCTTCCGGGGCTCTATTGTGGGTTTGAAGGCGAGAGGGCAAGAGTATAATTGGAGTAGGCAGTCGGGCAATGCAGCTGGCGTCGCTAGAGCTGCGGTGAGCGTGGAGCCTCCAGCTCCCAAGCAAAGGAGGAGCCAGTATGAGATCGAGACTTTCACCGGCTGGCTTTTGCAGCAGGAACAGAAAGGGATCATCGATGCTGAATTGACCATCGTGTTGTCTAGCATTTCGCTTGCTTGCAAGCAAATTGCGTCTCTGGTGCAAAGAGCTGGTATCTCTAACCTCACAGGCTTGCAGGGAGCTTCAAATATACAGGGAGAAGATCAAAAGAAGCTGGATGTAATATCTAACGAGGTGCTTTCTCTCTTTCTCTCGCTTTGGACAAAAGCAGAGTCCAATTTGCGTCCAATTTTCCATCGCTTCTCGATCCTGTGCCAGTAGTACGTCTGAAAATACTCCATAGGAAAGAAGAGTTGGTTGCAATTTGATTTGAAGGTCGGAAATTCAGCAATCCTCCTGGATGTGCGAATTGAGCCAGGACACAATTTCTCTATAGCTGCTCAGATTAATAATTGGTTGTTATGAGTCTTGTTGCAAGCTTGAATCTTGAGACCAGAATTGAGACTGGAATATAATGGAGGCTACTCATGTGATGAGACTAGGAAACAACCAAAGATTCTTATGGACCTGAAAATGATTATAATTTCCTGGCATGTATGAAGCTATAAGCCATCTCTGTTTTAGACTGTAGATATGCCATTATGTAAATGAGGAACATATTTCATATCTACTTATTTGGCACAGGTATTCTCTAGCTGCCTTCGAACCAGTGGGAGGACAGGCATCATTGCTTCCGAGGAGGAAGACATTCCTGTTGCTGTTGAGGAAAGCTACTCAGGCAATTACATTGTGGTGTTTGACCCCTTGGATGGTTCATCAAATATCGATGCTGCTGTGTCAACAGGATCAATCTTTGGTATTTACAAACCAAATGAAGAGTGTCTGACAAACCTTGGCGACTCTCCCACTGTGAGCATCTATCTCATTAGGGGGCCATCTCCTCTCTGTCCTGCTTGTCTGGAAACTGCTGACAGGAGAAACTGCCTTTTGAAACCTTCCCCTGTACACACACAGTGTGCAATTCTTTTTTCTGTGGCAATTACAAATCGCCTTGTGAAATCCTGATGTAGATCCATGCAAAATTGAAAGGGAGATTTGGTTGTGATTACTGGGGATTCAACCCTCAAACTCCTCTGCTTCCCACATTGCTGTAAGGCTGGCACCAACCAATCTAATAAAAGCAGACATAAGGTTTAATTCTGCTTTGATTTCAGTCCACTGGTAGTTGATGAAGAAACTGAAGTATCCAAACCTACATCTTTTTGCCAATCTTTGAATATATTTTTAGAGATGAACAGACAGCAAGCTTGCAAACTTAGTGATGCTCAAAGAATTTGACCAATTGTGTTTCTACTTCATGGTTATTGGTTTTGCAGATTGATGAAGTTGCAGAGAACTGTGTAGTAAATGTCTGCCAACCAGGAAGCAATTTGTTGACTGCTGGCTACTGCATGTACTCCAGCTCTGTCATTTTGGTTCTATCGGTTGGGAAGGGAGTGTATGGCTTCACACTTGATCCTCTATATGGAGAATTTGTGCTCACACACAAGGACATTCAAATTCCCAAGAAAGGCAAAATCTACTCTTTCAATGAAGGTAACTATGCTCTCTGGGATGACAAACTCAAAAAGTATGTCGATAGTCTGAAGGAGCCAGGCCCCAGCAACAAACCCTATTCGGCTCGATATATTGGAAGCCTTGTTGGAGACTTCCACCGAACTTTGTTGTATGGAGGCATTTATGGTTACCCTGCAGACTTGAAGAGTAAAACAGGAAAGCTGCGATTGCTTTATGAATGTGCCCCCATGAGCTACTTAGCTGAACAGGCAGGTGGCAAGGGCTCTGATGGTCACAAAAGGATTCTTGACATCCAGCCTGAGCAGGTTTGTAATTCTGATCACCCTCTGCTTTGTGATCTGCTTTTTCTAAGACCATCAGGAAGCATTAGCATGCAGGCTGTGGTGTTGTCAAAACCTCAACCAAATCTATCCACATGCAATATGATGATGGACATTGATCTTTGAATCACCTGATTGGGTTTTGGGTATGCAACTGCAACTAAAGATTCATGGACATTGCATGGGTGATCTTTTCCAGGTGCATCAACGAGTGCCATTGTATGTGGGCAGCACTGAAGAGGTAGAGAAGCTGGAGAAATACTTGGCATGATTATGCAAACATCTGAAGAGTCTGCCAAGAAGACTTCTTGATTCCATTTCCATTCCTCATGTCCAAACTTTACCTCACTTCCCATCTTTTCTTATACCATGAAACATCTCCACTCTTGTATTTGGAATATTTTTTGAACAATGTGAAAAAATTCTTGGAACAATGGCTAAATATGAGTTGTATCAACTAAATCCACAATTACTGACAGAGGATGAATGTCATGAATTCTAGCAGATGTAGATGAGCTAATGTATCACCATGTTTGCTGCCTGTATAGTGAAGGAATAAACAATGAATATCTGGTGGAAGAAAACAAATTAGATTCTTCAGATGAAAATGTATTTCTTCTAGAAATCTGTTATATTCTCAGGGTACATAATAAGGAAAATATTGGTGCTGCTGGTGCTTCAATCTGAAGAAATGAATATGGACAATTTCTTGAGGGTGTAGTTAGCATGCAATACCAGCTATACAAACCCGGAGAGAATTGCAGATACATCATTTGAAGAATTATACAAGCAGAGGAAATTGTTGATCTGCAAGTTGCAAAAAGATCCCATTCACATACACTTCAAAGCAAGCAACCACTTCTTTCTGCTGAGAATGGTTACCTTCTTGCTAACCTTGCTTTTCTTTCTAAATTTCAACTTCCCTTCAAAGAGAAACTATGGCCATTATGGAGCATAATCCATTGGTAACTTTCAAGTGACCAATGTTGAATTTCACAAGACATTAGAGAAAAGCTGCAATACCTCACTAGGGCTAATCTGCTCCTCATTTTGATATCTCTGAAACCAATTCCAATCACTTTAGCCTTCTTTCAAACTAGTAGACAATGCACTACCATGGAAAAAAGGTTCCAAGTCATCATAAATATTATACTAAAAATTACTGGTCATATTTCTGCACTTTGATAGTCTGTAACAATGGAATCAGCATTAACCTTGAGGTCCACCACCTGAAAGAAAGCTCCAAATTAAAGAAGTGAGGTTGAATCTGAAACTATCTAGTATTTGGCTTTACCTGCCAGAAGTTACCAAAATTGAATACATTCCCCTCTCTAGTTTCTGCAGCAGGCACTTTCCTCTCTTCATCTGTATTGTCTTGAAAAACAGAAGGAAGCTTCAATTGTGGCAGCACATTCCCTTTTGAAATCTCATCATTGCTTTCATCTTCCTCATTGTCTTTCCCACTATTAAATCCATCACTCACCATCTCCCCCAAACTCCCCAAAGGATTGCTCACAGTGTCTGTGAACCTTCTCCCAACCTTCACAACTCCATACCTCCATACTACTGTCACAACAAGCATGAATCCCAAAATCCAGTGTGTAGTTCTATTCTGCTTCACAATCTTCTTCTCCGATGAACCTTCGTCTTCATCAACATTGTTCTTATCATCATCCTTGTTAACATTATGCTTGTTTCTCTGCCTACCTGGCAGTCCTTTGTACTGCAAATTCTCAGTAGTTGAAGATGATAGTGATGGAGAAAGTTTTTGGAGAAGAAGCTCAATTGCCTCTGAGTTTTTAGCCACTGAGGCAGCTGCTGCTTTAGATGCATCAGCTGCTGACAAGGCTGCTTGTGTTGCAGCTTCCACCATCTTACTCAGTTCATTCTTTACTGGTTTCCTGTCTCTGCTGCCCCCTTGGATTGTTGCACCAGTTTGAATCTCTCCCAACCTTCCTTTTCTTCGCTTTTTATCCATCCTCAGAGAATGAACCTGCAGAAAAGAAAAGGATGCTTCCAAGTGACTAACCCATTATCAATACACAATGGTTTGGATCTACCAGCTTCTTACACATAAAAACCAAGACCTGGAAATAACTAAAAATATAGTCCTCCCCATGTCGTGTCCTCAGAGTCCCTATTGAATCCTAGGTTGAAGATCCTGAGGACGGTTGATGTGTGCAAATGTGTGCCATTCCTGACAACATGAAGATAAGTACTTCTTGTTTGTCTCTACAAGCTCTCAGTTCCAAAAGTCATTCATCTCTAACCTTCAGTTTTTGAGGGCCACTTGTGTACACACCAGTCCAGTAAACCCTCTTGGTGTTAGACCGAAGCAAAAATATCAGTGAAGGAAAGAGTTGATTCTGGCACACTAGCACATGTAACCTCTGCAACAGAAATCAAGCAAGCACTTGTCAATTGTCCCAGGAACTGAATGAACATACCTGATCAAGCAGCTTTGCAAGCAACACCATTTCCATCTCAGCATGTGGTATGTCCTGATCTTCAAGCAAGACTAGGGACTGTTGGTCTGCCCTTGATGGTTTCCCATCATTTGATTCCCTTGGCTTGACCTTACCTCCAATCATGTGGAGCAGAGCTCCTTCAACAAGATCCAAATCCTCTTTGTTGCATTTTTCCACAATTCCAACCCCGTCAGTTTCAGTCTCCGTGAACCCTGACCCTGCAGACCTGTCAAGGTCCGATACTCCAGGAGTACTCTCAATCTGATTGGGTTCATCAACTTCGCTAGGTATCTGGAAATTTGAATGCTCATCATAATTGGCAGCGTTTGCAATGTTTGTTGGGAGAGATGAAGCCAGAAACAAGTGAGCTGCATCTCCCCCTTCACGTTTTCCGGATTCCTCTGCATGACTCTGCTGCAAATCAAAGATCGTAAAAAAACTCTCTATGCAAGGATGGAAAAAAAAGACGTGTGTTTCAGTATCGTTAGGAGTACGTCAGACGGAGTTGACAAACTCTTGCAAATGAGTGGATACTGGCTTAAGCAGAGGGTGGAAATTAGGGGATACCCACCAATCTTGCATTCTCCTTCGAGTCTGCTTCGTGAGTGCTCCCATTACTACCCTCCATACCATCTTGGGCCCTGTACCCATGGTCACTTATGAGAAGAACTACTCTAGGGTAGTGCGTCTACTGTCAAATCGATGTTCAGCGAAGCTCATATTCAGCAGTTCAAGGACTCGTTACCGAACCCCTAGAGCTAAAGTTTCATCACTGAAGACTTGCTTATGCGTGAATCGTGTCGCATACACATATAAAGTTCTAGGATGCCCCAAACGAAGGAGACTTAAATCTCACCCAGAATTATCTCTGGCACCCTGGTCCATGGCTTGAGCCGCGGCTTCTGCAGAGCTACTCGCACCAGACAACGATCGTAAGCAAAACGACAGATGGGAATGAGTTGCCTGCAATGATGGGGCGGAGTTGAGTTTGCTGTCCCCCATGATAGCACCGAATGTTTCTCAAATGAAGAGCGCTTCCAGTTTCAGTACTACCATAGTACTATCTGCGTAGCCCTTTTTCCGTTGAGAGATGACAATATTTTCGAAACCTGGTCAGGAATTCTGTCAAGGCTGGTGTTCCTACTTAAAAATGGAAAAACTAGGAGGCTTCAAAACCTCAAGACGCAGAAACAAAAACTTTGGATGATGATATGACCAACCCAGATTTTCAACAGCTTCAAAGCGAGTGGTAAAAACAAGAGCATGGATAAAAAACCCGACATTAGAAGGGATAACTGCAAAAATTCATAATCGTAAAGGACAAGGTAAGTATTTTTCGTAAGCTTGAGTTACTTGAATCTATGGATTTAAGGAGCGTAAAAGTAAGTATTTGCTTAATCTTTCGAATTCGACTGTTGCCATGAGCTTCGCGAGGAGCAGGAAAGATAACACGTGAAAACAAGGCAGTGGTGGAATGGATGACGGAATTTGCGAAAGGGAGGGATCTTTATAGACCAACGGAGATGTGGATATGTGAGTAGAGGTGGGGGATAGATCTGGATAATGCACCTTCCACGTCTTACGTTCGAATTCGACGCTTCATCTAAATGGCCTCCATTTATAGGTAGCGTCAATGTGGAGGAGCTCGTGGTCTTGTAAAGGGATTGTGGGTTACTAGGCACGTCATAGTCATCGCTTGGATCAATAAAATACGGTGGACCGTGTGTAAACCTGATGAGTCCCAGATTTCCAGGTTCCCCTGGGGATGTGCACCGATGAGGAGGAACTTGGGGATGGAGAGTGCAGCAATGAGGAGGAATTTGGAGATAGTGAGTGCAATGATGAGAAGGAATTTGGAATCCTGCTAAAGAAGTTGTTCTTAAATGTTGCCCATGCAAAAGACATGCAGAGTGCAAGAAGTTTTAAACAGGAATTAGGAGCTTTTAACACATGCTTCTCTCATACACATGCTACAGGGTGCACAAGAACATCTTCAGCCTTGCAACTTCATTCTCATAAAATAGACAGGGTCCTGACACATGACTTGTTCAGGAGGACAAAGTGTATGCTACTCATAATAGGAAACTGGTGGATGGATCCACATTCAATTACTTGTCAAGTTAGAGCTAAAATTGTATTCATGCAGTCCTTAAATATCAGGCCTATGATAATTTTGGTGATCTCACTACCAAAAAGGAGTATACAATTCAAAAGTCTGGAAAATCTTTCTGGGCATTTTGAAATTGGTCAATAGCAAGAGTTCGTAGAACTTAGTTATGGTGAGGTAATGCTATCAAACTCAACTTTGTTGATGCAAAACTATGGACTTGCTCAATAAAGAACAGGATCAGGCTTCCTCCATGAATTGTGTACACAGTTTGAGCAAGTCTGACTTAAGAAATAGATCCCCTATCATTGGCACAACAAACACATCCATGGAATAAGGTAGACCTTACCATCAGATATGTGTAAAGTGTCACTTACAAGTTCAGAAAACAGAAACTTCAATTCAACCTAAATGACCTAGGTCGCCATCTAGTTCAAATGATAAAAAATGACAGCTGATGACTATCCTGCCAGCCATAGTTTTGAACATTTACATACATGATGCAATTTGTCAAACAAGAGGCAGAAGGGAAACTATGCAACCCACGAAAAATCTGTGCAACAGACAATTCTTAGTACAAAAGCTGCATAAACACCTCATTGCTGCAGTCCATGTACACCGTAGTTTGCAGACATTGAAGCTATGTAAGGCAAGACAGCTTAGGTCGTAAGGACCAAAACAAAGGATCTATATTGTACATGGGTTGGATGGATGTTTGATACCCATGGTTCAGTTCTTGCAACTAGAGACCAGAATTTTCAACCTTCACAATTTGTGCTCCAAGGTCAGAAATTTCAGCTCTAGAATCTAGGACTAAAACAAAAGCATCCAACTATGCTTGAGAAGTACATCCAATGTGCATATGAACAGTGTAAAATCAATTGTTGAAAGGCTTTGCATTTTCACCTGCCATGACAGTTTTCATACTGTCCCTCCTCTTCTCACAGTGGAAACTGCCTCCAAAACGTCCTGTTTGATCACTTTGGTATGATCCTTAAATAGGCAATGCTCCTCATCCAAGAGTGCTTTTCTTTGCATCATAGTCAAGTCCAATTGGCTGTGAATTGAGGACCTTCCATCACAAAAAACTCTTTTGAGACTTTGAGATCACTGTGTCTCTGTTAACAGGAACTTTTGAAGAAAGAAGTCCAACATCATGGGGAACCTCTGTCATTGCCAAGCAAGTTCCCTAGGGACACTTTTGACAGCCTGAAGAATCCAAGATAAAACAGATGAAATCTGGAAATTTCATATGTGCCTAGTTCATTGTAAGGTGTCAGAGTAGCTTCAAGCCAGATTCTGCAAATGAGGGGCCCTGGGCTCCAAACTTGAGGGAAAAAGCTCAGGCTTGCTTCAGTCAGACAGCATGTTTAGAATGCATGCAGAAACGTTGGCAACTATGAATCTTATAAGCTCATGACTTGAAGGACGGCTGGAAAGCCTACATCATCTGGTAATGACTTCTACTCATCAAAGCTCACTCTACATTTTCATTCGTACTTCAGGGTCATCCATATCCAATAATTCACTGCTTGCTGGTAAAGCAACCCTTGATGTCACTGGGAGCGTGACGAGGGGAGAACCTACGCAACGGCAGGGATACATCGACCCCTGAGGCAAAACTGAAAAATTATGTGTGGCCTTGACATGGAAGATGGGCTCACCTTCAGTTGTTTCTGAGATTGCACAAATTTCGTTCTGGCGCAGAACACTGCAATAAATCTGGCAAAGGAGAGAGCAATACTTTTCAACCGTGAAACCCTAATTCATCAAAATGTCCCTCACAAGAACTTGAGTGAGAAATATAACCTAGGGGAGAGGTCCGCAGACGTGGTGCGAATTGCAGTGTGATCGAGATGGCAGGCCACTACCGGATGAGGTCCAGTAGCCAGCAGAGAGCCACAAGAAGCAGTATCAAACCCGTCCATGCTGTGCTGTATTGCAGTGGACAAACTCCCGACCATTGCCTGCGACAAATAGGGCACAAACATCGAATCCGCAATTATTTACTCACTCTCCATCCCCTTCCCTCGCTCCCCACCACAAAATGTTAACAAAAAAACCATTTCCAAATAGTAACTGCACGGAACCCTCGTGTAAACAAAGGCTGCATAAATTCCCGGCCTCCATTGCATCGGTCATTCATGAATGCAACGAAGGAGATCATGGGCTTACAGACAGTTGCTGTGACAGCAAAGGATCCACCCGCGTGCTTCCAAGTTCCTGAAATCCTTTGCAATCCTTTTCCGTAAATGGGGATGTGCTATCTCAGCTTGCATGCAGCAGGAAAACAAGAGTAACTTAATGATTTAAACTTTGTCTTGGCTACCTACTGCTCACGGTTCCTTCATTTTGCCAATGCAGCGAACAGCACCGCCAAAACCACCGCCAGACTAATGACTTTAGGTCCATTTAGACCAAAAGCACGAAGCCATTAATGTTGATGTGCTACAGGAGAAAAGACATCCACATAGACCTAGATAGCCAACCAAGAAACGAACCCTAAACACCCAAAGCACGCCGAGTGCTCAGAGCATTGCGAACTATTCTTAATAAGACCCTAAGCGCTTTGCTCACGCATTTTACCAGATCTTTTTTGTTTTGTTTTTTTTCAAAATTCGTGATGTAGCACAAATTGTAATAATCCATAACATGATTTATGCTCTCATCACACTTAGTCTTAAGCAATGGTAAGTCAATGTTACAAACGAGGTTACAGCATTCACATATAAAAAGTTAACCTACAAAAAAGGCTGTCATCCTCAATGGCAGCCAACGTTAACACAAAGTTAAATGCACTGTTTGTTATTGATGTATCTTTAAAAATTGTAGATACATAAATTCAAAAAAATAAATTCAAAAATGGCATTGTAAGTTGATGTTGGAGCTTGAACCTTGATTGCCATCACCCACCTTACCCTTCTATTTGACTATCGTTGCATATCTTCCCCCCTCAAATCAAGAACTGTGTAAGCATGTTTTACAATTTATGTTGTAAAATCTAAAAATGCTACAATGTTATGAAATCTCAGCATAGTTACAAAATATGGATTTCTTGAATGCAACAATGTCAACTGTCAACAACTCCAATGATCCACCATAGATAGGTACACATCATGCTTTCATGTTCTTGTTTTGATGTTGCTTATCTCTAGGTTCTGGTTGATTTTTATCAAAATGTTTTTTCATCTTCAAACCATAGCTTCTTCTGTACAAATGTATAGATGAACATTCAAAATTTGTCACCCAAAAAAAAAAAAAAACCAAAGTTTAGAGTCAACAAGTGTGAAAATGAAATAAAGAAGACCATGACAATTGAAGTGGGAGCATGGCACGAAATAATGGCCTTCATCGAGGCCAAAAAGGATGAAAACATTGCTACACTTGACAAAATTGATCCATGTGACTAGTTTGAAACCATAGTCATGAAGTGAACGGAGATTTCTACTGTTGTCATGGCTGCAAGTTTTGTTCAACACATAAGCAATGGACTTATTTGCAAGGATAAATGGAGATTGATTTCCAAGTAATTCAAAAAGATATTTAACTACTATACCTGAATGATTTCGACAACAAATTGTCAAATTATTTTTTTAATTCTAACTTTGGCACTTGATTTTTTAATTTTGAGAATTTTGACAAGTAATGGTTATATTAAATAATAGACAAGCTTTTTTCAAGGTTATGAAACAATATAGTGTGTCCTGACTGTCAGAATATTGAAGAGTATTTAATCTGTGCACCTGAAGGTTCTTCAGGTAAAGTCTTTTGGACTTTGAACTTTTGATTTTATTCAAATTTTGACACAAAAAATAAATAAAATCTCAAAAAATTTACAAAATGAAAAATAATTTAACTTATGTCAAAATCATTCAAGTACTATAGTACATGTTTGGAATAAGGCATATTGGTCAATGGGTTCACATGACAAAGCCATATTATTTATCATGATTTTTTGCTGATAACTGTTAGAAATACTATTCGTTTCTAAGTCCCAACGTTGATGAATGTGTTAAACATTCATCAAAAGGATGAATAATATTCACATCCTTGTAGTAGTTAGGTTAAGGTTTAGAAGTGGAGACTACTTAGGGTTTGGCGGCGGCTAGGGTTAGGGTTTGGTGGCGGCTAGGGTTAGGTGGCGGCTAGGGTTAGGGTTTGGTGGCGGCTAGGGTTAGGGTTAGGCGGCGGCTAGGTTAGGGTTAAGTGGCGGCTACTTTAGGGTTAATAGATAATATATAATGGAGTGTTTTTTGAGTTGTCTTTCATTCTCTCCTTTCATGGTTTTTGAGTGCACATAGAACCTTCAAGCTTTGATTAGTTGTTGCAAGCCATAGTTTTATGATTGTAGCATTTGAAGCATACAACCTTTGTAATCTTCTTTAGTTAATACAATTGTTAAAGCTTTCATTTCTTGCTTGTTTTCAAGTTGTTTCCAATAGGTTATGGGCCCACACCAAGCAAGAGAAAGGACATTGTGTTAGAAGAAGAAGTAGTGAAAGGTTTGAGCTTGTATTGCATAGGAAAAAGGAGAGAATCCTTTTGAGACAAGGTTCTTAGTTTGCAAAGTGAGTGGGAGTTCATTTTCAAGTGGTGGCATACAAGGAGCTTGCAACTTTTCCAAGTGAGTGGGAGGTGTGGAAGAGACTTCTTCAAAGTGTTGTAAGTTCTTAAGTGTGGAAGAGTGTTCTTCAAGTCTTTAAGTTTCAAGTTTCAAGTTCAAAAGTGTGAAAGAGAGTTCTTCAAGTTTTTGAGGTTTCCAACATTGAAGTTTGAGGTGTAAGAGAAGTTTTTCAAGTTTCTTGTAAAGGTTTTAGGAAAACTTGTTTTTTGAGTTTTTTGAAAGTGTTTGCTTGTACAACATAGAAAAGGAGAATCCTTTTGAGGGAAGGCTTTTAGTTTGCAAGGTTGCAAAGAGAGTAATAGTCTTTCCGAGTGAGTTGGAGGTGTGGAAGAGATTTCTTCAAGGTGTTGTAAGTTTTTCAAGTGTGAAAAACTTGTTTTTCTGAAAGTATCACGTTTTCAAGTGAAAGTGTTTGGAAGATAATTCTTTTAGTTGTTGAAAACTTCAACTTTCAAGTTTGAGAGTGTTTGTTGTAGCACAATGTCTTCCTTTCAAATGGAGTCGTTGAAAGTCATGGAAAAGTTTGATGGTGGCAACTTTCACCTTTGGAAGTTCAAGATGCGCATGATGCTTTCTAAGCACGGGCTTTGGAAGTTTGTTGATGGAAGTGCAACAATTCCTCATGATGAAGCCCAAATCACGGATTATAACGAAAAGGCGACCAAGGCATTTGCACTACTTTGTGAACATCTCACGGATGCACAACTTGCACACATTCAATATTGCGAGAATGTCAAAAGCGCTTGGGAAACACTTTGCGGTGTCCACGAAGCCAAGACCATCGGAAACAAGTTGTTTCTTCGAAGGAGGTTCTTCACCATCAAAATGCAAGAAGGGGAGGACTTGCTTGCGCACATCAACATGGTGAAGGCGCTCACGGATCAATTACGTTCCATTGAGGTGAACATTGAAGATGAGGACGTGTACATGGTACTTCTCATGAGCCTTCCCCCATCTTTTGATAACTTGGTCACGAGTTTGGAGTCCATGTCGACCAAAGATGTTGACCTTCAATTCATCGTCGCTCGATTGCTTCATGAGGTTTCCAAAAGAAAAGAAAGTGAAAGTAAAGAGAATGCCGCATTGCTTAACAAAACCCACAAGGCAAATGAAAAGCTTTGCTTTTATTGTAAAAAACCCGGACACTTTGTGAGGTTTTGTTTGAAGAAGAAGAATGATGAGAAAGAAAAAGCAAACCAAGCTTGTGATGATCAAGAACAAATGTTTGTTACCGCCTTGAGTGCTAATGATCATGCGAGAAACGATTGGATCATCGATTCCGGCGCAACGCAACACATGACGTTCGAACGAGAATGGTTCACCACTTACGAATCCATCGTTGCACGAAAGGTGTACATGGGAGATGACACCATTTTGGAGGCCGTTGGCAAAGGGAGCATCAAGGCCACAATGCAAGTTGGAGGTAAAATGTTGCTTACAACCATCACACAAGTTCTTCATGTTCCGAAAATGAGGAATAGTCTCATTTCCGTTAGCAAACTCATTTCGGAGGGCTTGAAGGTGGAGTTTGACAAGGACGGTTGTAAGGTCAACAATGTCCATGGAATCGTTGTTGCGCAAGCACGAAGGGAGAAGAACTTGTATCTTCTCAACGTCAATGTTCGAAAGGAGAGTGCGAATGTGGCAAAGTCTTCGAATGAAGGAGCTACGCTTTGGCACCAAAGACTCGGCCACCTCAACATGGCGAGTCTTAAGAAGTTGGAGAATATGGTCAATGGCATGAATTTGAATGAAGTGCCATTGCACCATGTGTGTGAAGCTTGCATTGAAGGCAAACATCAAAGGACATCTTTTCCTAAAGGTGAAGCAAGTAGGGCTTCCAAGCTTTTGGAACTAGTGCATAGCGATGTGTGCGGACCGATGAAGACCACATCTCGTGGTGGAGCACGATACTTTGTCACCTTCATCGACGATTTTTCGAGAAAAACTCATGTTTACCTTTTGAAAGCGAAAGGAGAAGTGTTCGACAAATTCAAGGCATACAAGGCCTTAGTGGAGAATCAAACCGGCATGAAGATCAAAACCTTGCAATCCGACAACGGAGGAGAATTTGTGTCCAAAAAGTTTGATGACTTTTTGCATGAATGTGGAATCGAACGTCAAACAAGTGCACCTTACACACCACAACAAAATGGAGTTGCCGAACGAGCCAATAGGACCATCATGGAATGCGCTAGAAGCATGATTCATGCACAAAGACTTGACTTGGAGTTTTGGGCGGAGGCGGTGAACACGGCGGTTTACATCAAAAATCGATGCCCCACTAAAGCCCTTGATTCAAAGACCCCGCAAGAAGCGTGGACCGGTACAAAGCCCGATGTATCTCACTTGAGAGTTTTTGGTTGCAAAGCATTTGCACACATTCCAGATGAAAAGAGAAGCAAACTAGAGTCCAAATCCATACCTTGTGTGTTTCTAGGGTATTGTGAAGGGACGAAAGCATATCGCTTAATGTGTTTAGAAACCAAAAGAATTATTAAGAGTCGAGATGTTGTGTTCCTTGAAGGGATGGAAGAAGTAGAAGGTGTTCGTGATAAGAGACCCCTTGCAAACCAAATAGAACACCTTGTTGTGGATGAAGTCGATGAACTTGTGAAGGATGTTAATCCTATATCTTTGAAGGCAAGACCCGCGGAAGACGTGGAAGGTGATGAATCTACAACAAATTCTTCTTCGGAAGAAGAATTTGCTTCATCACAAGATGAGGGTTTGAATGAACCACAACAACATGGACCAAGAGAAAGGCCCCAAAGACAACGTAAGGAGTGGCCTCGTGATTGGTGGGTGGCCACCAAAGAGGTGGAACGAGCCACCATAGCATTTTCGGAAGAACCCCAAACCGTGGAAGAGGCGTTGAATGGCGAAGATGCAAAGAAGTGGGAGATTGCCATGCAAGAAGAATACGACTCTCTTCTTGTCAACAACACTTGGTCCTTGGTGCCACTCCCCAAGGGTAGAAAACCCATTTCTTGCAAATGGGTGTTCAAAATCAAACATGGGGTCCATGGTGAAGTCGAACGGTACAAGGCAAGACTTGTGGCAAGAGGTTTCACCCAAACATTTGGAGTTGATTACAATGAAACTTTTGCACCCGTTGCAAAGTTTGTGTCAATTCGTTGTATCCTTGCACTTGCGGCCATTGAAGACATGGAGATTCATCAAATGGACGTCAAAACCGCATTTCTCAATGGTGACCTTGAAGAGGAGATCTACATGGAGCAACCCGAAGGATTCACACATGAAGGGGAACATCTTGTGTGTAAGCTTCACAAATCATTGTATGGCTTGAAACAATCTCCAAGGGCTTGGAACCAAAAGCTAGACGCTTTTTTAAAAAGCATAGAATTTACGAGAAGTGATGCGGACTTTAGTGTGTATGTTGCGCAAGTGGAGGATGTGAAATTTTTCATCGTCGTCTACGTGGATGATCTCATCTTGGTGTGCAATAATAAGGACAAGCTTTTGCAAGTGAAGGAAGAACTTTCGAGAAAGTTCGAAATGAAAGATCTTGGCGATATGCATTTTTTCCTTGGCATGGAAGTGGAAAGGGATCGTGCACAACGTCTTCTTTACATCAACCAAATTGGGTACCTCAAGGAGATTCTCAAACGCTTTCGCATGGAGGATTGCAAACCCATTGGAGTGCCACTTGATCCCAAGACGAAGTTGAAGAAGAATGTGAACAAGGATGATGAAATGGTGAAGGTTCCTTATCAACAAGCCGTGGGATCCTTGATGTATGCCATGTTGTGTATTCGACCCGATTTGGCATACCCAATAAGCGTGGTTAGTCAACACATGGCCAATCCAAGCCTAGAACATTGGATTGCGGTGAAACGCATTTTTCGATACTTGCAAGGCACATTACAATTCAAATTACGCTTCGGAGGATTATCACCCCAAGATGTGGTCGGATATTGTGATGCGGATTGGGCCGGTGACCTTGAGGATAGGAGATCCACCACAGGGTTTGTATTCATGATGGGAGATGGAGCCACTTCGTGGAGTAGCAAACGACAACCCACAATCGCTTTGTCAACCACGGAGGCGGAATACATGGCAAGTACACAAGCTACCAAGGAAGCCATATGGATGACAAAGCTCATGAAGGAATTAGGGTACATGAAAGAGAAGAAAGCGATGGTGATTCGATGCGACAACCAAGGTGCGATATCATTGACGAAGAATCCCACGCAACATGCTCGAACAAAGCACATTGATGTTCAACATCATTTTGTTCGAGAACGAGTTGAAAATGGCGAAGTTACGTTCGAATATTGTTCAACGGAAGAGATGGTGGCGGATGTGCTTACCAAGGCATTACCAAAAGAACGACATTACAAATTGATAACCATGTTCGGATTAGAAACTTCATAGAGTGGGAGTGTTAGAAATACTATTCGTTTCTAAGTCCCAACGTTGATGAATGTGTTAAACATTCATCAAAAGGATGAATAGTATTCACATCCTTGTAGTAGTTAGGTTAAGGTTTAGAAGTGGAGACTACTTAGGGTTTGGCGGCGGCTAGGGTTAGGGTTAGGTGGCGGCTAGGGTTAGGGTTTGGTGGCGGCTAGGGTTAGGGTTAGGCGGCGGCTAGGTTAGGGTTAAGTGGCGGCTACTTTAGGGTTAATAGATAGTATATAATGGAGTGTTTTTTGAGTTGTCTTTCATTCTCTCCTTTCATGGTTTTTGAGTGCACATAGAACCTTCAAGCTTTGATTAGTTGTTGCAAGCCATAGTTTTATGATTGTAGCATTTGAAGCATACAACCTTTGTAATCTTCTTTAGTTAATACAATTGTTAAAGCTTTCATTTCTTGCTTGTTTTCAAGTTGTTTCCAATAATAACATATATGAAATGATTTTGAAATTTCAAGGGAATCAACCAATCTCCAATCCCCCTCAACATTTTTGATAAGCAATGCAAACGTTACTTATAAATAGACTTGATTCAATATAGAGGAAATGATTGATTTTTCAAATGGTTTCAAGAGTGAGGATGTTGATGGCAGGTTGTTTGGGACACAAACTTTGACCAATGGTGAAAATTGGACATTTGGGGACAATGCACATGGTGGCTAAATTCTAGTCACATCACCTCATTTCCATTTTCAGTCCTTCATTAAGGTTGTGAATGAAGTTGCAAATCCCAATTAGTTCATATTGCAATGAATATTTCATTGCAAATTTCAAACAACCACCCAAAGCCCAAAGCTCAAACACCAAAGTTAATTAACAAAGAAGTTGAAAATGCAAGAGCTAGGGGTTCATGCATTAAAAGTAGCATTAGTGTAAAGCACAAAATTATTCATCAACACACATGAGCATGGCCAATGTGACACCAAAAAAAAAAACCGAATGTTGGTAGATTCCACTGACTGAATCCATGACATTGTCTTGGCTTTAAAAGAAAGAGGCCTACAAATGTAAAATTTCTCATGGAAAAACAACAAGATTGTTTCAAAACCAGAGATAGGCCATCAACTACACACAATTGAACATGGTCAAACTGATCATAGGGTTAACAAAGGTCATGGACAAGGTGCTAATAAATGACAAGATTAACACTATGAGAAATCACATTTGTGAAAACCTCATTACCTTATAAACACCTAGTGCAATTGATGTGCAACTACATTACATCTACTCCATGGAAATTTACCTAGCCAAAGGTGCTGGATATAGGATCTTATGGATTTGAGGTCAAAATTTGACCCAATACGTAGACAAGATTGGTATGAAATTATACGAGAAAGGCCTGAATACAGGCCCTTTTCCTATGTCAAGCAGAGCTGGGATTTTTTCCCTTTTTGGAAATAGTGTCAGGCTGGCTGGTATGTTCCGCTGGTTGGAAGATCCCAATCCAGCCCTGCTTGGTACCTTCCATGGTAGATAATCCAGATTTGGCCATACAATGCCTTATGTGCAGGGTAAAGCCTTAGGGTGAGGGACATTCTCAAAATGCAGGGCCGCACTCAGCCATGTGATGCTTTATATGTAGGGTAAAACCCTAGGGTGGGGTATTCTCAAAATAAGGGGCCTAGGACAATGTCATAGCTGAGTTTAGCCCCACATCAGCGTCCAGGACCAGGAACTCCAAGGGCGACACCACCAGGCCAACGGTGGTTTGAACTTGTCATAAGGGCCACAGTCTTAAGCCACGAGCAGATCGTTTTTGCAAACAGTCTTCCGTTTTGCAAATATTGTTTCGTGTGCAAGATGAATCATTTGATAGTTACTGTTACCCAGGATTTCTTCATAACCAAGCTTGAGTTCATGTCGAAGGAGAGAAAGAAACAACCTCTTCTTCACACACACAGCTGGCTAAAAATAGCAGGAGCATCTGATACTATGGCAAATATGAAGTTCAGAAAGATTCGCCATCGTCCTCGATCCAGGAAAAGCAGCTCGGTTCACAAGGTATCTCTTAAACCAGCTGCTTAGAACTGTTATGTTGATTCGCAAACATATTTTCTTTCATGAAAATCTATGATCCCTGGAACCTCGGTTTACAGGCATGGCAGAATACGTGGATGCTTGAACCAAGGAGCCCATTGGGTAATGGTTCTGGCCTTTATGGCAAGTTCAAACTTCTAACTGAAAAATTCCCTTACTGGATCTAGAACTTCTCATCTAGATGCACACAATTCTATGGAACATGCCCATCCACGACATGCACACATAGTACTCCAGATGTCGCTCACACTTTGGGTCAAGATCCAGCCAACATTTTATGCCCATATCCTACACCAATGCTTGGTCTCTTCCCTGTGGGCAGAGCCAACAACAGGTGACCATCTTGTACTCTCTGTTTGTAAACAGACAGAGTATAGGTGTTTTGGTGGAACCCTAATTGTTAAACCCTGAGCGTTATTTTGCACTGAAGTGTTGGATTATGGGTCCTGCTCTATGAAATTTGAAACAAGTAATTGGTACTCAATGGTTTCTCCCCTGTTTACTGCAGGAGGAGGCTCTGCACGTGAATTTTCAGCAGAGTTTGGATCCAATCCAAGTTGCAGCAGATGGGCATTCTCATCACCTAAATTTCGCCATTAGGACAGTAAACTGTTTGAGGTAGTGCTGTGTGTCTATTCTAAATTGAAGGATTTCTGCTAACTTAAAAGAGAAAAACCAAAACTGTGCAAGCTTGTTGACTTTGATGCCATACCCATAACCTGCAGTTGCACATTTTTGTTAGATGTACCAGATTCTGAAGAGCTTTTGATACCCAACTGCACAAACTCACCCTCACAAGCTTGTTGCAGCTTGAATGAGGTTTCTATTGACTTTCTTGATTAGCTATGCCTCTTGAGTGCTAGCTGACATCAGGACTGAGTCTTCCTGTTGCTTCCAGAAATGTGAGAGGAACTCAGGAGGATGTAGAATTTTGTTTTATTTCTTGCCCTGAAGTTTTGAGCAGACTCTTGTATACTAATCTACACCCACTGTTGGGGGCTGATGGAGCCAGTGGGGAAAAAAATGGCAGCTAGTCATTGCCATTTTTGAAGGTGATTGTCTTCTACTTTGTCTGTGATATTCTCAAGGTTATGATTGCACTCATTCATTTTGTTTTTGTTTGTCTGGAACTGATACATTGGCTAATCTTTTAAGTGTTCTTCTGGAGTTTTCTCTCCAATCTCATGGATATATTTTGCTAGCAAGCTGAACAGCTTCATGGTCAAATGGTGAACCCAAAATTGACAATTCTACTAGTGGTGACTGGATTGTTGACCTTTTGCTTCACATGGGAGTTATAAGATGAAAATTTGCATTCTTTATGTAGGTATACAGGAGCATCATGGTCATGTATGGATACATCAGAATGTATCCAGACTTTTCTACGGCACTGTATGATAGTACTTGGCATTTGCTGTCTACAAAGTTGGGGAGCAGACATTGTGGTTGCTGCAGTGATGCCCAAAACTGCAGGTTTCAAATGTGAAGGTGTGTTGGACTACTATGATGAAGCATCAGGTCTGAAAGGGGAGGCACTGAAGGCGAAGCTCCACAAAATTGTTGCAGGTCATCAATCCATCTCTTATGCACAGGTGGCCTTCAAATGTTTCTATGCTTATGCTGATTGTCTTTTTCAGTGTGGTTGAATATTAAAATTTCATGTCTGTCCCTGCTTATTTTTTATTGCATGGATATTGCTTTTCTGTTCTTTCTTCTTAACTTGGTCACTACCTTTGTCGTCTTCTCTTCTCTGGCAATGATTTATTTTCCTGAAATTTTGGTTTGATGAATCTAAGGTTTATTGACCTCTTTCTCACAGTTTTGGAAACATAGACACCTTTCTTCCATGAATTATTCAGACATGAATGAAGTTTTATTCCAACATGTGGTTTTCTTGGCAGGTCTGGAATGCTCTGAAAGTGTTAGATGCTGCTGATGTGGAAAATCCAGAAACTACTTCTGATGTGTAGGTGCTCTTGATCTCCTTGTTCTTTCTTGAGTGTGGAAGTGCCCTGTTTTCTTGTCACATTTCAAGAAAGAGCTGTTCTATTTCTTATATATTGGCTCTCTGAGCTATTTTCTGGGTGATAAACAATCCATTCTCCCTTTGTAGGGGCTTTCAAGCAGATGTTAGGGTGTCTTTTTTCTCTTCTGTCTTTCCTTCCTCCTACAGTTTTCTGTGGTTAATGACAACTTCTTTACAATGACTTGGAAGTAAGAATTTGTAGACTTCCTCACATGGACCTGTGATGTGTCAGGCAGTGTGGAAATCTACAGTCAGAAACAAATTCCAAAGGACCTTGCTGGAAAACCAGATGGCTGGAACCGTAATCTTTTACCACCCTATGGAATTTTTGTGCTTTCAGGCTTCTCTAAGCAGTGGTGCATTGTGAACTGGAGCATTTCTGATTGGGACTGATAGGTGATCCAGTTAGGCTGTCTCTTCTAGGTATCTGTCATTTCTTGAGATAAGGTATGTGCCTATCTTCAGTTGTTAACCATCTTGAAGTTCAAAATGTGTTTCTTGCCATTCTGAGCTGATCTGATCAATGGGATATTGCAGGAGAACATTTGTGGCCTAGGTCTTATGGATTGGTGGAAGGCCAACCAGAATTCTCTGACTTGCATAATTTACGCCCAGCTGACACAAATGGTTAACTCAGTTTTCATCACATGGATCTTAATTCTCTGATATCTTCTTACAAAATGTTTTAGTTGAGTTCAGCAGTCTTTCCTTTGTTTGCTATTTCCATCGATTTCCTTTGCTTTATTTGAGATTTCCTTGCTCTCCTAGCTATGGGTTGTACTACTTTGTGAGGTTGTTTATTGTCTTGCTTTGTACTCATTGCAGTAAATTCATCACGTGGTAACAAGTTCTTTGGGGATTGCACGTTGAGTAAAGTGAAGTCTTGCATGGTACCAGCACATCAGGAGGCAGCACCAGACACAGCCACCGACTTCAATTCTTGGACTCCTCCTGCTCAGGTACTTGACTGTTCTTGGAATCTTTATGCTCTGGTATCCTTCTATAATGGTAGATCACAGGCAATTTTGTTTTTAGTATGAGGGATTTACTGGACACTGGACTCAAGGAGGTTACAGAATTTAGCTCACAGCCTTCAGCCCACACAGGACTTCATGAAATTACACGTGCATGGCATCCCATTCATTCTCTATATTGAACCACACCTGCACTATTGTTAACTGTCTATAGGTACGAGGGGATGTAGCACGAGCTTTACTATATATGGCAGTGCGCTATGGGAGTGAGCAGCCATCAGGAATTTTGTCTCTTGGATTGTCGGATTCTCCTAGTATGGGTAAAATATGATCTTTCCTAGTAGAAAGTCACCTCAATCATTGAGTAATCCAGACATGACCCATAGGCAATGAAATAAGGACATGCAGTGATTTGCTATGCATCATTTTGAAGCCCTTAAATTTTTGCATGCAAGCACCTGTGGATGTCTGCTGTCCATTTCCATCTGATTATTGAAGCATTTGATTGCTGGGGTGTGAACTGCTCTTGATTTCATGAACTATACAGCTCCACAGTCGGGTGCTCTAAATTAACCTCAGATAGCATGTGACACAAGCTAGATGTGTACTACTGCATACTTGCCTTTTTCTCATGTGATCAATTGTTTATGATGGTCTCTAAAGGGCATCAAGGACTCCTGAATATCTGTGCCTATGCTAAATTTGTCTTGCAGATATGTGGCTCTAATATATTGAAGCTCTGTCATTTTCAGAGAAGGCAACAATGGGGCTACTATCGATTCTACTGCAGTGGAATGATATTGATCCACCATCTGATTTTGAGCTTCTCAGAAACACACGCATTTGCTCTCTCTTCCAAGGAAACCGCAACCCTTTTGTTGACCACCCTGAATTTGCTGCAAAAATTTGGCAGACTCCAGATTCTTCCAGTGGGAACCAGTTAGAACTTTTCTCTTCTCTGAAAACAGAAAGCAGGTTTCAATCAGATGGTTTGCAAAATCCAGATTCTGCTGATTACAGCAAGTCACAATGGTCTCAGGGTGCAGAAACAGGGCCTAAATTCACCAGAACAGAGAAGCAACAATCTGCATGGATCAATGAGTTGCATTACAACAACAAGGGCAAGGATAAGAAAGAGGTTTAATTCTTTAAACCTTAAAATGGAACCACCTGTTATGTAGGCTTTATGTCAGTGTCTTCTTTTAGGTTAAATTTTTTTTCCCCTCTAAGTTCCGTTGTGAGCTTATTAGATCATCTCGTCTCAGAACATAAGCAATAGAATTATTTTTTCTAATGGGGCAGTGCGGATTATGTCATTTTCATAACACTCCTCAGATAATTTTGTCAATTTTATTCATTTTTTGGTCCAGGACAGATTGTAATGTGTATGTTTTTGTGTTGAAAGATAGTATGTAGTATCCTACTAAATCGTAGCAAATTTCCTTTTCTGTTGTTTGCAGTTTATAGAGGTGGTTGTGGGCCCTGACATTGACATCACTTCACTAAAGCTTGTCCTATACAATGGAAATGGTGGCAAGGTCTACAGCACCCTTCCATTGATTGATCCAACAATCTTCAAAGTGTGTAAACTAAGTGGCACTGAGTTCACTTTGTTTACAGCAACACTTCCTGAAGGACAAATCCAAAATGGACCTGCTGATGGAATTGCCATTGTGCAGCAACAGTTGGACTCTTCTGATATCCATATCATCCAGTTTTTGTCATACCAGGGCACCCTTGTTGCAGCAGAAGGACCAGCAAAAGCTTTAGTTTCTCAGGACATAGGGGTAAGAGAGGGAAGTAGTACCCCAATTGAGGGGTCTGTAGGTCTGACTGGTATTGGCCAAGATAAGTTTGAATGGGTCAGTTTTCCAAGGGCATCCCCAGGAGCTTTGAATGCTGGTCAAGTGATTCACAGTGCAACAAAGTAATCTTTCATGATCAGGCTGCTATGGTTTGGAGCCTTGCAGCTGGAGTCATGAATGGTAAGAGCTGCACTGTTTGAGTGTATATTTGTTTGCACATGCAGACTCTCAGTTTCCATGAAGGCTTCATCGTGGAGTAGAGAGAATTGAATGGGTCAAAGAAAGCTTTCATGGCATGTTTTAGTGCAGGCACTGGTGAGGTGAGGTGCTGAATTCAAAAACTTCCTAAACCAGCAAACAGATGTAGATGCTGTCTCAACAATCAGAACCAAGATCCACGACCAGGTACTGGCATCATTGTTGCAAGGTTTGAAATGCTGTGATTCTGCATATTTTAGGAGAGGCTGCTATCAACATTTTCATACTTGTCTATGCAAGTATGAAGACAGTGGTTTGAGAGAGGGGGCTGATGATATTTTCCAATGGTCTAAAATAAGAGAATCTTCTGTATGAATTCCAACTTTGCAAGTAGGCTAAGCAGTTTCAAATGTGTCAGCTAAATGATCATCCTCATTTGTGCTAACATGAACATATTATTGTGCCAGCTTTGACAAATGATAATGTCCAATGTTGTTATCGATGTAGAAGGAACCCTATGCATTTGCTTGCAGTTTTCAAATCTCTTGACTGTTTGGATCATCATTTCTCATTGCAGCTGAACCAGCTTTGAAAAGACATGACATTAGTTGCAGTTACCAATTGGAAGAGGTATCCATGGAGAAACTCTGAACTGTTTGTTATGGTTTGTGGATCACCAAGATGGTGCTCTTTTATAGTCCTCAGAACGGAACTTTGTCATGAATTGATGCTTTTTGTGGTCACCTGGTTTCCAGAAGTGCAGCTTCCATTTTTTTATTATAGTGCCTTCAAGGTCTCCTGGAAGGGCTTGTCTTTTTGAGTGGTTGAAAAGGATGCATTTTCTTGTGCTCCTATTCCAAACAGGGATTGATCAGTTTCATGGAGTTAGGTTTTGATCTCAGATGACACATCATGTTAACTGTTAACTGAATTTCTTGATCGCATGGTTGTTTAATCAACATTAAGCAACTACAACACAAATTAAAGACATGCAAATTGAAATCGGATAAGGATAATGGCTGTATTAGGTTTTGGTTAAAGACATAGTTTGTTGTAATGGTTCCAGGCAACAAGTCATTGAAGATACATTGAGCAAGAACACCCAACAATGAACATATCTGTGTTCTGGGTTTTATTTTTCAAATTTCCATTGGTGAGGATCCTCCAAGAGATTTAGCATTCAATGGTGACTGTTTTGATAAACTGTAGCATTTTTTCAGAAGTCCTACAACTGGTGGCCTAGGTCTAGTTGTGAAATTTTAAGATTTTTTTTCAAAAAATGGTGAAAAAAAGAGTCCCAAACTGGCTCCTTTTTTTGGGTTTCTGAAAAAGTTCTGAAATTTTCCAAAAAAAGAAAACACTACCAGTGTTGCATGTCATTTTTCCCTTTAAGATTTTCAGATAAAAGATATCTGAATTTCAATTCTTATTTTGTGGAAATTAGATTACATTAAAAAATATGCAATATGACAACATTGGAGATAAAGGAGTCTTGTAAGATCATTTGGAATTGTTTTCCTAAAATTAATTGACAATGTGACATCATGTGTTAAATGCATGTTAAAAGATTTTGCATTTAGTTTCCCTTTCAACCTGATTCTATCACAAGATCTATTCGCAGATCTTTGTAACCAGTTGCTATGCTTTTGATAATGCGAATAAGTCACAAACCACATCACAACAAAATGATAGCAGATGTGTTGAAACTGTAAATATTGTTCCTCTCCACATTCATGATCAGAGCATTCAGTCCACAAGCTTGTTTTTCTACAATCTTAAGAAAATACTCTTCCATGCAAGTATATCTGGGTAATTATTTATTGACTGAAAATTGGTTTGGTGCGGATATCAATATTTAGCGTTCCCATAACCAATTGCAAGGGTGACTAAGACTTGCACTGATTCAGGGGAAATGACACCAACCCCACTTAGGTCACTATAAATCAGGTTAAAGATTATGAAGAATATTGTGACCAAGAAAAGCTCCATTCAATATTGGACACTTGCTTTCAAAAATTCTTATTGTGGGTTGCATTTGTTCAAAAAATGACTCTATTAAATATGCTTGTTGAATCTAATTATGATGCTGACATCAATGGTCAAAACCCAAAAAATTTCAAATATTCGAAATAGTACACAATATTCAATTTAAAGAAAGTATGGTATTCGGTCAAGGGAAGAGGTTGTTTACCTTGAGTGGGGCATGGGCAATTAGGAGGATAAAGAGTGGTTATGTGCCAATTACAGTAGCCATTCTCAGAATTTTTTTCTGACAATTTTTTTTGAAATGCAAAAATAAAGTGATGTTGCGGGTTTTCAATTGTCAGATTTGTAAATCTATCTAATAGAAATTGTCAAATCTCTGTATATAAGGTTCGGGCATGTAACCAAGAACAGAAAATGAATCAGATGCTTAAATTTTTAAAATTTTCATATCTTGTCTATGACCAAATTTGACTAAATCTTCTGATAGATGACCACCACTTCAGCTACATAAAAAATTTGATAAAAAGAACTGACAATTAATTTGGCTAATTCTTCTTCTGGATAATCACCAAAGCTTTTTGCAAGTTGCATCGTGTCAACAGAACTACAACCATAATGAATCATCAAGATTCTCTATCAAACTAAGTTGGATTCACAAAGTTCACAAAGTTGGATTATTCAAAGTTCCCTTTGATTGTCTAACTAAACCTACCCAACTTCATCACTTTACTGAGTCCCTTTCGATTCTCTACAATTTTCTACTTCTTTAGAACTCCATTGTATGCCTACAAAGCAAGATTTGAATTATTGCATCCATTAGCTGCATGATTATGCAACAACTTGCTGTACTTGAAAATAGCAAACAACATTGTGACAAACAGTTTTGTTACACAAAGCTAAGTTGCAACACAAAAAAATGACAACAAACAATCATAAGCTTTTGCTTGTTGTTTTAATGAAGCGGGGAACCTAAACCCTAATTAGTTCAATGCAAAAATCTAATCTAAAGGCAAACAGGCTGAAGTTAACCAAACAGTATACATGGAAAAATTGTTTATCTCAATCCATAAGGCAGCATGTGCGTGATGGTAGCCAGTCAAATGCCAATATGTGACAAAATTTCTTGAACCTCTAAATGTGTCCCACAATTGTAAACAGAAAAGTCTTACCACATGAGCACAAAACATCTGAGCACTAGTTAAATCACAAAACAAAATAGCCTATCTAGAGAGAGATATGATTGTTCTGCCCAAGTTTGAATGAAAGTTTGGGCAATACTTTCTAAATAGACAAAAAACTAATTTCAGGCCATCATTTGTTTAGTGATTTTGTTTGCACCCATATTTTGATCAACAACATTTTCTTGCCCAGGTTTCTTGCTCATGGTTTAATTCATAACTGTACAATCTTATTATGGTGCATGATGTATAATAGAGCAAATGACACTCCCAATTAGTAGTATAAGAAGTGTTTAGAACTGTTCTGAGAATTCACTATCTACCTTCCAGCTGTTGAGCACTGACTAGTTTTTGAGTCTAATTACTTGGCTATGGTGCACATACAACAGATGGGCGATTTACCCTGATTAACGGCATACATTTAAAATAATCCCTTGCAAATCAAGTTGGACTTGAAGTACTTGAAATTCTGCCAAGCCCTGATCTTTGACCCAGTGCCACTTTAAGAATTGTAAATAAGTTTAAAGAACAAGTGGCTCCTCCCATAATTGGTCTGCCCTTTAAATGACAGCCTATTGGTTTTGCTTGAAATGTTTCTATAGTGGACTCCACATGATTCTAGAATGCAGGGAAACCAAACTTTGGCCCATTTCTGGGTGCATCACAATGTCTCTCTCTACCCTGAAGGGCAGAGCCAGTAAAAAAGTTTCCAAATTGTGAAATTTTCCTGCAAAGAAACTTTTCTAAGTACAGGTTGAAAAGACTTGAAAATAAATGAGGTGGTTCATAAGATACATTTTAGTGCAGACATGGCCCACTTAAACCAAATACAAAAACAAAATATCCTGGATGCCATTCCTAGATTTGGGCAACTATGTACTAGTGTCTAGAGACCTCTGGTTGCAATCTCTATGCATCTCCTGCTAGGAATAAAGTACAGAATTCAACTGTTTAACATAAACTGTTGAAGTGCAGGAAGAACTGTTCATATCTTACTTAACTACTTGATGCTGGCAACACACAATTGGTTGCACATATGATAACTACTCTTCCTAGTTTAGTATCACTACAACACGGTGATATGCACAATTACGCAGTAAAACTTGGGATTTGTGGAAGTACACAGGGATCTTTGACAGTTCTACAACTTTATGACCTCCAGGGACCCCAAATTATGCCAGGAAATTTAGACAATTTGGGCATCTGTAGAAAACTGTAAAGCCCCTGAACAAGTGGTTGAAATTAGTGGTTTTGATGGACTGTAGCTTCGTGGGTTGAGATAATGTTATATAATTCAGATACCTCCAGTTAATAATTAAGGGATCCGTTTGAACTCGAAACATAATTAGCGATCAAGCCCACTTATGACCATAAGCATCCCCAGACCTTCTCGTTCCGCAAATATAAGTCAGTTTCAAGCAAGAAAACACAAAGTTCGAACCTTCAGTGTAACTTATGTCAAGACGTGAGACCTGCAGCAAGCACCCAAAAATTGAACAATCTAAAATATTCGTGGTAGGCACGGGATTTGTTAACCTGCATCAGAAGAAGTTAGAGAGGGATCAGATTTAACCATGCGATGTCTGTCTATGCTTTGAATTCTAAGATATGGGGAAAAATAACGGAGCAAGGAAAATTATCTTCCGTATCTCGCATTAGAGACACACCCTCTGGTTTCGAAAATATCCTACAATTACAGCTGCAGGCTCACGTGCAACCAGTTGCCCGGCGTCCGTCTGACCACGGCATGTGAGAGAAACAACAGCCACACACCAAATGGCTGGCAGTGAGCACTTGCCGCGCTAGCTGGAAGTTCAGCAGCGCCGGCGATCTTCACACTCAACTACCAATACCCTTTATGGCAGATGGTCATTGACAGAAAAAAGTCTGGGCCCCTTTTGTTCATGCACAAAGCTTCGTGCATGCCAGGAGCTGAGGGGCTCCCGCCCTCCCACATTGTCAGTGAGTGGCATGGAGCAGGCAACATTGACCTTGTCCTTTAGCGCAAATAGAATGCTGACAAAAGTCGATAAAAGATGATTAATTTCCATGAACGATGTGTGTTGCACTCCTGAATTTAGCAGCTAGCTGCAAGCAATTTAATCCATCAAAGTCGGTGACAGAATTGATTCATATACCAAGGAAGGAACAATAACAACCGGATCTAATAATTCTCAGAGTTAGCTCAGCAAATAACTTCGAATATGACGACATCCCGTCTAAACTCCGGACGAGATGCAGGGTCGGAAATCTAAAAGAGCTGGTCACAGACACCCAATGAGAGACAAAGCAAAAATGAAAATCTAGCAAACTCCAAACTGGGTAACTAGCAACATTTAGCGCCTGGGGCAAGGGGGTGGGAGAGAAGATGCCACGTGAAAAGTTCTGGCAAGCACGCTTCTGGTATCAAAAGTAGCTGCAGCTGTCTCCTAAATTATTCTACTAAGTGACAAAATTACTAGTATTCACAGAGCACAGTGATGAGAAGAACGAGAAGAATAAGAAGAAATAGCAGCTGCGACGCTCCTAAGGCACCTGAGCCACTGAGCAGGAGCGCTCCAATGTTCCTTAAAACTCTCCAGTTGCAATGAATCCCACCCATGTGTATGCTGCCATCCATTTCGTGACTGGTGCACAACTAACGTATCCTAATTTCTTCCAAGGCCTAGAACAGATGTCTTCCAATTTGTTTTACAAGATTATTATTGTATGTGCCATCTTCCAACATATATTCAACATCAGATAGCTCGAATTTTGGGCTGTAAGAGTTTCCTATAACTTGTTCAACATGAGAAAGATTGAGATTCGCCTTTTGACACATGGAGAATGATCAACTTCTCATAGCAATTTAGTCTTTTAGCACATGTCACATGTTACCATGAGGAATCATTTTTCAAGTAGGATTTTATGTGTCTACATGCAGTCCTTGGCTCATTTTATAATCAATGCACCCACTTGCAAGTAGTTTTTGAAAACATGATTATAATAATTTAACTTTTAAGTCTATTCAAATAAGATTAAAAAATAATGTATCCAAAAAAAAAAAAAAAATCTCATAAAATCATCTACTTGTTACCTTTTATTTAGGGACCCCAATATTTTGTTGCTTACATTATTTTTTGTGCATACTTTATCATGCTTTCACCCAACAAGGAAAGTGTTTTTAATTCAAGAGGAGTGGACATGGGTAAACATTTTTCCTTTAGATAGTTTTATTGGGTTTTGGTGCCCAATTAGTGATGTTGGGGGCCATTCAACATTTGCGAGTGTTGGCATGACAGATGAGGACTTGAACCATGCCCATATTAGATTTAAACATCAATGGGTGCATAAAACAGGGCCCATGGGCTTATTAAAATCACTAGGAGAAAAAAGGCATTATTTAACCAACTAGTTTTCAACTGCATATTAGGCTCAACTTGCCCTCGACTACATAATTATATTTATTTCAACAAATTTCACATAGCTTGTTTCACACTTCAACTTAGTTGACTTTTTGACTAGGTTGGAACCATCATTACCAATTGACCATTTATTTTATATTTTAATTAATAAATTCATAGTCGAGCTATATTAGAGATATCCACTTTCAAAATTTGTTAGGTTCTATCACGTTGACCGCTTCACTGTCTTGGTTGGCCTTGTTTATGGATGGATGAAATAATGTTTGTGTTTTCCACTATAGTTCAACTTTGATTTGAATTTAGGTTCAACTTAATTTGATTTTCCTTACAATTGAACACCTTAATCTTGAAATCAATAACTTTCATTACACTGCACTTTGCCACTAGAATCCCTAAGTTTGTTGGAAAATTTTCTATTTCATGGTGTGTAGATGTGATAGAACATCAAAAGTGGGAGAACACAAACATCTTTGTCTAAAGTCATTGGACATGGTATTAGAGTGGTTAAAAAGTGTGAAACATTCAGTTGATATGTTTTTGCTTATTGAAACAAACGTCTACATCTTATAATTTCTTCCTTGGGATTGACTTTCAAAGTTAAGTTGCCTTGTTCATTGAGTAATAATGACTTTTCCCTAAACATGAATATTACACCAACATCACTTGGAATGGTTGGTGCATTTGGCATTGCCTTTCATGCATCCCACACATTTCCATATTCATTTTTGCTAATGTACTCCTCATAAGTGTTTAGGAACATGCACTTGCTCCATGACTCCTTATGTAATATAACCTTCCACCATATGTTGCAAGAATCACCAGAATAGAAAACTTGTTGAATTTATGATGGAAAGATAATTGGTTCACTGTCATTCACCAACATATGTCGATAGTTGGCCATTAAAAACCTGGCCTCATCTCGTTTATAAGTTGGATTACCCCAACTAAATAATTATGGTTAATAACTAAAAAATAATAACTAGCTAATAGTTAACTATTAAAATAATGCATTTACATTTTTTGTCATCACATGATGTGATGCTCCAATGGTTAAGACTTGCCTTATGGGTGTGGAGGTGAAGGTTCAAATTTCACCTTTGACATCTTATAATTGTGACTAAAATTAAACATGTTATAGGTGTGATGTCATGTTGACACATCATTGATGTTGAGTTATTGTGAAGCAAATATGCCCAAATTTTTGACATTCTTTTTCCTTTTGTTTTGTATATTTTGGCTTTTGTAATTACATAAAATTTCAGATTTTCAAAAAATAAAAATATTAACATAATAATTAAATAATTAAATACAATAATTGCCATGGAAATTAACACATTGACTCAACAAAACGAACATGACAAGTTTAGTCAAAATAAACATGATAGATTTTAGTCAGAGTTGAATACATGATGATGACTGAAACGTTAGTTAATTCTTATCTTAAATGATTAGTCTTTTTTTGCTTAGCCAAAAACTATTTGGTGTCCATTGTGACTGAAATTTCAATCACAACAGATAATGAAATAAACATGATATGTTGTAATGTGGGTACCTTTAAGAATTTGAAAGTGGAACTTAACAATATTGCATATTTGGACATTTTTGGGGATGCCCAGATGTTGACCTATTTATAAATAAGGGATCCATTGGATGTGGGATTGACATCCAAAAAAAAGGATTGGGTTTTTCAAAGGGCCAAAAAATACCATTGGGAAGGCCAACAGGTTTCAAGGTATGGCCAAATGGGCATGTACAAATGGTACCATGACTAGAAATGTGAAAAAACATTATGAGACATGCCCATGAGAAATTAAGACATTTTGGGATACGCTAAACCTACAATTTGTTTCAATGTCAATATTAATGGAAAAGCATGCAATTGGAGTTTCAATAATTTGTTTCATGATGCATAACATGTGATTAAATTCATGCATCATTTAATACAACCAATTTTCATTTACAACTTCTACCAACCATGGGGCTTGGATATTTATGGACCTTGGATTTTTTGGGCCATTGAACTTAAATGTTTGTCATTTAATTGGTATTTGTTGGTTATGATTGAACATTTTCCCAAGTGGATTGAATTGGCACCACTTTGAGATAGATGTAGTGAAGGGGTTGCTTATGCACTTTTGGACTAGATCATGAATATATTTGGTGTTTTGGTAGAAGTACTCATGGATCAAGGCATGGAATTTTGAAAAGAATTTTAGGAGTTGTGTGAGTAGGCTTTGATTTACCATAAGATTATTTTTCATGATCATCCTAGAACTAATGGCTTGGTTGAAATAATGGTACAAATAGTGAATAAAGGTTTGTACAAAATTATGGATTATAGAAAGGGCATACATGTGATTGGAACATATAATTACGATAGTTGGCCATGGGATATTGATTCAACAAGAAAACATCCTTTGCATCATTTTCCCCCTACTTTTTGTTTTTTGGGTGTGAACCCCAATTATTGACATGCATTCATAGGGAAGTGGTTGATGTCATGTGTAATTTGGATGATCTGGCCAATGTGTGGATCTAAGCTTGTGAACAATGTGCATCCTTGTTTAGAAAAGTCATGCCTATGGCAATGGAGAACTTGGCCATCACATAACACTAACATAGATTACAATATGCAACCATTCATGGAGGTGGATATTGACTCAAGCTTTGGATATTTGAACCTGAAAATTATGTTTATTTGCAATAAACAACACCTACTGCATTGGATGTAACAATTGGGCGTGTCATTTTTTGTGTGAATAAGGTTTGACCTTGTGGGGTTTTGTTGTTGGAAGGTTAGGATGGTCAAGTATGGAAAGACCATCGGTTGTGTGGAATTGTGCACCATGTGACCATCCACATGTGGATGGCCAAGCAAATCCATCATTGACCATAATTCTAGTAGGTTTGTGATGTATATTGTGTGGAGAATCATGAAGTGCAACAACCACATTGGTTTTTGACTGTTATCCTACAGGATGGCATATGGGTTGTTTGATGCCACCACTTATGGATGTTCCCATAGTAGACCGGATGTGTACAGAATGCACCAAATAAACATGTTTTGTTGTTTAAAAAAGACTAAATCCACATTCACACTACACAAGACGTTCCAACCACACACAACAAATTATAGAAACTAATTGTCTTGTAATAAATACCTTACTCCTTTTTCTTTATTGAGGTGTTAACATGGTCAAGTAGACAAAAACAATTGTTCAAAATTCAATTTAAAGATGAGACAATTTTTGACTTAAATATAAGAAACCTTTAAAAAAAACAAGTAATAAGTAAAAATATAAAACCGTTAGCTCCTCCATTGAATTTATGGTAAGGTAAATATGAAATTTCAAAAAATATAATATAATAAAAATAAGTTACTAATATATTTGAAACTAATTGGTCAATGTGGTGTTCAAATATATTTTTACAATGTCAAAATTTTGATATATCATAACTATAATATGCATAATTTGACATAAGTACTTTCTAGGCTTGCATTAACTTGAAAATTAAAAAGTTCAATATTTTATCTACTTGCAACCCATTTTTTTATAATTGAAAATCTCACATGGTTTGTAGACGTATTTTTTAAAAATTACTTAATTTATTTGAAATTTTGATTCTTCAAAATTTTAAGAATAATGTGAAAGATTATTTTCATATTAACACTTTTTTAAAATAATATTTTTACTTCCAATACATCAAACCTTTTTTTGTGTAATTTTTTGTGACACTTGGAACAAAGAAAATTTACTTGGTCATGTTTTCACCTAGTTATTAAAACTTGAAGTGGTAAAAATTATTCAAGGCAAATTCACAACCACAAATCAAGGCCCAAGCCCCAAGGTAAATTCAAACTAATAGGAAGTTCACATGACATGTAACCACTATTTTGGTTTACATGATTAAAATCATGTCAAAATTCTAAGTTTCATTTTCAAGCCAAATGGATTTATATTTTAAAATATTTAAACATAAATAAATGAAACATCCAAATTAATTTGAAAATACTGTAATAAATTAATAATACCCTGGAATTGTTTTTAAATATTGTAACCAATGTTTAAAAACATAGTTTTAACATTATTTAAAGGTGGTTACAAGGTAAGGCAAGTTCTCACTTTTTGTGTGATCTAATATTTTTTGCAAAGTGTCGGGCATTTACATGTTATTAACATGCCATAAAATTAACAATATACCAAATTTGCAATTAAATTTTGGTTGTGAACTTTTGTAAGAAAACATATATATATATATATATATTTATATATGCACCAAATACATGATAATGAATTTTTCAATGGCCTAAAATGGACCATATTTTCATAAGTCCATACCATAATCATTTTTTTGATGAATTTTAGTTTTTTTTAATTAATATGCCTATTAAAAAAATGTCTTAAATGACTTTTCAATATGGATTTTTCTATTTCATTAACCATCATGCAATTCTTGATTTGACCAATGATATCATAGTAGGATCCATTCAAGGTTGGGGGTACACAAAAGGAATGTCTCACCCCAAAATCACTTTTAAAATATTAATTTGAATGACCATTACATGTATGAAATAATGTATTTGATAAAAAAATTCTTCATTAAATGTTCAAATATTTCTTAATTAAAACGATGATGATTTTTTGTGATTTGGATTATTAAAACATATTTTAAGTGGCCTGAAAGATAGCTTAGGAACCATGTCACACTATGTAGTTTTATCAAACATAAATCAATGTAAGACTAACAATATTTGTTGAATTTTTTCTATATTTTTATCACAAATAGAATAAAGTATGTTTTATATGATGACATGATTTTTAATATAATAAGTCATCAAAATTTGTGAAATTGATGTTAGAATCTTGAATTTTTTCATAAATACACTAAAATTCCTCAAAAATCCATACAATAATGCTAAACACAATTTGAACATTGTTCGGCTGATCTCAAACTTTTGTGTCAACTTGTCAATATTAAAAGGACTACAAAGGGTGTGCCATTGACTCCTGTTAACTTGAATTTACCTTGAGAAGTTACTTGGACAAAAGATGGTGAATGAGATTGATTACTTTGTTCCCATTGGAGCGCTTTTGGTTCAACCCATCCTAAATGGTCATTCCCAGTGATGCAGTGAACCAAAAAGGATCTTGAGGGGCCAGATCAGATGAGGACCTTCATCCATCAGACACGCCGGGCCATGCACCTTCACCTTCTTGAATAAGGCCTCTTAAAGCTAATAATCATGGGAGAAAGGTTAAATTTGGCCTCAAAGATCCTGGAAAAGTCCACGGATCGTATATCTATCATGTTTAATTTAGAAGCAACCCAAAACATATTTCGGGTTTACCACGTTACCCATTAGGTGCTGGCCGATACGTGTGTTGCGGGCCAACAAACGGGAAATGGACGCTTGATCGTTACCCGGACATTGATGACAGGTAATGTTTTAATTAACTGCGCCGCCCTCCTAACTGAAAGGCCAATCGTCAGTGCACCGCAATCTAGCCCACTATATATAGCTCTCCAAATTCTCGTCCACAGAATGCGATACACGAGGATGGGCCCACCTCATGCAGCCATGCCTTCTTCCCCAATTCCCATCCCCTTCCTTCTCCAACAAAACCCCACCCAGCAACACAGCTTCGCATCAGAGACCTTCAATCGTCATAACACATTGCCGAAGGTGTGTACAACAGGCGTCCATGTGAGAGAAGGTTTGACATGACTCCTCAATTGGCAAACGTGCAGCCTGTGTTGTGGGCAACTTGCGGTTCAGGCGGATCACATGAATCCTGGTTTGTGTGTCAGTAAGTGTGCGGAGGGCCGTGACAGAAGAGAGTGAGCACAGTTGCTTATGTACGATGGTTTGTACCTCAGCAGGCGTGCTCACTCTCTCTCTGTCTCCACCCTTCTTCTCTTATGATCCTTCGTGGTGTACGTTTAGAATGGGGAGTTATGTATTTACATAGAATGTTGCAGGTTTCCGTGCAGATCCTAGGACAGTTGTAGTGTTGACAGAATCTCAACTTGCTTCTCGTCAGTACAATGTCTTATGTTGCGCTCGAACCGGTGCACCGTGAGTCACACGGTGTCGTTGGAACTTGGCCTTCATGTATGTATTGAAGTGTACTCAACTCGTTTAGGAAGACATAGTACGCTGGCTGTGGATTACACGGACCACTACCGGAGCCTGAGGCGACCTGGCTGAGGAGACAATTCTCCTCACAAGGTATGCGTTGAAAATGTCTAGTAACGACGTGGCTTCTGCAAAGTCTTCATCACACTTACGTTCATAACCCTTGTGGACCGATACATTGGAAATTTCATCACGGAAAGCATGTAGAAGCATTAAAGGTTTTGCTGGTACCTGGCGACCTAGGATGTCCTAGAGCGGCTTCAAGAGCTACAAGAGCAAATCCGAGCGTCGAAACACCCATCACGATGTCAGAGATGTTTCCTGTCATGTCCCTGTGCCCCCGCTAGAGTCAAATGTACTAGGTGCTCTAGCTGGAGGTGTTTGCGCAGGGAGGGCTGTAGGGATCCGAGAAACCTTTCACTGAAACATGTTTCATATTTTGAACCTGCACTCCAGTAAGATCAGAAAAAGGAAATGTTTCCTGCAGACTGCAGATAGTGTTTGGTAAACTGCGTGATGCTTTGAACGTGTAAAACCTAATATGGCCTCCCCTAGACTATTTCCAGCACTTTTACTTCTTAAATATTGATGTTTGAGTTTTCAGGTTTAAAACACTTGCAGCCTTCATCGATAGACCATATTTTAAGCTTTTCTTCTACAGTTGCAAAAGCTTGCAGAGACATGACGATGCGAAAGGTTAAATTGCCTGAAGCATTTAGAAGGTCTCTCTTGGCTGCCAAGTGTAGAGATGGTGATATATAAACAGCTATCAAGTTAAGTGCATTCATGATGCCTGTTGGAACAAGCTAAAGACTGTCACGGCTTCTTTTGTTCTTTGTTCAAATTCTTCCCTTCAGTGATCTTCCAGGTAGCTTTTGTCTTAGTTCACCTAATCGTGTTTAAGGACTCAGTCTTTTTGCACATGCCCTACATTTAATTATATTTTGGTTTACAAAATATCAATAATATTATTTTTGAACTAATAAACTTATAATTTTAATCCCACAATTAATATATTGCACCTTATATTTTTACTCACGTATTTTTAATTTTAATGAGTATTCTCCCCAAAGTGTCTGTTTTAAATTATTTTTCAATACGTGTTTTCAATTCAAGTTGAAAAATGTTGCACTGTTAACTTTGAACTCACAACTAAAATTAAAGCCCAAAAAAAAAATGAAAGAAAAAAAAAAACTCCAACATATCTTTTAAATGAAAGGGAATCGCTTTTGGAACTTTTTTTTAAATTATAGTTCAAAGTTATAAATTTTGAAATCCCCAATGTCACAAATTTTTGAGACAAAAATGGAAGGGATATACGTTGTTCAAATCAAAAGTTTTTATATTTTTGAAAAGTTATTCAAATGTATACAACGAAAGTGAGTTCACATTTTTCATTTGCCAAATTATGAATTAAAAGTTAATTTGTCAAAAGAAGGAATAAAAAATCGATAAACTTGAAAATTGTAACATAAATTATATTCAACAAAGAATATGCAACATAACATCATAAAAACTTCATTGAGCTTTTCAATCACAACTTATATAAAAATGAACCCATAAAATTATAAGACTCATAAATTTAAAAATAAAAAATAATTATAATGTAAACATCATGAAAATGTCCAACATATATTATAGAGAAAATGGTGATGACCTCCCTCCAAGTATGGGGTTGTTTTATTGTAATATTCATTTAAAACAATTTCGAGAGTCAAAGTTAATTTCATTTTTGTTAATCATTTGTATTATTCAATTTGTGCAAATGAATTGTCTGTGAAGAGTTTATGAACTTATCACTTCATTTTTATTGTTATTTTGAAGCTTTTGCAAACCTTTTTTTGCTTTAATGCAAAAGATTATAAGTGCATACCTTAAAAAAAAAACACCTTATTTTCAATGTTGTTATTTGAATTTATTTTTTTCAAAACTTGGGAAGAACTTTGAATGAGCCAAATTATATATCATAATTACAAAACTGATATACAATTAATTTTATGATGCAAACACATGTTAATGTACAACATTATATATATAATTACAATGTCACATGAAAATCAAAACACTATAGTTTGTTACCACCTTCATGTCTAGTGTAATAATTATAATTATCTATTTTTTGTGAACATAATTTTATAAACATAACACCATAAAACAAGGATTCAAGATGATGAAAAAAAATATCAATAAAACTTAACTGATTCAAAACATTTAATAATAATCAATATCATAACATTGACTCCATACACATTTAATTTAATGAATTATTTAACTATTTGGGTGTGTGTATGGGGGAAAAAAATCATTTCTTTTTAGGGTGAAGGGGCGCAAGAAAGTGGATTGTACGAAAAAAATTGTATTGATGAATTATCCAACTATTTAGATGGGTGTATTGAAAAAAGATTTTTTTCCTTCTTTTTGAAGGTGAGGGGTGTAAAAGGGGAAATGTGTTTAAAAAATGTATTAGTGAAGTGTCCAGCTATTTAAGTGGGTGTATTGAAAAAAAAATCCTTCTTTTTGAGGGTGAAAGGGGTGCAAAAATATGAAATATATTAAAAAGAAGCGTGTAACTGAATTGTTCAACTATTTGAATGGGTGTTGTGAACCCTTGTTCATCACCATCAATCTCCAAGGCCTCATTATTAAATTTTTTCAAATTATTAATAGTTTAAGATATGTAAGGGTTGCATTTAAGAAATTTTAGCCCATATAAGCTTTTCAAGTTGGTCAAAGCTTATTAATTCAACTTTTGATAATTATATAATTTTGGAGTTGGATAGCCTTAATCATAATATAGGGTGTAGGGTGTTTCATCATGTTGCATCTTTAAGTGAATAGGTTCATTCACACACGTTCACATTACTCAAACCTAAGTAAGCCTTGAATTAATGAAATTCAGTTTAATTACTACATGGGTCATTCACCTTGAAGGTTGAACAATTTAATATTATGTATGTTTATAGGCAGTAACTCTTAATGTTAGCATTTTGAAATAGTGTTCCAACACTTCAAACCTCTGATATAGTTGAAACATAAAAGTCGAAACATAGTCATGTTTTGGGCATGATATGTAAAATGAAAGAAAATTGGTCCAGTTACTTATCTGAGTTATCATTAAAATGACAAAAACTTTTAAAGGAACTCAAGAAGACGTTTATTTAGTAATCTATAAATATAACATGAAATTATAGTTGGATAGAATGTTTAAGCAAATAAATAGGTAACATGAGCTTCTTCACATTTTACTACAAATTCTTACAAGGGATATAATGCCATTCTCATCATGTTCTTAAACCAAAGCTCAGCAGATACTCATTCTATTTGTAAAAACCTCAAAATATGACAAAAGTAATACACCTATTAAACCATAGCCAAATAGATATTCATAATAACAAAAATTCGATAAGTCAATGAATGGTGCGAACAAAATATTTTGCCCAATGTTCCATCGGTAGTGGGTTAAGTGACCCCTTACCAACAATAATGTCGATCATTAAGGACCCAAGTTTGTGAAAAGAAACAAATGTCGTCATCTTCACATTGACATTCATCAAACCTTTCAGCCTTATTTTCAAAAGCAAGAACTAATTTTAGATAGAGGGCAAGAACATGAAAATAAGGTGACACTTGACAATCTCATATGGATTGAACCACTCGAATGCACACCACCCTTCCAATCGATTCTTCTTCACTAGGCTATTAGGAAACATTCAAATTATTCATCTTGTACTGGTGATAATGGAGGATTTGAAACTTGGTGGCATCATTTGGCACGACTAGATCTTTGCATGTGTTAATGAAAAACCAAATAATAGCTAGAATAACAAACTTGGTACTTGCATTTGAATATGGTTTAATGTTTTTTTATCAAAAATTAAAGTAAACATATTATGTGACAGAACGGGTTCCATCAACAGAGCTATATGAAAACATCAATACCTTAGTTCCAACAAATTCATTAAACTTTAATTTTGACAATGGATCTAAATAGTACAAAAGAATTCTTACAATGGAAGACTTATTTTCAATTGACTATGTACTACTCAAATAATTAATACAATTTATGTACTACATAAGTAACTAGTACATGGGAAGGAATAAATAGTGTGTACTAAATAAAGTGAATAGTACATGGGTTGAAGGGAAGGTTACTAATGTTTTAAAGCTGACTTAACCAAATCCCAATCTACAAACTATGACTATCTAGTCTATTAAATTATAATTAGGTAATTTTTTTTCAGTTTTAATAATTATGAGCCTTACAAACCTTTAATTAATAATCATTAATAATTGAATTAGTTTTTGGATACTTCCAAATGTAGAGAACCCTCTTATTAAGTTGTTGTTAATGATTAATTAATTGAAAATCTAGTAAACATTCCAAAATGCAAGGTCATCATCCTTTTTATGTTATGGAAAAATTGGAAGGATATAGAAATAAATTAGGTTTTATTGACATGTTGGGAATTCAAGCCCATAATTAACAAATTTCAATCAATGATATATAAAGTGTAAACATGTGTTTTGTAAGACAACTCCATTCATTGGTTGCTTCAAAAAGCATGTGTATGAAAATATTGCTTGGGCTACATTTACATGTTTGAAATATTGTTAATGTGCAAAAAATGAAAAATGAAAACACCAATTGACAATGATTTATTTTTATTAATGCATTTCTTGGATTTAATGAAGTATAATGTGATTATAGCAAATGTAAAAAAGTTGTCAGATTATTTAAATTTAGGCTTATGATGTAAGGTTTATGTTTTATATTTACGTTTATGGTTTAGGTATCTTAAATTTGTTTCAAAACTAACAATGTGGGAATGACTTTAAATTAATATGCAAATTCCACTAGAAGAAATTTTCAAATATATGACTAAGTTTATGACTAGTATTATAATCACAAAGGACTAAGATAACTCATAGACTTAAAGTCATTATGGACAATAGTCATTTAGGACATGATGCGGCACAATGATCTGTCAATGATGTGACACATTTCATTCATCAATCATAAAGGACATATGTGAAATCATTAGTCATAATTAATCATTGTGTAGTTGTTTTTTTATTATTTAAATTATAATAGTTGATATTATAATAATGTAAATAATAAAATATAGTTTTATTTCCATTATTTTCGTCCTATCAATTGTTGACATGTGTCACCATCTAAGATAAGTTTAAAATTAATTCAAATGGCTAAGTAAACCACTTAATCTATTAAGGTAGGCACCTAACCTAGGTATTATAATTAAGTGTGGAATGTTTGGTCAATATTCCATCGTTGACCACAACAATGTCATTTGTGAAGTTTGATCATTAGAACCCAAAGATGAAATTGAAATCCTAAACTGCCAAGCCACCCCCTTGTTGTGTAAACAATCGTAAACCATATTTCATTTAAACATTACACACAATTTCAAATTTGATGATTCATATTTTATTGATAAATTGTCCAAATGAAAAAATGAAAAACTTATTCATAGAGTTCCTTCAATAATTTACACAAATTATTATTTTTATATGTGTAAATATGTGAATTATTTCAAAAGAAAAAATTTGAATTTTGTTATTAAATAATATTTCAATGAATGTTATTTGGAAAAATCAATTCAAACACATGATTTATAAATGGAATTTTTTTTGTGAGTAGTAAAAGAATAAATAAAATATATCTTTCATATCTTAAATTTCATTTGATTTATGAATTTATATTATACAAAATTTCTTCCAATATATCATAACTTTATATAAAATTTATTTTGGACATATAAATCCATAAAATTTAAACACATAAAATATTTATAAATGGACCACAAATCAATATATATAATTTTTTATATTAATTTTATTAAGTTGATTTATACATTTAATTTACATATTTTTATTATAATTTTTTTAAATAATTAATATCAAATATCTAAAAAATATTCAATTATAAATTTTATTCAATGAACTCATATAAAACATTTTTTAATGCATCATATATCAAGTATATTCAATATATATATATATATATTACCTATATGTATAATATTACTTGAAATCAGTTCCCTACATGTCATAATTCCTTATGTGTGAACATATACTAATAGCCATTTTTGAATCATTGTAAAGTAATTTTATGATCACATTATGTATGTAATGACACATCATTTGCATAGTCATTTTTTAAATATATTTGAAATGATTTTATCCTAATCACATTTTCATATGATATTTTGGACATTCATGTCATTTTGTCGTCAATTGTGTATGCCATATGGATGAAAACTTGTAATGAAAAATGACATCGTCCTTCTTATTACCACATCATCATCAACTAGTCAAATGCACCACTAAGCTTTATTTTTATTTTTTATTCAACAAGGTTGACCACAAATGTTGGCCCTTGTGAATTCCAAATATTGTCGTTCATCTTATTTGCATAACAAAAAACTATGATAAAGAGTCGAATATATGTTCAACAACCAAAAAATGACCATGAAGATGAAAACATGATAAAAAAAAAACAATCAAAAGATTTTTAAAAGACCACAAAATGAAAAACATGACTATGATCACAAAATGACATTTACAACACCACGCAAAATTCAAAAGTGTATAGTTCCATATGTCACACAAACACAAGTTGCATGTAACTCAAAATAGTTGCATGTGACATTTTTTAATTGCATAAAACACTTGTAGTTGCATAAAACAAGTTGCATATTTTTTCTAATGACATAATACAAAAACAATGGTGATGATAATGATTACAACTAACTATTTGTTATTAACATTGCTCTTCCCAACCCAATAAAAAAACCAAAGGGATCAAACCATAATAAACACACAACCATGTTATGAAAAAGACTAAAACACAATGATCAAAACACACTAATAAGAACCATAACAAATGTAAAAAAATATTCATTTTTCATGTTTTAGTGTCAAAATTTGTATTAATGTTGCAAATCTTTGATGTGTTAACATAACAATGTTTTTAATATGTTGTGGAAACATGTGAATTAATTTGGATTGAATTTAATGAGTATAAATTATTGAAATGTGTTCATAAAATAATATAACTAATGTTTTTGTAACTTTTTGTAATTATTTTAGAAACTTGAAATGTTTTGAAAATGAAATAATCATATATATATAATGATAATTTACACCTTTACATAATAGCATAATTTGTCATTACAACAATATATATTTAAGCATTATAAAAATCATAAATTTTTAATTCATCACATTTAATAACCAATCATAGTATATCACATCATTTGGGCAACATTCCCTCTTTTGTAGTGAAAACTTAGCCATTCAAGTGACAAGGTTGGTTTTTATTATTTTGTTTGCACCCTATGAGCACGAATGAAAGGTAAACTTGGTTGTGGCATTCATCTAAAAGAAAAGAAAAGAAAACGGTGATGATGACCACCATGATGATGCTATTTTAGAATTGTGATGAAAACCACCACCAAAAAACCACACCAAGTTCAATTTTTGTAAATAGGAAACTAGAAACTTAAAACCTTAATTTTCCAAAAATCTCAATTTTTTTAAACACAAATTTAAATAGCTCCATAAATCTACACAAGGTCATGTACTTATATATTTTCAAGCCATTTACTTGCATGTGAAGGTTAAATGAAAAAAATTACATGGCAGGTAGTGTAAATGGTCACATGTATATTTGTCATATAAGAGTTTTACACATTGAATATACAACTATTTACACTTAGTAGAACCTCATGGCCAGGAAAAAAAGTTTTAGATTTATGGAACGTATTCTGGTAGTTAATTAAAATTTTAAATCTTAATTTAAGCTTCACTTTGAAAATGTGAGAGAAAGGCAAGAACAGTAATGAAGGAGATTGGAGGTTTATCAATTTATTAATATACCCCTCCCACCTCCCCCCACCCTTTAATTTCTTGCATATGTTCCCATATGGTTTCCAATAGTTCATCATTATTTATCATATTTGACTTTATTGTACAATGCACATGAAAAATGTGCCTTTCCATGTTATTTTCAGAAAAGCTATTGAAAATAAGAATTTTTTTTAATAAGAATTTTTAAAATAATAATTATGAACCGCTTGAAGCCATAACTCTTTACAAAATTGGTACCATCCTCCTCTAAATAGTAATTTTACATGTAGGTACATTTGCTCTTAAATAGTGAGTAGCAACCATGAAGAGCTTTAGAGTAGTGATGGCAAGTTCCAGGTACTCAAGAGGTTTTAGGCCACCAGGATTGAAGGTTCACAATTTTATTGGAACTAGAATTAGATCTGGACCATAGAAGTAAGCTCTTGTGAAAATTGAGATTGGGACCTAGACCTGGAATATCTACCATCTTCTTTTAAAGGGGTTAGGCTCTCTAGCAGCCTAGGTGTAAATTTGACTGACGGTTCTCCAGCCTAGGTGTAAACTTGACTGATGGCTCTTTAGCCTAGGTGTAAACTTGACTGATGATGGTTCTCCAAAATCAAAGGACAGGGTTGATGAACCTACACTAGGTAGATGGTTGGTTCTTTGCCAGGTCTTTGACTATTTGAAATCCTTGAATTTCATAAAAACCAGAGGTTTTAATAAGAACCTACACTAGGTTAGATAATTTGTCCTTTACTATCGGTGCCTTAATAGTCCCTTATTGGTGTCCCTTATTAGTGACCCTTATTCCCCTATTAGCTTGCTCTATTGGTGGACCTTGTTAGCGGCCCTTCATCCGTCATGAGCCTCTCTTGTTAGTGCCTTATTAGCGTCCCTTGGAGAGTCGGGCCAAAGGGCGCAGCATTGACGGGTACAGTACATAGGAAGGCGGGAAGACAGGAACCCGACGGCTGGCCTTCTGTCTGTCTGTGTGAGCCCTGGGAGGAAACCGACTAGCGAGCGAACGCAAACCTCGGACATATTACCTCGCAGGTGATGGCCAAGGACGAAGAAGATTTGAGAGACGAAATGGAGGAGCGGCTAGTGAATGAGGAGTACAAGATTTGGAAGAAGAATACACCTTTCCTTTATGATCTTGTCATCACGCATGCCTTAGAGTGGCCCAGTCTTACGGTGCAATGGTTGCCTGTTCGAGAAGAGCCGGCTGGGAAAGATTTCTCCTTGCAGCGTCTCGTCGTGGGTACCCATACCAGCGAGAATGAACCCAACTATCTTATGCTGGCACAGGTGCAGTTGCCTTTTGAAGACTCCGAGAACGATGCCCGACAGTACGATGACGAGCGTGGCGACATGGGTGGCTTTGGCTGTTCTAGTGGGAAGGTATGGATGAGTATATTGACATTTTCCAATGAAAGACGTATCTTGTAGCAGCTGTGATGCCCTCTTGTTTTTTGTATTCATCAATTCTTTCTTGACCTCTTTTCGAGTGCACTGAGAACCAGTTTGTATTCCCGCATCAGAATATGTCCCCTGCGTTGAATTGGGACTTGAGGTATTGGATTGAGTGAGCACCATGTTTCAACACTTGCAGTCCGTCGCATTTGCCTTGTCTGTGTCATACAGAAATTTGAACATCACTTGGCATCTATCAGAAAAGAAAACCGTAATAAGAAGAAGTGATGCGGATGATGGGGCGGGGGCAATAATGGAATGGCAGGTGCAAGTGGTACAGCAAATTAATCATGAAGGAGAAGTCAACCGAGCGAGATACATGCCGCAAAATCCTTTCATCATAGCCACCAAGACAGTGAGTGCTGAAGTTTATGTTTTTGACTACAGTAAGCATCCATCAAAACCTCCTCAAGATGGACATTGTAATCCAGACTGCAGGTTACGAGGACACAAGACTGAAGGATATGGGCTTTCATGGAGCCCTACCAAAGAAGGCCATTTACTGTCTGGGTCTGATGATGCTCAAATCTGTCTCTGGGATGTACGTGGCACATACAAGCAAGGCCGTGTTGTTGAGGCCTTGCAAATCTTCCAGGTCTGTACTCTGTACCATGAATTGTTGTCCTTTGCATGGTATGTTTTCCTGTAATCTCATGGAACAGATGGATTCTAGGATTTGTTTTAGGGTTTTTCATCAAAGGAATGCCTTTTGCCAGAGATGGAATTACTGGTGTCAGATAGATGGCCATTTCCATGTTGAGAGGGTCGACTCCAAGCATGCTTGATTGTGGTGGATATCTGGTGTGCTTAGATCTGACAATTCACTCCTTTGGGGTCTATTAAATTCCCAATTGTCAACAAGCCTTCAATCTTGATTGGGCAGCTGTATTGAGAGGCTCTCTCTATTGTGCTTTTGGGGTTTAGCGCTTTCATTGTGAATTAGGGGAAGCTCCAGACTTCCTTGGATATTTGTGCCATTTTAAGAAAGAATGTGTTTCTGCAACAGGGCCATGTTGGGGTAGTAGAGGATGTGGCATGGCATGTGCAACATGAGTATCTCTTTGGTTCTGTGGGTGATGACCGCCAACTCCTTGTTTGGGATACTAGAACATCCACGAGTGAGAAGCCACTGCATGCTATTGAGGCTCACCAGGCAGAGGTAAGCAACTCTGCTTTTATTTCTCTAACATGCAGCCTTCTTTTTCAAACTACTGGCCTAAATGTGCACCTGTTACTGAGCTGACCTGGTTTTTGTTTGGACACCTACTCCACACTTTCCTGTTCCAGTTTTAAACCATCATATAAGGGAATTGTGAGATGAAAGGGTGGATGCAAGTGTTGCTTACAACTAAGAATTGAAGCAGTCAGATAACTTCATCCCATTAATGGCTCATCCATATTTTTTGCATCATAAGCTAGAGTGGAAGTTTGCCTTTTTGGCTGAATGTTTGAAAATCTGGGACTCATGGTATGGTGATCTGATCCAAGAGGAAACTGTCTTTTGGTTGGTATAGGCTGCTAAGAACGATGGCTAGTGTTTTAGTTCTTTTTATGTTTTCATACCATTTCAATGTCTGGACATTACATGTTTTCTGATCTAGAAGAAGTCTCCTGTGGTGGGAGTGGTCTTCTAATGAATGATGTTGCTCAGAGTAAGAATCACTAGTCTTCATAGACTAGAAGTGACTAGCAACTCATGACCACCTTGCAAATGCTTGTGGGTTCAATTCAATGCTTTGGCATGCTAGATGTTACAAATAATAGCCAACCCAGCTTTAGTGGGTGTATTAGGTTGGGTAAATTGGTCATAAAAATTCGAGGGCACATAGGTCCTTCCAAGTCCTTGAAAGGTTGAATAGACACTTGGTCAGCGAACTTTGCATCATTCTTCTTCTGTTGCTCAGAGGCAGTAAGGCTCCCAAGTACGTTTGACAATCTCTCCAGAATCACTGAAAGCTTTATGTTGGCTGATTTCCTTTCGTCATCATGTAGGATGCACCTTCTGTTTCTAACTTTTTTGCTCCATGTTTGCCATAACTGATTTCTCCCTGTCAAAAGCTGATACTTGCTTTAACTCCAATCTTGTTATGTGTGGAATTTCAGGTGAACTGCTTGGCTTTCAATCCGAAGAATGAGTGGGTGCTTGCTACTGGTTCTGCTGACAGGACTGTGGCTCTATATGACTTACGAAAACTTTCAAAGTGTCTTCATTCTTTTGTAAATCACACGTATGTCCACCATGTACCACCTTTGTCCTTTCTTTCTATTTATGTGTCTGTTATCAGGTCAGTCCTTTGTCAAGTGCCTTCTTGTCAGTGGAAGTGTTTTTGCAGCACCCCAGAATGAAAAAGTTTCTTGCAGGATAATCAGCTCTGTGTCATAGCTAATTCTGTCAGTTCAGCTCTGATCACATAAGTCAGTCCTCTGTCTTGGTTTATAAACACAAGATATTGTGAAAGCCCCCATGGTGTCATTATTTTTGCTTGCTCGGGTCCTTGAAAATGCAAGCACAATTGCCTGCAAAATAGTTTTGGAATGTTCCCTCATGAGGTATCATGTTCCTCAGTTCTGAAGTCACTGCAAAATTGTTTGAAGGCATAGCCTGCAAATTATGTTTTTTGGCTGAATAATTCACCTAAGAGTGCCACAAAATCATGTTACGCTTTCTGTTTTTTATGTATTTAAGACCACTAGTCATCAACATTTGTGAGCTGGTTTCAAACATGTATTGTAACTGCCAGTTTTCAGAAACTGCAATGGTTCACAAGTTTGGATGCCCAAATTGAGAGTCCACAATGTTGAATCCCAAATTTCCAGTTAACAGTGATGGTGAGGGTATGTTGCAGGGAGGAAGTATTTCAAATAGGATGGAGTCCCAACAATGAGACAATATTGGCATCTTGTGGTGCTGATCGCAGGCTTATGGTTTGGGATCTCAGCAGGTATGTTCTTGTGGATCCTGCAAGCCCAGCTTTCGATACCATGTAATCATTTGTGAGCCTCTATCAAGATCTGCAGCTTTGTTCTTGGATCCTAGCAACAACTACTATGGTACTTGTTTGAGAATGTAAAATGGGATAGAGCACATCATCTGGATTCAAGGGCAGCATAAGCAAATGAATGTGCCAACAGTGGCCTAAGTAATGGCATTTCAGACCTATAATCTTCAATACATGATACTTATTGGAATCACCAGCCTTAAAGCTGCTTGCGTAATTTCAGATAACTGGCTATTTGATGTTTTCTTGGTTATGAAATAGGAAAATTCCATGTGTTGGAGCTGACTTGTTCATGGGATTGTTGTTGGCATTAGGTCACTGTATGGCTCATAGATTTTGTCAAAGGCTGTTGTTGATGTGGATGGGCTGATTGAGTTGGTGACAGAATTGGGGAGGAGCAAACACCAGAGGATGCTGAGGACGGGCCCCCAGAACTGCTTTTCATACATGGGGGACACACCAGCAAGATCTCCGACTTCTCATGGAATAAACAGGAAGACTTTTTGATTGCTAGTGTGGCAGAGGATAACATTTTGCAGATATGGCAAATGGCAGAGAACATTTATCACGATGACGATGATGCTCCCATTGAAGATGTGCCTTAGATCACATTGCCATCACTAAGAGGTTGATCACCTAATTAAAAAGAAGTTAAAACTGCAGGAAAGAAAAAGTTGTTCCATCTTTGGTCCCAAGGGAAATCTTAAAGTGGGTCCATGCCTTGGGATCTACTCCCAGTTTTACTGCCCTCCAGTGACATGACTTTTGACAAAAGATCCTTCGGTCATCTCTCTGGTGCCATGAGATTTTCACTTTGGCATACCAATCTGGGCCTTCTAATCCTCATCTGCCGTTTTTATACAAAAGGTCTCAGATCAAGTTTTGGGTTGCGCTTCAAGGTGCTCTCACACTGTGAACAACAGTTTCTGTATGAAATACACTAAAATTTAATTTAGAGAGCAATTGGTTCAGTGGCTTTTCTCTTTCACAAATCTTACATAGCAGTAATTTTAATTTTCAAAAGCAGTAACCACACTCTGCTTGCATGTGAATGTAAGTTGAAACTGTAGAGTGAATCTCAGATCAAGGTACTTGCTACATGCAAGAGTGGTTTTGATGAACCTTGTTGCTGTTTCAACATGTAGTTGATTCACAGATATGTACCTGTTTTTGGTGAATCCCTAGTTGGTTTGACCAAGATTTCTCTCCTGGAGAAAATCACTGGAGGCTTAAATTGAATGTTTCAAGTGATGGGGAATGAGTGAATCTGTGGTTTTTAAGAAGTCAACTAAGTTTTGTGTTTATTTTCTCCTGTGCAAGATATGAGCCACATTGTTCCTAATCCCACTGGGATTTGTGCAAAGGGCTCACATCAGAAATGAGTCTGCCTGATAATTTGGGTAAAAGTCCTTGAGGGACCAATTGTTGAGTGCTCTACTACGTAGTATCCAAGCAATTGTTTGGTTGGCTTTAAATGCTCAGGATTGTTTCATTTCCAATGGATCATGTAGCATACCATGATGCTCTAGGTTTTGGTATCTTGGAGAAAGTGTGCTGGTGAATCTATTCTGTCTTTTGCTTTCTAAGCCTCCTCTAATGTGAAATAATGTGACACCAAGTCTGGACTTGTATATGCATAAGACATAATGCTCTTCAAAAGAGTTAATAATAAAGAAATATGATTGATTTGATTGGCCAATTTTTGGCCCATGTGGTGACATTTAATTGGGACTCATTACGTATTGTTTAGTGTTTATGCATAGCAGTGAGGAAATAATTTGCACACTATTTTGGATGTGGAGGCCCACATTTGAGCACGGGTCAGACTCCACTTAGGAAGCCAGGATAGTTGTGTGCTTCTATGTCAATGTCTATGGCCACAGTGAACCAGCACCCACCAGTGCACCATCCACTGGATACCCGTTATTACTCAGTTCTGGATGAACTTCAACTGAGTTAATATTCGGTTTCACCTTGGTAACCACTTCTGTAGGAAATAGGTCTCATATATAGGTAGATAGGTTGGAAAATAAGTAATTACTAGGTAGGTAGATGGTTTATACATAGGTAATGGCTGTTTTTATTACCTATCTACTAATAACTTGCTTGTGGATAGGTAGTAGGTAGGTAGGAAAAAAAAATCCTGAGCTAACGACCATGGTTAGTTAGGGAACCAAACCCAATAGAAAATTGTTTTCCAACCACGTACCATTCATCCTTCATGGTGTGCTGACAGGTGTTGGTTCACTTTGGCCAACATCTATAGCTATCATTATCACCACACAGAAAATATAACAAAAAAATATTCTAAATGATACAACATTTTAAAGTCAAAATATGATTCAATTGCAACAATGTAAGAATTCAAGCCCAAAAAACACAAAGCAAAGCCCAATAAAATTTGCAAAAGAAACTTGCATAACACAAAATAAATTGTAATAATAACAAACATGTGTTTTGTAATGTCAATCACCAAAAGTGATTTGAGATCACACAACTTGAAATTATATTCCATTCACAACATATTTCAAACCTTGTTCACACCTAAACCAATTTGAGATGAAAACCCAAACAATGAAGTTAACCCGATTTATCCCTAATTAATTGATATCTAACCAAGTAACTAAGTTAACACATTTAATAGTTGTGTGCTCCTATTTGCCACATACAACTATCGTTGTCACCACACATAAAAAATTGTAACATGAAAATACTTTAAATGGTACATCATATGCAAACTATCTCCTTATCTGGGGCTAAGGTCCCCTTAAACCAAGAAGCAATGTTGAATTGCTTAATGGAAATGGACCATGGATGAACATTTTAATTCTAACATGAGAAGACTAGTAGGTTGGGTGCAAATAAGAACCCCATTATTAGTTGCCTAACTACAATATTTCAAATTCCCAACCAAATGTGAATCACCATGGGAAAAAACCTTGAAGTTAGTTACATTATCCAACCTTAGGAACCTAGATTTACTTAGTGCATGGCAAAACCATTTATCAATTGGCACTTCCTCCAAGGGTGGGATAAGACATCCCATATGCCAACGTCGGCAACATTGGTCACAAATCAACACAATAGTGGCTCCTAAAGATTGCCCACATAACATGATACATTGAAGATTGGTAGGAACCATTACATGATAGGTCAATTTGGCCATCCATATTGAGAAGATGACATGGTGCACAATTGTACACATGGTATTTCCATGTTTGACCATCTTGACCTTCCAATAATAACATTTCAAAAGGTATAACCTTTTGCACACGAAGAATAACACATCTTATAATCACATCTAAAGTAATCGGTGTTGTTTATTACAAGTACACATAACCCTTAACTCAAATTTATGGATCAAAGGCCAATAACCACCTCCATAAATAATGGCGTAACACAACATATCTTAGTGTTGGGCAATTGCCAAATTTTCCATTGCCGTGGGCATAATACATTGGAACAAAGCATTGAACATGCTTGAATTCTAACACATTAAGATCATCTAAATTGATTACCACCATCACATTTTGTCAAATTGAGGTTAGTAGTTTGGGCTCATAGCCAAATAGTGAAAATTATGGTGAAAAAATGAAAGAAAAACATGTCGACTGAATCTATACCTATAGCTAGCCATGGTAGTTGCAAGTCCCAATCTCAAGGATGGCCCTTTTGGAGTCCATATTTCCACAAACCCCACTTTGCTATTTACACCATCCATTTAGCCAACCCATCCACTTTAACATGGTCTCCTGAAGTAATGTGATGATCAATCAATGCTTTATCACACAACTTTTTGAACTCCTCACAAAATTCCATACTTTAGGTAATGAATATTTTGACTAGAACCCCAAATCTATTAGGCACCTTGTCTAAGAATGCATATGCAACGCTTTCATTATTACGATCCAATAATGGCACCAATTCTAACCACTTCGAAAAGTGTTCAATCATAACCAAAACATATTGGTTATGTTAAATAAGTAAACTAAATGGGCTAGCAAAATTTAGAATCCATTCATATCCAAGCCCCATGATGGGAAATGGTTGAAATTGAAGTGTAGGTACATTGAATGAAACTCATACCCAATCACACACTAAACATCAAAAAATAAATTGTTGAACTTGAAGTTGCATCCTTCGGCCACCAATATTGTCCTAGAACAAATTATAGGTCTATCAAACCCCAAAATGGCCCAACTATTCATGCACATGATTCATAAGGTTCTCATTTTTTGGTGAACTACAACCTACACTCATCCATCTACCCACACCCATGGGAGGGAATTACCTTCCCATTTGAATTGTTTAACATGCACAACCGAATTTCATTCCTTGGGTGTCAATCCAACTAGAACTTCACTCACTTATAGATGCAATAACATTTGTATCCACATGTATGACCAAAACATCATCACCTTTCGGTTCAATGTCCACATCAAGGTGAAAGCACACTAAGCCCCCCAAAAATTGTGGTCACAAGTATAATATTTCCCCAATGAACTTTTTTGGTAACAAATGGACACCACACCTTGGATTATTTTTATTTATTTTAAGTATATTTGATTAATTTTATACTTAATATAATCAATTATTTTGAAAATTCCAACAAACATTGAAGAATTTGAATATATGGAGTATATTTGTGACCAAATAATACTTGTCACAAAGTTTGAAATTTTGAATATGTACTTAAAAAGTAGCGTTGTTGATGGGATTATTGGGTGAATTTTTTATGGTGTATGATATTGATATACATCAATCAAATCTAGAACAATTTAGATGTTTTAAATCTTTTGGATGAAATTCCATTCAAAAAATGTTTTTTTTGCATTTTTTTAGTCATGAATTCATAATAATATCTTCATTTTAAGAAAAAACCACCACCATATCAAAGAGAAGGAGATTCTATACATGGGAATTGCATTATTTTTTCAAATTCCTTTTGTTTGGTAATGTTTATTGACTCACAAACAAGAGGCCCTATGACCATTGAAAAATTGTAAGTTATATATTATGTTACATTGATTTTATTCAATCCTCTTCATCTAACTGTTGGATCAAGATTAATTTTAACTCAAAGTGAACTTTGAATTCCAAAATGTTGTGCAAATTTTTAAGTTTTTTGCTTGTGTTTAGGTTAGCCAAAGGATGCCATCAAGATTTTAGCTTACTACATAATGTAATATTTGTTATACATCACCTTTTTGAACAAAAATGGCTCACCCTTAATGTCCTTTCACCCCTCATGGGAATCCTCCACCACACATATTAGTCTAAATTACATCATTATAACATCCAAGTAAGGTACATAGGTATGTTGAAGCATGCCATCTTAAAATCACCTCCAAACCTACATCTCCACGCCAACAAACCCTAATGATATCCTTTTTGTTGGAACTTGGGTTTTGATTCAAGCATCTTCATGCAAAATGAAGATTTGGCACTTGCCTGAAAGAAGCTTAAGGTTATGTTTATTAAGTTTTCCAAACACTTAAGGTGCATGTGATTTCTTGAGGTCAAGTTTAAAAAATAATTATGTCAAAAACCTCTATTAGTACAAACTATTTTTCCCATGAAGATCAATACCCCAATATGTTGTTTTGACCTCATCGTTGTTAGGAAAAGGGGATAGAACAGTAAACATATAGGCAAGTTGATAAACATAGACAAATCAAAATGGCATAATATGCAAAATAGTGATAGAGTAGGCAAATCAATATGATAATATTTAGGCAAATCTATATGGCAACATAACACTATGACAACATAATGTAATTGATTTGTGGTAGGTCGATTTGCCAAGTAGTTAAACAATTATAACCGTTTTCTAGGGAGTATAAAATACATTTTTGACTAACTTGCAAGGGGTTCAAATGATGATTATATGTATGTTGTTGATATTTTAGGAAAGGGAATCAAGCAAAAGAGTTATCAGAGGAAGGAAAGGAACAAACATTTTAGAACTTCATGGTTTATGGAATCATCAAAGATGTTTTTTTCTTTACATTCATGTGATGTAACATTATATGTGGAATTAATTGAATGAAATTCCAGACTTAGAAAACATTAAATGTTGTCCTAGTTAGTATGTCTACATGGTACTCATTCTAATGGGATAGGACAAGAATCGAATGGTGATATAGAGGTAGTTAATTTATTCATGGAAAATCAAAATTAATACCTACAAAATTATATCATCAATAATCACCCTCCCTTAGGGATAACTAATGATAACTCGACTACAAGTCCAACGTATTAAAAACCCTAGCTTGCCTTAGGTTGTAAGAAAATTCTTGTCGCAAAAGCATGGTATATTTGTCCAAGAAGGCCCATTAATTCACCAAATAATAGTCCCCACACATGTGGTAATCAATTTAAGTGCCAAAAAAATCCTTCTTGGTTAACATCACTATTGTCAAAACATGTTCACCTTTAGATGATTCCATTAAACTAGCATCCAACAACTTTGTTGTTTAATTCAAGTTGTAAGGAAGGAAGGACAAAGAAATTCAAAAGTAAGTAATGACATTTCTCTTTTACATGGTAATGAAGTCTCTGGAATAATTCATAATGAGCAACACTAGAAAAAATATCTTGGAACTCAAAGCACAAATTCAAAGATGAATCTAGCTCATGGTTTTATGTTTCATTGAGAATTGAAGCTTGAATTTGAGAATTAAAATCTAGAATTGATAATTACCCACTCGTAACTCTGCAAGTTTTTTTGATGTTCAATTGGTTTCATCATCATCATTGACCACATGAATGCTGGCATGTTGATTTTCATCTTTTGATGAATTTGACATTATGTTTACTGGCAAAGAATGTTAGTTTTATCTTGAATGAAATCATGACACAATGTTGTGTTCAAATTGGCCAAAACATTCACCATGTTTTTACTTGTGGGTAAAAACATGGTAGGGAGCTACTTGGGTGCCAAGGTAAAAGTTTTTTCCTAAAGATACACATGACACATGTGATTTATATGTTCATTTATAATTTTAAAGTTTATATTTTGGATACTTAGTTTAACACTGCATGTTAAATGTAAATATGTTTTCACGAAAAAAATATTTTATATCATTTATATTATACATTATGCCTTTTATCACATAACCATGAACCCATTTTGTTAAGCCCACATTTTCAAAATCCATAATTTTTAGGGTCAAAATTAACATGTTTGAACCAAATGTGTTCAAATTGGTTATAAATTTTGTTTTCATCAATTCAAGTCCTCTTGCCTTTCTAATAATCAATGTTAAAATCCTCTTCAATTTTTAGACAAAATGGTGCACATTTGGCTTAAAAATGGATGTTTGAAAAAAATTAAAAAATACACTTTCGAGGTTTGAATGTTTTGAACATGCAATATATTTTATTTGTGTCAAACTTTGAGCATGTATACTTTACAATTAGTGAAAAATATTCCAAAAAAAATTATGACGATCTAAACTATTATATTTCCCTTGTGATCTTTCAAACATACAAAAATACAGTTTTAAGGAATTTCCAATCATTTGGGTGGCTCCTTTGACTATGTTTTTACCCTTGTGCAATGAATCTTCTTGTTTTTTAATTTGTATATTATAGTTAGTTTTTGTGAACTTTGTTTCTATGCTTATCAATATCAAGTTGCATTGCATTGATGCAGTCCATTGCAACAACAAGCACTTTGTTATTCTATTTAAAGCTTCAAGGATCGAAGAAATGACATTTGTTTATTTGCATTTGACATTTGGGCTTCAAAGTGCCATTTTTGTTGTTGGTTATGTTCTAGGTGTTATTGTAGATGGATATTTTAGGATTGTGGTCTTTTTATAGCCTTGAAATGATTGGAAGTACTCATTAAGGTTTATAATAGATAACCAACTATTATTGTTTGTTGTCTTTGATTTGCATGCTCTTCAAGAACAAAATCCTCTCCCAAGAGATCTTACAAAAATGAATTTTGAAATGTACTCAAATTTTCTACATCTCGTTCTTGTGGTAGAATGTGGATCCCATTTTCGTTAACCTAAACATCTTTCACATGCAAAAGTGTGTTCACTGCCTTCTTTCCCTAGAAAATTTTGATTGCATCATAGAAGTTTTTATTGCACTGTCTTGAAAGGTGGTGACTATCACTCTTTTTACTTGTCAAATCCCATAATGAGGTATGGTGGTCAATCCCTATGTGATAATATGAAATATTCTTGAAGTCAAAATTTAACCCATTCCATTTGTCTTTACACATTTTGCCATTGCTTGGGGTTGCTTGGTGATCTTTTGTAGCATTTTAGCAATCTTCTCCCAATTTTGTGTTGTAGGAAGCATATGAAAACATGGATTCATCAATCCTTTAAAATTGATGTGTTCTTGTTTTTTACATTGGATGAGTGCCATGGTTTTAGCATGATCCCAATTACCTTGTTTTTGGCAAGATGGTCTAGTTATTCCAAAATCTATAATTCCCCCAATTGTTGAAGTTGCAACTTATTCGAATTGATGATGTGGCTACTCCAAATTGCACTATTAAAGATGTGGCTATTCCAAATTGCATTGTAGCTCCTTTTCTTGCTATGACATGAGGTACTATTTGACCTCCCTTCCCCTCTTCCCCCCCTCCTTGTCCTTGCATTTTCTTGTTGTTGTGATGATGACATTGAATTGTTCCCACCAAGTTCCATGATTCTAAATTCTTGTGTTGTTGCGTGTAAGAACAAAAAAGAAAAAAAAGTTTAGGACAAAAATAGAAGTAGAGAAGGAAAGCAAGGGGTAGAAGCGAGGAAATAAGGCATAAGAAAAGTTTGAAAAAAGGTAGGAAAAGGAGGGAAATTGACAAGGGATCATTATCTAGTTTGTAGATTAGTAAATTAGCATTAATGTTGGGCGGTTCTCAAATCGTAACCTGGTTTTTGATCAGTTTTCAACCCAATTCTCACAATGAGAACTAGTTGACATAGTTACTTGTGAGAATTGGATTGAAACCCAACCTCAAGCCACATGAATGAGAATTGATTATGAGAACTAATTTTTTGTTTTTTTTATAAAAAAATTCAAAAATGGATAGGTTTTTGTAGAAAATCTCCATTCGGTTTTCAAACCTTTTTAATTTAATATTCCTAAACAACAACCATTGCCTAGGGAAGCGGAGGCGCTACTTAGGGTTAGGACTAATGGAAATTGTATGAAAGGAAGCCTTAATTCCATTTTTTTCCATAATGATTTTTTTCTCTTCTCAGTGCTATGTTTTCTTATGTTGGTTGTGTTTTCTTATATTCCATTGGAATTTTTTTTCTTGTTTTTCTTGTGTTGTATTTGTTCCTTTCATTGGCACTCCTACTCGAGTTGGTGTTGTTGCTTGCATCGGCATTGTTCTCCCTATGTGCTACTGTTGTTCTCTCCTCATGTGTAGCTATTGGTTTCCTTACATGTTGCTAATGTTTTTCATGAGTTGGTGCCATTGCACTCCTTGCATGTTGTAGTTACTTTTTCTTCGTTGGTGCCACGATTGCTTTCCTCACATGGGTGTTCAACTTTCCTCACACTAGTGTGAAATTCTTTTTGTGCTAGTTTGTTATTCTCCTCGCACGTATGCACTATTTTCTTCACACTAGTTTGTTATTACGTTTATATTAATAATTATTTTTTCTTGCGGGTTGGTATGTTGTTTTGCTTGCATTGGTGTGTCACTATTCTCGTGCGTTGGTATGTTGTTCTTCTTGTGCATTGGTATGCTACTCTGCTTACATTAGTATATCATTCTTTTCATGCTAGTTTGTTGTTCATCTTTTGTGTTGTTGCTATTCCTTTTGCATTGGTGTTGTTGATCCCCTCCGTAGGTGCTTGGGTGTTGCAACTCATCTTGCACTAATGCTACCTATTGCTTTCCATCTTGTGCCTTCCTTTTCGTGGGGGTGTTACATTTCTTCAATGTATCTAGTAGCCCAACTTTTGTTATGTTTCTTCTTGCGTTGGTGTTGCTCTTGTTTTCCTTGTTGGTATGGTATTTCCCCCCCTTTTGCCCTATGTAAGTCGGAGCTCCAAGCACCAAACTTCAAACACCAAAAGTGAGTTTTTTCATATTTTTCATATTTTTGTGCCATTTTTAAAAAAATTGTAGGATTTTCTAGATTTGCACATAAATTACAGACCCCATTACATATTCTAAATTTTAAGAAAAATATCTATCATGTTTTTGTAAATGCTTAAAAGGTCAATTACATCTTGTAATTGTTAATAAATGTTGGTTTTGGATAGATCATATAATTGTTTAATTTTTTTCTATTCATTGGGATAGTATTTTCTAATTTGAAATTAAATACATAACAATGTTTTTAAAATGAAAATACATGTGACATATTTATGGATGGCTTAAGGATGGAATCTATGAACCTTTGCAAGAACTTGAAGAAAATGTGAATGTTCAAATAGAAAGAAGTAGGAATAAAGAAAGTAATGAAGAGAAAATGAAAGAAAATTTAAAGAAGTTACATGCACAAAGAATATTTTGGAAACTCAACAAAAAAGTTTTGTGTTTGACATGTTATTTTGTTAATGATAACAAAGAAGTTGACTTAATAGCTCCTCAAGTCACACATTGTATTATTTGTCATAGTAGTTTTAAATTTACATCCAAAAAATAAAACTAGGAGAGGGTTAGTCATATATAACATAATTAATGGTATAACTACATTGAGGAAACATGTAAATTTAAATCATTGTAATTTTTATAAAAAAAAATAGAAGAAGAAGTAAATAGTCCTAAATGAAGGAAGATGAAAGGCAACCTTAAAAAAAGAAACCAAATATGTTTTTTTTATTATGTATCCTTTTCTTTACTACAAAGGAAACTTTCAAAAAAGATGAAATTTGCAAAAATATGAGAAATTATTTTTGGAAATTTTGAATCCATTAACTAACAAAAACCATATTCCTTTACAATTTGTGGATAGTAGTTAGTTGAAAGATTTAATATGGGTTTGTGTCTAAAAACTATATTTCCATACATAAAACAATTATTTCATGAATAAATGGTAAAAATTAAACATTTTTATGTTTTACCAATTTTAGCAAAATGTCATTCTATAACTGTAAACTAATTTGATTTGTGGATGTCAAAAGCCTCTGCCTATTTTTTTTAATATCTTCTATTTCGGACATTATATTTTTGCATTGGAGATAAATTTTTTAGGAGTTGATTAAAAGTCAAAGCACATTACACTTGGTTTCTTTGAGGCAAAAGATATATACCAATCGACAAACCTTGGCCAAAAACTTGACAAAATTGTTGGATAGTTATGCATTGAGGAAAAAACTTACTACTTATGTCAAGGATGAGGGATCTAATCTAAACACTATGATTTTAGCCTTAAAATCAATTGTAAGTTGTGATGTGTTGGATTTGGAAGAAAGTTCGTAAGGCACTTGTTTTGGTCATGCATTTTATAAAACATGCCAATATGCAACAATAGATGAAAAAGTTTGTAAAGACTTGCGATATGTGAAAATCAAAATTGCCTAAAAAAATTTGCAGAAATGCATAACTTGCATAGTAGTGACATACAAATACTCGTATTTTTCGAAGGTGCTCAAAAAGAAGTATTTTCAAATATTTTAAAATACGCTGAGCAAGTTGAGCTGAAGTTGTGCCCAAATCTGTGACCATTTTGAGCAGACATCAGCTCAGTAACATACGATGAGCAAAACTAGGTTGTTAACTATTGTAGAGTCTAGCAGACTGCAGTTTTTGCGGCCTGGTAATGGTTTTTTGCATAATCTTTACCACTCTTCGTATTTTGGGCCGTAGTTTTTAAAAAGCCCAAAAAAACATATAATACGCGTATGTTTGAATCGAATTGAGCGTATGTCACTACTATGATAACTTGGCAAAAAAATCAGAAAAGGATAGGCAATAATGTGAGAAAACATGTGTTAATTCAAATCCTCCCCGAAGGAAATTGAATATTCTAGTGAAGACAAGGTTTTTGTTTTTTCCTAGGTTTTTTGTTTACATTTTTTATTCAATTCTTACTATGCATTCTAACATTTATTTTTTTTTGGGTAGATTTGGTAACAAAGTTATCCTTTTTCAAGAAGTTTTGTGTATAAATAAATAATTATGTTATGTTAAAATAGCTAGAATTTTGTGAAAATGAGTGTAAGAATACCACCTCATAAATGACATGGCACATTTGTTGGATTATTGTTGATTTTCTTGCCTTTATTGTGTTATACTCTGAATTAGTCTAATGGGGTGTACTCACAATCCAACAAGCCAAAAAAAACATCTAACCTAACGCACCCCCAAGCTCCTTGATGGACTCAAGTGCGAATCCTAAGGTGAAGACAACGGAAGGAGAAGGAGTTTGGGTGCGCTCCTTAATTTCTAGCATTTTGAAGGTAAAAGGGCATGCTGGAGCTTCAGGATGAGATTCAGAAGAATGACAAGTGGGTCAATTATTCACACGGACATGCACAAACCAAACAATAAAGTTGGTTAGTACAGAGTTGGAGCACTTTTGGTGCACATATGAGCCACATGCAAACACAAATTCACAAGACTCACCACAACCCGAACTTGGGGGAACCCACCACTTTCCCCCTTATAGTATACTTTGTGCCTAACCACAAGATCAACACCCAAATGTCATTTTGTCCTAGGACTCCCAAATGAGAGTCCTGAAATTCCTTAAATTGAAAATCCTACGATTTCAGGGGCCCTTAACTTTGTGTGTAGACCTTTGATTGAGGTGACATTTAAAGAAAAGTTGTAGCCCTCATCAAGAGCTTTCCAACGATATGTGGCACACCACTTGCACGTAAATGAGTCAAGGCGATTCTCGACTTTTAATGTTGGGAATCAAATTGCTAACGATATAATGAATTTTTCAATCCAATGGGTTTTGACCCATGCAATTTCTCTTTGAAGATTTGGGAATCCATCAAGACTCCAACTCCCAAAGTGGGAGCTCATTTGGGAATGTGAAGGTTCATTCCCTCACACTCTTTTACGCTCCCGGTAGCATGAAATGTGACTCCTAGGCTATTCTCTTGGTTCGCACCTTTGCAAGCCTTTGCCTTGGTCGTGAGCCGAAGGCTAAGGTTGCAACATAACCACAAAGAAAATAGTCAAAATTGAATAAATATTTATGTTTTGTCATTTAAAGCCATGGCAATCATGGTAAGGTTATTTTTTCATTCATATGAATGTCAAGGAATTCAAAACAAAATCCATTTGATAAAATTTTAAATTTTAAATTTTGATTTAGGGCTTTTAAAAATGAACATGAATGTTTCGAACATGAATCAATTTTGCAAAGGATTATCAAAAGGATTCATATAATAAATCAAATTTGATGGGAAAAAAATAAAGAAGATAAAGACCTATTAACCACATTTAAAAAACATTCATACCTTAAAATATGTGGAATTGTAAAATTTTAAAAGTTCAAAGGACTTTCCAAAATTGATCTAGAATTTTAAAACTTCAAAAATCCTTTGCCACACATAAATGGGGCAAAATGTACTTGATGTGTTAGGAATAATTGTATTTTATCATATAAGAAAACAAATAAATGTAAAAATAATAAAATTTGGTTATAATTTGAAATTATTATCATTTTTAAAGACAAAACATTGAATTTACAAATAATCAGGCTATTTTCAAAAAATCATATTTATTCAAAAATGATGAAGAAAAAAACATGTCATGTACTTGGACAACTATAAGCATTATTATAACAAGTTGTAAAAAAAAAATTATTTCAAAATTCATTCCTATGAAAAAGATTTTTTGGGCAAAAAAAATGACGCACCTTCAAATTCCTAGATAGACTCAACTTTGAGTCCAAAGGTGAAAGCCATGGAAGGACAAGGTGTTGGGGCACATTCTTTGGTTCGTAGCACTTTGGGGGTAGAGGGGCATGCTGGACCTCCGGGATGGGGACTAAGACAACTAACAAGTAAATCAATTATTCATATGGACTTGCACAAATAAACAACAAGTTGGTTAGTGCATAACTAAAACACTTTTGGTGCACGGATGAGCCATGGGCAAACACGGATTCACAAGACTCAACACAAATTCACAAGACTCACCACGGCCTGGATTTGGGGGAAACCACCACCTTCCCTTTAACAATATTATTTCTATGCCTAGGCACCCGAATGTCATTTTATTTAAAAACCCCCAAATGGGAGTCCCAAAATTCTTTAAATTGGGACTCCCACAACTTTGGAAGCCCATAATTTTGTGTGAAAATTTCTGTTTTAGGTGAGGTTTGAAGTAGAGTTATAACCTTCATCGAGAGTTTTCCAATAGTATGTGGTACAATACTTACACGCAAGGAAATCAGGGCGATTCCTCACTTTTAGTGGTCGGGAATCAAATTGGCAATTTGACTCTCGGCCCTTCTTTTGGCCATAACTTATGTTTTGAGTGCTTAAATGAGTCATGCGAGCCCATTTCAAACATCTAAATTTTAAGAACTTTTCATTGGTATAAGTAACTTTTCAATTCAATGAGTTTTGACCCTTGCAATTGCCCCTTAAAAATTCAGGAGTCCATTAGGACTCCAACTCCCAAAATGGGAATTCATTTGGGAGTGTGGGGGTTCATTCCCTCACACTTTTTTACACTCCCATGAACATGAAATGTGACTCTCAGGCTTCACTCTTGGTTTGCACCTTTACAAACCTTTGCCTTGGTCACGAGCCCAAAATTAAGGTTGTAACAAAAGACATGCAATCTTTTTTTATAATAATCTCGTTGGCTCATTGTATCCCATTTACACCCAAAGGTCAGTAGTTGTTGCGTGATGCATTAAATTTTGCCATATCCATGAGTTTAAATTCAAGGATGAAATTGATTATGCAACTTTTAACAACTTAATGGAAGAAGATGAAAATGTTTTTTATGAGTTATCATGTTTGGCCTCAAACATAAAAGAAGAAGTTATTGGGGTTTTGGTTTTTTTTTTCTTTCTTAAAAAAAAATGAAGAAAAAGGCCCATAACATGCTTTGTCTAATGTTGGATTTTAAATTTAAAACAATTCATCTTGTATCCACATTTATCGGTTGTGAACAAGGTAAGGTAATTGTTGAAAAATAGGATAAACAAAATTTGTTTCCCATGCTTCAAGTAAATGTCATTAACATTTGCATCCTTTGACTAAATCTGAAGGGGGTGTTGTTGAGTAAAGGGTTAAAAAGGATAGTAGTTTGGATATCTTTGAAATGACATCTAACACTAGTGAACTAGTAATGGGATTGATCAATAGGGAGCTCTTGATTTTCAAGTCTTATCAAGTGAATGTTAAAGACATCAAATGCCCATTATAGTAGTGGAAAATCTTCAAATTGAATAGTCAAAATTGAAATTCAATTAAATGTTGCATTGATATAATTTGAAATTATTTCTTTTAAAAATTAATGAATTTTTCTTGGAAAAATATTGACTTTGAAGTCATTAATAAAAATGAAAAATATGATGTTCTTGCTATTTGATTTCAAATTCAATTGAATTTACATGCAATTGGATTGGATTCAAATTTTTAAAGAAATGAGATACAAATCAATGTAAAAGGCGTTGAAAATTTTCTTGTGAATACAATGTTAATTTTTTTAAAAAACCACAAATGTATAATTGGACACTTTTCCATTTATCTTTACTTGGGAATAGGTTGAATAGATTCCAATTTGAAGTTGTTGAAAAGATGACTTATGAACTTTAAAATGTCCTACCTAAACCAATTTCAATCATTGTCACCAAAATGAGTGCAAAAATTTATGCATTTGAAGTACATGATGTAGCAAAAATAACTACATACATGAGAATTCTATTTGAACTTGAAAATAGGATGTTCATAAAAGATCCTTCTGACAAGTAAATTTTGGAGCTATGTAATTCTGTATGGTAGGCTAATGAATTGTGGCTAGAGAAAAAATGTTTGAAATTGTGATGGATTTGTCAGACTTATTTCAAATGGCCACACTTATCTCAAATGGCCACATCCCAAAGTAAGTACCAAAGTTTATATATTCGATTACTATATGTCAATTTTTAAACTCACAAAAATGTTTGTATTTTGTCTTGGTGATTATTAAAAAATAATATGTTCAAAGTTCTTACTTCTGGACATATCATGTGTTGAACAACTAAGCATATTCACTCTGCATTTAGAAACTTCCTTGAAGCACATAATTATATATGTTTATTGGCTTTCCCATTTAAGGGAATGACCACAACACAATGTAGTTTTCATTTAGTTCCACATTTTGAAGACTATTCACAAGGTGTTGCCAAGTTCAAAATTTGGGAATTTCCTAAAATATTTCCTATTTAAAATTGTTGAAACTTGCTTTATCGTACTACATAATGATAGAACCATTAGTCCACCCTAGTCAAGTCAAATTAACTCCCAATTAGTATTGGGCTTTCACATCATGAATTAAATAATCTATCAGTTCTCATTGACTACATGAAATGCAACTTAATTAATACAACTTCATTTTAATCAAGTAGTGATGTCTCCACTTATTGTAACCATTAAATTTTACTTCTAGATACATGTTTAAGCTTGAACAATTGGAGATTATTTTTAGGCAAAATTGTTTAAGATCATATTTCCTGAATATGAATTATTTAAATGAACACCACTAATATTAAGTTTTTCAAGAAAAGACAATGAGAATAACGTCATATCTTTTGCTAGTTTGGCAAGTGATTAAGAATCTCATAACCATTTAAATTCCATATTGGTAGTTAGGAAGGGGAAAAAAGACAATTTATTCATTTCAAGACTTTGAAGACTTTATGTTTGACTCACTTTAGAATAATTAACCATGAAAACTTTAATAGAAAGGACAACTAGAGATTGAAGAAAAGTTGGTAAAAGTTGGAAAAGGTTACTTGTCACTCTAATTCCTAAAGAAACATATTCAAGAATCAAAGACCTCACTTTTCATATGTCACTTGACATTCATTTAAGCCAAATTCGAGCTACTTAAAGAAGTTAAATCATTGGTAATCAACCTTCAACATATGAGACTTGTTACCTAGTCCTCAAGGTGGTCGTTAAATGTGTAGTAGACAATGAAAATTAACGAATAAGTGTTGATCGAGGTAAAAGTTGAACATAAAAATCAATTTTGTTGTTATTCACTTCATTTTTTGAATTAGCTTTAAAGCAATTTGTAATAACTAGGATTAACAACCTTGTGAAATTAATAGTTTAATTGTATAGGGTGTTGTTATTGATATAATAATTTGAGTATTTTAGTTGTAAGTTGTGGACAAGTATCATATTGGTTGATTAATGAGCACAACTAACTATCGTAGATGTGACGTTTATATTAAGTAGCTACATGGAAAATACATTTTTAGGTTGAGAAAATATCACAAATCAATTAAAATATATTAAAAATTGTTCCAATTTATTTTCTACCAAGTTGTGATTTTCTCATGGAGATAAGAAATCTTCTTTTCCAACTGATACTCAAATTATCCTAAAGAATCACTATACTTGGAGAAGAGGAAATAATTCAAGGTTGTTTGTTATTTCAATCTTCAATTCAAGATGAAAATAATAAACTTTCGTTGAAATTCTACATCCAATTACCATAAACTAAACAAAAGCCTTGCAACAACATGGGTTGGTATAATTTGGAAAAGAAGGATCTCCTAAGTTTTTTCCTAACATGTGATAAACTACCTAAAACAGTGCTAGGCTGATGTTACAACTTGTTATGACACACAGCAATTGATGATCAATTGTCTCATAAGAAGTTGCTAATGGATTTTTGACCTAAAACCCAAAGGACAACTCAACACCTAAATTTGAAGGTTATTTTTTTATAAAATCACATTTTATATGGATAAATAAAAAAGATACACTTCATGGATGTGACATAAAGCTCAACACAAGGAGAAGTAACATCATGAATGTACTTAATTGCCTTTGTACATATGTACACAAGAAGAAAGAAACTTGTTGCGAAAACAAGACAAGCACGATGCAAATGCATTTACCGACTTAAGTACACATATTAACAACATATGGAAAAGCTACCTTAGTAACTACTAAAACTATCACCTCACATTAGTGGCATGTTGACACAAGATTACATCCGAAAGTCAACACTAACCATAGTCAAATTAAAAATAATTGCATGGACAAAAATGTCAAACTTTGATTTCATTATAATGCATTACATTCTACTAAGTCATCCGTAAAAATTAAATTGCACTAAGGACCATTTTAGGGCATTCCTATATAAGGTCTATAAGTAATAAGTCGATACTATGATTTTCTTAGTAAAGAAGTGACACTTGACTCTTGAGGAAGTTAGTAAACACTAGTAGTCTAATGCAAATCATATAATTCATGATTTTCATTGCTTTTGAGTTGTTCAAAATTAAAATAAACAATTTGATGATGGTTCGTAAATTTTTAAAAACCAAAAGGATGTGATACATAGAAGGTGCATTGTGCATCGTCAAATCAACTAGAGGGTTTTGTTATACTCATGAATTAAAAATCATTCTAGCATGCATCGGTAAGTTTACACATATAATAGTTTATCTCAAATAAAACAATTGCTGAAACATATAAAACTAACCATTTATAAATTCATATAACAACTCTAAATTCTAGTATTTCTAGTGATAGAAACTTTGTTGTCAAAAGATTAAACTCTAGAATGCTATCATTTTAAAATGCTAGGGTATATTTTTAGGGTTGTGGCAAAACCTTTACACGATCGTAAGGTTTGTGCATCAATTATGGGGTGGATTTTGTGTAGGATAATAATAGCCAAGATGGTTCAAAGGGACGAGTTGGCAAAAATTCCAAAGTAGGAAAATCCATTCATATATATTATCCTATAAGTAATGTAATATCGTGGTTAAAGAAAGTGTAAAAAATAAGGCAGAGAGTTGAAAATAAATAAAGATTTAAAAAGAAATTGATTTAATGAATCATATTATGTTGAAGCTAAAAACATAACTAGGGGGCCAAATTATAATAATGTCATTAAATTGGTTTAGTAATCTTGTGATAATCTCAGATTCAAAATATGATGTGATTAATATTAATTCAGTGGACATGGATTCCATTATATTTAATATCACTATGAATTATAAAAAAGAAAAAAAAACATATATTGGTTAAATTGTTTTGATGTAATTTTTTTGAATAAAGTTGTAACCAATAAAGATTTGTAAATTATATTTTTGTTTCTATATACATGCATACACCTCACATACATGTTTCTTATACTCCACATACATTTTTCAACCACAAATTTTTCAATTCTAAAGTTTTAAATTAATATAATGTATAAAAATTAATTGAATTTTTTAAAAATATAGGTTGGCTAAAATATGTGCATATTAAAAAATCAAATAATAATATGGTGAGAAAAAAAATTCAGACATTAATTACCCCCCTTAAAAATGGTTGAATGACACATGTGGTCCCCAAACCTTACATCAAGTGTCCCTTGTTAACATACCTCAAATATAACATGTTTAATTTTCAAAGGTTCAATTTGATGTATTGGTTTGATAATTATATTTTTATAGTGAATGTAATTGTGTTTATCACTTTTGTTCACAACATTTTTAGAAATATTGATATATGATATATTTAAAATAAAAAACATAAATGCTTAAATATTTTCAACCAAAAAAAGTCTTTGTAAATGTTTTTCTTAATTTGTATATATAAAAAAATGTTTTGTTAAGTTTTTTGTTCACATGGATTTTAAAAGTTCAATAATCATCACATAATGATTTTGACAAATGAGTGTAATGCAGATTACAAGGTGTAATTCTTTTGCCACTTTAAAGTGTTAATGTAATGTAAAAAGATCAAAAATGTTGGTGTAAGCTAATTTTGATCGTCTTTATTGTAAAAGGAAATTTGAGTAAACATATATAGGAGATACTCAACCATTATACATGGGAAAACATTAACAATAATGTTGTCGTTATACATAAATCTCATTTGAACAATGTTGTGACAATAAATATCATTATTAAAATTACAAAAATAAATAAATTATATGAGTACATATGATTCACATATAATGTTTTATGTATTGCAAAATAAACTGATATGTAATTCACATTTGTACCCTTTTCAGATTTTTAATTAAAAAATTATGTGGATAACCACTTGCCTTGTTGTGTAAAAAATTACTAATGTTGTTTTTCAAAATATGGGTGTTTTAGAATTAAGTTTTGGACAAATAATTTTTTACTTTACACCATCACAAACTTCCAATATTACAAAATTTCAATAAAATCAGTGGAACAATCGTAAAACAATATGTTTGTGTAAAATTTTGTGGCTTTCAAAGTGTAAAAATGACACAAAAAATTATATAAGTAGCTTTTATATAAACAATGTATCTTTTTTACTTGTGATGTTTTGATGTGAAATATGTACAATTTACTTTTTAACAAAAAATTGTGTAATTGTCATGATATAATTTTGCATAAAGCTATGTGATTTTTGTGTTAAATATGAACATTCACGTATGTCATTCAAAAACAATGTTTTATCTTTTTTAATATTTAAGATATTAAATATGTACAAATATCGCTCATATTACTATAACACAAAACTTGTATGAACCTATGAAAAATGAATTTCGCACAAAATTTGTACAAATCTATGAAACTTGATATATTTGTGATCACATTTTAAAAAAAATTATGAGTTTTTTGCACATTTCAAACTTATTTGTGATTATTTATGTAAATGTAATTTCAAAGGAATTTGTCATGTTTTTGCATCTTTGATGTATCATTGGAAGAACAAAACAAACTTTTTGGGTAACAATTGCCCACTCAAGGAAAAACAATTTTACACATAGTTAGTAGTTAGGTTGAAACTAGTGGGATGTTTATTTTTTGTAAGGATCCTCATATGTCTTTGTTGGTTTCAATTTGGTGCGAAAGAATTGAAATTCATTTAATTTTTTAATTAAGAAGTAACTTGATAATCCCAATCATAGTGTTTGAAAATAAAGGACTTGAAATTGTGCCGGGATCAGGTGTGGTTGAAAAGGAAAATTTAAATATTATTGATCTTAAGTTCCTTTATGAAGGACCAAGTGAAGGATTGTGTAAAATTGAACATGATTTTTGCAATGTCTTGAATTAATGATGCATTTCCTATTTTTGTTTTTACAAACCTGATGCGTTAAGTTGATGACCAAGAGTATGGTATGACAAAGGAAGCTAGTTGAGAAAATGCTTTATAATTCAAACACATTGCTGCAAGTATGAAAAACATGAAAAAAAATAAAATCTTAACATTCTTAAATGAATATTCATTTTCAAAGTTTAAATCATTGAAAATGTCTTACTTTTTTAATGTGTGAATTATGTACTCACATAATTAAAAATTGGGATTCCTTTCTTAAGTTTTGGAACATAATCTTTATCACCAATCACAATATATTATTTAAAAAAAATGATGCCTATTCATAAAAGTTCAACTCATTTGAATAAAATGAGTTCAAATTGCCTATGATTAAGTCTTACTATCACTCATTATGTTGAAACATTAAATCCATGACCATGACATGTTAAGATTAATCTCCAAACCTAATCATATAACTGTATCAAATAGTCATAGGTGATCCTAACCATGATTATATAATTCAAATCCAATGTGACTATGATCTTGACACTTTGGAGAATAGTCATTTGAAAGAGGTGTACTAATGTAAATAGGAAGCAACTAACTTAAGTCAGGTATATAGGCTATGTACATTAAATACATTAATCTTGAAAGGTAGCTAGGCTAGAAAGGTAGGCTGGTAGGTTGAGTAAAATAGGTAATTTGTTTTCTTTGCTGGCAAATCCACACAAATGTTTAAGCTTTATGTAAAGTTTATGTTTAATATTTATTAAGTCCTTGTTGGGTTGAAATATTTTTAGGTGTCATTTCAAAGGGTGGTGTAGGAACATTTGGAATGTGTGTATAGGAACTAGGAATCACCCTTTGTTGCCATTGTGGACCACACATGTGAATGCATGTTAAAGTTACAAAATTGTAACATTAACTTGCCATAGAATTAACACTAGGTGGGATTAGTGCTTAAGAGCATCTCCAATAATACTAAGTATGCAACCTTGCCAAAACATTTCTCACATCCAAGTTTTAGTTATTTACTTTTGCTCAACCAGACCCATCAAACTACAACTGGGACTGCAAATAGGTGGGAGCCTACTAGTAGGACCCACCAAAACCAGTCCATCTAACCAATCAGAAACAAGCAGTCAATAAATTCAATTTGATTATATTCATCAAACTTTCCCAAAGCTCCTCTACAGCCCTAGAAGATGTGCAATATTCTGGGGTCACAACAAACTTCTAGTGGATCCAATGCATTGGATCAACTAGATATGACTATTGCAACCAGCATGCACTAGTAAGACTCTGCAAGTTCAGCTTGTTCGGGTTCAAAACCCGAACAAGATGAACTGTTGGCTATATCCAGGAAGATTATGCTACGAATTCTAGTTTTTTACTCATTTTACATATCAATGGCTAGATAAGTAGCATATCCATGTTTGCTACTTAAATTGGCCAATCATGCACCATTTGACACCACCCTTTGAAATGACACCTAAAAATCACTTCTCAATGCTGTCCTGTAGGTTGTGATGCAGACTGTGTTTGAAAAGGATTAATAACAAGAATTGGGAAAATTGAGGTGAATGTTTGATTAATCAGAGAAGCTTATGATCAGACATAGAAGCTTGATGGGAAGAAAAATTAGCTTCTGTTTATTCTCTTTCTTTAGTGATAACTTTATGTTGACAGATTTACACTGCTTATCTGAAAAGGGAAATCTTAAGGATTGCACACAGAAGCATGTCTGATTCTGAGAACATGACACTGCGAATGAATGGCAGTCAGTAAATTTATTGCATCCTGTCATGAAGCAAACCTGGATCTTGTCCGAGGAGAGAATACTGTAGAGCACTGCATTCTTGAAGAAACTATATTTCCCTCTCCAGCTCCAGGATTGCTGTCACCACCTGAAATTTTTTGACAATCCCAACTCAACAGCTGTAAGACCTCACTCCAGACAAAGGCCTACTCCTTGATGAACCCCTTTTGTATGCACCAACAATTCCCACAGGCTCTAAAGATCTCATCTATTGAATCCATCATCTAAAAATATTTTCTCACCTTATTACTACATGAAAATTAACAGATCTCTACATCTGAAACTCCTAGAGCTCTATTGGAAGTGACTAGAAGAAAGGGGTGAGCACAAACTGTGGCTATCTGTTTGCAAGTTTAAAGTGCTACTCTAACAATTTTTATAGTTTCAATTTATCAGTAGGCCATTAGATGTTACTTATCTATATCCATGCCAAATATGATAGGGGTCTAACCTTGAAGAGAGTCTGGTAATTGTGTTGCCTCCATTCCAGCAGTTAAGATGTGACTATGTAAACTCCCCATATAATTAACCTTGATAAAAGGACCACACACATTTTTAGTACAGTGAACAAAGCAATGGATTTTTCCTAGACAAAAATGATGAGCATCAGGCACTATGACAATGCTTGATGGGCAGGTTCTTTTCTAGATTTCAAGATTTGTCTGCAGATAAACTTTTAGCACTACTTAATACTGAATATATGCTTTTCCTTTTTGAACTCGTGAGAAATGCATTAATTCCTGATTGGGATAAAAAAAAAGAAGAAGTACATGTTCAGTGACTATATACTACAGTCAGAATCTCCAGTGTTTCCACAGATGTTTTCTTTGCCAATACTGGACCTTGAAGTAAGCTCTTCTTTGTCCCTGTATGCCATGAATCGATACTTCCTGTCTGATCTGCAAATCTTGACAGCACAGAGAACATTCAGTGGTGCACAAGGTTTGTGGTACCTTGTTGTGCACAAGGTACCACAAACTGAAACTGTCTACTTGGAAAGTGTGAATGAAAACAATGTCAAGTATATACAACAATATATCCAATGTCAAGAATATACAACATAACTCCAATCTCAAGTATACACAACACTACATCCAATGGAGTGTAATTGGTATATAGGTTTAATATTCTTCCAACTGCAATATGAGTCCATCTTTTGTCATTGCAGCCTTGAATGAGGAAGAGGAAGACATCATGAACATCACCTAAAGCCAATCATCCAAAAAAATCTCCAAGATGCCTTAGGAGGAAAGACAGCATAGCCAGTTGGACCTCCTTTCCTCTTCATATCCTGCATGCAAACAAGCTGAACCTACTTAACACACCACATTCTCCAAGAATGTAGAAAGGAATTCCATAGTTGGAACAATTGAACTTATTCCAAAAATTCCAACAGCAAAGAAATGTCAATGGTTTCACACAAACTCTACAAAAACATGTGAGGTAACCAAAAAAAAATATGATGTATCAGTTCAGGCCAACATGACTAGAATGAGCGAGGTTCTAAAGCTTTTGAGAGTCACTCACAAACTAGCAGACAATCACCTTCATGAGGTATGGCAGTGACTAGCTGCCATTACTCTCCACTGGCTTCATCACCTCCTAACAGTGGCCATAGATAAGCAAATAATAATAACTGCTCAGCTCTTTAGGCAAACAATCAATCAAACATCTATGTACTGAGTTTCTACGCCTCCATTGTGACACTATAAACAGTACTTTTTTTGTAGAGAGAAAATCTCTCTAGAAATCTCATTCCAGGAAAGAGACAAGAGGTGAGGTACAGGTGAATTAAATGGAACCTGCACAAGCTGCTTAACAATGCGTCGACCAATTCCTCTCTTTTGGTATTCTGGATCAACTGCTACATCGCATATAGTTGCCTGCCAACACAACATGAAATTGTCTTTATGTATGATGCATTTGCTGTAGATCATTTTCCTCATTTCAGGATCATTTCATCTCAAGAGTTGTTCAAGTAGGAACATTTTGAAATGAATGTACAGTGTTCTCATGTGGAAGACAGTTTGTAATAACTTCTGTCAGGAGAGGCACTTTCTAGCAATACAGAAAAGCCTGATGGTGGTTATCACTATGTACAATAAATGCTCCATCAGACACTGCACGCCCAACACCTGTTCAAGGGAAAAGGCAAACATCATGACTAGGTTAGCAATCTAATAGAGTTCTGCATGCTCCAAATGGGAACCTAATTGGTTTCTGGCTTCCAATGATACAAAGGGAGAGTTTTCTGAATTGGGCAACCTTTAAAACACACTGGCTTAATTGAGGATCTGCTTTCCGTAATTGCTCCTCATATTAACAAAATCTTTCTGCAGGAGCATTATTTTGGGACTAGACCTATCCATGCAAATGCACACAATGGAACAAGATTCAGCAAGTGCTCCATCATATTACAGCTTTAAGACATTCGAAATTACTGGTCAACCTCTCTGACATGAGTTCAGTTCATTGTTACACATGCACTCACCTATAATCTTTGTGGAAGATGTACTTCCACTTATGTCATTTTCCACTTGAGCCAAGACCACCACAAACTGCACCATTTTTGCTACTCCACAACATTAATCAGCTGCCCTAGGTGATTCTGAGAGAACCCTCACAAAAGCTTTCTATGCAAAACCAAGACTTACAAATAGCAATGGCCATAGACAATGTATTGAATTCTGAGAGTAGAATAGAGGCTGTTCATGTACCCAAAGTTATATGGAGGACAACACTCTAATGCAGATAAGGAAGAGAATTCAAGTCCAATCATGCTACTCCCTTATACAGTTTTTGGTGAAAGGTGGGGAAACCAAACGGGTGTCATCTTACCACAAAACTATGGTGGAAAGCTTTCAAAATCTTCCTTGGATCCCTTGAGACCTTCAGTGTTTTGGCCCACAACTCGCTGAGCTGAAAATGTCCCAATGAAACATCTAAGAGGGAGGAAGAAAAGTTTAGATGTTGTTACATTGACTGCTGACTTAAAAAATGGCTTGTGAAACTCTGTTGTACAGGCCAAACAAGTTTCTTATGCCACTGTGATCAAACATTCTTGGCTGTTTCAATAGTGTTGTAGCAGATGTAGGAGTAGAACAAGATGGTAGAGCAAGCTGCAAGTAACTACCAGTATACTGCTTTCATGACATATTCATGAGACTCTTTTAACACAACATCACAGGGGCAATATGAGTAGCATGACTGGCAACTCAACCTGTGGGAAAAATAGTCAGGTGCACATGCCTGGACAGGATCAATGTCAGAGAAATTTGAGCTGTAAGTGAGAAGGCGTGACAAGAAAGCTCGCCGTATGAACCTTAGTGGTTGGGGCAGTGGCACTGATGCTTGTACTCTCCCTCTTCTGTTCTTTCCCAATTGCCACCACCATATCTGCCACAACCTATGCAACAATATCAGCTCAAACTCCAGACAAGGATCACCATCATCAGCTGGTTGAACTGTGAATCTGAACAAAGAATTGAATTGAGGTACACCTGACTGCAAAACACTTTGAAAGAATCCAATTCTACAAGAGAATCTGGGATGAGAATGAGAACTGGTGCATTTTGTATATAGCGTTGGGCCTGTTGAAGTTGCAACCGGATTGACAAGGATGTAAAGGAAATCTTTGAACGATAAGGTATTTTCTTCTTCGTTTCCCTTTTTTATTTTTTGCTGTGTTTCAGTACGAGGATTGCAATGAGGGAAGAAGACAATTTTACCCCGCATAAGAAATTCTCAGCATATCTTGCTTGATTTGGAGCTTGCAAGCACAAGGAAGAACATGGAGATCGCATCTTTCTTAACGAACCGGATAATACCCCTTGCCTGCAGGATTGCAATGGATGAGGAGGTCGAGAATTTAACGACAAACGAGCTCCAAGCTTGCTGCAGGACGACGACGACAAAGACGCAGCTTCGTAATTCTTCGAGTAACAGCAAGCAGAAGGAGCAGCTTCGACACTGCGATACGATGGAAATGGAACTTTGGAAGAACAAGAAGAAGCGGCTGTAGACTTGGAGTTACCGCAACGGCGAAACGACGCTTGAAAAGTACTACAGCAGGACGAAGGCGGTGCTTCCACGACACAAAGTAGAGCAGAAGAAGAAGAAGAAGAAGGAGATGATAATGATGATAGTGAAGGTGAAGAATGTTTGTGGGAGGCAAGTGCGGACGGGGAAGGGAAGGCCAGCATGGCTACAAGCAGCAGCAGACGGGCTCATCAGTGGGCGGAAAAGCGAAACATACTACACGAACTCACTCAATCCATCAACACAAGACTGGAGCATGCATGCGAGGAAGGGGGGGTGAAAAAAAGACAAACAAATAAATACCTCACAGAATCAATCCATCAGCAATCGAGCATGCGGGGGTGGGCCAAAAAACAGCCCAAAGAAAACACCAAACCGACTCCATCATCAGCAAAGGAGCATGAGGAAAGAAAAACAAACACAACAGACAGACCGACTCAGACAACTGTGGAACAATCGGGAAACAGGGAAACAATAAAAACCCATCTCCCCCCCCCCGCGCCCCCACAAAACACCACAATGTACGCAACTACAGAAGAGGAAGGAAAAGTGCAATCCCATTTGGAAAAGCCGGAAAAAAAACAGAAAAGAAGCAAAAATATCTAATAAGACCTAACGGATGAGCCCAGCCGTGTGGTGAAAAACCATGGGATGGCATTATCTTCTGGTAAAGGTTCATACATGCGGAATTAGTGATCACAGTGTGGGTGAGTGTGAGTGATTGTTGCACAAGGTATTTTTTTCTTCTTCTTTATAATCATTGAATCTGCCAATCCAGACCTGATTGTCATGGAATGGCCTCGCCCTTGCCCCTTATGTTAGCTGCATCACCTAGCTTGTCCTAACAGGCCCACCTGGTGCCTTATCCAACACTTGACCATTGCATACCAGGTACTACGTACGTAGATCCAAAACTTCTTGACACTGTTTGCAAGAAGCAGAGTTTGATAACAACCTCCCATCGCGTCAAAAAACGTTCCTTCAAAATCAGACCTTAGCATTTACCCCTGATCTTCTTCAAGATGTTTATGGCTTTGCAACTTTGCAATGTGGTTATATTCATGCTCAAACAAGGTATGAAAGTGGAAACATTGAATCATCCTTGTATATGATCGGCGGCTAAATACTAAGATTTCTCTTTTTGCCCTGTGATACCCAACAGATATAATTTTCTGCCCATGTTTCAAGTGCAAAAAAGGTGAGAGGGCATTTCCCAAAAATAAAGGGGATGAGGCAATATTTTGGGAATGCTTATTTTGGGAATGCCTCTACCATGGTGGCCTCCCTATCTATTGTAAAGGACAAGGCAAACCTTGTCATCAACCAACCTAGACCATAGACATATGAAGATCATGAAGCAATTGGATCAAGAGTCACCTTACATACAAGAAGAGGCCTCTTACACCTTCTACTCACATCTAGAAAAGATAAAACACATTGTACGTATTGCACATCACACTTGAGAACAGATCATGGCACATTCTAAGGAACATCGACAATCAAGTCTTCATCTTTCACCCCAAAACATCAACATTTGCCAATTGTTGGCTGGTGAGATGCTGTTGCACCATCACACTTTGTCAAAACATCCATTTTGATAAGTTCTTTGACATTGATCAAATAAGTAGTAGGTGTAACAACACGGTCTCTGCGTTTGTTTAGGTTGATTATATCATTCACCTAGTGCTTTACAATGTGTGAAGCCTACAGGTGAGGGGCAATTCAGAAAATGCCCGAAAATCTGAAGGAAAAGAGGGAAGAACAGCACCAAAAACACCAAACCAGCATGAGCACACTTCTGCCAGGACTCAATGTTCCCTTGCTCTACTTGTGGTCAATGTCTCCAATATCTTCAGAGACAACAACACACCTGAGAATAAACTACAGGAATAGAGATTCTTGAGTTTTCACTTACAAGGGTCAAGCTCTGACTGTCTAGTGACCAGAAACTTGCAACATGGGTTACAAACATGGGTTACAACACTGATTGTCAACTTTCCCAAAAGTAGAAGCTGCTAATCCTCCTATACAACTGCAAAATCCATGAGCTGAGAAGAAAGCCAACCAGTTTCCAGAACTAGTGGCTTGCTGAAAATGATAGATTTCAGAAATAGAAGTCCAGTTTTTTATTAAACACCCTGACCTGAATCATCAATTTGTATCAATTTGATGAATTCCTACTGACAAAAGAAGAATCCGAGTTACAACTGAACTAAAATCTGTGAATGGAACCAAACTACAAGGACTGAAATGGTGGAAGAGAATACCCATAGCCAACATAGACAGCACAGCCAACAACAATTGACAAACTCAGGTTTCAGAAGTACTGAATTATTCATTATTCATCACAGTAAGTAGGTGGAGAATATGTACTATTCTCAAAATCCCCAGACTTCTTCTGCTCAAATTTTTAACCCTCAACTATGCATGTGGCCTAAAATTGTATTTGAGATCAAAATTTTGGACTTTCCCTGACCAATTTATATGTAGAAGTACATTGAGTATTGAAGGGGCAACATGGTACACTTTCTTTGCTAGTGGCTGGCAGACAAAAATCTGACCATTCACCTTGGAATTTGGTTGACTCGTTACTTCAGAAATCTCAGATACCAGGGAGAAGTCCCAGTAACTCCCCACATTCAATGACACTGCAAAGATTGCATGGGGCCAACTGCTCCTTGAGACTACAAAAAGGATGTCATTGGCACAATCTTGCATCTCCAGGATTCAAATATGAATCCCCCATCAACCAGCCCTGTTGCAGATAAGAACACAACCCATCAGCAAGAAGCCTGAGCTATAGCAAATGTACATATCTGGTCCATTGCATTTGGATCCAAGAGAATGGACCCTCTCAGTGTCTTGCTATACATCTTTCAGTTTCCATTCTTCTCATCGTCAAATCCACGAATCCATCCCAGTTTCAATCCTGAAGAACTAATTTATCCCCTGACACATGGAATACAATATCTGGTATGCTGAAGTTCACTCAGTACTGCCAGAAAATCACAAAAACCCCCAAGTGTTCAGCAAGAATGCAGAATGGTCATGTGGCAATTCTGTTCTTATTCTTCCAAGACATGTTTCAGGAGCATGACTCTCATTTGAACTTAAGGGGGAATAAAGGATTTGGTTGACTGTTTGCTACTTCCTCCCATGAGTAGCAGCTGTTTTGTTTCTATAGGTTCCTCTTCTCATTAAAGGAAGGCCAGCATCTTATATTCTTTACTAATAGATTAAGGATTGTTGCAAGCAGATCAGGGGTGCAAGGATAGGAGTGACAGGTGAAGTTTTGAGTTTATACCTTTGCAGTTGCTTGCTGTTTGAAATCCTCATACAATGAATTGGTGCGGTATATACTCTCTGCCAATGCATTTTCTACCAGTGCCACCTGCCTAGCTTCAGGAATGCCTCTTGTGTTCCGTAATGTGTGGAGCATAACATTTGCCTGATGAAAAATTATTCAAACCCATCAATGTTCAGACCCAAGTGATAAGATTTCATTTCATTACTTATCAAAGCTGTTAGATATCATTCAAGAATACAAAGGACAGAGTGCAACAAAATCAACTCGTCCATCCCAGTCCATCAATTCAATATGGATGTTTTAGATCAACACTGATGGCACTAATGTCCTTGATATGTTGAAGGAACCTTGATCCAATGAGTAATTTGACATGTTTCCATGGTACAGAGTCACCCCTAGATCTGCCCATTCAACTATGGAAGTCACAACAGTCATTGGATAGCTTACTTGAAAGGCAGCCCGAAGAACATCTTCTGATGTTGCACTATCTTTGATCACAACATAGGCACGTCGCCCACTTGGACGATACGTCACCATATACTTCTCATTCTGAAGAAGACAAACAGAAGATTGATCAAATTCATCATCCTGTAAAGAATAAAGGTTTACAATCCCACAAATGACAAACTGCTATGGATGACATATGAGAAAGGCATACCCACCTGGAACAATTCTACTGCTTTTGTGAAATCCTGTGCATTTGCAAAGGCCTGGGAAACACGAGCACCTGTAAAATTGACCAAAAACAGCATGGACTCCAGTCACATGCCTTTTATCCAAGACTCCTCTCCCAACTTTTATGGATCAACGAAACATTAAGGTAGACCCTGAATCCTAGACTGCAAGGCACCATTGACACAGAGAACAAGCTGCAATGATACCGAACGGTATTCAGATGAAATCAAGTGAAACAGGAAGATCCCAGTTTAAGAAAATACCAAGCTCAAGTGGTTTTTCTTGAGCCCATGGAAGTGTAATAATGCCCTCATTCTTATTGGCTTCTTCAAGTGAAGGAACTTGTCCTGAAATACAAAACAGCACAAAATTTGTCAAGAAGAAGCTCATCAGATACACTGCTCCTGTATCTAGAGAACATTCAACTGTAGCTTTGTCAAACAAACCCCAAACTGCTATCTCATAATTACAGCACAACCAACATGCAGTTAGACAGTTTAGTTGCAGGAGACTCTGGATGAGCCATGCCCATCATAACAGATGAAAAGGGTTTTTTCTATGCAACTTCGGGATCCTAGATCTTTTGAATCCCTAGAACTTCGGAAGCCCCAGATCTCTTCCACCTCTCGGCCAGATTCAAAATCCAATTGCTTTCTGGAGATCAAATTCACTGGTGAATTTCAAACGGTTTGTGAACATTTGTGAGATGAAAACAAAGACCCTGCAATTGACACAGTATTCATAAAAAATAACCTACCAGTATCAAGGAAGGAATGAACAGCCACCCCAAATCTGGCACGATTCAATGTGGGCAGACGCACAGCTTTCACCTGCCCTCTCCAATTGCATGACAGCATAAAAATCAACAATGGCTTACTTACAAGCAGATTAGAACAGAAACAATATCCAACATGTCAAATGGAAAGGTACATGGATCATCAGACTTTACCTCATTGAAAGATGAGACTAAGTACCCACATGATAGCACACAGAAGGTAGCTACCAATGATGGGTTTCTTTTGGAAATGAAAATTCCAAGCCCTGTGCCCAGCTGCAAGACAATCATCAATGCATGCACCCTAGTTCATCAAAATCTAACAAACTGCAGAGACATAAGCTTAATGGCAAGGTAAAAGCCTGCTTGTGCACACTGACATCTGAAAATATTGCATTCAATAACTTCAAGCAACGAAACCAAGTCTTACAGGAGATAAGAACAAATCCCTCTTGCAATGACAGCAAACAGAGGTACACCCAAACACATGTAGAGAAAGAGATTGACAACAAGCATATACCAAATCAGCAATGTTGCTAATACACTCTCCTTTAGCAGTTACATCTCCAATGTTTTCACGGCAAGCAAAAGCCTTGTAGATAGGGGCCCGTGTTGATGTTGAAGTAACTGCTGCCACATTCTGTCAACTTCAGTGTGTCAGATTGTGTTATCACGAGTGAGGAAAAATGTAGAGAAGAGAAGGATGGGTGCACTTTTGGCCAGAAAGAAAGCAACCAATTTTACACTTCTTTGACAGTGTCCATACTATAAAAAGCAACAAACACAGAATCCAAGTTATGGGGTGTCATCCAAGAATCAACCTTTGCCACATTGGCAGCACATGCAAGTGGCAAAAATAGGTGTGGTACTGCCATAGTAGCTAACTCCACTCCAGCGCCTAGCTGCATTAGCATGGCTCCTTTTATTCTTAGCTGGCCCACCCAACCATGCACAATCCCATGTTTTAATCACCTTGATGATTCATCAGAGATAATGCAAGTGACTTAACTAAGCTGTGATCAATCACAAGGGATCCAATGTTCTACAAGTGAAAATACATTTAAAAAGAGACTTATAGAAAATTGTTGCCACAGTTGAAGAATGACCTGCTTAAGATCGCAATCAAATTTTTTGCCATGTCTTGCAAAAACCATTTTTCCAATCCTTCCAGCTCCATCCTGCACCAATACATAGACTATTATACCTCAATCCAGCAGTTGAATTCTTCATTTGCTCTTGATGCCCATCAAATGATCTTCAATCATTGACTTAGTTTCAAGGAACAAACTGAAACATCAAAATTGAGCAATTTATGAGTTGAAACTTAAAGCATTCTGGTGTTCTCCAGAATACATGGAAAGATAACATGAGAAAGAATTTGGCAAAAACATGGGGCCTACCTTGATGACCCAATTAACAGCCACAGCAGATGATGTTGCACCTCTTCTAGAGACACCGAGTGCATGCAGCAAGGAGCGTGTTGTGAAAACTGCCATTGCACCTCCAAAAAAGTACTGCAATCTCAACAGAAACTTTGATATAAATCCTAATACTCCTGAGATTGAACTGATACTTACTATTGATCTGCTGCAGAAGCAGCGTTAGATTGCATCTTGATGCATTGATGAGAAGAAGAAGAGGAAGAAGACCTGAGCTGCACGCCATTGCATGTAAGGAGTGTAAGCTGGTGCCACACTCTCTGGATAGCCTTCTGGAAGCATGTAGGACTTCACGAAAGTCACAAATTCCTGCCCAACCACCAAACCCCCTCCTCAGAAATATCAGCACCCTTGGTAGTACTAGGTCTTCTTCTTCCTCTCAAAAGTGCCAAAACTCCAGTGGTCTGAAGTCTTTGCGATAGGGCTTTAGTTGCAAGTATAAATATAGGGTTTCAGCCCTTGTGTCTGTCCGCAAGAACACATGGAACCTTGCGTAGGCAGGCAGGAGTCTCTCAAAGGAATTTGTTGGTCTTTAACAATTTCATGCAGTTTTAATGTTCATTGCATTTGCCCACGGATGGACCAAAGAAGAAGCTTACTTACAGCATACGGATCCCGCTGCTGTTGTGCGTGCACCACTCTCATCCCCTTCTTCCCATCCAAGCTCAAGTACCTCCATTGCACTCCCCCTGCTCTCTCTGTACACATCACGCTCTTCTCGCCCTTTTCTTCCGACAAAGACAAGTTCCTTTTCTCCTCCTCGCCCCCCTTCTTGCACCCATTCGCACTGCCAACCCACGTCGTGGTCGTCGCCGTCGTCGCCGCCGCGACCTTCTTCTCCTCCTCTTTCTTCCGACCTTTATCTACTTCCCTCTTACTTACTACAGGTTCTTGCTGCTGCCGCCCTTCAACTTTACTGCTAACAACTCTGTGTCCTTGAGTGTTGCTGGGATCCGCCAAAGACTTGGCCAGATTTCGCAGCATAAATGGCGTCACAGGCGGAGACGACGCACCCCTCACAGAGTCAGGACTCCGCGAGTTTTTCATAGCCCCCCCGCCCCCAAAAAAAAACCCCAACAACCCAGCTCCCACCTATCCTTCAAAATCCACAACACAAAACTTCACGGCAGCTCCCTCACTACTACTACTACTACTACTACTTCTTCTTCTTCTTCTTCTTCTTCACAACCAGAGCTCCAAAACACACATACCAGAAACCAAAAAAAATACAAAACCAGATACTGCACTCATGCTACAAACTGTAATACCCAAAAACAAACAAACAAACAAACAAACAAACAACAAGAGCAAAAGCTCAGTAACAAGAATCCACAACAAGAAAATCCAAACCGCGAATGCTGTCGTTGCTGACCAAAGAAGACAAATAAATCACAAGTTTACTGCAAAACCCATGAAGTAAAAAAATCTTCAGCAAATTTTGCAAAACTGGTTGGCGATGGCGATGGTGGTGCAACAGACAGCAAGCAGCCAGCAGCCAACAGCGGCTGTTGTTGCTCGTGCACTTGTCTCTAGCCAGCCAGTTTCCACCCCATCTTCGATCCCAAGCTCCGTCTTTCTGGTTCATATGTTCACATCGACCCAAAGGCAGGCACCCATCTCCAGCAGCCTTCCACTTGCTTGCTTCCGGGTCCACCAGACGGCAACAGCAGCAGCACACCTGCCGTTGCCTGGCACTGGTGGGCCCACCAGCAAACAACAGCAGCCGCACCGGCAGCAACGCCAACCACCTCCACTTCAGCACCTTCCTCACCACCCAAATACTTACACCCAACTGGGCCTTCTTTTTTCCCCTTTTTGTCCAATGAACAATGGATTTTACAATATTGTAATTTCTTGATGAAGTTTTAGTCTCCAAGGTAAATCTCATTTATTTATTTATTTATTTTTTTCCCTTTTCTTTGTGACCAAGTAAACTAGGTGCACCCTCCCCCACAATTTGGAAACCCTTCAGTTTATTAATAAGAATGGCAATGAGACCTTTTGTTAATAGGGTGGCCAATATTCTTTCTTGATGAATTTTGTTGTGTTTTTTTGGGTCAAAAGATTGGTAATTTTGGCTGATTTTCTTTAAAGATTGGTACCATGGAAAAAAAAAATGTTTAATCAATGCCATTGATCATGCTTGCATAGCCCACAACCTTGGCCCAAGTGTGAACATATTTTTATTTTTTCCACATTTTCAGAATTGAAAATTTCTGAATTCGATAATGTGAACACATTGAGAGCTCAACTGAATTTTTTGCCTTCCAAATCCAAAATTTGAATTTCCAGCATTTCCAGCAACAGAATCCACTCAAAAATTAATATCTTTCACACCTTAGCTCTGAAAATTATGAAATTTTAAACTTTATTAAATCTTACTTGCCAAGGGCTTTCCAACAACATCAAGAATGCCCCCAAATTCCAATACACTTTTTCTGATTCAATTTTATTTACTTTTCATTGAGAAAATGATTTAAATAATTAATATTTTACACCTAGTAGCTTGGATCTTTTCCAAACAATCTCAAACCAAGTCATTGCACCCTTACTCATTGAGAGCTTTTTTCCCAAGATACAAGCTCATGGCATGAAGCATTGTGATTTGAGAGATATCACTCCAACAAACAAAACAAAACAAAACATACAACCTTTGCTTCATACATAGATGCTAGAACCCTTCCTTTAGCAATGCAAACCTTCAAAAGTTTAGCCTTGAAGGTGTTTTATTTTTCTTTGTTGTTTGCTATTATTGGCAACCTTGTAGCTACTTTTTTTTTAGTTTGCAATGTTTTAAAAAAAAAAGATATTCACCTCTGCTTGGAGGAGCCTCCCAAGTTCGATTTGATTGGCTCTGTCATTCAAAGAAAAGTGAAACTATGGAAGCTACCCAAAATAGAAAGTGCTATTTTTGAAATATAGAGTTCACCCCCTTTGGCCCACGTAAATACATGAAAGGAGGACAACTTGACAAAGCATATGGGATAAAAGTGAGGTGCTATGGAGAAAATGTTGGGGAAACCTGATGAGAACATAGTGAGGAACCCATTGGGAACATACTGGGAACACATTGGGAACCAGGGAAAAATGGAAAAAAAAAACCTCCCCAAAATTAAAAGTCAAAAAAAGCAAAGCCACATGCTTGGGCCTTAGCATTGGCTGCATAAAATTTCTCCTCCCAAAAGAGTTCATCATCCTTTTTGGCCTGGGCTAACACCCCTTGCAAAGTGTAGCCTACCTATTATTCACCTCCAATTGGAAATATTATTTTTTGTACTAAAAAGCTTTGCAAACATAGGTATTAGGGCGACCTTATAATAATAATAAAATAAGTTGTTTCAACCTTAAAATATAAATGAACCATGTTGGAAACTGTGAGCATGATGACATCATGAGAATGTTTTAGTTGAATCCATCTAGAAAGCTCCAAAACCCCCCTCTCCCTCACCCAAAAAAAAAGGAAAAAGTTATGAAAGTCAAATTGAAAGCCTTCAAAGTTCAACAGAGGTGTGCAAAAACTCTCTAATTTAAAGTAATTTTTTAAATCTAAAAATAAGCTATGCTCAAATTTCATCATGCTAAATCTATGTAGCAATATGGGTCATGTGGAGTCCACTACAGAAACATTTTCAGCATAATTGAAGGATTCCACTTGGGGTTCCCCCAGAGTTTTTGTGTTTTTCAATTTTGTGATGTAGCTGAAATGACAAATCATCCATAAGATGATTTAGCCAGATTTGGCAATAAGAAAATATGAAAGTGAGAAAACTTTACCATCCTTCTATATTTTTGGCTACCTGTGGCAACTTAGGATTGAATCTGGTGACTTTTTTGTTAAAAATATGTTTTTTATTTTAGAAATTTTTTGGCTAAAAAACTCAAAAATAACGCTAGATTTAGCCAATTTGAAAAAAAAAACCAGTATTTGATAAAATTTCGCCCCTAAAAAAACCTTGGGTTCACAATGCTAACCACCATGTGTTTCCAATTCAGTATGTTGAATGGGTTTAGGGTTGTTGTGGATGTGGAAGGTCCCTTCAATTGATGAAAGGACCTTCCACACTCGCAGGTGCTTTCAAACACAAAGGTAAAAAATGTTACAATGCTTTATGAATGCAATAACCGCTCCATCTGGATCCCAAATCCTGAAGGGATGTAAATGTCTTTTCCCTCTATGCAGACCAGTGGATTTTTTGTGCTGAACTTTTAGTATTTTGCCCAAAAACTTGGAGAAATATTTGGAATCCATTCTCAGCAAAAGTTTGCCAAATCAAAAATTGAAAAAAAAAAACAAAACAAAACAAGACAAAGCAAAAGCAAAAGCAAATTGAAAGCAAATTACTCCCCAATTCTTGCATTCAGCGAAACTCTTTGCTCGGGCCAGAGCCAACAAAGAGAACTATACTCTGCATGCATGTTTAATGACCTTCACCAACAATCTGGTGCAGTAAGGATCAGCTACCTCAACATCCCCACATCAATTCCTGACAGTGGGTGGAAGCTCATGTCATACATTATCCACTGTATATAGTTTTGTTTCCTAAGTTTTCACCTGACATGTCATGCACTATCCACTGTCTTTGGTCTTTGTTCCTAATAAGTTTTCATCTTAAGTATTTAATTTAACCTAAGACTGGTGACAACAAGAAAAATCAGCCATGATCCTGGGTTGCTTCATCCACAACATATGAAAGAAAAGAGAAGGGAGGTGACAAGGAAATCAAGAAGAAAGGGAGAAGTTTTTGTTTAAGAGAAGAAAAATCACATAAGATATATAAGAGGAGAAACAACACAAATATATTAACAAGAAAGGAATTGGCCATGGAAATCGAGAAGAAATTGAAGAAATGGAGAAAAGAAGAGAACTCAAATAGGGACAAGGAAACCAGAAAGAAGAGGAGGAACAAACATGAGTTTTATTACAAACAGAAGGTGCCAAGGAAAGCAATAGGGAAGGGAAAAACACAAAGAAGAAAAACCAAATAAGAGAATCAACTAAGAAACTAGAAGAGAAACACCACAAATACATGAAAGAGAACGACATGACACATGACCAAAGAAATCAAGAAGAAAAGAAGAAACAAAAAACAAACAAAAACCCAGAGAAAGACCACAAATTATATTAAAGAGAAAGGAGGTGAGCAAGTGGACAGAGAAAGAAACACAAAAGAAGTAAAAACCGAAAACAGAACCAAACAAGAAACAAGAGTAGAAACAACACAAAAAAGAACTTTAGAGAGCAATAACCTTTTGAGGACAAAGTGCCCTTGAAAACAATCATCTTGAAGACTCCAAAGGTGAAAACACCCAAAAAAATTCTTATTTCTTTGTTAAGCAACCTTTGAAGTTTATATTAAAACAGAAAACTTTGAAGAATAAACCCTTGTCTCTTTAGAAGACTGCTAATTAAACTCAATCACCATTTGAGCTACAAATAACTCCTTAAACTAATATGCCTTCTGAAGAAACTTCATAAATAACTGAGTTGAGAGTGCTCACAAATTTGCAAAACCTGAAATACTCTAATTTACCTAGAAGCATATGAATTGTATGATGAAAATACCTCCATATGGCTGGGAATGCTTGTCAAAAATGTCAATGTACATTTTCTTTTGGTTTCTTGAGCTATTGCTAAATCCAGGAAATTTGCAAGAGATACCAACAGATATACAAACATGGTCACAAAATGATTTAGGGTACACACCATCCAGACCACAAAGCTCACTTGCATGGAGAAGAAGATAAACCTGGTTTGCACCAACATAGTATCGTTCTCATAAACCTGGTTTGCACCAACATAGTATCGTTCTCATGTTTGTGAATGGCTTGCACTGACCACATGGAATATTGCAAAATACTTCCAACTGCACTTTATTTTCCCTACAGCATCATGAAAGAAGTTTTTTAAGTGCTACAATCTCAAACCAAGAAATTGGCAAAACAAGGAATATTTGCAAATGTTGCAATCAAAAGTGCTAATGGAGTCACCAAGAAGATCAATCTATCCTTCTCCAGATCACACAGATGACTGTGGAATGCTCTGGGCTCCGATTTCAATGGGCCTAAGTGAGCATGAGAAATTGTGGCACAAAAACTAGGAAAACCCCAGCACCACATTTTCAAAGCATTACCCATGAATGGACTAAGAAGAGAGGGTTCTACAAATTCTTTGTTGTTACACACCAGGTCTCACAATTTTCAATGGCACTCAAAAGGCAAAGTCCTAGTCCAACTCTATCTCACAGTAGAGAGAGAAGAAGATAAATACACCAGGTCTACTTGATAACAGTATCTCAGAAATGGATGAGGCTGTACACCAAAATCCAAGCAAGCTGCAATAAATCACACCCACAATGTCAGAGAACCTCAACTACCACAGATCCACCAATGATTACTGACATAATAATGGCTCCCTCAATGAGTCACAAGCACCCTCCCTCATTCACTGAAAATCCTGCAATGTGTACCCCAAACAAAAGCAATCCACTACTACTGAACTTGCATTGGACATTTTCTTGATGCATATCATATCTGTGGAACTGCAGAGAAATCTCCGCAACGACAATTTGAAGGTAAGACGACAATGAGTGTGGTCATAAACTTATGAGAGTCACTCAAAACGTCTCAGACCTATCACCTTCATTGACGAATAGCAGTGACTTCATCAGCTCCCAACAGTAAGTATATAATAATCTGCCCAAAATCTGGGAAAACGAATGGGTCTACAAAATCTATATCCTGAGTTTCATGAAACATATCATGTTGAATTATGAATCATGCTGAAACTTGATGAAGTGAACCAGAGAGAACAAGAAACCCATTCTCAGAGCTTGAAACTGTGGCATGAACAAGAAACCCATTTCTCAGAGCCTCGAACTACAGCAAGAGCCAAGGTTCAGAGAGAGACAAAGACAGAGAGACAGAGAGATGTACCAAGAAAAGTGTGACAGATGCAAACAATCCTTCTTGAAGCAAGGTCCCATGACCTCCAAACTCCTCCTCGTCCACCTTCAGAATTAGGGTGTAGTATCCATAAACTATGCCAGTTGACAATACCAGAAAACTGCAGTCCCACTCTTGCAAAGTAAGAATGTGGAGCAGCATACCAATATAGGTACCTATACTTCTGCATCTTAAGAGCAACGTCAGAGCGACTTTAAGATCACAATAGAAATCAGACACACAGAGAGACAAAGAGTGACAAAGACACTCACACTAGCAGCCAGATTGCTCCTGTCAATGGGATAGCACCGCAAACAACTCCACAGAACACTGATGTGGCTTGCCTGAGCCAATGCAACACGTCGCCAAGTTGATCCTGTTATATATATATCACGCAAAACGCGCGAAGTTAGTGATACTTCTTCTGCAGCAAGGGACACCATGGTAGCTACAAAACAAATTCCGAGCAGCTGATCGAGTTTTTAGAGAAGTTTTCCAGCGTCGCGTTCCTCACTCACCAGAGATGTTTGATCCTTGGACGGATCGATGCAGAGTTCCTGCGATTTACCAAAGCCACTACTGTTGCTGTGTTCCATCGGAGCCAGTCTAGAGACAGTAGTAGGGACAGCGGACGCTCCTCCTGCTGCTCCGGCTTCTCCGTCGATCTATATCACGGCAAATAAACCGCGACAAGAATCTAATACTAAGAAGCCGTGAGTGGCTAACAAGCGCAACAAATTTCACCTCGAATCAGTGCAGCCATGTGCATCATCATCATCATCATCGCAAACTCCCCTGTGCCGGAAGTCTTCGTTGTAGGGTTTCCAATGTACGACCAAAACCGTACCTTTTCGTAAGCGTACAGATTTCCGTAACCGGGCACAACACGTTCAGACAATCTCGATCTCGTCGTGGACGTGGAAATCAGGGTAACTGCAGCGGGTGCGCGCGCAAGAGAGAGAAAGAGAGGAGCTTTACACTGCCTCCGTTTGCAGGATTTCCGAATTACTTGCACAATTCTTTTCTTTTGCTAGCAAGCAAGCAGCGGAGACGAATCAAAATCCAGCAGCAAACGTAATAATCCAGTTGAGCTTTCTTCAGTGCTCAAATTGAATAATAAGACTCTCGTCATTTCTTGCAGAAATCGCCGTCTTTTTCCTCATATCCGAGAATCCCTGCATAATTTTCCAAAGGAAATCGCACAATTCGGTGACGTTCTCGGTGTCGTTCAATTCATTTTCTGTCCATTCTAATAAGCGTAACTGGATTTGGGTATGTTTCTTATTACTCGATGGACATGTCAATATGGTTTGCAGCAATTCGAAACTTTTGCGCACCGTGATTATTATTGTGGGACGTACACGAAGGATCCGGAAGGCTTTGGATTCGGAAGGAGACAAAGAATTTCTTTGGCTTGCTGTTGTTGAGTACGAGGTTGTTGTAGGAGAAATTGACAAAGAAGCTGAGATTTAAAACAACAAAATATACTCATCCGTTCTCGTCATGGCTGGCATAATAATGTCATCAGCCTCGCCTCGTAAGGGTACGAAAGACTAGAGCTTGCACTCCTCCCCACCCACCACCCACCCCCGCTTCGCTTCCTTCGCAACTTCTTCAACTTGTTAGCTGAGGTCGTACGTTGTGGATGTTCAAACAGAAAACTATGGTCATATTGAACGTTGGCATAGATGGTTAATGATCAGACCTACATTGTGGACGTTCAAACAGAAAATTATGATCATATAGAATGTTGTTGTTTTACAGATTTCACGCAAGTTTTGTGTAAGATGTTGTTAATGATAGTGAAACCGTGCAAGCAATTTGTGTTGCAGTTGGACTCCGAATTATTATTAGTCATGATCTAAAAGTGCTGATGATGATGCTGATTTTATTCCAGTGGTCATAGAAGTGCTCGTGGCAGCAATGGGAGACAACTCAATAACAGTGCGGGAGGCTGCTGCATCTGCATTATGTGGAATTGCTCGCCAGTATGTGCTCTTCTTGTTAGCAGAAAACAACGCATAGCACTCTTTTTATTCTCCTGAAATGTTCTTGCAAAATGTTCCTAGGCAGTAATCCTTAATCGAAGAGTAGACTTGTGATACGTGATGGAGGCAGAGGATCCAAATTGCATTTTCCAGAGTCTATCTCCAATTTTGATTCAGCTCATTTTGATCTCAGGAATGCTGCGACTGTACTGGACTGCTGCCGTGCCAATCTTGAAGCTTGCAAGAGGGTAAACTCTTTGCAAGTTCCGATGTGATTGATTGATTGATTGATGAATAGGTCCGGACTCCTGAGGATTTGTAGAGGGAGAGGGCTGACGACAATGCTCAAAATTTGATGTCGGAGCCATGCTTGCTTCTCTTTTGAAAGGATTTAGGAGCAGCAGCGAGAATTTGGTAAATTTTGCTGCATTTAAGAATGTGAGAGAGAAGGCAGAGAGGATAGATATTATATCCTTGTCTTGAGAGATAGTCCGTATTGTTTGTATGAGATGAACAGACTTGACTTGAGAAGATAGTATTGCGTGTAGAAGGTGTTGGTCCATTGGAGCCAAGCTCTTGTTGTCTACATTGCTCCAAATTCAAATATCACTCCATGCTCAACATGTGAGTTGATGTTGTGACTTTGCCTTTCTTATGATGCAACAATTCATCATCAATTCAGGCAATAGGGAGAGAAAACTGGTATTTTAGGATCAGGCCAAAAGCACAAAGGCAAAACAGCAATTTGAGTACAGCTAAAGGCCTCAAAGAGATGGGTCTCCCCCATTTTGTCAAGTAGTGCCTGAGGAAGATTCAGCTGTTGTTGGGTCCACAGGTGGGCACTCATCGTGCTGGACTGCTTCTCATTATGGCATATACTGCTCGTGAAATGGACAAAGGAGAAATAGATCCAGGAAGCATGCGCAAATTGGCAGAATTAGCAATGTCTGAGCTGTCTATTAATGAGGTAAGAAACAACCATGATGGTTTGAAGAAATTCTTGCCATGATAGTGCATAGTCCATTTTCATCAACCACTTCTGTCATCTCCAATTTTCACAATGTCCAGTGTTTGTTTTCCTGGATAATATGTAGCTTAGCCTTGCAAAACCTTTTATAGTCTCATGTTTCCAAGTGGAGTTCTTCTTCTTCTTTCAGTTTGGGGACATCCCAACTTCTGTTAGACTGACTGTTCAAGCAGGCATTAGTTGAAATAATCAAAGCTGAACAGTGCAAAGCTGGTTGTCTTTACAGGAGCTCAATACAGATTGGCAACATGCTGCCTGCAGTCTCCTTGTTGCATTGGGATCCCAACTGCCAGATATGGTACAAGCAGTTGCATAAACAGCATGTTCTATTTCAGAAAACCAACTTCTCAGCTAATATCATATTTGGACTTATCTCTGCTTCTGATTTTGTCTTGAAATGACAGCTAGCTTTCACAGGAATTCACACACCAGTGCAGCACTGATGTGCATTTGCTAGTGCTGTTGACAAATGTCATGGCTACTCAATCAGATGAACTATTCCCCTTACTGTTGCACAGTCATCACAAAATTAAAACTATGTGGAACACTGCCTCACAGGTAATGGATGAGGTCTTCAATCAGCTGGCTGGAAGTACAGTACCTGTTGTAGCATTGGTTGAGACCCTAGCTGAATTTGCCTCTTCTCATGGTAGGTGTATCATCGTCAATGAGTTATGGCTGTTTGCAGAGTCTGGAGCTTGGTAATGAATGACTTTAAATGTCTGACTTCAATCAGGGCTGAATATTAGTACTTTTTTGCTTGCTGACAACTAACCTGTGTTGGTGAATGGAAGCTTTGCAGTTTGCCCCAAGGTTCAAGAATGTCCTTTCAAGAGTACTGCCTATATTAAGCAGTGTTCAGGGGACTGAGCGGAAGACATTTGCAAGTGGTGAGTGTTTAGCTAATTTGGTTACTTGGCAACAAATAGTATTTTGTGCAGCCTACTCTCCTCCTGTACCAACTACATGGGCTTTGAACATTAGTTGGAAATTGTAAAACCATATGCTGTAACTTCATTGACCTTTCATATGTAAGAAGGATTTGTCATTGTTGTGGTGTTTGTTAGACTAGTGAGCAAGTCCTTTTGGTGTGATGTTGTAGCTCAAATGTAAATGCGCAGATACTCGCTTTTGACAACTCTGAAGATTGGAGCATTAGTTTTGAGGCTTCAAATAATTATGTTTTTTCTTTGCAACACTATCTGGCATGAACCATGTGCTGAGTAGAAAACTAAGAACCCTTGGGAATGTGCTCAAAGTTTTGACAGGACACCATGACACTAAACCCTTTCTTGTGGTATGCTGTTGTAGCTTTCACTTTGTGGTGTAAGGCGACTAGAAAATTCAAGGAAGACTTTTCATCAACCTCACCACCAAGTGGGGATATGCAGTGAGACCAAGAAATTATATTACTCTTGTGTTTTGGTGTGCATGGTTTCATTTTGCATTGACAACCATACATTCAAGTATGATAGTCAACATGTCAGTTGAGGTTACAATGGTGTCTATTGGAATCAACTAATATGAGGAATCAACTATGGTGATGCAGGGCATTGCTTCACCCAGCCTTTGAACTATTTCTAAGCTCATGGGTGTCTTCCCGTGACCCTAAGGTGGGTGGTAAGTCAATGGGAAACAAGATATTTTGTGCTTTCAGATATGCGGTGGACAGGAAGTGAGGCAGCTGCATCTTCTGTGGAATCAGCTGAAATATTCTTGTTACAAGTACCTTTTACAAGTCTTGTTCTGATGTGTTGCTTCTTTTTGTCAACTTCTATGCAATCAGTTTCATCCACTCCAATGTAAGAACCTCTAATTGGGTGTGAGGGACATGCAACAATGTGGGGGAAATCATCATAAGCAGGTGCGGCTTGCCACAGCAGAGGCATTAGGTCAGATGGTGAGCTTGATCAGCCAACTACAGCTGATATCAGCCTTGCCTAGGCTTCTTCCAGCAATTCTCACAGTGTAAGTTGCCCAAAAGAATGAATCAAAAGAACGTCTTAGGAAGAGAGACCAAATAATGAGACCTTGGATAACACATCCACAGCCAGCATATTACACAGTACTTGACCATAGCCCAGTGCTTTGGGCTTTTTGGAACTTTACAAAAAGTTGTAAAGCGAAATCAAGCTAGGTGCAATTGATTGTTCTCCAACTATAAGGGGCCATCAGGTTGATATGTTATGTCTCATAAGTGTGAAAACCTAGAGGCTTTTAAGTCCTTTCTTGGACCATTAGTGTGAGCCAATATTCTGTCCATTTCTGAGAAGAGGCAGAAGGCCTAAAAGCTTGAGGTGAAGAGTTACCCTACCATAGGTGTATCAGCTAATACACCATCACTCTTCTTCCTGCTTAGAAACCAGAATACATGAAGATCCAGCCACTAGCCCAACAGTTGGAAATGAGTAAACATATTACATTGTCAGAATGCTGATGGTTAAGACAGAAGATTTGAATAATGAAAATCGAAGTTCCAACTTCTTGTAATGCACAGAATACCCCAGGTGCAGTCTTCATCTCAGTTACATGGCAATGACAAGAATTGAAGTGAATAAGGGCTTTGCTCACAGTTCAGACAACAAGTCAATGGATTCAAGAGTTTTCAGGGAACGAGTAAATCTGAACACAACAAATTGGCTTGTTACTTTGTCATTGCAGTTACAAGAAGGAGAGGGAGGATCCATTGTCAGCCACATGCAGCCTGCACTTCGTCCTCACTGCAATTCTTGTAGATGACAGGGGTTTGCCCTTGGTGGATTTTCTGGTACATTCTCTTTGCTCTTTGTGCCTGGACCTGTTAAAACTTGGAGTCTTCATTAAAGAATATTCAGCTTCTCAGATTTGTGGATACCCATATTTCAGCACTTTTCAATGGGCCGGCTTGTATCCATTTTATTAGTTGGCGTAGCAACTGACTCTTATTAAACTCACAGCTTATTTATCAGAATTTCTTTTATGCAGGTTTTAACAACTGTCTTGAATGTGTTGCTTCCAATGGCCTACTTTTCTGGGAATGAAGCAAGTGGGTCTGACTTGAATTATCACATGAAGGTAAGGGTTATCCATGGTGTGATCATTTCTTACTGGTATGTGCCACAATCTGTGGGCCATTGGAGATATTTCTTGTGCTGTAATTCAAACATAATTTCCATCCCAATGACAGCAATACACAACAATCAGCTATGGGATTGAAGACAATCACTTGTGCAGAGAGTGCAAGGTTGTGCCCACACCCTCACTTGCCAAACAGTAATGTTTAATTACTGGTGGAGCAATGCAGCTGATCCCTTCTGCTTGTGATAGTAAATCTTTATTGACAAGTGTAGCGTGTATAGACCAATGCTTTGGTAAGAAACATTGAGGGTTTGATACATTCCAGGTGATAACATAGATGCCCTACTTAATTATTGAACATCTATCTGGTGTCAACCAATGCATGGTTGAAAGCGTGTTCACATAGACCATTGCTATGGTCAATTTGCAACTTTGCAGAATTCAAATGAGGTGTTGGGCTGCTTTATGACCATTGGAGATGCTTACCCCTGTGACCTCCTTACATACCTCTTGCATGTAAGTAGCTCACTTTGAAGATCTGTGGGTAATTGGTCATTTCATGTTCAAAATTTTGTCTTTCTTGGTGTAAAGGACACTGATGCTAAAACTGAATGTTGAAGGACCGATTTTTTGTCATAGCAGTGGTGAATTTTTTGCTGTAGCACCAGGTCATGGCTTGCCATTGGCTCATGTAGGATTAATGTTTCTCTCAACAGCTATGTGGGTGCTTTCTAACATCACCAATTTCTGTTGTGACAGTAATGTTCTCACTTCCTCCTTCTTGTGGTCCAGAAACTAGAGACAAGAGATGATCCAATTTGGCTGGGCAGCATTTCCATCATAAAGCATCTACTGACAAGGTGCTCTATGGCAAGTTGTAGACTTCTTGTGGTTGGCGGATCCATTTGGCATGGTGCTTTTTTTGTGGCATGTTGATCTGATACTACCTGTGCATGGGTTGAATTTCAAGGTTAGCAGAGCCTTGGGCTCCAAGGAAAGGCCAGGTTGCCAAGACAATGAGGACCATTGTCCATGAGGGTGACTTGAAGATACGGAAATTGGCAATCGAGGTACTTTGGCACTCTTCAATGCCTAATTCTCACATACATATTGCCTGTGTCAGCTCACATCACGTGATCCAATATCCCTATTTTCTAGGTTCTAGGGAAATCCCAGGCAGTGCAACAGTTTGAAACTCTACTGTTGAGGAGATAAATTATGTCAAACATCATCAGGATGTATGGTCGATGTCAATAGATTGTGCAACAAGTGTTTCAGCAAACCTACACAATTGATGACTCTGAAGCTCTCTATACACACATGATCAGCAACAAGCCACTAGTCTATCGTACCAACTATTAGCCACCTTGTATGCTTGTGGGTTCAACTTCCCTCAGGCAGATGCTGTTTGTTACCTCTAGTGGTCAACTCAGCTATGACATGGGCCACTGAATTAACCAGTGGTACAAGTGCAAGAATAATGGATTTTTGGAATCCATGCAAGAAAATGCTGGAACCATATTGCCTTGATTGTGTCAGTTAGGAACTATCCACCTTCCAATGAGGAGAAAGTGCCCTAAGAGTGAAGAAATATGTTATTCTTATTGGACAAATTTTCCATCACCATGTAAAACTATCTGCACTACTGTGTACAATCCACAACTGCCGACATCATTTGTGAAAGTGGAGTTTGAGGCAATTGCCTCATAGAACCCATACTCAGCTTTACAGTAAAATTAGTTCTCATGCAGCACTGGGAGTTTTTGCAGCTGGTTGTGTCTATGGCATCAATTGGTTTCTTTGAGAAGGAAGGGGGGCAAGCATATGTTGAACTCTTGGTTCAACAATGTGCAACATCAGATGCAGGAGAAAAACAAGTTCAAGTTAAACAGGCAACTTCTGAGAAAGCTGTGTGTACAGAATCAGCTGTCGTTACCAAGAACAAGGTGTGCTTAAAGCATGATATTTGATGAGGTTTCTGATTTGAGACCTCATGTAATTTTGACTCACACATGGTTCATTCTTGTGCCACTATGGTGCTTGAACTTCATCATCCTGAAATTCACCATCTAAATGGTTGCATTCATCTGTGACTCCTATTTTGCTCTTGAAGTTCTTTACTGTTATCCCTTCAAGTTTCCAGTTGGCCTCGAGGCTCTTAGTACTCAATGTTCTGCCAGTCAGGGATTTCTGACAATGTAACTACTAACTGATTTGAATGGCTTGAGTCTTTGTTTGCCCAGGCCATGCTGATGATAGTAGTGGTTGTTATCTGGACAGTTGAAACTAGGAGCTGTGACTCCAGGTGAATTGCAGGCAATTAGTGCAAGAAGCTTGCTTGCACTATCAGTCACTGTGTCAGATATACAGGTGAATTATGTCTTTCTTGAAGTCCTTAAAATGCAAATGATCTTCTGAACTTTCATTGACATTGCCAATAGTCAGTGGGCTGAAATGATGTTTTGAGTATGTTGCCCTCTGTCTTTCATGACACTCTGAGGCTTTAGATTCAAATGTAGCCTGCCCACCTTTAGCTGTCACCATTTGTCTCTCCTGAATTTGATGTGCTAATGTTGGCATTGTCATTACTTCAGGATATACTTTGGCCATTCCTCCTGACAATGCTTATGAAAGTGCAATACACAGGGGCTGTTGCTACGGTACAGAGCTTTTTTCTGGAACGGCACCTGCTTCCTCTAGTCTTGTAATAGGCAGAGTTCTTGTCTGTATGAAGTGTACAACAAAATGTAGCAGACTCTTTTGGGCACTTTTGTGTTTGTCTGCAATACAGGGTGGCAATTCCATTGCCTCTCTTTAAAATTACCTTGATGTCTCTGGTGCAGGTCAGTGCATGTATATCAGAGTTACTGAGAGGAAGGCTTGCACGTGGGGAGACTGTGTCTGTTGACTATTCTTTCAGTTTATGTCTACCACAACCAGAGGTTCAACATAATTATGATTGAAATATTAACCAGTGCAGACAATTTCAAACTTGCACATAATTTGCATCACCTGTTGTATGGGTACTTAAAAGTCAGTGGAAATTCCTCTTTTCTAGGTTGGCCATCAAAAGAAAGTTAGGCCTACATCAGATGAATTATGCTTTCTCTACGTCTTGATTTTTGATCACTTGCAGGAGGTTCTTGCTCGTTTGCTGGTGCTTCTACAAGATGCAGTCACCAGCAACCAGCTTGCAGTTCACATATTAACGGTCAGTATTCATCTCATGTCTCTCTCTCTCTCTCTTGACATGGCAAAAGGTTCCTTGTTGTACAGTTGTGGATTCCAGAACAGATGGGTCATCTCCATGGTTCTCTTTATCACAGAATCTGATGTTTTGGCAGGTCCTTCATTATTTGGGACCAATCTTCTCTGAAGCTGTTGCACTGATCTGCAGTGAAGAGGTCAGTATATGTGGACATCGCTGATTTCATGAGCATGTTACTGCCAGCAACAACATGAGGTAAAGGAAGGAAGTTGGAAAGGAGAGTTTCAAATGTAACTAATCTGCTGTGCTCAATTCTGGTGGGAAGCTGTAGATTCCCAAATTGAAGGCACATATCAATGACATGAGAAATACCTGGCAACAAATAACCTGGGAGGACATGATCATCCATGTAAGGTGGAAGTCTATGAACACAAGTAGACATGGCAGGAATGTATTTAGGCAGTGAGAGAGGATCAAACTAAACAAGCCCCACCTTGCAATGGCCTTTTATACTTCAGTCTTTCACTAGCAAGATAAGACTTGCATGTCTTGCAACATTCTCTGCTTGTATGCTAACTGATCCTGCATGTCTTCTGATGTTCCAGCTGCTGTCAAAGATACTGGACGTGATTGATGACCCAGATTGGATTCAATCTCTTGGAAATGCTTTTGCAAGCCAATATGACCTATATGTTGGAGACTATAAACATTCTGCTTTGCTACACAGGTATGGTCTCTAACCACATGATTCTCATGATGTTATGGATGTTTTTATAAGCAGTCTATGTTTCAAAGAAACAGTGTACATGCCTAGGGATTTTTTAGCAAGCGCCACTCTAAGAAACACAGCTGACATTGCAAGGAGACCTGAGTAGAAACATGTGATTTTCCTCCATGGGTTGACTACAAATGATTAACAGAATAGTTTGGCTGGCAGATGCCTTGGACTGTTGTTACATAGGGTCAATGATGCCAGCTATGTGCAACAAAAACTAAACTTGATGTACAACCATGCCAACTTCACAGATGAGCAAAACCGAGTTGGTCTTGCCAAAGCCATGGGCATGGTACCAACTCTTTCTGTCAAGCCATCTATCTTCCTACACATCAGGTGACAAGTGTTCTCCAATTATTGACCAGAAATCACAAGGACTTGTATAGTCATCATCTGAGAACACATTCCTACATTTCCAGTGGCTCTTGGGAGCCCTAACAAGATCTCTCAAGATCAGATCAAATGGTGAGAAATGGTGGGGCTTTAGGTTGCAGCAGCACATCTTGACGCAGTGCTGGAAAAGCTGAGAACTATTCTGGCAATTTGCACTCGAAAAAGATTTCACAGGTCTGGCACGAACAACCAGGATTGTTTCCTTATATGTTGCCATCTGATACTTCTTGTTGTATGCTTTTACATTGCTCATCTTCTTTGGCATCATCTCCATGTCGTGCTTTTGTTTGCAGAGTGCTAGCATTGTTTCTGGCTCTGCATAAAAGCTTGGACATAGACAATGAATGTGCTGCATTAGCCTTGATGTATGGTTATGCTGCAACATATGCACCGACCAAGGCCATAGAAGCTCGGATTGAAATTCTTGTGGTAAGTAGAATATTGTCAAGCAGGTAAGCTGTCTTACTATACTCACTTTCTAGGCACTATAGAAGATGTCTTCTGTCAGACAATGGACACAGGTTGGTGTGTCAATTTTGTGATAATTCTTGAAAGCAGCATAATATGTGGGGATGGTAGTTTATGTTGTAGGCTGTCTGACAACAAAATCTTGGATGTTGTAGATGGATTTGGAACAGCTCTGGTGCTCATGCACTGCCATGACAATACCCCTAGCAGCCAAGCCTACCTGGGGTTGCTCCAGAAGTCAGGTCACATCTCCCTCAGACTGAGTTTCCAACATCAAAAGCCAGCTTAAGCAAGTCATGGTGAATTTACTAGTCAGTTTCATAAGGCAATGTTGCAAACCATGAGAAAGACAAGTAGTGGCAAGTGTGTCAGGGCAAAAAGGACATGGAAGGAAAGTTTCTTTCAGTTCAGTCGCAGTATCCCATTCCTTCTGGCTTCTCCTGCCTTCACATTTTGGTCAAGGTTTACACCCTCATTCTTCCTTCCACCCAACAGGAAATCTTTATGCTTGCTGATCTTTATTTCCATTTGCTTGTCTTAGGGGCCCAATACAATTTCAGGATTTCTACCCAGGCGGTCGGCAATTGCTAAGCAGGCAGTTATCACTGCCATCAATCTTCTTGGTGTGAACTATGAACCTCTAGCTTCTTCCTCCTCTCTATGTGATTAATCTGAAAGCCTTTAAGATAATGGTGGATTTTGTTCAAACCATTGCAGGCCAAGCAGTCATCAAGGCTGCTGCTAATGGAGCATTATTTTCATTGCACAAAAGGGATGTGATGCTGGATTACATCATGGCTTTAATGGCAAGCCGTGACTCCAATTTCTCACACACTGAGCTCCAATACACTCAGGTAACAAGTTACTGTTAGCAGACTCCATCTTGCCCCTCTTTCATTGTTCTGGTTTTTTTTTTTGTCACCTGTTTACTAAAGCCCAAAAAGAACTGCAGCCCATGATAAATTTAGATTTCATCAATGTCTCACTATAATTCTTTGCAGATAGCTATGCCACTGTTGGATTTAGATGTAATCACCAATGCTGTCCATAACTTAGTTGCCTTTCTTGGCACCCAAGATCTTGCATTAGGTTCAAATAAGGCTCTTGTTGGCTTCTGAATTTGCAGGAGTTGGCACTAAATGCATGCACAACACTTGTGTCTGTTGAGCCCAAGTTGACAGCAGCAACAAGAGACTGTGTCCTTCAAGTATGGTTCCTATCTTGTGTTTTTGTTAATGGAATGATTCAAAGTTTTAAAGCTGTTTTCCACAAATCACGACAGAATGCATTCTCCAACTTTGCTTAATAAATGGTCTTCTTAAGTCCTGGTAGCTTTTATATAGAGAAGCTTGAGCCCTGCCCCTTGAGCAAATGTCCTGTGTGCTTAATCCACTAACAATTGCTAACAATGGTAATCGTACAGAGAACATCTGTATATGAGGCCACAAACATTTGCTAAACTGTAAGAATAAAGACCAAGTGCTTTACCTAAACAGTTGAAGTAAATCATGCCTCAATAACAGGAAGTGGATCCCTGTCCATAGAAAACATGTGTTATACAATGGTAGTAGGCTGACTTCTGGTTATTTGTTGAGCAGAAATGCAGTTGGAAAGGACACTGTTGATATTTGACACATAATGTTGCAAGTTTTGTCTTTTGCTGTCATATTCTAGTGTGGAGTCAAAGGAGTGCCTGTGTGGTTGTCAGGTTTCATTGGGATTCATCACATTGTCAGCTTCCATTCCTATTACCCACCCCATCTTTTGTAATTTGACAATGCTGCTTTCAACTATTTTGCGGACCAGGTAAAATATTTCTTCCTAACAATTTTTTTTGTGAATTGAAAGAATATGCTGTTGTAGATGGTGCATGCCCATGATATTGTGAGTTGACTGAGTGGGATACCAACAAAATGACCATCTTCTTTTATCAGTTCTAACCAATTTGGATGGCCTATGGATGTTAAGATTTCTCTCTTAGCTTCTGAGTTTGGACATATGTTGTTAAAGACTATCAAATCTATTGAGTAAGCCATATTTTCTAACAGAGTTGCCAGCATCCTAGCTCTTAATTACCAAAATAAGTAAATAAAAAACTTTGACACTAGCCAGAGCTGGTGTGACTTACTTCTTCCCTATGCTATAAATACTGCCTCTTTTGGAGATGAGCTCTATAAGTCTTTACAGAGCTGCCATTTTGGAGGTGACTCATCCCAGGACTAATTCCAGCCTAGGATGATCAACTTCAGAGTTTATCTGAGATCCAGTGCTCCATCCAGGCAGGCTGTGCTTTCTTATTTCCCATCTACATACTACTAAGAACACACCTAATAAGTGGTCAATATTTTGGTGCAGCAGTTGTGAAGCTGAAAAAAGTAGGGCAGGTCTACTCCATTATCTGTTGAAGCATCTAGATCCATATGTGGCTTCCTCAGTTGAGCACCAAAGGCAGAGAGCATGCTGTACAGTTCTGGCACTATTAAAGCAGTTCCATGCTCTTCCAGCTATCTGGAGCTCCCCCATTGGTTGCACAGTCAATAGCTTACAACCCAGAGCCTCTGGAGAAGAAGGTCAGAGCAGCAATGCGGGTAGCCCCTACTCTCTAATTGAGATGTTTTGATTTGTCGTAACTATTGTAGTGTCAAGCACATCTCCATTAAACAAATGAATGTGTGCTGATTAGTATGTGTGTCAGCCTGGCAGGATGGTAAGTTAGTGTGACTTGCAAGAAGATGATAAATGCTCAAAAGCATTTGAGCTTGTTGTAGGCAGCAGATGATCTCTCAGCCTGAAAACCAGAATTGAAGGTTGTAGATGGTTGTCAATCCCATCAAAAAAGTACAAAGAAATGTGCTAGAAAATAAAGCAAGAACAGAACAAATAAAAGCAATGTTTCGAGTGGATCTGTGATTGTAGGAAGTTTTTGTGTGCTTCAACAGCTCCAGCAGAAATAGAATAGGGGTTGCCTCTGTAGCAATCTCATCAGTGCTGAGTTGACCTTTCAGGTCCTTTGGTTGTGCTTTAAAGGTTTGCACGATGAAGGGCCTTCCACCCTCCTATACATATATGTAAGAGTCAAACCTAGCATGACTGAGAATCTCCTGCCTGTGCATAGTCCTACAATCACACCACTATACTGTCCAATGTATATGGGATTGTCCAGAACTATGGGCTTTGAACTGTACATCTTGGATTTTAGAACAGAACCTAGCTATATACATTTATTCCAAGAGAGGTTTACTGAGTGTCTAAAGCTCAGTCAACAGCTCTGAGGATTAGTTCATGCTTGAGCAGATCCATTTTAGGACATCTGCAACTGGTTGTTACTCCACTACCTAAACCTAGAAAAAAATGGGATGCAGAAGTCATTGTACACATGACTTTGTTTCTTCTCCTTACTGAAAGAAATTTTCTTTAGTAGCTATGATTTTGTCCTAAAGCAGGCCATCATCAGTTTTTTGAGCGGGTAAAGTCACCTTGATACAGCTGGTGAAGGTGTCCTGAGTAGTTTCCTTTTCTGTGAACAACCAGCCCCCATTGTGTTGCCACCTCGTGAAGCATTAAAGCTAGGAGAGAGAACAATTGCCTACCTGCCCCGCTGTGCAGATCTGTCTCCAAATGTACAGATGCTTTCCATACAGGTTAATTCCATTGCCAGCTATCCTATCTATGTGTCGGAGTATATACAGATCCTCTGTGCAGTTCACAAACCAAGGATCAGAAATTGTTGCATAATTAGTGCTCCAAAATATGCTACATTAATTCTCTTAAGCCCTAGTAACATGCCACTGGACAACCTATTTGGCAAATTACATTTGGATCATTTGAATTTGTGGAGCATTGTGAAGTGCAGAGCATAATTTGAATTGCAAGTATTCGTCGTCAGCCAAAAATTTGTGAAGAATGCATGTTCCATGTCATATATTTGTGAGTAGACTGCACCAGAGGGTAGCAGTTTGCAAGATCTTAATGGTGAGCCATGTGCTTGGTTGGTGAAGCAGGTGTTGTATATGCTCTTCAGTATCTCCATATTGCTGCCCAATCCAATTGGGTCAGAATCTTCTGCAAACCAGCAGGCTTCATATGCTGCTTTGTCAACACTGCAGGAGTTGACACGAGTTACTGAATGGGTAAGGCAATTTTCTGGCTACACATTCATTGGCCATTATTTCATACCTTCAATTTTTTATTGCAGCTTAAACATAAAAGATTGAAGAGATTCGTCTACTTTTTTGGTGCAATAGGTTTATGACAAGTGTTCACAGAAATCTCCTAAAATTCTCTTTTACAGGAGGCAGCTGGTGAAGAGATTGATTTCATGCCAACTATTGTAAATTCTATCAGGGTTCTGCTTACAACCACAGAGGTAGCTGCAAACAGACATTCTCCTATAATCCACTATACACAGTGAAGAACATGGATTTAGTATCCTTGAGCTGTGCTCCTAGCTATTTTGTTGACTACTGAAAAGTGATCAAAGAGCTTGATCATGGTTTTTGTTTATGTGATGGTGGTGGAAATGTCAAGTGCAGCTAGTTGCTGTGCTGAGAGGGTGCCGTGCAGCCATTTGTGACAAGATGGTGTCATCTAGAGGAGGACCAATTGCTGCAGTCACTGAATTAATTAGGAAGCGAGGAAGTGAGCTGGGAGATGCAGATGTGTCCAGGTGAGGATCTCCTTCTCTGCTTCAATCTCAAGCCATTGGCTATGCTAATGGGCAACATGTAGAAGAGTACCCATACGGAAATATTATGAAAAACAGCACTCTTTTTATTTGCTTGCATTTTGTGGAAAGGCAATTGGTTGTGGTGGCTTGGGCCTTCTGCTGTACCAATTTGTTCTTGTCAAACTAAAGAATTGTCAAGGGTCCCTTTGATTTCTTCTCTCTTTGTTTGATTGAACTGTGGGTTAGTGGCCCTTGTTCATGGACTCTATCAGTTGGACTACAAGACTTCTGAATTGCTTTATCTCTTTCCTTTTTATTTCTTCTTTAGCTGTTGCTAAGGGATATTTGTAACTTCCATAGTTCCAGTAGCTGATTTATGTGTTCTATGGGGGGAGAGTGGGGTTGTGGGCAGGATAACACATGCTTTATTCACTGCTGCAGCATCCATGAGTGACAGGTGTCAAGAAATTCTAGCAGCTGTATTGTTCCTTCACTTTCCCATAGTCTGAGGACTCTAAAAAAACCTTCACATGGCAGACAACTGAATTTAACATCCAAAGGGGTCAACACTAAGGTTGTGGAGATTGTGTAATAGTATGGGCATGGACAGTAACTAGAATGAACTGAGTTCATGCAGCACTGAGCAACAAACCAGGAGTACCTCCTGAGGGGAGGTATTCTGTAGACACCCTTTGCATCTCACACCCTTGGAACCCCTACACCCCTGAACTGTAGGTGCAGAGGTTGCATGACCCACTTTCCACTCTGGCACTATTGGTTAATCGGTGCATGCATGTAGAATAACAAACCCTCTGCAGGGAAATCATGAAATTCACTTTTGGTGTCAGATCATTTCTGTTTAGAAAAATGCTCAATCATGCATGTTCACTTTAGACATAAGATTCTGGTTTGCTGTCCAGATGTGCTGTCTTGCAGAACATACACAAGCCAACATGGTGTTTCAGGAGGTATTGAAAGCAACAGAAATGCAAGTTGTGAGAAGTGATGTATCAAAGCTCAAAAACTGGCCAATCCAGGAAGTTTTTCTGGTGAGTATGAAGCCTCAATCTTCACGCAGCAAGTTTCCTTGGGGATTCTCGAATGCACAGATGAATGGCAAGAACAAGGGAGAGAAGAATGACATGAAATCATCCTATCAGTAGAATGTCTCAGTTTGTTCTCTGTTTTACATTGAGCCCATGGAATGCACCTAAATCATGTCATCAATTGCAGAGAACATGTCACAAGTGAATTTCACACTTTAAGCTGTGGATTCACAATATGAAGCATTGCCCAAATATCATGTGATCTAATGAAACAGGCAATTTCACACAATGAGGTGTTGGCAATCCCCTTTCTAGAGCATGTAGTGGGCATACTCAATCAAGTACCTGCTGACAATGATGACAATGCTCATGAATGTGACTCTTCTGAGACATCAACACCACCCAGTACCATGAGCCAATTGCCACAGGCAGCCACTATTGCCCTTGGAGCAATCCTCAGGCATGTTCCATATCATACTTATCATATACAAGTAACCAAATTCAATCATACAAGTGACGAATGATAGGCTCTTTTATGTACTTTCTCCTGTCCCATGGGCCAGTTGGACCTATACAGTTCTGTCCTACTTTTGTCCTAGTGAGGATTCTGCTATTTGAATACCTTGCTTCATTGCCTGTCAGTGATGTTGTACACTGATCATCCAGATTAAGCTCAGCCCACTACAGCTAGAGCCTACAGCTCTACCTATTCAAGGTCGTCATATCATAGATACACTAACCTTGGTCCTCACTTATCAACAAGGTTACAAGCAAGATCTCATAAAAACCAGCCTCAGAAGTTTCAATACAGTGTAAATTTTGTGAGTTCCTTTACATGCATGGTTTCTCTAGCTTGTGCAAATGAGCCATGAGAACTGACAATTGTAGAGCAAGTGTTTAGTGTGTTTCATAGAGATGTCTTAGAATGACCCATAAGAATAACAACCATTCTGCTCATCACATGCATTCTAGGTGACTCTAACAATGTAAATTGTGGGCAAAATCAATTCATAATGATACAGAATGAAAGAGGAAGTGGTGCAGTAACTTTGAGAGAAGTTGTTTGGATTTCTGAGATTCTCTCCTGTTAGGAACTAGGTCAGTTTGGCACTCACAGAGAGGCTTCAAGTGTTTGTGTAAACTCTAGTGAAGTCGTTGCACATCATCAATGTGTAGTCCGTGATCTAGAAACTTTCATTTGAATGCACAGGTAAAAATGTTTAGTGTTCATCCAACTTGAAGATTGCCAGGCAGAATTTTACATATGGAAGAGTACCATGGATGAGCTCATAGATTTTCTTGTCATTGTGCTCTGGTAGGGCTTCTGGTTTTCAGGATTGTTCTTCTTGTTTGCTGAACAGGAATGGGAGTGATGTGACTACAAGAGCGGTCGAGCAATGCTATCCAGCAGTCCTCTGTGCACTATTGTTGCAGATTGGAAACTGTCATACAACTTTGAGGAGTGATGTGAAACCACTGAGGTATACATGCACATGATAAATTCTTGTACTGCGAACATCACCCATTTCAACTTCACAAAATAACAGAAAGAGGAAGTGTTGAAGACACTCATCTGCCCATCTCTGTCAGAAGTCACACAGACCAAAGATGCTTGGTAGCTTACCTCTGAAGCCAGAATCAGCTTCAACACTGTTGTGAATTGCACCCTTATCATGGTATTGGGCTGAGAGCTTGTCCTGATGTGTTCTCAGTGTTTGGTGTGCAGTGATATCATTTCAACTTTCCAATCCTTCTGTACATGTGTATGTGATGAAGAGATGGGCAAGGTGAGAGTTGTCACATCCACTAAGTTCATTCAACTTTGTGCCTCTGCATTCTGCTAGAAGTCATCTTAAGGATTTCAAGCTGATAGAACCATCAGTTTGCAAGGTGTCTCCAGGGTCATCCTTCGTACTGATTTTCAGAGAATCTGGGCAAATTTCTTGGGGTCAAATATGGCTGAAGTTTGTCTCTTATTCATTGCTTACTAGCTGCCTTCTTAATTTGGATCAGTTCTTTGATTGCATACAGTATAAGTTCATAAACTACTAAAGCAGAAACCAGGTTTTAGTTTATGTGTCATCAATTGGCATGTTGCTGCCTGCTGAGAAAGGAGTTCAAATCAGAAGCTCCTGATTCTGAGAGAAGTAGGTGTAACAAACCACTAAGCAATAAAGTAAAGTAGTCAACCACTATTTTCCAGTTGCATCTGAGAAAGTGTGTACCTCACAAAAGATCTCACACTGTAACAGTGGCCAAATGTTTCCTCTCATTGTTCATCTTAGGTTGTATACTTGGTCTCAACAGTGAGCATGAGAATTCTCAGGTGTTTTATAAATGTGCTTAAGTCTCAAATTATTTAAAACTTGGCCTCACACATTCAAGTCAGCTGTTTCTCTGGTTTTTTTTTCACAATGAAGCAACCAAATATAAAATGAAAGACTCGGACCTTACTTTTGTATGCACTTTTTTTTGGGTCTAACACAATCTCACTGCAAATAAAAAGCATAAATCAAGCTTTTTGCTCTTGAAGGTAATTGTGTGTCTGTGTCATGGGCCTCTGGCATCTGGGTACTGAATGTCTTTGCAATTGGATGCCATCTGCTAAGATTTTCAATCTTGGTGTGACACAAAAACTTGACTTGTCCATTCAAGTGGCAGTTGCATAGCTCAGCAGATTAGTTGCCAAAATATGCTGCATGGATCAATAAGGATTTGTCCATGTGCATGATCCCACCTATAGAGACATTCTGTTTATATCACCTGCTCTAGTCTTCAAAGTTGCCAATTTATGTAAAAGCATCATAGATTGGTCAGGTACTTATGTTACGGTACCAGCCCACCAAACTTATTATGCTTAAGTATGGGATCTCTCTGGGTAAGTATGCTTTATCCCCTTACTTGCAAAACTCTTTAGAACCAAAAGCTTTTCTGTCAGTTCTCAATGGGGTGGTGGCTGTTTACAGTACTAGTTGGGCAGTTAAGTGATCGAGAGACCAACTGTTTGTAACTGTCCTTCTTCCTCCATGAGGTCATTTCACTCCTAGGGGCTTATAATCAACAGACATTGCCCTTCTTCCACTCCAAGAGGCAGCCTGCAGCAACAGTTGTCTGCAGGATTCTGTCCAAGACATCTTTGTTCCTGATCTTCCTTAGTTTTCAACCATCTCTTCTGCAGGTATTGCTAACAGATGGACAACAGCGGCTGAGTGGGGACAGGTGGACAGAAGCTGTGGAGGACATTTCTTCATGTTCTGCCAAGTTGAAGCCAGAAAAGGTAGGTTCAAGGCCTGCATCTTTCTTGAAGGTACATATATATGGTTAGCCTTGACCTTGAATCTCCCAGTCATCTTCCTGGATAGACACAGTTCTTGGAAATGTGCACTTCATTGCTTTGTTTACTAATTGTTTACTTGCAAGAGCCAAACAACCTCGACCTGTGACATGGGTCGAAAGCTGAGTAGGAGTGTTAACCTAGGTCTACCTATAGAATGATCAGTTCTAAGCATTTTTTTGGTGCATTTTGAGACAATGGAATTTTTAGCTGTCAACTAACTCATTTGGCAATGTCACGAATCTTCATTGTGGAAGGTCATGTGAAAGATGGCAATGTATGCCTAAAGGTGTTATTGAGTGACCAGGTGAACAACATCTGTGCACTGCTGTGGCCAGCACTAAATAGGAGACATGAATTCCAGCGTGCCGCTGTAGCTGCAGCTCTATCTCAACTTGTACACTATATGTAATGTTTAATCACATTCTGTGTTTTTCTTGTTTTCCATGAGTAAGAAGTAAGAAGGAGAAATTTTATCGTGTTCACCAGGGACACAGAAAGGTCTATGCAATCGGGAAGACTTGAGCAGCAAAACACCCAGAAGGTGGAAGGATACCACATTAGAACTCTGAGATCCTTCTCCTGCTAGAAGTTGTAGCCTGATACAACTGATGATGAATCAGGCTACAACTTCAGGTGCAGATTTCCTTATGAAACCATCTCATCATCATAACCAAGAGAGCTGTAAGGGATGAGCAGTCTCCAACAAAAGATGGAAGACAAAGAATAACCCATCACTGAAAAAACATTTTTTGTGCTCCACTTGGTTTACTCTAAATCATGCAGTAGAGGAGCAGACATCCTTTTGGAATCCTTGGTGAATGTTCTGAAAGTGCACACTGATGATGAATCTGCTACAGTTCGATGTTTCTCTGTGAAGGGCCTGACACAGGCACAAACTCTTAGCCCACTTACACCTTCAATTGCCACTTAATTATTAGTTGCAATTCATCAAGATTCATGTTTCACATGTATGACTGCTTCTGCCTTTCAGCTGTTCATGGGCACTCTGCACTTATGATCTTTACTGTATTCCTGTCCAATCAAGCACAGTTATTGGCAAATGTGCATGGAGATCAAGATCTTTCTTACATTTTTTAACTTGAAAAAAATTGGAGAGGCTTCATTATCTTCTCCAAATTTTCAGGTTCCTGAACACGGATTAGTTCAGCACGCAGCACTAGTGCTCAACGTATTAGTTGCACGTATGGAGGATGTCGATGAAGATGTCACCCTTGCTGCTGTTCAGGGACTAGCAACGGTGAGTTCTGGCAGCCTTCTCATGTTTGTTTGACTGCATGGTGATCATCAAAGTTATGAACCTTGCAGCAAAGATTAGCCTTATCAGTTGACTTTACACTATGTTCCTGGCAATGTGGTGTACAATTCTGAACATCAAATCAGCCAGTCATTTTAGTCAGCTGAATTCCCAAGGGGCAGGTGTTGGAGGTAGTACCTGAGGACGTTGTTGTGCCAATCTTTCTGAACTTGTGTCTACGGTTAGGCTCCCTGCAGGCAAGTGTAATGTTTGCACTCTACTGTGTACCTCAAGATGTGTTTTCAGCGGTTATTGGACATAAGCAGTTTGATCTTCTTGGTCATTTGATTCTCCAGAACTGTACCACAGTTGTAGAGTATAATATCTTCTTGCACAAACATTGTTTATTGTGAACCATTCAAGGAATTTGTACATCTATTCTGGTGTACTCCATTTTTAGCTTTGGCATTTTTCCAGTGTCATGTTTTGATGACTTGTAAAGATTTAGCAGACTCAACTAAAGGAGAACATGCGGGCAGCATCATTTATGGCCTTTGGATCATTGAGCAGGTTCGCTACAGGTGTTCAATATGAGGCTTTTATGGAGCAGGTTGACACCTCTTTACAATGTCATGTTCACATGATGGTTCAACTTTAAGCTTTCTTGAATGGTATCAAGAACTACAGTGTCATCCAGGAAATGTTGAGATATGATTAGTTTTGCATAATCAAAATGTTTACACTGCATAGTTTCTGAGAGGAAGGTGTCTCACAGGCTCTTCTACCCAGTGTCTCTCATACTAGAATTCTCGCTATAATGCAAGCTGTTGGATGTTTTTTCTATACCAGATGCATACAACATTGCTTCGCCTGGCTTTGCATGTAAATGATGAAGCACCTTCTGTCCGTCTGGCTTGCAAGGTTAGCTCAACCTTTTTTTTTCCCGCTCTTTTTATTTTGAGCACTTGGTGCACTTTGCACACTGACCTGAGAGTTCTCATTAGAATAAGAACCCCTGCCCAGAAACTCAAGTCCATTCAAGTGGTCACTTAGAGGTGGTTGATTCTGATGTGACCTTTTGTATTTGTTCAGGACTCATTAAAGAGGATTTCTCCTTTGCTACATGCTCAAGATATCAGAGCATTGGCCAACTTGCAAACATTTGATTTTGGTCATAGGTAAGCCTTGGATCTTATTAATGTGATAGAAGCTCACATTCCCTACAACCGAGGTATTGGTCATATTCACATAATTGTTTGTAGCTTCTTCATTTTGCATTGTGAACTTTTTGACAAGCTCACATGGTTGCTTTGCAGACAGGAGTACGATGAGTTTGTGAAGGAGTTTGTCAAAAATCTTGTTCTACAGTTCCGTGAAAGGGCTGAGACCTATGTCACCTTAGCAATTCAGGCAAGTTTGAAAATCTATGTGCATGTAATACAGGAATTATTAGCTCGCAAGTCTACTATTATTGCAAGATTCCAGGTGCTATGTATGTGGAACATGAATTAAGAACAGAGCAGTCAAGGTCACAGTAGCAAGACACTATTTCTGACTCAGAGTTTTCACAATCAACTCTCTGTTTTTCCATTCGTTTGCTTCCCAGAGCTTGTAGCAGTATATCTTTCTTAGAGTCATTTCTTGTTTCCTTCTTAGCTTAACTTTAGATGGAGTCTGTTTGACTAGATGAGGAGCAACTGAGAAACAGATATTGAGACTCGATGAAAGGAAAGCTAAAGAAAGAAACATACAATTGAAAATTCAATAAGCTTTTAGGTAGCTATAGAGCAGAGAGCAGCAGCACTGTATACATACTCTTCACTGCCATTGATAAGCACGAGTTTTCCAAATTTTCTCATGTTGCCCATGTCTGTTTTGAATGGTTTCAGGCCTTTGAGAGCCCATGGCCCTTGATTCAAGCAAATGCTGCTTACTTCATGGGCTGCCTTTTGTCAGAGATGGAGGACACCAAGTCTGTCAAGAATTATCTGCCACAGGTATGGGGCATTCATGATGTCACCTGCACCAGTCTGGGTTCCATTGCCCTTAGAGTTTCTAGAGTTTTTGCTTTAGGATGCTGCTCTTGGTGCTGCACATCACTTAGAGAGGAAGATGGATCCAGCACTAAGAGTTTCTAGACATTTCACAGTATCCTCCCTTTGAAATGTCCAGAGTTTCATATTCAAAGGGAGGCCTTTCCAAAGCATCATAGGTTCAAGTAATGCCGCAAGTGTGCAAGTCTTGAGGCTGAATTACAGCCATAGCTTTCTTTGGTGGGGTGCTATTTAAAGGTCAATAATCCACAGGAAATCAATGCTTTTCGTGAACTTCTTTCTAGAGGAAATTTGGAAAGTTCATACAACCAATTGTGTCAAGGTAAGCTTTAGAGCTGGAGGGTGCATCCTCCAAAAGGTGGTCTGTGGCTTTTCCTGCCCCTCAATGCTCTTCCTCAAACCCCTCTAGCTCCATGGGTGCATGTCTATGGCCACAAGGTCACATCAAGTGCAGTTTTACAAGTACTATTTATCTTCCACTCACTCTTCTGCTAACAGGCAAAGGAATGGTGATTGGTGGTTTTCATTTAGGAACAAGCTTGACTTGTTATAGAGGCCAGACATGGTGAAGGATTCTGGAGATACTTAGGTTTGTTTTGCAATATATAATGTAGCAGAGTCTATTGCCATTTCTTGATGTTTATATAGTGCCAGTTTAGCGGAGACATTTTGAGCATTACTGATTATGACATGTAAAATGGAACAGGTGACAGAGGCCCTGGTGAGAATGACTGTACAAGCACCAAGTTCTATAGTCCGAGCAAAGTCTACTCTGGCTTTGAGTATGTTCTTGAGTGAAATTCAAGTATCAAGCAACTCTGACTGTTGTTTACAGGTGATCAAATAATAAACTCTTGGCCACTTTTGGATTTCTCAAGCTTTGGTAAACAGCACTGACAGGTTGTGGTTGCTTTTGCCCAGGTACTGTCTGTGGATGCTTCCAAAGAAACATCCACCAGGAGTGAATGATGTTGTACACAGTGCAACTAGGAGTATGGGGAGATGGTAAGTAGCTACCTACTTCTCAAGCAATGAATCGATGATTTGACAGCAAGAAGAGATAAGCATGCCAACCAAAAGCAAGAAACTTCACATGGCAGTAGCTACATTGAATGCTTGTGCTAGGAACCTATTCAAGGTAAAATGGTAATCCCCTACTGTTGCAGATTTGTTGCAATTTGTGAATTCCAACAAACCATTTGTTGCTGTTTTATTCCTGAATCTCAAAGACTATATTCTAGGAGGTTGTATGCCTTTCAGATCCACCAAGAGCTGTAGAGATATGTGAAGTGGCTAGGTTGCATATCACCCTTAGATATTGAACAAGAAGTGAGATGGATTCATTAGTCACATACCTCATATGGTCTGATTTAAAAGGAGAAGAGGCTTATGTGATAACAGAACACATGTATCACCTCTTTTCAATCTCAATCACTTCCACTTTCTAAAGGAGGTACAACAACCAACATGCTCCATTTGGGAGGAGCCTTGCTAGGCAATCAGCACCATACACCAACATGTGGATTGGGTATACACCAATGTTGGTCTGTCTCATATATACGGTTGGGTTGGATATGAATTGGTATGGTTGGTGTGAACCCTGTTAGATCAAACCCCTACCCTCTTGGTATAGAATTTGACCATACCTCAGACATATCTTGGTTTTATTATCACATCCATTCAAGCTACCAGTATACCTATTATTCACACCAATAGCTTTCTCTTGAGGGTGACTCTCATTCATATCTAGGTTACAACAACCTTTACCTATGTCCTGGTATGTAGAGGTGAGGTTTAGCAATGCATGTGTTATTGGGGAGGATATGGGAATCCTCATCATTTAGCTCTTAAATGGCAAGCTTTGCTTATCAAGGTCTGTCAATTTTTTACCTTCAACAACTCCTTTTTTTTCTTGTTTGTTGTTGCATGCTGACTCATAATTGATCAATAAAACTATTGGTATGTTTCCCTTCACCAAGGCTCACACAACAATTGAAAAAACTGTTAACTACTGTTGTAATGTAATGTCTAATAGTGTGATGCGTGGCCTCTACCTTGAGCAGATATTGCAACATAGTTTTACAAGCTAGAGAGGTATACATTTTTCAACCATAAAATAGGGCCAAACCATTAGTTCAATATTGATCTACACGGGATATGCATTTTGGAGGAGTTGAATATGGAGTGAAAAATATTGTAGACATCAAAGTGAGAGGAATTGGACGGTTGAGTTATATTGAATAATTCCAATGACAAAATGATCATCTATTGTGTGAAAACCCAATTTCCCTAACAATTTTTTTTTAAAATTTTTTTATTGAACAGTTCACGGCAAAAGATACTCAAAATTCAGCAGCTCCCACACCATAAGTCTGAAAATTATGATACTACCTTCATGCCCCCATACTCATAAGCATTTTAGTTGTGATTGAGACCAGACTGATGTATGACAATGACATTAATCTTCATACTTGTACCAGATTGGTACATACAAATTGAAAAAAATTCAATACCTGCACTAGAGCATATATCTTGAAACCAAAATACGAGGCCACCAGATGCCCAGCCTCCAAGAGCCCATTTTGCACAATATTCATGTAAAGAAGCAAAATGTCTTCGTGTATCGGTGTCAGTTGATATACTAACTGTCTAGTACAATGTTTGTTTTTTTTTTTTTTAGCAATTTGCTGGTTTTGCATCGGTAGCAAGCATCCCAAGAGGACTTTAGGAGTAATTGGTGGCAGGTTCCTCCATCTAAACAGCAAAGAAAACTGCTTTCAAATTGCTACCTAAACAAAATCTAAATCTAAATGTCTTGAATATTTTTTCACTAAACTTTTTGGAAAAGAAAGGGAATATGCAACAGAAATTTTTGCATTTTTTTGCATTTGTGCAAAATTTTGCACCCAAACAAATGTTTCAACTAGTGCATGGCTCAAGTAAGTCTTAAGCCCACTTCACACTAGGAGTCAAGGCCAAGGTTGAACTCAAATCAAGCATTCCCATTGCTGCAATCAATAAAATCAGCTCCAAGTGCTTTACATTAGGAGTCAAGGCTGAAAAAGAAAACATTTTTTTTAATCTACCACTTTATGCCCTGACTTGGCCCCAAGGCCGAAAAATGATGAAACCCTCCGAACCATAAATAAATCAAAGCACCCAATAAAGGGGGGAATACAAGGAAAAAATAGGAAGGACATACATCCAAGAAAACAAAAGAACCACCAAAAGAAGGCAAACCATCCAGTTCCTGAACCCCCTCCTATCACGAAAAGCATATCAAATAAGGAAATGGGAGGACCCTTCAAAAGATGCCTAGCCTAGAAAAACTCTCACCTATCACCATAGCACATCTAAAAATAGAGATCACCCTCGGCACATTGTAACACCATTGACACCCTCTACTTATAAATGCGCCCAAAATTGAGAGAAGAGACCTTTTAATGCCTTTCATTCCCCTCATCATGTTGACACATTGATGAAAAAACTCGTCCACTTACTAGTGTAGACATTTGAAAACCTCTATAACTAGAGGGAGAAACATGTATGCCGAAAATTGAACACGATAAAAACATTCCTTCATCTAAGTCACGACTTCCATCACAACCCCATGAGAAAGAACAAATAGCGACACTAAATCAACTTGAATGGGTCAGCAATGACAACCTTTGCCAACATACAAACACCATCAACTAATAACACAATGTCAACTCATCAGTGAGAAAATTGTAGGGCGAAGGGCAAAAAAAATTGGGTTTGCTTTCACAAAACATGAAATGTTGCATTTTTTACAATGGCTACAAAAGCATTTCACACAACATCATGCGAGGCCATCCTTTCCCAACCATGCATGTAGCAAAAAGGATGGATCCCCATAAGATCCAAAGGCTAGCTACAAATGCAGTGTGACACCCTAAAGAATAAAGGACGGGAAAAATTCAACATAATGTGCAATGCAATGGAAAAAATATCTAAAGGCAAGTGAAAAAAAGGAATGATTAGTCGGGCTAACAACCAAGCACCAACATTTGGTCCTACACACAATTTCAAGTGTGTTCAATGAAAATCAAATGGTAAATCAAAAAAGATGCCCTAAAGGAAAGGTTGTGCAATCTTTCAAAAATATTTTTCTAAAAGTGATATGTGCATTTCTCGACCAACTATTCAAAAGAGGGGACACATGTTGTAACCCCCAAGGGAAAGGATTTCACACTCATTTCAAATGTGCCTAAAAAGGGATTGGCCTTGAGCTACTCACACCAACCACCTCCAACAAAAATGGGCAAAAATCCAACAAAAACCTAAAAGCTATGATAGGGGATACTAAGGCCCAACTCCCTGGATAAGCAGTTGGAACAATTACCTTACAAGAAATCAACCTTACACCCCCACTAGAAATGGGGAAAGCCACTTACCAACGGACTAAAGGGGCTTCATGGCATTCCAATGAGCCTAGACCCAAAAGAATCTCAAAAATTCCCATAAAGGTGGAATTACAAAACAATGAACTAATTCCAAAACCCTAGAAAAAGGGGGAAACAATGAAGCAAAAAGGAAAGCCTTTGGGCCAAACATTGAAAGAAGATTCCAAAAACCACTTGGACATCCATTAACTTTGGGAGCACATATGCATGTTAAACATCCATGACTAAAACCTAGACTGCAAAAAAGATGAGGGAAAGAGGTAGAACCAAAGGGGATGCCAAGGATCTTGATGCCACCAAGGGGGCAACAAAATTTGGAAAGGGGACAAACACAAGAAGTAAGCCAGATGGAGCCCAAGCTAAACACTTACTAGGTTGAACAGACAACCCCATAAAATCTAATTGGGAAGCAAAATGATCAAAGGCAAGAGAGACAGCATGGGCAAGGTCGAGGATATGGGTGTCATCGACGAGGGAAAGGAAGAAATAACAAGGGAGCCCCAAAGAACAATACAAAACGTGAAAATGAGCCAAGGCAAAAAAAGGCCTTATAAACAAATCACCTTGGCGGGTGCCCATTGAAAAAAAAATGATAGATTAAGGCCCTGAGGAAGAATGATGACTAAAGTACAAACGAATTTGAAGGCCATAAAAAGAATGAACAAAAAGAAAAGTTATGACAATTGGCCCCTCGTTGCCTGAAACCCGGGGAAGATGACCTTACACAAGATGGTGTTGAAAATGTTTGTAATGTTTACCAGGAGCACCACCCAATCAAAATTGGTTTTTAAAGCAGCATGAATACCATGGACCACAACCTCACAACCTCCTCTAACCACCACCCTAAATTGATATGGCGATAAATGAAAAACATGAGCCTCACATGAGCCATTTGGACCTCTACAGCACAAGTTATGACAAAAAGAAAGGTCAAGAGTCAAACTGGCAATTTGATTCCCAACCATGAAAAGTCAGGAATCAACCCGACCCCGGTTTGTGCAGATGGAGTGCGACACGCCATTGGAAAGCTTTCAATTTCGAAATGGTTAAAGTTGATTTACCCAACTAAAGAAAAGAAAAGGGTGAAAAAGTGTGCTCAAAGCTCATGGCCATGTTTTAAAATCTTCATGGTAGCAAGTAGCTACAAGAGCTGGTGATGGTGTGCACATGATGATCATGAAAAATAGAGATTGCAGACCAGGAAAGCAACTACCAAAAAACCCAAAAAAATGCAAATAACTTTGAAAAACTAAATTGAAGAAGAAAAGTGAGCACCGCACTACTTTAGTGGTTAAGAGTTAAAAAGTTAAAAAAAGGATGCCTATCAACTTGGGAAGCCAATTTGCAACCCTAGGGGCCAATGTTGGTGCAATAAAATATTGTTGTTTTGATGAAATCCACATTGTACGATCAAACTAAACCTTAAACCAAACCCTATAATTTTTTTCCTTCTTTTTCATTTTTCGATCCTCTTATTGAGCTTTTGTGCTTGTTTATGAATGTTGGAAGGAGTTTTTTGTTTTTTCTATATGACCATGAAAAACATATAAATTACAAGAATCTTGTGTCTATGATTATCCATGATGATTTGAGTTTTGGAGTTTAGCTTGAGAAAGGAAGCAAATATGACAAGAAGAATCATACAAGAAACAATGAAAGCATAGGAGGGGTTGAAGCCTTGGGCCTTGCTTTTTTGCCTTAATGGCTTTACACATGAACTCATTGGGCCCTAAATAAGTATTATTTTACTAGTAACTTGGGGTCAAACAACAAGGCAGGAAATGCTCAAATTTCCCATTATTAGCCTCAAGATTTTTTTGGACTTGACTCCTAGTCTAAAGTGGGCCTTATATATTTCCATTTCAACTACATGTGTATATTGTTGATGGAGTGTTCCCTCAAGGAGCAATTGGGAATTAGTACTAGGGTTGGCTAGGTATTAAAAGCATGAAAAACCCCCCATTGATTATCAATTTGATTATATACCTACTTTACCATTGGAAGGGAAATGGGAGGTAAGAAAAACCTATAAGAACTATCAAGGGTTTGATGAGGAAAGAACCTCATGTTTTAAAAGACAATATTTTACAGCTTTTTCACTTGAAAATTGGTTTGGGTTGTTGTGAATAAAACTAGGTCTCTAAATAGTAGAGGTGGGAAGAGCCTTTAGTGACACATAATTATTTTGAATGATACATCCTTGATTGTTAAAAACTTCATTTGCATGTTGCAACATTGAAAAAAAATGACAACAACATTAACATGTACATCATGGTAGCAAATATGATCTTCATGCAAAAACTTTATTGAAATTTAGGGTTTATGTGAATGGTAGTAAATTTTGAGTTTTGAATTTATAATGTATAGTTCAAGTATTAGTTTGTAGATTAAACAAGGCTTCACAATGTTTAATGTTACACTTAATGTTCTGATGTCCAATATCTAACCACAATTTGTACCACAAAACCCTTGTCAAAATGGAATTTGACAATGAAGGGTGTCAATTTGATATCTTTATGACCTATGTTAGAGTTCATCAAAACTTTGTAATAGTTCCTCAAAGTGTTGAAAGTGATAGTATTTTGAAATGGGCACCAAGTTTATCATGTGAAAATCAAAAACCAATTATGTTAGTGCACCAATTTCATCACATGGAAGTGAAGTTGGCAATTTCATTTTATTTGTTGTAGAAAACCTTTTGAAAGCTTTGCATGCACAAGTTAATCTTGGGAAGCCTTAGAATGCACCTTCTTTATTTGGGCCTTTTCTCGTGTGAACGACATCAAAATTGTAGACTTTGTCAATGTTCAAGCTATGTCCTACGTAGTGTGCTACAATGAGTCTTGGTATCCTTGTTCAACTTACTAGGTGTATGAAAGAAAAATTACCTATTGCAAAGCAAATGATGAGGAAACACATGGATGTCAAACACTCTAAGCTTTAAGAAACTATTCATAGAGGTGAATAATATCACAAGAGATCCATTAGTTTGATGAGTTGCTAAAAAAAGGCCTAGATTCAATCCATGTGTCATATATGTTGATCCTTTTTCTTAAGATAATGAACAATAGCAAACATTTTTTTAAGATCTAACTATTTTCATCACAAAAAGATGTGTACCAATTTGAACTACAGAAAACATTTGGCTACAATGGATGGGGTTGTAATTGTGTCCTCATTTTGTTTTCCTTCTTAATTAGTCTTCAACAAATAGGTGTTACCCAATTTAGTAGAGAAGAACAAATCTTTGTATGTGTTGCATCCCTTGTTTGAATGTTATTCTTTGGATGTTAATGGATGCACATGATGTATTTGTAATTGTTTGGAAATATTTTATTTTTGCAAATTGGCAACCCATGATGTTACCATGGAGATATTTGAGGTTATTAAAACGATCAAGTAAATAATTGTACTAAAACTTTAAACTTTGTTAGACAAGTACAATGTCAAGAACAAAAATTTGCCATATGTGAAAAACTTGTGGGAGTAATGATCACAATTCTAATGTATGTGGTTAGTTGTGACAAATTTGGGTTGGAAGACCCTTTTCAAGACGCCTATTTTGGCCATGCCATGTGAAATGCTTGCCAATATGGTACATCAAATGAAAAAGTTTCTACTAGATTGCATGAAACATTTATGAAATATTCCCATCTTAACTTTTAGATATGCATTACATGGTCAATTGTCTTTGGAAAAGGACATCAAAAATGGACAAAGGCATGTATTGAAGCAAGATTGCAACCAAGGAAATTAAACATGCATATGAAGATGAGGTGCTGCTACATCTTTTTAAAAATTTGGTTCATCATGTTATTTCTTAATGATTTTAAAATTATGGTTGGAAACTAAGAGTGCTTGTGTTTTTAGCATAATTCTATTCATTATTTTTGTATTGTAAAAAAAACAACTATGGCTTTTAGTTTCATCATGTTGGTTGATGATTTTGAAACTCTTCATTAAAAACTTTCTATCTTATTAAAAAAAAAGAATATTTCAAGTGTTAATACATATGCTCCAAATTCCATTTTCTTCATATAATGTGCTTCCTAGCCTTCATGATTTGGGATTATAATGTTGATAATAAGACTTGATGAACCTTGCTCTTCATCACAAATGTCAATTAAGGAAGTTGATATAATTAAGTATTTCATTAAGACCACCTTTGAAATTGTTTGAAACAAAAAGAAAAATCAATTAAAAATTGTAAAAGTAGTCCAATTCATAATAATTTCATTGTTACGATTACTCACCAAGAGCTACTTTCATGACTTCTCTGATTGTAAATCAAATAGTAATCTACAATATTGTAAAATTTGATTTTGATAATTGCAAACTTGTTTCACAATGTAAATTCAATCGCTAAGCCTACCACATTAAACATATTGCTTTTGATGTTATCTCCACATTACATGAGTCAAATTCACAACTTCTTTTGTTTCAAATCTCATTTAAATGTCAAAGTTAATGGCTTGCATGCACAATATTGTTTCATTTTTTGCAAACAAATTAAGTTTGGGGGTGAACAAAATTAATGTGTTGGTGTTCATTGTTAATGCTCATTTGTAGGTCATTTGGCCAATCTAATTCTAATGGCAAGTTGAATAATTTGTGTCCTTTTCAATTGAAATATCTTTTTTTTGTTACAAAATGTAGACTTTAAACATAAAACTTTGTTTCCTTAAAATATGTTTTTCTTGAACATTTGCTTACATATGGGTGAAGTTAAGTGACTCACTTTTGACATTTTGAAAACTTCACATTTTACATCAATTACAATTTTTTAAAAATTAAAATTATTAAATAAAAAAATTACAATTATCCACTATTTTAAAAATCAAATTTATTGGCAGACCACTTCTTAATAGCATTTAGACATGTGATTGGCCCAAAAATTCACGTGAAAGTTTGAATACAAGTTGAAATGGACTATAAATAATAAAAAATGATGAAATTTATTGTATTGGGAAAATTTGAATGCGTTTTATTCTTAAATTCCTCATTTGACAATGGTGTACTTTCAAATATTTTGACATTACTATGACATAATTTTTGAATTCACATTTGCATAACATCAAAGCAATGTAGTGTCATCATTTCAAATGTCCATTGCAAGTCCATTATTTTTTTAAGACTCATTTTTAAAAATATGATTCTAGTAAAGCGCAACATGGACAATTAATTTTGAATATGGATTCAAATTTTAGTTCATTTAATTAATAATCTAAAAAGAACTTTGATTGTGGCTATCCAAACTTTTAACCTCTATGTGTTTTATTGCCTCTTTGATTTGGGTTCTATATTTGATAATAAATCCCAATTGCACATAAATAAGGGATTAGTTTATAGCATCATTTTGTTTATGGGTCATTTGTTCAATGTTGGCCATGATTGTTTATTTGTTTTTTTTGACAAGGTTTCAACTTAATACTAATTCTAATGATGATGATTCATTATAAATAGTTTAGGTAGGAGGGCTATAGGGTCCCATAGTATTTTGTCCAACAAAAGTTTTGCCCAAAATGTGTTTACCCCATTCCCACATAAAGAATGATGGAAAGATGTTTTTTCAAATCTATGTTTTAAAAAAAAAAATCCAACACAATATTCACAAATAGATTTTCAATCCCTTTTCCACTAAGTTGAATTTCGTTTTTCTTCCCATTCAATTTGAATTCAATTCAAATCAAATAAATTTAAATTCAATTGAATGGGATTCCATTCAAGGTGCGTGCAATGTCATTCAATATTTTCATTCAAATGAAATTTATTTTTCGCAAATTCAATGCATTTTTTCCATCAATTGATTGTCACTAGTAAAGTGTAGTAATGTGAAGCCCAAGTTGATAATTATTTTATTGTTACAGGTAGGCTAGTTGTCGCTTTTGAGTATTATCATGTGTGGGTTGTATGTCATTTGTTCGATGCTTGTGGTGGTGGGAAGTTAACAAGTGTTCATTTTGGTTTTGATTGTTATTTGTTTCAATGTAGTGTTGTAGACCAAAAGTTTTGTTTTTAAAGCATTTTCATAGTTTTCCTAGGTCATGTTGGATCCTAGCTATGGTGAACATAATCATGTTGGTGCTAGGTCATTTGGTCAATGCAATATATCAATGTAATATGTCGGATTAAGGATTGCTATTCTCTTATGGGATAAGAAACTCTCCCTACCGAAAAACTTTAGTATTTAGGTTTTCAGATTTTAGGTTTTCCAACTTCAAACCCAACCAGGAAACCATATTAATAAAAGATGTGAACGTGATCTGACAAAACATGAGCAATTTATCAAAGCTCATTCTCAGTTCCATTTGTTATGAAGTAAAAAAGGGAACTCCTGAGACTTGGTAGGTAGATTTCAACTAGAAGATGGGGTCAACACTAAACTGTAATTATAAAGGACTTTAATTCACTCTTTCAGCTCTTTGAACTCCATTTGCAAAGGAGCAATGTCTTAGGATTCTAAGCTCTCGGGAGTTTATAATTGTTAGGTGACTGGTCTATCTACCCTAGTAGCAGTTTAGCTGATGCTCAAAATGGAAAGGATATATCAGAATTTGCTTGAGTCCAAACATCGAGAGAGAGAGAGAGAGAGAGAGACACACACACACACACAGACACACATATGACAAGCTCTTGGTGTTCATACAATCTTGACTGATGTGTTTTTATGTTTTATCCAACAAGTTCTGACAAGTACTTAGGATTCTGTTATCTCTGTTGTGAATCTCATGCTAATCAAGTGAGAAAGTCTTTTGTAGATTTGATATCTTGAACAAAGCTGACACTTCTACTACATTGGGTGGGAACCTCTTCGCCCAAAAATGATCAAATTTCAAAGTTGGGGAATTGGTGAAGATGGGTTGCAAAATTAAAAAAATTGATCAAACTATAAAAAAAATCAAAAGTTGGGTTGATGGTGAAGATGACGGGGTTGTAAATAAAAATTATTAAATCATGAATTCCAAAAGTTGGGCAAATGTTGAAGATGGCATTTAAAAGTTTAAAAAAATGATCAAACTTTGAAATTCAGAGTGTGGAAATGGTGAAGATGGGTTGCAAATTAAAATTTTAGCAAAACTGGAAAATTCAAAGTGTGGAAAATGGTGAAGATGAGTTGTAAATTAAAATGAATCAAACTGGAAAATTCAAAGTGTGGAAGATGGTGAAGATGAGTTGCAGATTAAAATTTATCAAACTGGAAAATTAAAAGTGTGGAAAATGGTGAAGATGGGTTGCAAATTAAATATTTATCAAACTGGAAAATTAAAAGTGTGGAAAATGGTGAAGATGGGTTGCAAATTAAACATTTATCAAACTGGAAAATTTCAAAGTGTGGAAAATGGTGAAGATGGGTTGCAAATTAAAAAATTATCAAACTGGAAAATATCAAAGAATGGAAAATGGTGAAGATGGGTTGTAAATTATTTTTAAAAACTAACTCTGATATTCAAAGGTGAAGGTGAGTTGTAAGTATTATGAGCACTAAAATATGCATGATTGATAAGGTCACCACAAATCAAAGCCCAAACAAAAAAACATTGCTCACTGACTCACTCATTCATTCTTGGATGCTTTTGCACCTTACCACACCCCAAGCTAGTTTCAGATGCCACACTGGTAGGTACCCATTTGTCCACATGGTGTGAGAATTCCAGCCAAATCTGGTGTGTTCAACATTGAACAATTCACAAAAAGAAGAACCATATCCCTCTGCTGCTGGGTCTTCTGGTACACACTCAAACTGGTGAATAGAAAGTGGACTTGTTTTTGGAAACCATTTATGAAAGCTCTAATGGAATCCAATGTTGAAGCTGACAAAATATCACATGTAACTTACTGTACCCACCACACTTGGAATGAAAACCGCTTGTCATATATACCTTGCACTTCCGTGTGTGTGTGCTATATCACAAAATGTGACCATTTTTAGTAGGTAAAGTTTGCGTGATTTTATGAATGTTTTTCTAAAACTTTATGTTGTAAGTACTCAAGTAGTGCCAAGATGTATGTTTCTTATTTAGTAGGGTAAGAGCTGAGATTTGAAGCATCCAAAGGTGTGTGAGAAGAGAGAGAGAGAGAGAGAGAGAGAGAGCCACAAAAATCTAAAACTTTTTGTATACACAAGAGTCCATGCCACATGGGTTTGATTTGCAAGGCCACCTACTTCCATTTTCATACCCAGATTTAATAAAATTTCCTTACTTGATGGATACCACTGAAAGAGGGGATGGGGGGGTGAAAGCAGAGGAGATAGGAGGTGAAACAGAGGGTGACTTTATGGATAACTCTAATGGCCCAATTTGGTCTTTTTTATAGATTTATCTCTCTTTGAGTCTAGTAGAAATCAATTCTTTGTTCAATCACCCTTTTAGCATGACATTATTGTCATGATGGGTGGTCCCTAACCCATTCTATATTTCTATTGGTGTTTCAACATGGTTGCAACTTGCGACATGGTGCTTCCTTATTGCAAGCATTTCCTACAACTTGTTCCTATGTATGGAGAATCCTTCTTGAATTTAGTATCTCCACCTCAATTTTGCCCAATATCGAAAATTTGAAGAAAGTTCACAATATTTACTATGTGTGAAAAGGAATTAATACATGCACCATTTTGAGATATGAAATGCTTCCAAGAGGATTCACTATTGTCGAAACACATGTTTGATTGATTCAAGATGAAGGTAGGTGGAAGTGCTTACATGCTTATGATGAACTAGTATACCTATGCATCTTGCCGATGTAAGGACCAAAGCTTAGAGATGACACCTTATTTGATGTAAATTGGAAATTTGGTGTGGTAAAGGCATGCTAAAAAGTAATTAGTTTAAGCAATGTACCTCTGAGTAATGATTGAATGTGCAAAGGAAAATATTATATATAGACCACTTGGTAATTGGAGTAACAAAGTTGGTTTATGTTGATTTGATTGGATTCATGAACATACACACATATACATATATCATGTACTATATACATCCGATTACAAGAGAATCATAGACCAAGGAGTACCTACATGTTTCCAACTCCGAATATCCCAACTAAAAGCACAAGGAAGGTTTTGTTGGCAATGAAAGGGGATGACTAGCACAACCCTAGTGAAAGTGAAAGACTCTATTTATTTTGGGCCAGAGTGAACTACCACCCAAAAGCCCAATATGTAGGATGGATGGAATGTGGACAGAGAAACACTTTTTCATTATATTCCTGTCCTACAGTGTGGTTAGCTATGTACTAACCTTCCACATGTATCATCTACCTACCTAATAGTAGTCACCAAGTGCTTTAGGGTTTGTTGCCTTTTCATTTCTTTGCTAATGAAGCTTTGCATGATCTGAGCTGAGCTGAGCTGAGCTGAGCTGAGCTGAGCTGATGATGATGTAGGCTGGGTAAGTTAACCCTAATGAAACCCTAAACCCATTCTCATGAACCTTCACAGGTGATGAGAGAAAATATGCCTTGGAAATGACTTGATTAGGCAATTAATTGGGGACATTTTAGTGGCCACTAATTGTGGAGTTAGAACCCCAATAACTAGACTGCACTAGGATTGATGATCATGCTTTTGAATTGATTAATGTTTTCTCATTAACTTTCATTGTTGTGAGAGTACAAGCAGCCATAAAAACAAGCACCCATGATGGGTAGGAGAACAAAGAGGGAGGAATAGTCATTAGCCTAAACTTAACTGGCAAGCTTGAGAACAAAACACATCAAGTACATGAGTGTCAGAGCAGCTACACATTTTCAAAGTCAATTGATAAGCCATGCAATGTGGCAATGCAAACTTAGTGGCACTTGGTTTGCATGGAAACCCCATATGTTGTTGTTGTTGTTGTTGTTGGAGTTGGTGGGCTTTTCAGATACACAAACAGAATCCCAGGCTATTCCATAATACAGGCTATAATAGAGTTTTCCTTAAATTCACCCTATCTTCACCCTCTCTTTGGGCCCTCCTTTCACCCCCCCCCCTTATCCCCTGTTTGAGTGACGTCTGCATAGTAAGGAAAATTTTATTAAATCTGGGTACGAAATGCTGAAGCTCAGCATTTAATGCACAAGGTTCCAGAGTAATTATAGTACTCGTACATGTATGAGTAGTGAAAATATACATAACAGTAGTGGAGGTGCTCAGGCAAAAAGAAAAGAGGGGTTCAAAATAGGATGAAACTCAGTTTACCACAAAAAAATTGGTGCTTGATTCGCCCCCCTTTTGATTGCTAATGTACTTTTTTTGCACATTCTTTAAAAAATCTCGCCCAGTTTTGGACCAAACTTAAGGTTTTGGTGCTTTGTTTTCCTGACTTTACAAAAAAAAAAAGAAAAACTCTAATGGATTATAAAGTTATTCGAAAAGTCAGGTGATTAGGGGGCAAGAATGGCCAGTTTCGACATAATAGGGCATCAAATGCGTAACTGAGAATGAAATTTTACAAAACCAAATAATTGGGACCCAAACTAGTTTTTCCTCCAATTTTGGTGATAAACTAAGTTTCATGACCTAAAACCCTATTTCCAAAACTGGTTTGTCACCATTTTTGGCCTGGGCTAATTGCAGGGCCACAAACAATGGGACATTCCGAGTGTGAATTGCTATTAGTAAGTTATTTCCGTTGGGCTGAAGTATGTGGTTAGGACCTAAGTTTGGGGGTTGGGGGGCGGGGGTCATTGAGCAACGATTTTATAAGACATTATTTTCATAGGTTACATTCGGGAAGGTTGCATTACACGACACGAACTTTAGCCTTTCTTCAGCTACCCACCGATGAATAATAATGATCCAATAATCCGATAGGTAGTTTAAATGGGGTTAAGACATAATTAGGACTACCTGGGTTAGGCATGTGTTTTTTTTTAAATTATCAAATACATGAGTTGGAAGTCCAACTACAAAACCACCGTTTGGGTTTAATTTAACTCATTCCAGCTGCACTTGACCATACCGCTGGGTTTTATGAAGGATCGGGCAAAGAATCTAAATAATGTAAAAATAACGAATGCTCCAATTACCTAAGGTCTCTTGGTCCAAAATTCGATGTTTTCCGGGGCGTAATATGACCACTAGGAGGCCTCATTCAAAGGTGTGGAGTTTCAAACCTGACAATGGAAAAACTTGCAGATTCTTAATTTTACACTAATTATTAAATTTTATTATTTTTGGCACAAGTAAAAAATAATAATTCAAAATTTTTGACAAAATCGTGAAAAATAATTTAATTTATGCTGAAACCGTTCATACACTACTCGATATAAAAAATTGGGTATACAATAGTAACACAAGTATCGAAAGACCCTGCTTTTATTTTTCAAAAAATTGGCTAAATTGTGGCTAACTTATTTTATGGACGATCGTCACTTTGGCTAGATCAAACCCTTTATAAAAAATTATTAAAAAAAACAAAAAAAACATTGCACATATGGCCAACTGGCCTCACCCCAAAGTGACTCACTAGAAGGGAGAATGTGCACTTCAAGTCTCTCTAGTACACATGTCCCTCTCTATTGTACACTTAGTGAGTGCAGAGGGATCCAAATGTCTGCTAGCTAACCCTAACCCTAACCCTAACCCTTGATGAGTTGGTGTGTAGAGGAGGGTGTATGTACCCAAAGGGCCAGAGTGAACTAGCACCCACCAGCAAACCATCCACTGGATGCCCGTTATGATGACTCCTCCGTGGATGAACCTCACCTGAGTTAATATCGGGTTTCACCTCCGTAATCCATTCTCTAAGTAGTAAGGGCTGTTTTTACTATTTACCTACCAACAACTTTTCAAAATTACCACCTTAATTAATTAATTAAATATTAAATTTTACTACGATACCTACCTGGTGGTAGCTACCGGGTATCATGGTAATTTATTAAAAATAAAAAATGACAAGTAAAATTTCGGGTAATGACCATGGCTTTGGCCATTACCTTACACTTACTATCCTTCCTTCATTGAGTTTGGTGATATTTTTTGGTGTTAAGTCTAAGTCACCTTCACGTATACTTGGATTCACAATTTTGCAAAGTTTATATGCCTTTCACTTGGTTTTGGAAATTGTTTTGAAGTTTATGTATGTTTTACTTGGTTGATATATATATATATATATGTGTGTGTGTGTGTGTGAAATTCATAAGTACCCAAGTAATACCCATAGACGTATTGAGATCAATATAACTCACCAACATTGTTTAAACCTTATCAATTGGATGTGGCTCATCACACAAGGGCTCTTTGCCTTGTATTGCAAAGGCTTGAACAAAACCATGAGAGATGCTTCAACCTTTTGTCTTCAACCATTGAGAGTTATGGGTTAGTGTAGATTTAGATTCAAGCATAAACCGCACACAACATACACTACAAGAGAAAATGATTTCCCTCACACAAAAAGCCGTGGCTTATGACACATGTGTGAGAAACTTTGGTAAGTTCATTCATTATCACATTCTCTTCTTGTGGTGCAAGGTGAACAAACCATCATCATCCAACCTTAAGCTTTAAAAGACGAATAAGAAGACCCTCAAGTTTGGCAGGTTTTAAATCAACAATAATAAGTTTTTAATTAATCGTAAAACCCTCCTCCTTGGATTTATTTCTTAGTAAGTGTATTAAGAGAGCGTGCCACAAAGCATAAAAAAACCCAATTCACATTTCAAAAATTGAAAAATGCCTAAAGACATGGTCATTCAATTTTTTTTGGGAAAAAAGCTCACAAGTGCAACAAGCATTCTGTTTTCCAAAATTGCACATCATGTGTTTGAATATTTCTTCATGATATCTAATGGGCACCTGGTGGGTACCATTTGGGGGATTTGGAGAGGGAGGGAGTTTAGGGTTTAGAGAATCCAAGTGAAGGTGAAACCAAACACATTAACTTAGTTGAGGTTCAATCCACAACAACTGAGTTTTTAATGGGCATCCAATGGATGGTGCACTGGTGGGTGCTGGTTCACTCTGGCTGGCGAAGGGGAATAGGTACCTTGGTAGAGTACATGACCAGTGTTCAAAGCAAATGTGTGTGTCTAGATTACCAAATGAAGTGAAAACATGTGTTGTGTGTCCTGTGCAATATCACAAAAAGATATGTTAACTCACCAAACAAACTAGTACCCCTTTACTCTCCATCAACAACAACAACATCAACAATAAGGTTACTACCTGCTTACGTAACCATGTTGCATTCACACTTGATGTTAAATCAGTTTTCAATGAAAATCTAGGTGGCATCCTAAGTGACACTCATTGTTAAATGGGTCGTAGCTTAATGTTAAGTGAATGTCTAACTTAACATAAAATTTTCATGACAAGTAATTTATGTCTTCTTCATGATAAGTAAATTTATGTCTTCAATGACTATAATATGATGTTTAGGGGGGGCTAGTTAACACTAGTGTCCCTAACACCAAGTGTGAACACACCTTAAAAAATTATAGGTAAGCGACCAAACAAAGTCATGAAAATGTGTATAACACGAAGAAACCAAGTTATCATCACTCCCAAAAAAATACACCCAACTTTTTGTAAGCAAGGGATGTGTCACACTTGTGTTCTTTTGCCATTTACATTAAAAAAAGAAAGTATCTTACGACAAAAAGAAGAATTAATGAAAACTCAAATATTTCAGCATGCAAAAATATGATCTTCAAAAAATCCCCTCCAAAAGAAAGCAAAATCCCTCCAGATATTATAACTCTATAATAATTAATCTCAAGTTTCAACACAAGCCAAAAGATCATATAATCCTCATATAAAAATTAGAGCTATTATTACCTAAGGGCCAAAATCCCTTAAGCTACTATACTCTATAGTGAATCTAGACACAATATCCTTTGCCTTTGAAAGGCAAGGCCAACAACAAAAAATAATAATTATCACACTCAAAAAATTAAACCCAAGAAAAAGAAGAGTGGGAAAAGGATTGAAATTCATTCCTTGCTTTTCAAATTGGATGATTATGGTACATACTGGACTCTAAGATTTAAACAGCTGGCTTATTATTTACCCAAAAACCCAAAAATAAAATAAAATAAAATAATTAAAGGAAGGTTTATCACATACTTCTCTAGCTCTGATAAAAAAATTAAGTTTAATAATTTAAACAGCCTGATAAATACCCAAAAACAAAAAACAAAAAAAAAAAAAAACCAAGCAAGCTCTGCATTAAGCTTAAAACCCCCTTTGATTTTGTGCCTCAAGAAGAGGATCCCAGGCTGCTAGCCCCTAGGCTTAGTATATAGCATAGGCTAGGTTCATGCTACAACGACTCTCTCTCTCTCTCTCTCTCTCTCTCTCTCTCTCTCTCTGGCTGGGTAAGTACAGAACAGCAAAGTGTTTTATTTTTATTTAAAATTAAAATTAAAATTAAATTAATTTTTAATTTTTAATTTTTTAGTGTTGTAGCTAAAGTGGCAAAATGAAACACACTAGGATTTAGCCAAATTTGGCTACAAGCTAACTAGATATGGAAATAAAAAAACTTCCTCCTATAATTTTTGGCTACCCTTACTTCAACCCCATGTATAGAAAAGCTGGCTATTTCTTTCTTAAAATGTGGTTGAGTTATGGCCTTCGAAGATCTCCCAAAAAAAAGAAGAATTTAGCACATTTACTATTTAATATAGCCAGAAAAATATTTTTGGCTATAGATATATAGACAGCCAGAAAAAAGCTGGTAGTAGTAAAACTAAGCAAAGCAAAGCAAAGTTGAGCTGGTGGTGCTCTATATACTTCGTTACAGTGTACTTTGTGTTTTGCAGAAGTGGGTGTCTGTTTTTCTCTTGCACAAAAGCACAACTTGGAATACAAGCTTTTTCAGCTGCTTGTTTGTTTGGTTGGTTTTTTGTTTCTTTGCTTGTTTCTTCATGGATCTTCTCATCATCAAGAACAAGCTAGTTTTCATCACCACCCACTTTTGTATTTTCCCATAAGTGTTTTTGTCTCCTGTACTCTGAGTTGGGGGGTGGGGGGGTGCTTTGAAGTTTGGACTCTTGGGTAAACTTGTTTTGGGTTGTTTTTTTTTTCTTTTGTTTGTTGTCTTCTGAAGCAGAAGAAGGAGAAAGGAGCTGCTGCCCTTATCATCAAGCCTCTGCGGCTCTTAGCTTGCTTGGTGAGCAGAAAGTTCCAGTTGGTTTTCTCTCTCTTCCATTTGTGTGTTTGTTTTTGGTGTTTTTGAGTGGTTTCTTTTGTTTTGGAGGGGCTTGCAGGAGTTCGGGTTGTGACTCCGTACTTTGTCTCTTTTGGGAAGAAGACGAAGAAGAAGAAGAAAAAGAAGTCGTTGTTTTTGTTGTTGGGGTCTTGTAGGAGTGCATTTTGTTGCGAGAAATCGGTATGTTTGGTGTCAGGAGGAGCAATGAGAGCAGCAAGGTTTGTGAGCTGGAGGATGAATTGCTCACTTTCTTTGTGATACTTTTCTATTGAGTTTTGGCAGCAGCTGGAATAGTACATATTGAGGAGGAGGAGCAGGAAGGAGTAAGGAATACTAGGAGAGGGAGCTCTAGAGGTGGAACCTTCTACACAGACGGAAAAAAGGAGCTGGTTGAGCATTCAGTGAGATGAGGATCTTCAGTGTATTCTCGGAGGACTACAGAACTTGTCAGAAACTGCTGTTGCAAGCCCAGCTCTTCTGTCTTCTCGTCATCGTCCTCTCAGGTGGGTGTGTGTGTTTTCTGGAGCTGCCTCTTGTTTGCATTTCGGTTGGTTTTTTTGCTTCTGGATGGTGGATTTTTTTGGGGATGGGGGAATGGGCCGGTTATTGCAAACAATGTTTTCTTTTATTAGTTAGTTAGTGTTTTCTGGAGCTTTTGCAGGAGAAGTGATAGGCAGGAGCAGCTCATGGAACACTGGATCAGAAGAAGTTGAAACTACAAGTGGTCATGGTGGTGGTCTTCATCTTCTTCTTCGTCCTGAAGCTCGTGTGCTACAACAGGCGGAGCAATGGTGCGTTGCAAAGGAAGGTGAAGCCAATTCTGCTTTACAAGGAGCACTGGATTGGACTTGTGGACCTTTAGAAGGGCAAGGGCAAGTGGACTGCTCTCCCATTCAGTCTACTGGCATCTGTTACCTGCCAAATACTCTACAAGATCATTGCAGCTGGGCTTTCAACGAGTACTACCAGCAACATCTCACTGGTGCCGATTCTTGTGACTTTGGTGGAAATGCTGTTATCACCACCACCAACCCAAGTAAGCAAAAGCCCAAGCCCAGCTGCAGATTTTCTTTTCCCCCAAGCTGCAGCAGATTTCTCATTCCTGAAAATAAAAAGAAACAGATAATCTCAAACCCAACACCTTGTAGCAAGCAACATTCCTGGCAGAAAAAAAACTTCTGACACTTGATTTCTTCAAGATTGTGTGGCAGTATTGCTTTAAAACTTCATTGACCCAATCTTGACTTTCTTTGCAGCAATGCTGAAATTTTCTTCTAATGAAATGGGTTTCATTGTTTTTAAAAATGGGTTCAAATCCTTTTGTTGCTAAATTTGTTTGCATCTTTTTTTGGTGCATTCTCTCTTCTCTATGAAGACTTTCAAATTTCTGTTTTCAAGAGGAAACTTTCTTCTTCTGCAAGCTATATTCATTTAGTGGCAGGATTCTTGTTGTAGCGTATATTAGTATAGTTTGGGTCTGTTGTGCATTAATGTCAAACTGTGTGAAACTGGTGAACTCTGATGCAGGTACAGCCACATGCACTTACAGTGGAACTGGAGTGTATGTTTTTCTCTCTCTCTCATTTCATTTCATGCTGCTAGTTCTAGAAGTACTATAGCAGGTTTCATTCTTTTTCTAATTGTCTAACAAATAACTGTTTCTTTGTAAGTAATGGAATGCAATCTGAAATACATACAATTTTGAAGCGCAGATGATTTTTGCAAGTTCTGTAGCAAAGGTACTCTGGCTGTGAGCATTTATCTCTAGGGAGCTGAAAGTATTTAGCAGTTCTTTTGCTAAAATCTTTGGACTTTTGGGTTGTCTTACAATAGTAATTTGTGTGCGGTGCAGCTCTGGGAATTCGAGCTCTGGAAGTTTCAACAGTTCCACTGGTGGCAGTGACAATAGCAATGCCAATTTCATTCGACTACAGCCGTCGTTTCAGATTGCGGTGGTTGTGGCAATTACATACTTACTATCAGGCCAAGCTTTTTGAAAACCAAGGAGAAATCAGAAGATGTGAGTGGGTGGTGTCATGTTGAGGTGAGTGGTGTTGACACGATGTGTCTTTGGACAAATTGGGTATTCTACAAACTCTGGATGATGACTTCCAGTCCATGAGGAGTTATATGATGGACAAGGAGACCCTGATGGGAAGGAAAACGTGATATATGCTCAAAAGGTCAAGAGCAAAGTTTTCTTCTGTTCAAGAGAAGTAAGTTGCGAGGTCAATTTTGATGCTGGGAATTTTGGTATGAGGAAGATAAACCAAATCTAAGTAGCAACCAAATTTTGTGCAAACTGGGCTTTTCCAAGGAGCAAGCAGTACCCCACCAGTTTTGTTTTTGAGAAATTGTCGTTGGGTGGTTTGTGGGGCCAGAGGTTTTGGAAGGGATAGTAGTGATTGTGGTGGTGGTGGTGGTGTTGTTGACGAAGGGAAATTGTTAGGCCATCACAGACAACAGACATAAAGAGAAACATCAAAATTTCTCCCTTTTCCATGAAGGAATCTGCTAATGGGTCTTATGGATCTTTTCCATTTTCAGTAGAAAGACCAAGTCCAATGTTGTAATTTTCAGCTATTATGGAAAGTGAGTCTGCTGCTCACTCTGTCGGTGCTCCTTTCTCATGTGTCTTCACACCATTTTGCCCTCGATGCAATTGCAGATTTACTACTCTCTATCTAACAAGTTGCTCTGTATGGAATTGTGCATTTATAATTCTAATTTACTATCTACAGCCATAGTTCAACACAAATCTCATTTTACTTACCCAAGAGATAAGATTTTTTCCCCTCATGTTTGCAAAGCACAACAAAGTATTCATCTACTAATTCTGATTTATTATCTTTCATCCTTAATTCATCTTTAGCTCCATTCATCCAAGGGATGATTTGATTTATTTGGGCCACATGCAGAACATTTTTTCATGTGCTACTTTGATTTACTACCTGTTTTTCATTCATGGTTCCAATTACTAGTTTTGTGCGTTTTGGGAATGATTGGCTCTATACCCATCGGCTCTATGTAACCATCCATTCTAAAGAGCGAACACAATTGTATATATAAACTATGAGGTGAAGGAAGCTGATGGTTCATACTCCTACTCCTTGAGATTTTACACTTTTAAGTAGGCATGCTTTCCCTTCCACAGCTGGAACGAGTATGTGAAAAAATGGCCATGATTCAAATTGCTGCCAAAAATTAGAGTAAATCAAACTAAAAAAAAAGCAGCCCCAAAAAAAGTTAATTATAAAAATCTTTAGAAAAACTGCATCTTCATCTTGAACCCTAAACCCTAAATCTGTAAACAGTAATTGCCATTTCACATATAGAAAACAAGATGTGATGTGGTAGTGAAGCATTCTTGTAGTTGCAAAAGTATATATAAAATGCACATATAACTCTCATGTATACTTATTGTATCCTAGCAAACCGAGTGCGTAATTAGTTCATTAGGAAGCAAACAAAACTTGCCCCTTTACTTCCATATACAAAGAGGGACTTCCCTGGGATCTTAGTTGGTAAGCCATTTCATTTTGGCTTAATAAGCCAACCACCCAAGTGCACTAATGCACAAAACAGTTATCAGTCAAGCAAGAAAAATACAGCACTAAAATCCTGAGTTTGATCATACACGGTGAGATTCAAAAGAAACCTGCAAAAAAGTACATCAGCATTCAACAGGGCATGAAACTCAGAAAGCATCAATTTTGGTGGTAAACTGAGTTTCATCCTGAACGCCTCCACTGCTGCTACACATATTTTCACTGCTCCTAACTGTACAACTACTAGAATTAGTCTCGAACTTTGTGCATTAAATGCTGAGTTTCAGGATTTTATACTGAGTGGCATCATTTCATACTAAGATCTAATAAAATGTCTCTACTTAGCGGATACCACTGAAAGAGGGGATAGGGGGTGACAGGAGGCCCAAAGACAGGGTGAAGACAGGGTTACTTTACGGATAACTCTAATATATAAGTAAGGTATTGTGCAGAATTGTGCGATATAATAATTCACCTCAATGAAATACCCCAAGCAAATTTTTGATTGCAAAGATTTCTATAGTTTGATCCAACAGCCAAATGCCATGCTGCACAATTAGGAGTTCACTCAACCCATCAAGCCACTCTTCACTGGAAGAAAGTTTGGAAATTCAGAGCTTCGAAACAAAGTACTTAGATGCAGATAGCCACTCTTCACTGGAAGAAAGTTTGGAAATTCAGAGTTTCGAAACAAAGTACTTAGATGCAGATAGAGATACAGATATAGCAGCCATGCCCCAAGCAAGCTAACCCTTCTGGAGCTCATACCCATGGCAGAGGACTTGGGACACGTATTGATAATAAACAATTGATGGCATGTAGAAGTGGTTTTGGTTGAGTAGTCAGGGAGCTTGCAGTCTTTGGGAAGATCCAAAGCTCAGGTGAGGTTTACATCTTGATTATAGTCACTGCACTGCTATTGCTGACAACAGTCTGCAGAAGCTCATACAAGCAAACAGCCTTAGCACTCTCAGCACTGGCAAGAGCACTACAGCAATTTTTGGGAGCTGCTTCCACAATGCTGGGGGTTGTTAAATAAGGCAAGCATGGAGACCAAGCCTCAATCTCATCTGAACAGTTGATTGAAGATAACGATGGAGACAGAGCTGGAGATTGAGATGATGGCTGGTGTAATAAGATCTCTCTTTTCATTCCTTGTTTCACTGCAAACACAGCAAACTGTCAAACTGTGAAAACTGCAAATTTTCTGAATTGGAGGCTTGAACAGTTCAGTGTCTTTTCATGACCATTGCAAATTGAGCACAAGATTTGTTATCAAATTTCACGGACACCCATAATTAATCATGGTCAAATTTTTTGACTTTCCTGCACTTTGAGTTGTTGTGATGAGTTGATCAAATGAGCAAAATTCGTGAGTGATGAGAATTCTTTAAAAAACCCAGCAACCCAAAAGACTAGTTTTACCAAATGTAGGGTCGAGAAAGAAAGCCGATTAAAAGAGTCTATTTTGATCTCTTTATTAATTGACTCAGAACTGTTGTAATTTACTCTTGAATTGTGTCACACATTTAATGTGTTTTCACACGGTTGTTGGCTTTTGAGCGGGTTAATTGTTCCAGATTAGAGAACATCGATGTTTTGCACTGTTGCTATGCATAGCAAGTTTGCAGAATGGGATATACAACCTTCTTTGCATGGATATCCACACATTGGGACTGGAGACCAAATGTGATTTACAGCTTTTGTTCCCAAGGACACTTTGAACATAGTCGTAGTAGTAGTAGTACAAAGCAAATGTTTCAATCATATCCTGGTTGCATTGAAAGCAAAGCACTTTCCAGCATTTCCTGCTAAGGTCTAATACAACTAAGTGTGCCATCTCTGAAACCGAGTTGGAACTAAGTGGTGGTGGAAATGCATGGTGGGTAGCAGAACTGAGGTCTAAATGCAGCACTGAGGTATCCAGGTACCTGGGTTTCTAAAACCTCCAAAACTTCAGCAACAATTGTGGTTGCATGAGTTGATAAAAAATGGAAGAGTGATTTCGATTTGGTGCTGGAGCTTCTTCATATCCATCGTCTTTGCTTGATGCTGTTCTCTTTAAGTCCATTCCTTGCAAGTGACTTGAACCCACCATTTGTCAGATCCACAGACATGGCTCTGCGAGGGTCGTAACAAGTGTTTGTCCTGACTGGTCCCAGAATTTCCACACTTGTTCGAGGGCTGCAAAAGCTTTCCCGTTTCACTGCCACCTTCTTCTTCCCTGAGTATGATGCTAACTTGCCTGCTGCTATGTTTGAGCTTGAGGAAGAAGTTCTCATGGATTCATTGTTCACAATTGTAGAAGCAGCTGCATTCACTTCCATTCGACCCGTCATTGATGTACTTGTAGATGTTGTAACTATGGCATTTGAGCAAGTGAAAGAAAAAAAAAGCACAGTTAGTGAATGTTCTTCAACATGCCCCAAAGCTAGCTGTCTTTATCAAGCATTTTCTCTGGGTATGAAATGTAGTGTGAAATCTTACCAGGAGATTTTTTCTTTTGTCTTGGGAGATTGTGGTTGAAGTCACTTTCTTCAACAACAAGATAATTCTCAAGAGGTGGAGGTGTGGGAAGATTTCTAGATCTTCCACTGGAGGTGCTTCCTCGTGTCTTCCTCTCTTCATCAATAGAAAGTGCAAGGAGTGAACTCTCCAGTTCATGAAAGTCATCCCCAATCGTTGAGGGGGTAGGAGAATAGAAATCCTTTGCACTTTCTTGATCAATTCGATATGCAGTAGCATGCAAGGGCTTGTCAACAGATGTATAGTCCTCACACAATTGCAGCATAGAAGATGATGAACAAGCTCCTCCTCTGCAATCATTTCCCTCACTCAAACAATCCTTTTGTGGCTCTACAGAAAAGCTGCTTTGTTGTCCTTGTGCTGCTGATTGCACAGGTGGTAGATAGTATGGAAATCTCCTGGTGGTGGAGTTTGTCTCAGGCAGTGACATGTTTGCAACTATGAGTTCATCAGATTGGTGTGGAGGAGGTAGACACATACAGCTGTGTGACCTTGCAGCATGATGAAGCATTGCTGGTGCCTGGAATGTTCTCATCCCATTAATCTGGAGCATCAGAATTGAGACACATATGAGTTCACTTGCACCTACCTGCAAACATTCCTTGCCAATTACTTGATTCCTGATTGAATCTTAAGAACTTAGCATAAGACTCAAGAAGAGGGGCATACTTCACAGAGATGCCAACGAGAAAATGATGCAATGCCACATTTCAGTGCATGGATTTTGCACAACTACGTATCTAGGCGATTGCTCTCTCTCTCTCTCTCTCTGTACACATTGGAAATAGTGAGGGATGCTTCTTGTAAAACAGAATACACCTTGCTTTCCAGAGCCAGGATGTCCTGTTTCAGGTCAAATATTACAGAGTCTTTTCGTCTGCAAAGATCCTCCAAAACTCCGATTCTCTGCTTCCAGCAACCCCCCACATTCACACATTGTAAATGATGGATGGAACTCATCAAAAGCCCTATGATATCGAGACCTACTTACTTCCACTACTACTACAATGTTTTCAAGATCAAAGGGATCAAAGGTAAATTTGTTGTTACCTCATCACTTGCAGCTCTGGTTGCTCTTGCTGCAGCAGTGATGTCATCAAGGGCTGCATCACGTCGTTGGCAATCTTCCCTCAACTCTGTGATCTCTTTTGATTTTACTGCAAGCATCACCTGCCACAAATTCCATTGTGTTGAGTTTTCCTGTCTCCTCCTTCCTGTAATCCTTTTCTGTGTCTGCTGCCAGGGTGGTTGCATCACACCATTCTTTCTCTTGAGTATGTTAAAGCAAAAAAGCAAAGGCATGTATGTATATACCTTGCAGCTGCGCTCCAGGCTTTTGTATTCAGATTCCTGCGTGCAAAGCTGTCTTCTCAGGTGTCGCATTTCCATGTGTGCTTTTGTCTAACCCAATGAGCCCAACACCCAATGCACCACCACGTTTTGTAGTCAGTGACAGAAAGAAAACTGCAAAAAACCACATACTAGAACATGCATGACTCATTGTTTGCTGTACTTCTTGAGCTCAATTGAGCTAGATCATTGCAGATATGGAAGAGGAAGAGGAGGGGGAAAACACCAAAATCAGCACCAACCAACCTGGTTTTCATAGTCACCCTCAATCCATTCTTCAAGCTTCACTTCTGAATCCTTCCAATTTGCATCACTCTCTGCTGCATACTGTTTCAAGCTCTTGATCTGATTCTCCATATCTGCAACCTGCACACCATACCATGGTGTTAGATTGAAGGATGATTATCATCAAAGAGACAGTCAAACACTTGGAGATGATTATGATGATGATGGGTTGATGGGTTTTTACTTTTCCTGCAGCTCTCTCCAGCTCTTCAAGCAGCTGCTCAGCAACAACCTCTGCAGAAGAAGAATCAGACTCTGCGGCAATCCTAAACTTGCTTTGCTTCTTGTTGGTGTGGTGTGCAAACTGGTGCTTCCTGGTTTCTACTGCTGCACCATCTTGTGGACCTGCAGCAGTTTTTCGCAGATTTCTTTGCAGCAACCCATTCTTGGATTCCTTCCATTGCTGCTGCTGCCACTGCCGCTGCTCTTGGAGATTGTCTTGCTCCTCCTTCTTGTCATGGTGGCAAATTGGGAATAGCGGATCGTCATACTCTGGTGTGCACATCTCAAAGTAGTGTTCACCAGTTTGCAGCATTGGGTTACAATACCACTTTGCTTCACTGTCATCACTCACCACTGCTGCTGCTGCCTCCTCTTCTTCTGCACGGCACGCTGACCCATCAACCTCCATTGCCACCTCTTTCACTGCTGATGACTCTTGTGTTGACAATCTGTTGTTGTTGTTCTTGCACTGCTGCTGCTGCTGCTGCTCCTGTTCTCTTTCGGCCAGAGGGAGAGCAGAATCTCCCAATGTGTAATCAAATTCCCTGTTTCCTCCTGACTCTTGTTTGCACAGGTTGCTCAATTTCTGCCTCATAGATTCCAGCTCCTTCTCCTGCAAAAAACTTCAAACTTAGTGCCCAGATGAGGCAGAACGTCAACAGACAGTTCTTTCTGCTGCTGATAATGGATCTCAAGGGAAACTTGCTTACCCGAGCGTCGACGGCATTGCGTAAACGACAAAACTCTTCCGTTTTCTGGTACTTCCCTGCTGCTGCTGCTGCTGCTGAGACTGCTACAATCAGAACTCTTTCTAAGGGATCCATTTCCTTCTTCTTCGATGCTGATTGTTGGGTTTCTTTCTCCGGCGGTAGTCCTCCACCACCACTCTCGGTTGCCATCTGTGCTGAATTCGTGAACAAACGCCCCTCCAATGACGACACATACGCAAACTTGTGACTACTGTTGTTGTCAAGGGATGCTCGTCGAGCTTCGCGGACATCAGAGACTCTGCGATACGGGCTCAGTCTCTTCTTGCCGCCGCCTATACATAATCTCTGCGCTGGTCCAATGGAGCTTTGTGTTTCTTCTTCTTCTTCCGCAACACGAGAACCATCTCGTTTCGGAGACTCATGGAGATTTCCTCCCTGTTGTTCTGACGTGCATGATCCACCAGCAGCTCTGGAAGAAGAAGAAGCAGCAGCTGCTTCTGAGTTCACCATGTATGAATTTCTTCTTCTGCGGTCTGTGGAACTGTAATGATTCGTCCCCGCTGCTGCTGCGTGGGTTGTTGTCGTTGCAAACTCTTGCGTTCTTCCTGTTGCTGAAGAAGAAGAAGACTCGAGAGACAGATTGATATGGCCGCCTGCTGCTGCTGGTGCCATTCGTCGCTTTACCATGCAGTGAATCATTGTGGGTGGGTAGTACGAGAGGGAGAAGCGGAACTCGAGAACTTCAGGGATCTCTGCTTTCTGACAAAGCACAAAGTACCACCACAGTCATGCACTCCTGGACTGTTGTTTATTGCAAGAGAATGAGTCCTAAGTAGTCCCACAGTGACAGAGCAGACGCACCCATTGCACAGAGAGAGAGAGCGAGAAGAAACAAGTGACAGAGCAGAAGCACCCATTGCACACAGAGAGAGAGAACAAGAGGAGGGAGGGACACGACATATCACTCACGTATCACTACATGCAGAGAAAGACACGCTAAGGATCGTTGCAACGAGGTAGTTTCTCACAGAAACAAAACATAGAAAGAACGGGTGCACAGCAGCAGAACTACTAACCACGGATGATGCAGCGATGGCGAATTCTGAACACACACATATTGCCTTACTTGAGCGCAGGAAAGAGAACCTACTTACTTACCGAGTGAATCTTGCATCCGTGAAAAAGCTGTGTGCAGCAGCAGCAGAAACCATCAGCAGGAGTTCACCATTGCAATTCCATCCACATAGAGTCTCCACACCCGTATGGAGCTCTCATTAGGGTGCTGTGCTGAAGACAAGGAAAATTTGCAGAACACGGCCATGACGGAAACCCCAAGTCCATCTATCTATCTTCAAGAAATAAAACCGAACATCAGTTTTTCTTTTGGTTCTTTCTCTCTGGGATGGAAATCAAAGTAGCTTCATTCACAGGAGGGACGACAATCCCGCAATTACAATCTCCCTGAAGCACACACACTCCCTGAAGCACATACACACACCCATCAACCGAATTCCCTCTCCACACACATCTCAATTCCAGAAACCACTACTGCAAGAAACTAAAGAAAGATTGCTACAGATCATAAACCTTCGGCGACGACATCATAAATCTCCGCAAAACTCCATGATCCAGACAGAAAGGAATACTAACCCAACAAATCCCCAAAAGAAAAAAGAACAGAAAACCGAAATCCCACAGAGATCTTGTCGAGAAAATTACAGCAAGCAAAAGAGTAACAACCTACTCATTTGCAACCCAAATTGGAGCTCTCTCTTCTCGCATGAGCGATTCCGTAACAAGAGCAAAATGTGCTCGGTCACTCGGTCGCAATCGCGGGACAGCAGCCAACGGCAACAACGGCAACGAACAAACGACAAGTTCAAACCCCAGCGACACAGGCAAAAAAACGCCCCAAAAACCCCACCAATTGACGGTACAGATGTGACCACGTAGTACAACAGCCAATCTTGGCCGTCATCCCAGTGACATGACCGTTGGCAGCGGCTTGGAACACGGGCGCTGTCGTGAGCCCCTGTTGTGGGACCGACCCTGCCAGTTTGCCTCTTAGGATTATGGTCTATTATCGCCGTCCACGTGGATGATAAACTTACCCCTCAGTCACCAGCAAGCAAGCCGTCCGGGGATTATGATCTATGATCCCCGTCCATGTGGATGATAACATTATCCCTCAGTCAGTCAGTCAACCAACCGTACGTGGATTATGATCTATGATCTCCCTCCATGTGGATGATTATAAAATAAGGAAAAGGTGGAAATTAAGTGATAGCATTATTATCCCCTCATTTTCCTTAAGTTATATTCGCTAATTTTTTTTACCCCCATTAGTGGATTTGCATTTTAAGAGTGCTATCTTCAAATTTGGTCTTGTAGTCCCTTCCTTTTCCCTCCCTTCCTTCCTTCCTTGTGAGTTTATTATTCTAATTTGTTTAATAAAATTTTTAATAAAATTTTCAATAACATTTGTTAGGATTCATCAAAGAGAAGAAACCTTGCTATAACATCACCAAATGACAATAAAACTTGTGAGTTAAAAATCACCAAATGAAAACACTAAAAATGAAAGCAAAATCAAACTATTAATTGAACCTCATGCAATCACCAAATGCAAAATCAATTCATGTTTAATTTTTAAAATACCTAACAATGATGACAATGGCATCAATAATTTATTTTAATTCTTTCCATGAAAAATTTATTTAAAAACTATGATAATACACCTAATTTTTTCATAGAGTGAGTGTAATGCACTTGCCCAAAGGCAAGATTTCAAACCGAGCAAAATCTCTCTCTCTCCCCCCCCACTCCCCCTTTTTTTTTCCTTTTATGTTCCCAATAAGTTATGCCAAATCTCAAATTGAAATCATTTTGAATTGAACCCACTTCAAAGGATATATTGTCTTTTGATGGTGTGCTAGATGAAACTTAAGAATTTCATAGCTCTTTCACACATTATGTTTTTTACACATTTCTAAAATACAGGGCATGTCATGTACATATATATATTCTAATGAAAAACTCGTGTGTCTATCTCATCATGGGCATAATTTTCCTTTGTATGTTTCATGGAAGAGTTTACTTTTAATCAATTCACCAAAATTCGATGAATGTCTCAAGAAGGTCATCTATTCAGAACAAATTAAACACAATCCAAATAGTGGGTATTCATGGTCTTTTCCATTAGGGTATAGTGATCACAACATGACATGTATCACCGTGCTCACAAAATGCCACAAAATGCCACAAGTAACTTCGATCACAACCACTTAAAATGGGAAACCAATGATAGGGGGGCTTGTTTCTTGTTGCATGAGCATTGGACTGATGCATTCCATTGGAAAGTTATAATTGGGTTCAGAACATACAACTAACAAACAATACAAATTTTGACAAGATCTCAGAATCCAGACACTTTTTAGAGAAATTCGGAAAGCACACATGGTCTCATGAAAACGCATACCTTTCCAATGACATTTCACAAATGTAGCAAATCCTAGGAAAGATTAGAAAATGATCCACAAAATCCTGCAAGGATTTAACAACTATCCCTTGGTTTTTTCAGTCAGAATGATCATGCAAGCTACACAGCAGATCATGTATTCCCCATCACATCTTCACACATCACCCAACTTGCAGCAATTGAATAACTCCATGGTTTGTTTTTTATTTGGTGGAGACAAATAAAGAATAACAACTCACTCTCAAGCTGCTTACAAAAATCAGTTACATTGCATTTGCTGGTTGACAACATTTAGCCAAACCATACTTTGCCAGTATGTTGGCACTTCCTAGATTGAGAAGAATCCTCTTCTTGTGTCACAGAAGACTTCAACTTTCTGTTTCCATGTGAACCCCATCCATCCCAAGATCTTTTGTCCAGGAGTTCACTCGTGCTCCCCGATGAAGACTGCAAGCACAGTTGTTTGCACCTACCTCTTCCACTATACATTGGATTCTGACATTGCCATCAGCAGAGAAGGCATTGCGAGCTTGAATTAACTCCACAACAAAGGCATCGAGTTTCTCCACAGTAACACTAGGCATTATCACTGCATGTGCAATTTTTCCCTGGAAAGACACCCAAAAAATGCAAACAATTTATACAGGAATCGGTGTTGCTATGGGTAAACAAATTTAGGATGGTAGGACATGGAAGGAATAACTTGCAGCTAGTAAATTCAGGACAATTCTGTGCAGCAAATGCACAACATCAGGTTAGGACATTGCAATGCAAAATAGCACAAGATCTTTGTTATACCAGAAGAAGACTAACCTGACAGGCGAGCTGCCACTTGAGGATCAATGCTTCACTTTGTGGCCTTTCAAACACAACAGTACTGCTTAGCTCATTCAGCATAACTCCAAAGTTTGCTTCCCTTAAGCAGTCTGTGAGGTAATGTGCATTGCGAATACAGCGCTGAACCTCCTTCTGGAATCCACGGTAACCTTTGTGATTGAGGGTGTACCAAAGAAAGATGGGAGCATGACCATTTCGACTGCCCATAATTGTAGCATCTCTTGAAGCCAGGTATTCAACATTGCGAGACAACATATTTATATGCTTCATGCGCGTGATTTGTACACCACAAGGCATTGGGCAGCCCATAAACTTATGCCCAGAAACACTCACACTGCCAATGGGCTTCTTGAAAGACACCTTTGGAGCCTGCCCCCAAGAGCAAAAATGTGTTGAAATGAACTTCTTCCTAAATATCATCTCCCAAAAAAACTAAAGACTTCTTCTGTAACACTATTCACAACTAAGAAGAGTCTTTCCAACTTACAAAATCTTCAGATTTGACATTCCTCATAAGACCACATGCATTCTTAAAAAATGTAAGACTCAATTGTAAAGATGAAAGACTGACATGTACAGATATGGGTGGCTGATATTCAAAATGGAAATCAAAACTTGGGTCTGGTGCTAAGAATCTTAAAAAGTCATATCAGTGCATAAGGTGAATTCATTGTCATCATGCACATGTCAGAAAGAAAAAAAAAGGGTGTATGCTTACCCTCTTTACAAATGGAATCATCAGTCCAAAGAGTGCCCCATCGATGTGGATATAGAAGCGATCTTCCGTGTAACCTACTTCTTTGAGAATCTGAATAACCAGATCCAAATCATCAACTGCTCCTTTAACAGTCGTACCTACAAGCATGATTTCCAAGAGCAAGTCAACCTCCTTTCTTCAACTGGTCAGTGCCCATATGAGTGTAGAGATGTTCAAAACAAATGATTGACAACACCACAGCACACTAGAGACCGGACATGATGCAGCACAGATAAATAGTGCCAAAACTTGGACAGAAAGAGAACTCACCAACATTGATGTTGAGAATAGCTGGTTTATCCTTTCTATCAGTCAGCTTCTTTCGAAAATCATCACAATTGATTTCTCCGGACAGTAGTGTATCCACTTTTACTGCCTCCATACGGTACATGCGTGCTGCCTTAAAAACTGAATAATGTGAATCCCTAGATGCATAAAGAATCCCATCGGGCAGCACTTCCCTCCTGCAAAACTCAAAAGTTGATGTTTGTAAGACTCCTAGGAGAATGGTCAACAGCTGCATGAGAGAAAAATAATAGGAGACATAAGACTTCTGATAAGTGGGGAGGGGTGGTGTAACAAATTATCATTACCCAACAAGAATGCCATGAAGGTTTCCTTCAGTACCACAATTGGTGATGTAGCCCCAATACTCATCTTTCTCCAGCTCCCACAAATGTGCAAACCAATCCAGAACCCCTACTTCAAACTGCCTCGAGTGCACACCATAATTGCTTTCAATGAAAGGATCTCCCAGGTTATTGATAGAGAAGTGTTGCAACTCTGCCAATGCTCCATAGTTAAAATCCAGATTGTAAGGATAACCTGTCATGGGCAGAACAGCGACAATGGAATTATTATTCAAGAAAATCAAACTTCTGAGTCATATTGATAGCTTGAGTGTAAAACCTAAACCCTGAACCCTCAAAAAGGCTAGCACTAATATGTCAAAATGCACAACATGGTGTTTGGAAGGGATGCAGCCAGTCCTTGTACACAACAACAGAGTTCTGGTTGTACGCAATGCACCACTGAAACCCTAGTCCTAAAAGCAAGCACTCAGGGATTCTTGGAAACCGCTTCCACTTCCCAAAGAAGCTGAACTCCAAACTTTAATACGTGACTGGAAATCATACAGATAACTATTGAGTATCTCTTCTGAATGCCTTCCTTCTCGCTGCCAACAGAATCATGGTACCATCAGCAGAACATCATCAGGATAAAAGTAAAGAAAAAGGACCATAAGTTTTCAGAGATGCTTGAACGATCTTCCATAGAGTAACTTGAACACAACACACAAACACACACACCTAAATGAAATTTCGTCCTCTCGACCAAGATTTCTTTGTACTGCGCCAAAACAGCGGACATGTAGGCTTCCTTCTCTCCAGTTTCTTTGTCGTTCAATTCCGGTTCCGTAATTTGCAAGCAATTCCCGTGCATATTTCTCCCCATCACAAACTTCCGAGGATGGCCATGCTCGTCGCCACTGCCGCCGCCGCCACAACTATTGGTGATTTCCACTACCACCGGTGGTAGTGCTGGTGCTGGAGACGGCAGCACCGTCTTCTTCAACGCCTCAAGAGGAATCTCTTTAGGAAGCGGCTCGGCTGCTGCGAGGAGTGGAGACGACGCTGAGCAGGGCGAAACCCTAGAGTCGGGTACTCCACGGCTCTTCTTCAACAACGAAGCCTCCAAGACTTCCGTCATCACCGGCATTGTTCCATTTTCTGGCAAAGTTCTTGCATCTACATCCATGCTGCTGCTCACCATTCCGAAATTCTTGTTGTTGTTGTTGTTGTTGTTCTTCTTCTTCTTCTAGTTGTTCTTCCTTTTTCAGAATGTGACGGTTGGAGGAGTAATGCGAGGGAGCAGCAGAAAAAAAAAAAAGAAGGAGAAAGGATGCTAGCAAGCGAGGGAGCAGCAGAGGAAGAAGGAGAAAGAATGCTAGCAAAACGAGTTCATAAATGCTTAGCGAAGAAGAAGGTGCGAAGAATGTGCGCAATGACACGCTGCAAGAAAGAAAGCCATGTGTCAAAGCGAGGAAATCGGACAAATAAAAAATATGTCAAACATTTGTTATTGTTGTGATGGTGGTGGCGATTTTCTTTCTAGATTCAAAGAGGGAAAAAAAGAAGGAAGGAAGGAAGGAAGGGAGGAAGTTGTGGACTTCATTTAGAAATTCAAGCTAGTTTAAGAGGTTGGAGGATTTGAAAGGAAGGAATGAAGGAAGGAAGGAAGGAAGTTGTGGACTTCATTCATTTACAAATGTATTCATTCAGCATAGATTTCATGTATTACTAGTGGGTACCTATGACCTTCGGCCACTTACAAATGTATTCATTCAGCATAGATTTCATGTATTACTAGCGGGTACCCATGACCTTCGGCCACTGTGAAGTCCCCCAGTTTCTTTAAACTTGATTCATGTTTTAGTTTCTTTTAGAAACTTTTAATTTTGTGTAATAAAAGTAAAGTGTTTTTTTTTCACTTTTATATATATTTTTATTTGGATGCAAGTTTGAAGTTTGGAGAAAGAAGACACACCTCATTCTTTTTCAAGTAAGGTTTTTCTTCAATATTTATAAGTTTTATTTTTTCTTGTTTTTTACTCTTTGTTACCAGCTTGAGTCCAATTTTGGCACACTCGGAGTACACCAATGTCAATTGCAGAGGAGCTAGCTTACTCGATTGATCCTACTTTACAGTATCCTTTTCAATCTTTTCTTGTGGGGACTATAGCTTGCTTATGTTTGCAAGGCGCACATGCACTACACCCATCACCTTGAAGTTGATGATTTTGTAACCGACCGAAGTTCACCACTACTAATTAGCCCTACACAAACCAACCCAAAGTTGATGATTTGTAATCCGAGTGAAGTTCACCACTATACCCACCACCCTGAAGTTGATGATTTGTAATCCAAGTGAAGTTCACTACTTCTACAACCCACCACCTCGAAGTGGTTGATGATTTGTATCCAATTGACCATTAGCCACCAAATGGGTTTATCAACGGCCAGTTAACAAAATTTATCCTTTAATGTTACGAGTGTAACCTGTTGTGGCATAGGCCCCACTTGTGAACTGGTTACCCCACTTTTTTTCTTTTTTCTTTTTTTCCTTCCAAAATCTTTTTTTTGTAGTTTAATTGAATTTTCAACAACAAAAATTAATCAAAAAATTCAATTCTCTTGCACCTTATAATGTCCAAAAATTTGTCAAATTGCTTTCATTAAATCCTACTCACTAAGAGCTTTCCAACAATACCAAGAACTTGCCCCCAAATACACCTATAAACTTTTATGTCCATCTAAATAAAGTTTTCGTGAGAATTTTATTCAATTTTCAATAACTTCTTGCGATGAGTCAAAACATTATGAGCATTATGAATGAAACTAACTCAGTGTGCCCTTACTCATTGAGAGCTTTCCAACAGAAGTACCAAGAACATGGCAAGAGGTGCCATGGCTTGGGAGTTCTCAACATGACAAACAAACAAAACACCTTCCTTCATAGATAGATCCCAACATTTTATTTTTTAAAATTTAAAAAAATCTCACCAACATTTTTTTTGTGTCAAGTTTTTGCTACTTTGTCACAAAGAAAAAGGGTTTGTGACTTGTCCACAGGAAGTTTTGGGTAAAAAATCAAAGTCACCATCTTTCAAGGAAAAAAGGTTGAACTCACTATATTTCGACCATAGGTTCTTGTATGTCACCCATATATACCATAGTACTTTTCCCAGCTAGTGCCAATAAATTTAATTTTTTTCAAAATCAACTTTAGCAATAAAAAAATAATTTATGAAATTTCAACAATAAATATAGGCAACTTCTTTGTTAGGTTCCTTGAACCCTAAACCTCTAACATGATGAGACCATTTTTTGTATTTTTCCCTCCTTTGTAATTTTCTTAAATTTTAACATTTCAAACAAATCATTTGGAAAAATCATCATTGTCAAAACTAATTTGATTATTGCCAAACCTAAAAGGGTATTATAGTAGTGAGGTTTGAAAGCATTTTTACAATTCTCTTTGACCTTTGGCCAAATTTTGTTTAAGTCACCTTGTGGATATTCATCAATCCATTTAGCTCACAAAATTGAAACAAAACCCATGATCCCAAGTTATTTTGGGATTTTTTAGGGTGTGGGTTCATATAACCAAGGAACTTTAATATGTCATATTTCTTTCAGTTTTAGTAGACTTTTTTAATTGCATGGTGTGTTGTGTTAGCGGACCTTAGATTGAATTTTTCATGTCTATGTTCACAATCCAAGCAAATTGTTTCTAAAAAATAATTCCTATAGAATTTCACATGCACAAGATCCAAACAATTTCAACACACAAAAACACATGGATCTCTTCCATGTATAAGTCTTGTCAATACATAGTTATGCCATGCTTGGTAATGTCCTAAAACACCATTTGCAAAATCATAACAATGTCACATGAACAAAATCACATACAATTATTCATTGCTCCATAATTTTAAAAATCAAGATGGATCATACTCTCAAATTGCCCCACTCTTTGAACTTCTTTGCTCTAGGATATCCTCTTGTCATCTACCCCTATGAACCTATATTTGCTTGCAACTCAATTATACACCAAGATTAAAAAAAATTCTAAATGCAATTTTGATATTCCCAAGTGTCTTCTTGCAAACCCACAATCGTTCTTGCAACCAGACCCGTTATTCATTTGCTGAACTGTCCTCTCCCCACAATCTCACATCGCATCATCCAATGAAAGGAAATTACTTGATCACCCGACTACTAACATCTTCTCATGATGTTGCTTCCTAACAACACATCATCCCTCTTCTTGCAATAATCTCAATATTTCCCTCTCTAAACATATCTACCTCCTTTCACTAAATATAACAACATACACATTCATGAAACTTTATATTGCGAATAGCAATTTACACTTTCTACTCCTCTTTTGGCATGTGTTCACCAATACCATACTTTCACATGCACAATCAAAATGAAAATTGAACACATTTTTACTTAATCAAAAAATAATAGTCAATTATGGCAAGCAAATGTGAATAAGTCAATGATCCTTATGTGATTAAAATATGTCATGTGTATATTTTGACTGAAATTTGTCATGTCCATTTTGACTAACATGTTATTTTACATGGCAATATGTATTGTTTCGAATTAAAATTATTATATAATTAAAATTAAAAATTTCCAAAATTTTCAAAAAGTCAATGTAAAGTTTTGATTTTTAATATTATCTTTAATTTTATTAATTGCAAAGGTGAATCATTCTCAATTTAAATGCAACTATACAATTGAGATGCACCAAAACCCATGCCAATTCTTCTCACACATATGTACATATATTTTTCTTGCCACGTCCATATGATTAATTTTAATCACAACTATAACATGACTCATTTTAATCAGATGTCAAGAGTGAGATTTGAACCTTTTCAAATTTTCTTCCCATATGTTAGTGTGGCTTGTTGTTGCATTGTGTTGTTTTTTAAATTTATTGAAACTTTTTCTTTGCTTGACACATTGGTTGGAGTTCTATTAATGATAACGACTTTGGGGTTAGGAGTTGGAATAGGTTTGATAGTCTCACAACCATCCCACAACAAGCTCAACTTGCCCAATGATGGGGTATTTCCAAATGTACCACATTTGCCATCTTTGTGATCTTTAATGAGCTTCACAATTATGTTAATACTTCTTTTGCATTCGTAATTTCTTGCAATTGATGGATATATCTTTCTACATTTTGGGTTTGTAGCAATTATGTGAATTGTTTTTGCAATTTTTGGTTTTTCATACAAACAGGATTGAGGTTTAGATTATAAAACATATTCAAATGCTACTATTGTTGGATTTACAAGGCTAACTTTTAGAATGGGAGATGTTACAAAGGCCACCACAGTTACTCATTTGATGATTTTTTATTGGCACCCTTTTGTTCCTCGATTTACATTTGTGATATCAAATTTCTTTTGTTGTTTTTTTTGTTATGTTAGAGAGTAGGAGAAAATTTACTAGCTTGTTTGAAACAAAATTGTTTATTTTCATTTTCTTTGTTTCCATCTTGCAATTGAATCTAACAAAGGGAAACATACATTCTTGAAACAAAAAATTATTTGCATTATCGTCAAGTTCCCAATAAAGGCATGTGCAAGCATTGCAAACTCATTTATGTTTTCATAAAAACTTTTGAATAATTTTTTTGTTTAGTTGGAAGAATGTTTACAATGCATGTGATCCACAGGGCATTTTTAAAAATGAAATGCCTATTCATACAACAAGATTTTATTTTCTAAAATGTCATGCATAATTTTTTCCCCCATGATACCTTATGGGTATATGTATCCCCTAGGTATCCCTTGGGTATTTCGATAAGAGTAATTATTAAAAAATAATAATGAATGGAAGTCTATCAATTTTTACATTGTGAAATGCCTTTTGACTAAGGCATTCTTGAATTAATTGGCCTTTGATCTCTAGCTTCATGAACCCATTATTTCAAAAATGCCCCATCCTTTGAGAAACATTACCAAGTCCATCAACAATGTAATAAAGACAACTACCTTCCACCTAATGGAAATAATAATCACTTTGTGTAGTAGTTACAAAAATATTTATTTTTGCCTCAACCCCAACCTCCTATGAGACCATTACCACTTTTCAAATGTTTCAAACCTCAAATTTGTCCTTTCCTTGCCAAGGCTCCTTGTTGGATTTCCAACCCAACTTCGAACTTGGAGTTTACCCTAGATTTTTTAAAAATCAACTTTCATTTAGTCATTGCATCTTTCCACTAGTGGGTCGTCATGTATGATTTTTGAGCATTTCCAAAACCTTTTTGACCCCAAAGATTCAACCAACATCTTCCCACAACTATTTCAAGTGTGTTCCCATGTTGTTATGAGTCATATCCTGATGCGCATTGTTCGAGTTTTTGGTGCTACCAGACTTTTGGCTTTGGCCAAGCCTTTTGGAGGCATTCAATTAATTGTGGTGGGTGAAGTTATATTGATTGGTGAGCAAATTTTTATTCTAGCAATTTCATGACACATTTTTCATTCATTTGTTATTTCATCAATTCAACGTGGCATTCAAAAGGAGGTGTGAAGTGGTGGTTCATAGCATTTGAATTTTTCTAAACATCCATCATGATTGGGTGGTACTACATGTGGATGTTGCAAATACCTTCAACACCATTTCCGAAAAAACCATCTTTTGGAACTTTGCATAATAAGAGGCCAGTTGTTTCAACTTTTTTTTTTGTTAGATTTTTTTATGCCTAGCAAGTTCCTTTTTTCTTCAACTACCATTTCCTTTGGGGGATTTGTTAATCATCCATTCCTTGGAGGGCAATCCACTTGTTGGACCTCTTTGCACTAGCCCATCTTCACGCATTGTGGTGTTTTGTGATGGTTTTTCCTTCTTGTATTTTTCCTTCTGTTGTGGATGACATTCACATCATTGGGCCGGCCTCTACCATTCATCTTACCTTTAACCATTTTATTTTTATTTGGCTTTTATGCTGCTCATGATATAGCCCCATAAGTGTTTGACTTGGTTGTTTTTTAGTCTACCTCCTAGTTTCTCTCCTCCCATTGATTTTTGTTGCTTGTTGGATGGCATTAAGGTTTTGGGCATCATGTTTGGGTCTACTTCTCTATTTTCTTTTTTTTTGCAAGGTGCGTTACACGAAGTTATTCACCATGTAAAAGTGATTTCATGGTTAGGGGGGGTTCAAGTTGTTTTTGGGATTTTCTTTCGATGTTTCACTCAAAAACCTTCCTATCTACTCCATTGTTTCCTTCCTTTATTAGTCTTTCGACATTAGCTCATCTCCTTCGATTCAACTTTCATGTAGGTATTTAGGAGTTTCTTGGGCCCAAGCTCTTTGGATTGTTCACATGCCCCTTTAATGCATTGACAAGTTTCTCTCCCCATTTTTCGTGGGGAAATCGACCTCATTTCTATATAATTCATTACATCGATAACCTATTTAGGGAGTTGGGCACTTATTGGACCTACCATCGTTGCCAAGTTCTTCTATGATCATCATTTGTTCTTACTAAAGGCAATAAGTGTCAATAGTTTCAGTCCACCCCCTTCCAAGCCCATTTTAAGTTGGCACAAGAGTTCTTTCCCCTAAATGCAGTGGCACGCATTCCTCCTTTCATATAGTTTGCTGAAAAAGGATTAGTTTGGCTTCAAAATAACATTTAAGGCAAATTATCCAACCATTCTTTCTTTAACATCATCTCTAACATGGGTTATAATTCTTGCCATGCATGCTTGAGGTCTTGCGGGGCTCAAAAAAAAATGTTTGGCTTTTTGTTTGTCTGATTATTTCACTTTTCCACCTACCATTTAATTTTTTCACCTCTACATTGCCTATTAGGTTGGGCTTCCCCCATCCTTTAGCTTTCAAGGTGACCCATTGTCTTTATGGCCAACCTTTAAATGTTGTAAGGACCCACCTTTTTTTTGTTCCCATGGTGGGGAATGGATTGTTTCCCATGATGTGGTTCAAGATGCATTTGTTTCCATTGTGAAAGCTGCAAGGTTTCACATTTCACATGAACTTCCATGTCCTCCCCCCCCCCCTTTTCCCTTGAGTCTTTTTATCAACGGGTTGGCATCATCTTATCAATTGATGGCATTCGCATTTTAGCGGATGTGGTCATCACCAATCCCACTGAAATAAACTTGGTCTCTCAAATTGTTTCATCTTGTGGGGTGGTGCAATGGTGGCAACTATGGCAAAAAAAAGACTTTATCACGATAGGCATTAGACGTTTCTTCCACTTGCCATAGAGGTTTTTGGGTGCTTACACTAATAAACAAACAATTTTTTTTATCAATGTGCTAGTATGGTATGGTTAACAAAAGGCATTGATAGTCTTCTTTTGGTGGTTCTTTGTGTAACTATAGGTTGAAAGTGTCAATAGCCTCGCAAAAAACACATGTTGCTTTTATTTTGAGGCACACTATTATTGCAAGTGAGTGTTTTCCTAGACTTATTACATTTTCAGGGTTCCTTTCCCTTTCATTATCTGATATGTTATTTACAACTAGTGGGGTCTCTAGAACTTAATTTGTTCCTTTGCCCATTTGTGACCCCCCGCTTGGTTTGTTGTGTTTCTAATTCTAACTCGGGTCATTTTTCTTAATTATGCTTCCTTTCTCACTTCTATGGGTGCTTTGTTTCATGAAGTTCATTAAGGTTTCATCAATAATCTACTATGATTGTCAATGGTCCCATTGTAGGATTTAATCTTGTTCATAACACCCTTGATGGTTATACCAATTTTGCATCTAAATTTGGTACCAAATTAATTTGTTGTAGGTAATGTTTAACAATTGTCCATGTCTTTTGTTTTTTACATGTTTATGTAATTCTATACAACTTCATTTATTCAAGTTTTATAGGGTTTAGTTACCATGTGATTGATTTAAAGCTTTCTTTCATTGATATTCAATGTTTCATTTGAGTGATTGTGTTATTGGAGTCTAATGGAACTCTCTATTTTCCTTAGCTAGTGCAAGATTAATAATTTTCTAATGTATACTAGCCACTTTCATTAATGGGATTTCTTTCTCCTTTATATGGTGTGGTCTTCACTTTCTTTGTAATGCCATATGTTTCCATAGACTATCTATTGTTGTATACCAAAATGACTTGTGTTTTGTCCGTGAATTGTATCAAGGTCCAAATTTTTTAAGGTGTACCACTAAGGACAAAAAGGACCTAGTCCTTAATGTAGCTCCTTTGCAGTCCTATATTTTGATCCCCATCAATAATAATGAGTCAAAATGTGTCAAATTTTTTATAAATACCATATTTTAGACCATTGCAACTCCAAATTTCATCAATTTTGTGTCTTTACAGGTTAAATAGGACTATGTAAAGGAGTAAAAAATGACCTTATTTTGGTACTCCTTAAAGAATTTGGACCCATCATGATTTCCCAAACAAAAATTGGTATCAACCCAAATGATAATTTTACTTGTGGATTTCATTGATAATTTGCAAAGGCCAATACAACGTTGGTTTTAGTTCTAATAGTTGTATCAAAGTTGTTGAGAATTATTAGTGGAAAAATTAGTTATTTCACTATAATATCAATCCTTCCCAACACATTGTTGGTCTAAGAATTTGTCTCCTTCTCATGTGTATTTTGCATATGTTGTTTAGTTGGTTGCAAGTTGTTGAATATTATAAATTGTCACCCAAAATCACACATAGAAGTAAAAAACAATTTAAAGGATTTACTTGGAGAACTAGTAGATACATTGATGCGCTCAATGAGATGTCATTGATGCCATGCACGTTATCAACATTAGTGGGACACAATAGTGGAGTAGCTCTTCCAGCTAGCCTTTCTTTTGAAAGCATTGGTGGAGATACATACCACTTCTAATTGCCAAGGTGAGAGAGATCATCACTTTATCAAGTTGAAGAGATGGCATGTTATTTATGTTTCATTTCTTTTAGTTGGTAGTTGTTAAACTATTAAGTTTTTAAAAAAAAGCAATATTTCCTTTCATCTCTTTTGGAATTGCATTCTAAAGTGATGGCTCTTTTCTTCCATTAGTAAAAGTGTCAAATTAGGGTTTAGGGTTAAACATGTGTTGCTAATATAATGAAGTACATATAAACTAGTCCAAGCTTGGCCACTTTGCAAAAGAATAATTAGATGAGGAGATTTTCACATATTGCACCAAAAGAAAAAGAAAAAGAAAAAGAAAAACAATATGAAACTAATTTCAAACCAATTTTTTGCCATCTATATTGAAACATAATTAAATTTACCATATAGACCATATTCTAAACTCCACATTTACAAAGAAAACAATTAATTTCATTTCACTAGATACCCAAGGATGTCAATTAGTGATTAGAACTTTTTTCTAAACTCATTTAATTATCAGTACTGGTAGTGCGAATCAGCATGGAGCCCAAGTTTTGAATAATATTTTTTAGACTCTGGATAAATGCGGCAAATATATATCCTGTTAATTGGAGCCTTTTGGAAATCCACCCAACTAAAACGGCTATTCAGGGTCAAAAATGGCGATTGGGAACATAGTGAACCAAAAAGGCTCTTAGGGCACTGGTTTGGCATGAAATTGCCATTGGGAACGCAATGAACCATAAAGGCTCTTGGGGGGTCCAGATTGGATGAGGACCTTCATTCACCAGGGATGGGCTTGCAGGGAATGGCCATTGGCAATACACTGAACCAAAAAGGTTATTGTGGAACCAGATTGGATGAGGACCTTCATCCACCATGAAGATTGGATGTAACTCCCAATGTGGTTGTTAACTAGTCCCAGGCATTCCAAGATGTTCCCCCTTGACAAAACCAAAAGTGGATTCAACTTGTCCCTACATAAAAAGAACCCTAAAACAAAAGGGTATCTGAATAGGTAAGAACCCTAAACCCCTAAACCCCACACCAAAACTAGTTACAATAGCCAATACCAGTACCAGACTGGTATAAATTTTATTTAAAAAAACGTCAATACCAGTACGAGCTGATATCAAAATGAGTTGATACCAGACCAACACTGAAACTCAGAAAACCATCAATTTTGGTGGTAAATTGAGTTTGATATCAAAATAAGTTGATACCAGACCAACAATGACACTCAGAAAACCATCAATTTTGGTGGTAAATTGAGTTTCATCCTGTCTTTCCTCATTCCTAAGCGCCTACATATATTTTCACTGCTCCTACTTGTACGACTACTATAAGGTGATTACGCTTGAACCTTGTGCATTAACTGTTGCTTTCAGCATTTCATATTGAGATTTAATAAAATTTCCTTACTTTGCAGATACCAGTGAAAGAGGGGGAATCCTCTTACAACTCCTGGAGGCTGGAATCCAATGAGGATTGGAGGGGAAGAAATTTGTAAGTTGGATTTGATATCTGATCATGGTCCTTTTTGTTGGGTTCTTGGGTACTGAAAATGCATTGAAGAGATGTGAGGCAATTTGTCAGAAGATAGTCAGTCACAGAAGCTTAAGGGTTTAGGGTTTAGATAGTCAGTCACAGAAGCTTAGGGTTTAGGGTTTAGATAGTCAGTCACAGAAGCTTAAGGGTTTAGGGTTTAGATAGTCAGTCACAGAAGCTTAAGGGTTTAGGGTTTGCTTGTCAGCAATATGCAGCAGCCAACACTGAAGTCTATGTATGTAGGTGGTAGCCTACCCAAAATGTTGAAGAACTAAACAATGCAGATGCTCTGCCATATATATAGTCCTTAAACCCTAAACCCTAAACCAACCAAGAGCTAACACCCCAAACTAACATTTTTGTGACTGGTGGACCCTTCTTTGGCTTTTTTGAAAACTAAGTAGAAGATGATGTATGTAGATGTATGAAGACTTTTTATCATCCTATACATATATATATATATATACTATTACATGGAGTGTAAATAAATTTCATTATGGCAAGAAGTTGATTCTGGTATATAATCAAATTTCAAAAAATGATGAAGAACTAGTCATATTCTTTGATACAATTGTTGGTGCTTTTGCTTAGTCAATATTTTCACGAGAAATTGCTGGTTCTTCTAAGGTTTTTGAGAAGAAAAATGAAACCATGAGAGAGGAGGAGGTTCTTTGATTCTGGAAATCTTCAAAAACTGGGACCTGAGTTTTTTTGAGTCTGAAATTTTCAAAAAACCAAACAAGGACTTTTTCCAAAATTGATTTAAAAAACAAAGCCAAACTTTTTTTTTGAAGTCAAATAACCACCCAGCAATGGTGACTTTGGAGTCCATAAGTTCTCACCTTTGGTGAACCAGCAACCACACTAGTACCATGGTAAAACCTGGAAAAAAATTGGGTTGATTTAAAACACTATACATCTCCTTCTCTTAGACTAAATCAAACTCTCTAACACCAAATTTAACAATTTCCCACAAGAATATGTCCAACAACCACATAAAAATAACTTGTACACTATATTTTGGATGAAGTACAGTCTTCATGTAGTGTGAAAATTGGGTTTGAACCAATCTCAGATGGTTTTCATTAGGACCTCCCCTTCTCACAAGGAGAACTAACTATTACCACCAAAGGTGATAAGTAGTTTCACAATAAGATTGATGGTTCTCACCCAAGTGAGAACCAGACCCAATGAGAAATGGTTATCTTTTTCTAAAAAAATTGGAAAACCAAGTCAGTTTTATGAGATAACCAAAACCCCGATTCTCAAGTTAGTAGTTAGATTAGGGCTAGTAGGTAGATTAGGTTAGCTTAGGGTCTGCATTAATTGTTAGATTAGGTTAGTTTGTAAATAGTGGGCACCCACTATGTAAAAACCCCTTTTGGGGTTAACCTTTCTTAATTAAGAGTAGTTTAGTTGCTTTGGGTGACTCCTTGCATTGTTCTTCCCTTTGTTCATTTGTGTTGTTAATGTTGTAGGTTCATCGTGTTGCTTTTGTTGATGCAGGTTCATCACACTACTTTGGCTAATGTGAGTTCATCCCGTTGTTTCTATTGCTACAAGTTCATCACATTGCTTTTGTTGTTGTTAGTTGGTTGCATTGCTTGTGTTGTGGTTAGTTCATCACATTTCTTATGTTGTTGATAGTTCGTCATGTTGTTTGTGTTTTTATTAGTTAATCACATTGCTTGTGGTTTTGTTGTGTCGTTGATGTTGTCAATTTGTTACATTTTCTAATGATGTTATTGGTATGTGCATTGTTAGTCTCGATGCTAGCTCAATGTGTTATTGGTCATGTTGTTGATTCATTGCATTGTTAATCCTAGTTTTGGCTCATCACATTGTTAGTGTTCATCATGTTGCTAGTGTAGTGAATTTAACATATTGTTAGTGATGTTAACAAAATGCACTCAAGATGTGCATTCAAAATATTCCTTAAAATAACACCACAATTTGTCTCATATCCTTTGCTCGAAACTTTGCGCTTGTATTATATATAGGTTGCTAAACGGAAGCAGCACCACACCCCTAAATTGACATAAAATGTTTATACTTAAAAAATATTAAAAGCATCATGGTTTTTTTTTTGTGTGAAGGGTGAATCAAAATGACACTTTGCGGAAAAAGAAACATTGAACTTTAGGATGCACCCATGTTTGGATGTAACCACAATAAACAAATAAACAGGATTACAAGAAAATATAGTTATTAAAGGTGTACACAATATATACACTTACATGTCTTACAATGTTTAGTCAACATTGTGTATTCGACAAATATTTATATTATTTTGTGTAAGTGTAAACAATTTACACTTACACAAGATTTACATACCATATATATGATTATTGACACTTACACTCATAACATTGGTTGGAACCAAGCCCAAGCAAGTGCAAAAAGATGTAGCTATAGTGAATTCAAAGCGTTGGAAAGTTAATTATAGAACATAACGCCCATAAGTCTTGAAGGGGGAGATTTTGTAAACCCCTTAAAACAACCATGTAAAAAGCCTTTCTTTGGAGAGTGGACCATTTTGTGACAAGAATATGCAAATTTTTCAATTCCTCATGTTTGCTTCAAACTGATTTGAAAATGCCAACTTTGACATGTGTTTTGTTTCACACATTTATTTCAAATGAAGAAATGATTTTGGGTTTTTTTCCAAGATCTATTCAACAAAAGGAATATAATTTTTAGTGAAACACTTCTAAAATTAAACTATGTTTCATGAATCAAATTTATGATATTTTTATGGAAATGTCTTTGTTTGAATTGACATACTCTTTTTAAGGCATTTTAATTCAATGTCATGGCCTTCTTAGAAAATTGATAAAATTTATTTTGGTTATAAAAATATTCAATAAATAAAATTTATGATTATAACATATTTTTTCACATTTGAAACCATTAGTTGCAATTAGTACTAAGACACAATGAAAAAAATGTCATCCACACATAGAAAGTTAACTTTTGATTTTTATTTGAACCAAATTCAATTTTAAAAAAAGTTGAATTGAAATAATTTTTCATTAATTGCATGATATGGGATGTGCGTGTGTTGTTATGGTCGTGTGAAATACCATCCTTTAAATTTCATTCGAATGACAATTTAATGAAATGAAACCATGGAATACAATCATGCAATGTTATTTGCACTTGAAACTTAATATAAAATGATGTCCAATTTTCAAGTGCATATGTAAATTGATGTTGGGTATATTAAACTTTTGGTGAAAACTGCTCTTCAAGTTCTCACATAACATTTAAAAAAAGAATTGGTTCTTTGAGTGCTGATTTTCATAAATTTAAAATCAATAAATTCTCAAAGGTGGTTCTCACAAGTTGGTTATCAAAAGTTCAATTATTTTCAGAAAAATTGATTACTTTTATGTTTAGAAAATATAATTAAAAAAAGAAGAACTAAACGAAAAGAGAGAGAAAAAAAAGAGAGCCAAGTATTGTAACAAGAAGATCCAAATAATAGCAAGAAAGGAGTTGAAAAAAAACGAGAAAAGAGCCAAACAATAACAAGAGAGGAGTTGAATAACACCACAAGGAGTTGAGCAATAACAAAAGGAATTGACCAACACTATAAGAAGAGACAATTGACAACAACACAAAGCAAGCAACAAAACAAGAAGAGCTAAGCAATGACATGAGGAATTGAACATCACAACAAGAAAAGCTTTAAGATACCAAGCTAAAAATTGAGATCAATATTTTGTTAAGTTTAAATACCTTGTCATGGTATCTTTATTTTGAGATTTAAAGAAAGGGATGAGGTCTTAAGGATTGATTCTCACCCTCACAATGAGACCCTATGAGTTGGATATCAACTTGAATATCATTAAAAAATTTATATCCGGTGGTTTTTCTAGTTGGTTCCCACTCCATTTTTGATACTTGCCCAACACTAGTGTAAACATAATCGTTACAAGTTTTATCATGAGGAAAATTCATGTGACATTTGAGGACATGAGCGTAGATTGTTTTATGTGAGGAGGTTGTTGTAATCTTGGAATATTAGTCATCTTATTACCTTATTGTTTGTCTTGTGGAGGCTTTACTGAGGCTGAGAATTTCATGAGTTTTTAGCCTTTTTTTTTTAATGTCAAGAGAGGTTTTTTAAATAGAAAAATTACATGATAGGCATTTCTTTGAATACATTCACAAATTTGGATCAATGTTTTTATTTTTTGAGTTTTGTGATGTTGCTCAAGTGGTAATCATCCATAATAATATTTAGCTAAGTTTGGTGATATTCAAAATACGAAAATAGAAAAATCTTAAGCACTTGTTCATGTTGTATGCCCTTGTGGCAATATTGGGCAAAATCTATTTTGTTGGGGATTAGTTTTCAAATAAAAGGAATTTATGAGAAAATATTTTAAAAAAAAAAGTTTTCTGCAAAATGGAAAAAATTCACAACAAAAAATAAAATCATTGATTTAGATGTTCACACAAAGTCACGGGTATCATGGGGGAAAGTAATTCTCTCACTTGGGTTTTTAGGGTTTTCATTTAAATTAATGAAACTATTCTTATTAAGAAAAAACTAATCCCCCAAAAAAATTAAAAATTAAAAAGAGTACCATATTTAAGATAAATTAGTATATTTATACAACATTTAAATTGTGAATTGAGGAGAAATTGGTAGTCAAAAAAAAAAGAAAAAAAAAAGGGTGGCTGGAGCACTGGCTGTAAAACCAATTGAGACCAATATCCGACCAATCAGCAGCCATGGGTTGGTTCTATAGGCTAAAAAACAATTTCCTTGTTTAGCATTGTGGAAAGGGATCCAGAGACCACCAGTCTGACATTCCCACTTATTATTTATTATGTGGGCTTTCTCAGGCTCTAATAATTCATCTAAATTTTAGCCAATTTCCAGAACCCAACAATAGCACAAGAATCAGTCTTACTGAAAGAAATTACTGAATTCAATTTCTGCAAAGTAATGAAATTTTATTGAATCTCAGTATGAAATGGTGAAACTCGGCATTTAAACATACAAGGTTGGATGGAGAGCAATTATAGTAGTTGTTGTGCAGGCGCCCAGGAAAAAGGAAAGACACAATGAAACTCACTTTACCATCAAAATTGGTGGTAAAATTAGATTGGGTCCCAGTTATTTCGTTTTGTAAAATTTTCATTCTCAATTACAAGCTATGCCGAAGCTGGCTCTTCTCACCAGCTAGCTAATCGCTTGACTTTACGGACAACTCTATTACCCTGGCTTTGACTCTGATTTTAATTTTAGACACAGATTAGAATAAGTGGGGTCTTCGCAAGCCCTTGTGCTGTGCTCTCAAAGACGAGCTGCTATTGTACTAACTAATCTTGGATGTGAGAAACACTCTCGTAGTGCTTCACTTCACAATTAAAATTAGATGAAGGAAAGGCAAAACATGGCCTAGCAATGGGTTTGAACTTAGCAAAATGATTTTGACCAGTGTTGGTGGTGGTCATTGAGTTTCAATCAGGTTATCAATTTGTTTATTAATGACTTATCAATTGATTATGAATTTTTATATAACCGGTTGATAACCTAAGTGATTGGTATTAAAAATCCAAATCTAATAATCTAGGTGGATGACTTGTGAATAAAATCCAATTTTTTAGTTGGTTACGTACTTTTTTTTTTTTTCCGAAACCACACCCACAGCAACCCACCTGGAGCAATCAAACTATCTACCCAATCAGAAACAGGAAGCAGTCGATAAATACCATTTGGCTGCACTTATTAGACTCTTTCAGGTCTCCAAAATAGAGCTATGAAAGGATGTGCATTTAAAAAAATAATGACATTTATTTATCTGAAACCTTCATACTTACCCACAATAATAGTACCTTTGTTCTTTATTGATAACCTACCATGAAACCTAGCTTTCCGGCTTACAAAACTCCTATGTTTCTCCCAACCTCATTGGGAACGACACAAAAAGTGCGGGATAACACTAAAGGAGTGGGGGCATTCTCACAAGAGAGATGGAAGAAGAATCATGGATGCAGTTGAGTACCGATGGAAGGATTACTACTAAAGGATTACTACTACTACGGTTCCGAAACAAACCATGAATGTGGTTCATTCATCATACTCAAGCATGGAAAGGACTAGGATTTGGAAATCATGAGACTTTCATGGATAGAAAAAGAAAGAAAGAAAGAAGAAGCAAAAAGTAGCCCAAGAGGCAGCAATTGTGAGAAGGTGGGGGGGGGGGGGGGGGGGGGGTACAAAGGGATACCTAACCCTTCATATGAATTTATTACCTCCAATGGCTTTTTAAAAGCTCAAGAGACAGACACATAGTACTACAAGACTCCTCATGATGAGCCCTTTTAACTTTTGGTTCTCTCTCTTCTTCTTTAGAGGAAGAGGTTTTAAACCACATTGTCATGATCATTTTACTAACTTATGTTCTTCTTCTTTAGAGAGGAAGTTTTCAACCATTATTTGAGTAATCCAAAAAGTGGGCTCCTCATCATCTTTCACTGGTATCTGCAAAGTAAGGAAATTTTATTAAATCTCAATATGAAATGATGAAACTCGACATTTAATGCACAAGGTTCGAGAGTAATTATAGTAGTTGTACAAGTAGGAGCAGTGAAAATATATGTAGCAGCAATGGAGGCGCTCAGGAACAAAGGAAAGAGAGGATGATGTAAACTCAATTTATCACCAAAATTGATGGTGTCACATTCTTTTATTTTCGATTCTCGTTTGCAAAAAGACTTAGTACTCCATTGGGTGAGGAGGGGTGGTATTGAGAGCTCTTGGTGTTGAGTATTGAGCTGATATTGCTACCAAATTTTGTAATACAAATCTTGGGAGCTAAAGAACACAATGGCCTATCCTTCGAATCATGAGAACATTCGAATTGGGAAAGAAGGAGCAATACCCGGGTACACGGGTTTTGTACCCGGAGTGAGAAGTCATGTGGTCGGTCATAGCTTTGCAGATGCTTGTAAACGAGGACTTGCAATCACTGACTCACAGCGTCACAACTCCTTTGAAAAAACAATCCATCTGGTTTGTACTGACCTTGCCGGAAAATAAAAAAAACCCCATTTAAAAGATTATTCAAAGATATTACAACCGTCTCAATTTCCTCATAAGTATTTGCTTCCAAAGTCATCAAATTTTTATTTATTTTTTAGTTTTTTTTTTGGGTGTAACTTCCAAATTGTGCAGCTCAAATCTTATAGTCAAAAACTTGCATATTCTTAATTTTATAATAATCATAAGTTTTTAGCACAAGTTATGATTTTTTTTTCAAAAATTACACAATTTGACAAAAATAATAAATTATACTTTATGCTGAAACTGTTCATGTATATGTTTTGTAAAATTCCGTGCCTAGTCTTGTTCGTGTAAATTGCACATGAATTTTTTTAAAAAAATGGTCGTCAAGTGCTGAAGAAGCATGACACACGGTCACTTCCGTATAACTTCCCGATTTTTTTCAGCTGCAACAATAATTTATTTATTTATTTATTTTTACGATGGTAGAGTGCTGAAGTACGACCTGGTGGACGAGAATCTTATCATGCGCAATTGGCACATCCGGGGTTGCCATTGGAACCATCGGCAGTAAAATGGGTGGCGAGCAAAAAAGAAGCTCTGCCCGAGATGAGATTTGCTTCCGGAAAAATCGACATGCACAGCAGAAGGTTGGTCTCTCTCTATTTGCCAGCCATTCCTAATTTTATTTTTAAAATAATTTTCCCAAAAGTCAGATGGAAATAAATAAATAAATAAATAAAATTATTTTCCTTGCTCTTGTGCAAACAATAAATCATGCAAGAAAATGATTTAAAAATTTAAAAAAATATATATATGAGCTTAATTTCCAAGTCTACTATTACATTTTCATTCCAATAATAGTACTTAAAAATTTCAGTTTTTTCTTTGTTGACAAAAAAAAATATCGGTATTTCAATTAGAAATTTGGGAATTATTTTTTCTAGTTTAATAAAAAAAATTGACTAATTTTTGTTAAATTTAGAGAATTTCCCAACTTTTTACAATAATTTTTCAAAATTAAAAAACTCTACTTACAATAATGAGTTTCTTTTTACTATAATGTTCATATACACATTTTCAGTTCCAAAAAGCTGACCCAAATCAAGCAAAACTAACTCATATTCATGAATTTAATTTTTTAAAAAATAAAAAAAATAAATAAATAAATAAATAAATACCTCTCATTGGAGGCTTGGTGTAGGCAGTGCATAGGTACAACTGAAGAGTATTGCAGACCCACTATGCCCGTAGCATCGGTGGGTGATTTGCCGTACAAAGATGTGAAGCTTCGCTTGCGAAAACCGCATGACGAAACCGGTCCCGAATTCAACGAGGTTCAACAAGGCAAACATAAGGTCAAAGGTTATACGGGTCACATTCACGGCCACCATGTAAATAATAATGACTTCTTCACCACACCTCCTCCTCCGAGTTCATTCCATTTTCACTCGTTTCTTTGATGAGTCCAATTGTCATTGTGCATTCGAAGACATTATTTTGTTGATACGGTCGTGTTGTGAAATCTAACTATTAATTACTAAATAATAATAATAATAATAATATTGTTATTATTATGGTGCAAAAATGTTTATTTTTTGTCATTTTGAAATACCCAAAATTCCCATTTAATACTAATACTATATGTCTTGCAATAGTGATTTGCAATAGTTGCCTTTAAAATAATATTTATGGATGCTCTATTGTGCAACTTTGTTTTGCAATTTGGTGTGGGGGTGTGAAGCTTGTCTTTGGGAAATCATTTGGGAAAGCAACTCGTGATTTAGCGGGACATCCAGCTGAACCCTCTACATCCAAGCACTATCTTGATTATGCGGAGAATCGGCCGTTGATTGTGAATGAATTTGAATTGAAGCATCCATTGCATTATAATCACTTCAAGCTTACCGATCCGGGAGAAGGTAGTTTAGGTCCTTTACCTGAAGGTGCCCGACCTAGAAGCCCTTCTGAAGATATGTTCCCTCTAGCCCAAAATTAATAAGGATTGTTCTTGATGATTTGTAAGGATAAATCCAACTACAAAACTTACTCTTGGGGGTGGGGTCTAAGGACATGACATATAGTGTTAATTGAACTCACATATACAATTCATGCAAAAAAAAACTGAAAATAAGAAAACAAAACTTGCAAAATATGTTCCAATTATGTTTCTATAAGGTTTCGGTGCATATTATGTGATATTGTGACCATTTCTATAAAATTCCATTCCCTCAACCAACATGGAAATTCTTGGCATCACATATATAGTCTTGGTAACAATTTTTTTGGGGTCTAGAATTGATTTCAAAATTACAATTGTTTGTGATATCTTAAGAATTTCACAACGCATTCTGAATGTCAAACCTATATACCAAACAATCTTATCAAATACATCACCATACATGATGTACATTTTGATCATGCATGCCCACACCTACACATTCGTTCATAGATCTTTGAATTCAGTTGCATAACATACGTCCAACAACTTGTTTACAACGACATTTACATAAACAAGTAAAAAGATATGTAATTTTCATTTCATCCAATTTTTCAGAACTTGGAAATGGGAAGCTTGTACAAAGCTTTGCAAACCTTCCTTTAAACCCACATTGTTCAATTGAGGCACCACAAATGAATGATGAATCGGTTTGATCAAAATAAATTTGAACATCTATATTTTTATCAAACCCACAGACCTATTCTAATGCCATGACTTGTGTTAGAGGAAATAATAAAGTGCTCTACTATGTGACACCTTCTACTCTATCAACTCAATTTGTATAAGATAGAGAAGATTCAATGTTAAATATCTCAATATTCGATTGGGACTAAAACAATACAAAGCCTTCACAAAAACTTCAAAAAATAACATATTGTTTGGCCTATCATGTAGCCCATTCCTTAAAGGTAAGCCTAAAAATTGATTCACATCCATGAAATTACACCTTATAAAATTTAGGGGACAACACATTATCATGGAAATGACAAAAATAAGAGTGAACCTTGTGAGATACATGAACACATTGTTTTGAATAAATATAGTCGACGGTAATGGAAGAAATCATTCTTGTGCTTCAATCACACCATTACATCAACTTGAACAAAATTTAAACTTGGTTTGGTAGCATATTACACAAATGCATTGATCATATTGTTCCAATGTCTTTTTCTTTTTCTTTTTTGGGTTCAACATTGTGTCTTTTTTTAACACTAAAAACCTACATGTTCCCATTTTTTTTTTCACAATATAACAAAAGTTGTCACAAAAAGTCACTGCAATACAAAGCAACGAATACACAATGTTTGCATAAATGGGTACTTTTAATATGAGATAAATGTCTTTTGTGGTCATTTTTAATTTCCATTCAAACATAGGAATTAGGTATATGTTGTTTGCACCTTTGTACACACATGAGAAATTCTTGTTACAACTTAATTCAGCATTAGCTACAAGACCATTCATAACAAGTGGTTTATTAAAACAACATTGATTTTGAAGTGCAAAGTGCAAACTCATTTTGGATGACACATTCTTCTAGAACACAATTTAAGAATGGTTTCAAAATTATACCTATTAGAATATGAAATGATCATGAAACCCCCCCCCCCCCCCCCCCCCCCCCCCTTCCTCAAACTTCCTTCTAAACCTAGGCTAATGTTCTCTTGTGAAAGAGAGTGTGTTTGTCAAATTCTACAACAATGGTACCATACTTTCTACCATACAAGTTACATGACACATGAGTCTAGTATTGATACATTGTTGCAAATGAGGTTATGCACATAGTCAACATGATGGACGTTACATTTGAGCAAAGGCATCCACAAGCATCATCAGAACAATGATGTGTGAAGAGCAATGTGGATGAAGTTCAAGTGTTAAATAATGTTCATTGATATGCATTAAAAGTTTCTACCTTGGAGTTTAGTTGGAGTTGCCTAGGGGATGATTTGTGAATAGTAATTTGGATGAAACTCAAGTTTTAAATAATGTTCATTGCTATGCATTAAAAGTTTCTACCTTGGAGTCTAGAGTGGAGTGGCCTAGGGGATTTGTGAATAGTAGTTTGGATGAAATTTCAAGTTTTAAATAACGTTCATTGATATGCATTAAAAGTTTTCTCCCTTGGACTCTTGTTGGAGTGGCCCTCCTTAGGTCTCCGTTTATGGTGGCGTCCCGTGTCGGTTTGTGATGCTCCTACCTTACTCCCAAGCAAGTTTGATAGTATATATAGTTGGTCATTCCCATGCTCCTAACTTACACCCGAGCAAGTTCAATACCATATATAGTTGTTCATTTGGACACTCCTACCTTACATACTCGAGTGAGTTGGATATCATATATAGTTGTTCATGCCCACGACTACCTATCCTCCGTCTTTTTATGGGCTATGGTTATTTCATCTTTTGTTTGTATAGCTACTTACAAAGTCATTTGCTGAGCTTGTTTTTTTTTAGTTGCTTTCTTAATGGCAAGTCTTGGACCATAGTGACTTAAAACACTTCTTCTTTTGTTCTCACCCCTTTCTTTGGGTGGGTTGGGCTGAGTTAGGGTTAGGGTTAGGTTAGGTTGAGTAGGGTGGGTGGGTGGGTGGGTGTGTGTTTGTGGGGGGGCTTTCTCTGCAATACCTACCTTCCCTTACAAAAGTCTGCTTGTTTTTTAATGACACAATCTCCCAAGAGATTTGATTTGTCCCCTTCTAGACCCTCCTCCCTATATTAAATATCCATTTCTTTACCATTTTCAATGGGAGTGAGAGCATAATATCCTCCTCCAAAACACCCAAATCTAACTTAACCTCAACCATCACCTTACCCATAGACCCCCAAAAAAAAAAAAACCTTTTCATTAATGAGCACAACCCTAATCTCATCCAAACCATACGAGTGTAAACATTGCCTTAATACACCCAACACTACTAACTAGCTAATGCTGGATGCTATAGTTCCTCCCCCCTTGTGGGGTTGAGGGCCCAACAAGGGGAGGGGGGGGGGGGAGGGGGGGGGGAGGGGAGGGCAAGGGGGGAACCCTAAGAAGGTCCATCTGCACAAAAGAAACCAAGTAGCAAGTTTTAACAACCATCTCTAAATTACACCAAATTTAGTCAAGTAATTAATAGGGAAACTAATATACCTCAACAAAATGTGTCTTTGTGATTTCATTAAATTTTGAGTGAATTCAGTCGATTTAATAAAATGTATCTTTTATTCATTATGTGATTTTGTTGAATTTTAAGTGAATTTAGTCAATTTAATATAATCTTTCTTGGTTTTCATTTTGTGATTTCATTGGATTTTGAGTGAATTTTTTTAATTTAGCAAAATCTATTTTATGTTCATTATGTAATTTCGCTAAATTTTGAATGAATTCACTAGCTTAACATAATGTAATTTTTTTCATCATGTAATTTTATTGGATTTTGAGTGAATTCATTCAATCTGATTGAAGAGGGACAATGGATTCATAAGTCCTTTGAATGAAGACTATTGAATTGCACCCACATTTTGTGATAATAATTATCATAGTACCTTGGCCATTTCAACACATGTCTGTCGAATAATTAATTAAAAAAATTTCATTTCAACAAGTGAAATATTTGTATATATTCACTATTATCATCCATAATAATTTTTTGATTTGAATGAAATAATTTTGAAAATTTCAACATTTCTAAAAATAATATAATTAGTGTCGAATTGATCAAGATATTAGGGCATAAGTTTTTGATGACTTGAATTTTGTGATCCAACTTAATAGGTGCATTATATGTAATGGTTTCCTTTCCAACAATGGAAGATACTAAGTTAGGTTTTAGAAATTTAATCAACAAATCCCTTGTCTTTATGTCAAGGTAAATAACTTATTAAATATTTTAAATAAGGTTTCAATATTTTTGAGTACCTCTATGTCAAGGGTTTAAAATGGGTATATACCTCTATTTCACCAAATTCAAAAAATTAATCAATTAAAATAATGGAACTTTTTTGGGGGCAAAAATGAAACTGTGGATGCTTGGTTTTTTTTTTTTTTTCCTCCCCCAAAATATTCGCCAAAAAAAAGAAGGGAAATTTTGTATAACAAATATCACGATTAGCACTAATTGGTTACATCCCAAAATACCATGGCCATATTGGCATAAAGTTGAAGTTCTTTGCCTTTTATTTTGGGCTGGCTATATATAGCCAAAAAGCTTATGGGGAAAAAAATAAATTAAACGCTATAATCAAGTGCTATTTGACATTTTCAGTAGCCAGAAACGAACCAAAATGTAAGAAAAATCGCCAGATTTTTTTCTACACATTGTTCAAGTAATTACCCAAAAGAAAAATGTAGGTTGTAGCCAAATGTGGCTAAATCTTCGTGTGAATGAATGATGGCCATTTTGGCTATATTACAAAATGAACAAAAGAAACATTGGCATAAACAGAGCTTATGGAGCTAATTAACTGAATTGTTGATTAACTAATTAAGTGAATTATAATTAGCTAATTAAGTGAATTATTGATTAGCTAATTAAGTGAATTATTGATCAGCTAATTAAGCGAATTCTTGATTAGCTAATTCGTTGAATTCTTGATCAACTAATTAAGTGAATTATTGATTAGCTAATTAAATGAATTTTCTATTAACTAATTAAGTGAATTACTGATTAGCTAATTAAATGAATTTTTTTACTAACTAATAAGTGAATTATTGATTAGCTAATTAAGGTTGATTAACGGGTTTGAGGAAGGGAGGAGGAAGACGCGGGAGAGGTAGTAGGCATTATTATAAGACCGTGCGACAAATACGGCGATTAGCGCTAATTATTTGTTTATTAACATCCTAAAATATATGGCAATAGTAAACAGCTGGTTGATTAGCAAACTAATAAGCTTGGATTAAGATAAGAGAGTGGGATCAGTAGCCATTATTGTGTGCGACAAATGTCGTGATTAGTGCCTAATTAGTTTTCCCAAGGTGACAAACAAGCTCTTTGTTGTCACTGCTGCGTCTGCTTCTTCCTTCTCTTCTTCTTCTTCCTCCTTTGCTGCTGCAGCAGCGTCTGGCAACAGCGGTGCCACCACCCCAAGTAAGCAAAAGACTTTGCAAGGGACTTGGAGCGCTCATAAGTGTTGTTCAACTGTTGAAGACAAATGCACACAGTATTGTCTTGTTTTACGGGACGACGGAGAGAGAGAGAGACACAGAGAGACAGAGAGAGAGAAAGACTGTCTGACAAACAGACAGATGTAAACACACAATTATTTATGTTATGTACACACGCGCGCGCACATTCTTTTCTTTCTTTTCAGGCATTGTTGCAGGGAGGGGAGTTAAGAACTCAGATACGGTTAAGAGAGCTTTTGTTGTTGTTTGTGTGTGTGTGTGTGTGTGTTTTTTTTTTTTTGGTGTTGAAGACGGTAACTCAACATGCTTTTTTGTTGTGTTGTGGTAGATGGAAGTTGAGGCTTGGACATTGTAAGAGGTAGAAGAACGAAGAATGGAATGAGAGATGCGCGGGGGTTTACAGCAGCTGTGACAGCTTTGTAAAGATGTGGTGTGAACAAGTGTGAGTGTTGTGTCTGCACAGCAGGAGAAGGAAGGACTCGTCAAAGATAGATACATAGAGCGGAGGATCTTGGAGAAGAACCAGAATAAGAACACGAAGGATAAGAAAAACCTATTGATGTTGTCTCTCTGTTGCTGCCAGGTGCTGTGGTTTTGGACAGGAGCAAGAGATTTGAAGAACCTGTTGAAAGGAAACAAGAATGAGACGTGAAGCTCGCTCAAATTTGGCTTCAAGTGTTGTATGCGCCGACCTGTATTGCAGGCGAGCAAGCGAGGAGGTGGAAACAGCACCTTCGGATGCTTCGGAGCTTTCAAACTACCACGGATTAGGAGCTTCTTGACAGCGGGAAAGAAAGCGTAACAAGGGAGAAAGAAGAAGAAGAGGAGTTCGACGCTGGTAGCAGCAGAATGTCAAGGCCTCGGCGTCTGTCGTCGTCCTCCTCTCTGACGCGCACATTGTCTCGGTTATCTTCTTCTTCTTCCCCATCATCATCATCTACGATTGCTGTTCGCAATGAGCATACGAGAATCTACACATGTCTCATCGCTGGTGCGCTCTTGCTTCTGGCATCTGTGACGTTCCTACAAGTGCATCTTGCAAGTGCACCGCAAGGTTCCAATATTCTCGCTTCTCCGGACAACAACGACAATTCAGGTCGGTCTGCTATCTATCAGCACACACACACTCTCTCTCTCTCCTTGCCTGTCACTAGTATCGTCAGCCACATTGTCTTTGTTCCTGATAAGCGAGTTTCACTAGGGAAAGAGGTTATGTGTATTACACAATCCGCTTTTCTTTTGTGACTGCTGATGCAGCAGAGATTCAGACTTCTCGGTGGCTGACAGATAGATCTGGGGATGATTGGGTGGTTCAGAAGCTGTTGAACTAGTGTCTGATGATGATGAGGACACAAGAACAACAGATGCTGCTGCAACATCCTTCCAAATAGAGAAGTGGAATCGAACATTGCAAAGGAAAGCAGCAGCCATGGTAGGAGATGAGAGGGAAGCTGCAGGAGGAGATGAGGATTTTGAGGCAGTGGAGGAATTGGAAGAGGAAGAGGAGGAAGAAGACCATGAGAGCCATGAAGCAGCAGCAGACGTGCATGCTGGAGACATGGAGCTTGGTAATGAGGAGAAAACAAAGGAGGTGCAAATGGGTGGTATTGCGGTAAATGCAAGTGAAGAATTCCTGGTGAGCTCTGATGACACTGCCCTGGTTCAGGACAATATGGACAATGGGCAACTTGTGCAACAGGGGGAGGAGAAATTTGCAGAGACCATCATAGGAACAGCAACAGAAAGTAGGAAGGATGAGATCAAATTGGATTCAGCAATGTTGGAGGGAGTGATCGAGATGGTTGAGAGACAGCAGGAACAGCAATTTGAAACAGGTGGAAACCGAGAAGAAAGTGATGAAGATGGGGAAAGAAAAGCTGGACAAGGAACTCTGGACCGAGAGAAGAAGATGAAGAAAAAGAAGGGATTGTTTTTCTGGGACCGTGCATTTGGCATCAGAAAGAAGAGTCTAAAGATTATGGAGCTCCTTGCTCCTCCTCAAGAAACTCCAGGAGGCGCAACGAATTCAGGAACTGTGAGGAAGGGCCTGGATTTTGACAAGAATGAAGCGTCTAAGGCTGCTACCAAGGTTTCTTCCCAGCAGCTGCGAGGCTTCAAGGAGTTTGTTGAAAACTGGAAGGAACGGTTCAACAGTGATGATGAAATGTTGGATGAGAAAGTGCAGCAGCAACTTGAGGATGTAGTAGAGATTGAGGATGCACTACTGCTTGATGAAGATGGACCAGCTTCTAAACCATTGCTGAGATTGCCAATCAAGAAAGCAGGGAGGCATGGTAAGAAGGGAGGAGGAAGTTCATACGACCCACTCAATCCAGTCAATTTCCCCATGTTACAAGATCCTGATACAACTCCCGACACTTGGATGACCAACAGTGATAAAGCCATGCTGAAAGCTTTTCAAGTTGATCGATATGTCCAGAATGCTCCTCTTCCACCTAAGTTTTTATTGAGAGGCATGAATGTTGACTCAGTTATCCATGAGCAAAGGGAGCAAGAAACCCACAGAATGCTTGACAATGATGCAGGAACCACCACTGGGAATGTGGGTGGTGCTATGGGTATGGGGAAGGAGCAGACTGAGCTATCAAGTTCAGAGCTTTCTGGCGATAGAGAAGAGCATGAGAGGCTTGAGCTTCACCAACAAGAGAATCAACCAATCCATGACACTATCACCATCTCCAATGGCTTGCAGTCAGGAGCTCCGAACCAAGATTTTGTACAACAGGCCAACCTTACAGGATCACATCCTTCACTCCCCTTCTCGGTATTCATGGATAAGTTCTTGCATCAAGACAGCTGCTCCATACGTGTATTTATGGCATGGACCACACCTCTGTGGTCCTTTACAGTCCGTCACCAACGAACACTGGAGAGTCTCCTCCACTTTCACCCAAATGCTTGTGTGGTTGTGTTCTCAGAGACAATCAAGAGTGACTTCTTCAACACTTTTGTACAAGAAGGGTACTCACAATCCTCTAAATATCCATATCAAATTCAATGGCAATGTCTAGTTTGCCATCTGATTGAAACAGGGGTAATTATGATACAAATTTGATACCCTGTGGGCCACCTGCATTTTCAGTTCCTCTAGCTTTCATCTCTCCAAAACTATTTAGCGTTGCAACAGGAGCAACGTAAGAACAAAGAAGAAAGAAAGTGGTTCAGAATCTGTAGTAGAGTCTATTGTCAATAAGCTGCGCTGACTAGAGCATTGGGAAAGAGGTTTATTTCTGAATATAAATCCATGAAAATATTGCTGATTTGAAACTGTAGAGCATAAGTTGACACATATCATTAGATACACAAAAGTTATTGTCTAGACTCTCTGATTGAGCCAAAAGCTAGAATTCTTATTAGTAGAGCATGATTCCTCCCAGTGGTGTTGAATAGTCAAGTGGTTTTGCATGCAGATTTAAGGTGGCTGTTGTTCAGCCAAATCTACAGGAGCTCTTAGCAAATACTCCAACTGATATCTTCACCACTATTTTGGTGCGGTGGCGCCAAATTCCATTATTTCACCAACACTACACAGAGCTTTTGCGCTTGGTTGCCCTCTATAAGTAAGTAATCATTTGAAGTTCTTTCTGAAGATTTTGAGATAACTGCAATTGAGTTTGTGCATGACAAGAAATGTTTATCTTTTTGTTTGTGAGCTTAGGAAATCTCAATGTTTCTTTTCAGTTTGAGGTCTGTATCTGCCAAGTAAATCCCACTATCTATTGGTGCATTTAGTTTCACACCTTTTTGTTTCTCACCTGAAACCTTCAGCTATGCATATCCCCTCTACATTTTTATCAAAGTTCAATGTCCTACATTTGTCCTTGGAAGCGCTTTATTATCTATTGCAACTAGCATCCTGGGTGTCTTCTGTCGTTAGTGTGATATGGAAAGAAATGAAAGTCTAACCAAGTAGATATGGGCACATTCTTTGCAGATATGGAGGAGTGTATATGGACATGGATGTGATTGTATTGAAGCCCTTGGACTCTCTATCTAATACAATGGGATCTGAGATTTTGGCAAATGGGGAGATCCGCCTGAATGGTGCCATAATGGCCTTCAATAAGTCAAGGCCAGTCTTTTCATCATGTATTTTCATTCTTGTGTCTTCTGTCAAGAGAGGATTGGCCAGGCCAGATGGTGTTGCTCTTTGTTAACTGATGCATGAAGCCCAAGCATGCAAAAGCTTTGAACAAGCACGACACTTTGATAACAAGTGTAGGAATCCATGTGAGTTGGATCTGATGGATCTGTGTGCTTTTGCAGTCCATTTTTAAGACAATGCCTGGAGGAATTTACAGCAACATATGATGACACATTGTTGGAGTGGAATGGAGCAGAGCTTGTGACACGAGTTGCCAATTCTTCAACTGGAAAAGGGGGTAAAAGGTGGATAGAAGATGCTGATGTCCTTCAAATTCAAGAGCCATTTGCTTTCTTTCCCATCCCATCAAGTAAAATCTCCAGGTACTGAGCAGCTGTTCTTTTTAAGCAGAACCTGTCTACTTGCCAATGGCTTGACAAGTGGAGCTTTCTGTCCAGTTCTTTTCCTTTCTAAAAGCTTCAGCAAGCTTATTGGGAGTCTGTTCAAAGGTACTGATAATTTCTTTCTCACTTTTGATTCCTTCATCAGGTACTTTGTTGCACCAACAGACAAACAACAAGATGAAGAAAAAGAACTCCTGGGCAGAATAATTGATGAAGCCTACACAACACACTTATGGAATAGACTGACTGCATCGGTGGTCCCTGAGAATGGAAGCGTAATTGAGACCATTTTAAATCGACATTGTCTTCATTGTACTGACATCCTATAACTATTATGGTATTGTGGTACTCTCTTACCTTAGGTCTATCATCTTTCACTTTGAAATTTTCCATATGAGTGAAGAAGATGAGAATTGTAAATTCTGCCCCACGCCCCCATCCCCAAACCTAATCTTGCCATGCCTTCAGCTCTAAGCAGTGCATGGCTTTTTTCAGGGTTTCATAGATCTCCTTTGAAGTACATGTTCATTTGAGATTACCCATGAGCTAATATTTTAGGCTACAAGGCTGGAAACAACAAACTGACATGCTAGAAGAAAAGCGTAGTATTTAAGTCCAGACAAGATTGAGACATTTTGATCAGTTCACTTTCTTGAAGAACTGGCATAATTGTCCTACATTGTAACTGTTTGTACATGCAGCAGACCTGGCAATAAAACCAAAATGCAAGCTTGTTGTGTATTGTACTCATCTTCTTCTCGCATTGTTTTTGCTTGCTACTTGCATTGTTTTTTGGTTGATGGATGAAGGCAAAAGACATTGAGTGGAGAGCCTAATCAGCATGGAAATGAATTTCAATTCTCAAAGGTGTTATGACAAAGGCTTGTAATCGACTAGGTAAGTTTCCAACACAAAGGTGCTTCAACTTGTATGTTTTATGTCCTTGTGAGATTTTGAAGAATCCATGTGTGGGTTTGGAGTCAAGTCATCCATAAATTTCATAAAAGTCCCTTTAAACATTCAAAGACGATTTATTTATGTCTTGTGGACAAGTAATAGGCATGTCCACAAATCCATAGTAGAAAAGACCACTGCAAAATGAAGCATTAGTGCTCGAGAGCCCGGAGGATTTTGCATTATCCTGCTGCAAGGTTTAATGAAAGGAGGTGTTTAACGGTGTGGGAGTGGAAATGCTCTTAGGCAGGCTCTGAGTAGTGGATGTTTTTAATTATTTAATGAACCAAAAACATATTTAATGTTGAAGATTTTTGTAACCAAAAGTTGCAATTCATGACCTTTTGGCTATCATAGCTACCAGTCTTTAAAAGTGTCAACTACTCCCTAACCTAGTCCAGTAAAAGCGAACCTTCGTCAATGCGTGGCTGTGCACTAGGAAGCCTCCTATGCAAGGATAGATGTTGCTTACAAGTGTTGAAGATCCTTTCATCTCTATAAGTGTTTTCTGGCTGATTAAGTGACTAGCAAATTTTTGCATAACTAAGAACTTGTGGGGGGAGTAAGAACCCTAGTTTTTTAAGAACTTTGCCCAATCCACCACAAGTTTCCTGCATGAACCACACCCCACATTCACCCCACTTATTACACAATAGCATCCAACCCTACACAAACAGAAGGAGAAGCTCCATCATTTCTGTTGTTGATGAGTGCCAAAAATAATCCCTACAAGAACACAATGAACAATTTCTTTCAAATGCAAGCCATCATTCATTCATGTTTTGAAATTCCAATGATGTAGAAGCCCAAAAAACCCCCAAAAAATTGTGATCTTATTTTCTATTCATTGTCTAGCTCTATTTACTCAAAATAATTTCATTCCTTAATCAAATCATAATTTTCTTTAGCCAATAAACTTTCAACTTTTATAAAGTTTGTCAAATCCCTACACCGTGAACAATTGAAACAAGAATCATTGGGCAAGTTTTTCACCATGGTGTTGATGCAACCCAAATTATTCACCTTCAACCTACGACATCTTAAAGTTGTCAACACACTAATAAGGTCAAACATTTGTTCAATTTCAATTTGTCAACATTTGTTTCACAAAGAAGCCAACATTTGAAAATTGGCTTTCACGAATCTACCACCAAGCTAGGGGATGAGCACATGTAGTAGGAGTTATAAATAATCTCCTAAACAAATATAACTTTTCAACAACAAGTGCACATGAGGATTGTTACTAGGTGAATGACAAAGATTTAACAAGATTAAACATAATGACCAACATATCGTGAACTTGATGACCATCATAAGCTTGAAAAAATTACAAAAAAAATAATCATTTTAACAACTCCAACTTGCATGTTATTTTTGAAAGATGAAGACCTCAACATCAAAACCAATAGCATTATTAGTACTATGTCCAATCTTGGCCTCCAAAATTAGTGTCAAACTAATAGTAGTAGGGGAAAACTATTAGATAATAACGAGTGCCCCTATGAATGGTCCATCAGACAAATGGTGACAATACAATTCCAAACATTGTGAATGCTTCAACAAATACCCATACTTGAACCTTAATAATTCTTTGCTACAAAACAATTATTTTCTATTGTTCATAACATAGGATAATGGCCTTTTGAAATTCCAATGTCTTTTAAAACGTAATCACTTTATTATCAAATATGGTTTTCATTGAGGTCTTGAATTTTTGAGGCCACAACCCCCCTTTCAACACATGCATTTTCCCATTCCTACCTTCCTTTTTTTAGATTATTTGGTCCTTGTAATTGTCTTTTGTAAATTGTCTTGGGCAACCTTTACACTAACATGTTTTATACTTGTAATCAAATTCTCATCGTTAGTAACATACTTGCAAGCTTTAGACATAATGTGACTAAAACACGTACCTTCATAAACTTGCTAAAGTTTCAAAGGTTGACAATCGACAATGGATTGTAATATTGTTGTCATAAATATTAAATAACTACTTTCATTTTTCACAAAGGCAATCACATAATGCATTAGATCAACTTTTCAAGTAAAGTATGTGATTGATAAACCATGGAAAACCACATGGTTTCATGAACTTCAACATTAACATGCATAAGGTTCCAAAAACTATTCAAATAATAAATTACTAGTGCCTTTGGACATCTCAAAACTAAAGATATAATTTATGTTTCAACAAGATGTGACAACACATACAAATGATTTTGCGAGCAATGTAAGCACTTCTTCCACCAAGGTAGAATAAGAAGGAAAGATAACATGCTGACACTAACTTAAGACCAACCTTTGCAACGAAATATTTTCACAAGTGAAAAGGATCATGTTGAATTGTGGAATTCAGCAACTTAATTACCATGATCGAGGAAAAAGGTTGCCGATTAAAGAAAAAATTTAAAAAAAAAGAAAATATGAGAACATTTTCACACAATTCAAGATGTGTGATTAGTTGATTACATAGTTTTTTTTTCATGAAAGATAAATTGTTGAAGATTCTTTCATCCTCCACTAAACTTAGCACATGTACCAAAGCTATTTCAACAATCTTCAAGTATTCATTTAGCTTGTAAACTCGAATGGAAGAAAATATGATTTTAAACCACATTTGAATAATTGGGTTCACATCTTTTACTTCCTACATCACTCCAATGTTATGACTCATTTTGAATTTGAAAAAATATGCTTACAAATGAGCCCACCTTCACAAATGAGCTTACCTTGAATTTTAAAATGTTGAAATCAAAACACTCCCTTTTGTTTTCTCTGCAACAAAAAAATCTTGCATCGATTAAAACTAGATGGGCAGGGAGAGTCTTGACAAAAATATCCTCACACATTCAATATTGTGGGTATACCACGACAAAAGTTGACATAATGTTCATGTCATGAAATCTCTTAAACCATATTCAATACACATGGTGAAGGCATCATTTGAACATGCATCCACTACTACAAATCATGATATTCTTTACTAAATAAATAAATAAATTCAAATTATGACATTTGTTTCTTCTACTACTACAAATCCTAGTTTTTTTATTGAAAAAATTGGGAAAAAAAGAACATTGTGACAATTGTTAATTTCACTAGTCATATGAAACAAGTCAATTTCAACATGCCCAAATTGATTGCTAGTCAAATCAATGTATGTTTTTTTGACTTATGGTTATTTTGACTATGTCCGTTTTATCTTGGGGACTCCATCTCCTTCTATACACCCTAGCATCCCAACACACAACACACAAGTTTGTGATTGGGCTTTCTTATTTTGGGTTGACCAATAGCCAATGATGCACTTGCTCGTCATTGCACTCTTGCCATAACTTGCAATGTTCACTTCGCCAAAATTGGAGAATCAGTAAACCCTAAACCCTAAACCCTAAACCCTTCAAACCAGGTACCTACAATGCTGGTTTCAACTCAGATTTTGGTTTGGCATACGGTTTAGGTCTGGTTTCAAGTCAGATCTTGGTTTGGTATTACGGTTCGAGTTTTTAGGGTTTAAGGTTTGAAAGCAATTTTCAGGGTTCGAGTTTTAGGGTTTTAAGGTTTGAAAGCAATTTTCAGGGTTCGAGTTTTTAGGGTTTTAAGGTTTGAAAAGCAATTTTCAGGGTTCGAGTTTTAGGGTTTTAAGGTTTGAAAGCAATTTTCAGGGTTCGAGTTTTTAGGGTTTTAAGGTTTGAAAAGCAATTTTCAGGGTTCGAGTTTTTAGGGTTTAAGGTTTGAAAGCAATTTTCAGGGTTCGAGTTTTTAGGGTTTTAAGGTTTTGAAAAGCAATTTTCGAGGAATTCGATACTAGGAAGGGAACCTGATTTATGTACCTTTTTGAAAAAAATCATAAAGACCCAGAACCCCTGGAACCGGAGAAATTCTTGAATCCCTTTATGTATGTGTCGAAGAAACTACACTCGACAATAAATCAGTGGGGCTTTTTTTTTGTTTGTTGTGTGGAACCGAAACCGTTCAAATTTTATTTTCTTAGAACCAGAACGGAAGGTGCTTCAAGAAAGTAAAAGAACCACCCAACAAGGATCACACACCATCACCAGTTATGTTTTTAATAAAAATTTTAATGCTTTTTTGACCAGAAAATTGGGAATTTTTGTATTTTTTATTAGTGTAAATTCAATTAATTTTGCTAATATTTTGGGAAATTTTCCAAAAATAAAATTATATTCGAAAATTGAGAGAGAGGAAAAAAAAAAAAAAAACCTTGCCATGATATGATTTTAAATTGGTAGATTATTTCCATATATGTTCAATTTAATTTTAAAAATTCTCTGTTTTTTTCATCTTGAAAAGCATATTTCTTGCTGGAAGAAGAGAGCTCAAAGTTTTAAAAATAAAATAAAATAAAATAGTATATATATATTATTTTCTAAATACTTTTTTCTTCTTCTTGGTGGTTGATTTCCTCTCTTCCATTTTATTATTATTTCTTATTATAAAATTTAAAAATAATTTATACACCTTGAAATATAGGCTGTAAACATGTTCAGCTTTCTTTTTCTTTTTTTCCTTTTTTGGGGGTCAAAACCAGGTTTATGCATAAACAAAATAAACAAACAATTTTCTTAAATAAAAAAATAAAATGGGGCCCTCTCAGTAATATCTGTGTCCTAGTTGTCAGGTTCTATAGACTACACGTGTCGAGTGTAAATTGGTGAGATGGGACCTGAGGAAATTCAGGTTGTGGGAAACTATAGTGGTCTCAACAGTTTACATCCAAAAGTGAGCATTGGTTCCCTTGGATTATCTACTATTGGTAAGGGCGTATACGGATGAGAAACATGATGAAAAACCGTTAGGAATGAAAAAAATATTGCAGCCCCTTACGCACGCCACCCAGATCGTGAAATCTGGCCAAGAGGGCCACGTGGCCTGAAATCCAAGCTTTTTGAAGCAACCGACGAGGGGACGAAACAGCAACTCGGTCCAAGTCCTGAAAGAAAAACAAAACCTCCTTGGCCTCTCATTCTTAAACCCCGTTGAGGGCGGTTATTTGATTTGCTGAATAATAACCTCCGGTTCCTGCATTTTGAAAATCTGGAAATGAACCAAACCTTTGTATGGTCTATTTTATTTTATTTTTTCAAAATTTTTAGTTTTTAATTTTGTGAGGTAGGTGGACTGGTGGTGATCATCCACAAGAGGAGCAAGCCAAATTTGGCTACAGGTTAGGAAAAAAAAATTGATTAAAAAAATAATTATATTTTGGTGGCAACATGTAGAAACCTGTAATGTAAATATGGCGATTTCACAAATTTTTCGTGGTTCCCGTATGCCGCTTTGTCCTCTCACGACGGCCCGTCCATTGAGGTGCCAGATCCACGCTGGTTTGTTCCCTCGATTTGACCCCTGGATATTGCTACTGTTGGGCCGCCCCTGACGTCCCGTCCCAGGCGCCCCCGTGCGTGCCAGCTGCTTTCCCTTTTCATTACGCTTGCCTCTCGCTTGCTGCTGGAGCGCACTGCAGAGGGGAAAGAAACAAAGAAGAGAAAAGCACAACAAATCTGTGGAGTTTGCCCTCCGAGATCTGCTTGTACTCACATCTCCTCGTTGTCGGTACCAGAAGCAATTGCAAGCTCTCTCTCTTGTCCGGTTCATGTTTTCCTCAGTTTTTTCCTTCTCCGCTCTCTTCTTGTTCTTCTTGTTCTTGTTCTCTCCGGGAATTGCTGTTTCCAGGGGCGGTTGAAGCGATTGAAGATGGTTTTTTCTGAGAATTTTGGCATCTTGTTGTTGTTGTTGTTGTTGTTATGAGAGTCCCGGAGACGTAAAGTGGCGCAGTTGTTGAAATTTCTCGTCTACTGATGGGGTGAAAGGGATAATATATCTCGGCGGGGATATCTCGGTGGACAATTGAAAGGGTGGAATATGGAATGGAGAATTGGTTTTGTCGCATGTCTGTGTTGTGGTAGCTGTTCGATCGGGTACTGGTGACTACGAGTATTGTTGCAAAGTTTTGTTTTTGTATGTGCGAGGTTTGTGGTTTTGGCAGGCTGTGGCTTGCTTTCTTCCTGCTGTTTGTTTCCTATAGAGAGAGAAGATAGGTGCAATACTTAGCCACTGTTTTCAGAGGTTCCTTGCCATATTTTTTAAGAGGAACAAGGCGGGGTTTGATTTGATAAAACCAACGACCATGGCCACGTACCTCGACCCGATGTATGATCTGCTGCTGAAGTACGGCGTAGCAGGAGACGACGCAGATCGTTTGCATGTCATAGAGATTGTGCTGTTCGTGTCGCTGCTATGTTTGTGCATAATTCTGGGCCATTTGTTGGAGGAGAATCGGTGGATGAACGAATCCATTACAGCTCTACTCCTTGTGAGTGTTTGTTTCTACAGCATTTACTCTTCTGTCATGATCCGCAAACAAGCAGCCAGAAGTTAGATGATGAACACATGTCTGCTTCAGAATGTTTCCTACATTTTTTGCTTGGATTTGATGATCATGAGATGGATTTTGGGACCTGCACGCACGCAATAGGTACAAAATTCTCCGGGAGGGATTCAGAAAAAAATAGGAGTTGAACGAGATGAGCCGAGAAGCTTAACTGAGTGAAAGAAAGAAATGCTGACAATATTGTTGACTACAATCATATGATTTGTATTCTTTTTCTCTTTCTCTCTCTGTGCTGCAGGGGTTTTGCAGCGGGGTAGTAGTGTTGCTCGTAAGCAAGGGTCAAAATTCTCATATTCTGCAGTTCGACGAGGAGCTCTTCTTCATCTATCTACTTCCTCCCATCATCTTCAATGCCGGGTAACTTGCCATTTTTTTTCCCCCCCAATCCATGAACTTTGAGCAAATGTGAACCCTCCTCAAGTTGCATCAGAAGTCACCAGTAGTACACAACACCACAAATGTATGTGAAGACTGAAGCTTTACAGAAACATGAGTTCTCTCTGCAGTCACATTTTAGGGCATTGGAGAGCACCAATGTTTCTGCAAAGCTTTTACAATTCCCATTTGGAGAGCATTGTTGTTTTTGCAAAGCTTCTACAACTCCCATTTGGAGAGCACTGATGTTTCTGCAATAGTGTTACAGCTCTCTCCTTGTTGCAGTTTTGTAGCAAACTTCAAGCTAGGTCTGATGGTCATGGCACATGTGCAGGTTTCAAGTGAAGAAGAAGCAGTTTTTTCGCAATTTCATTGCAATTATGCTTTTTGGAGTAGTTGGAGTCTTCATCTCCTTTGGCATTATCTCTGCTGGTTGGTATACATGGACCACCAGTCTGCTATGTGACATTTACATGCTCCATAGATTTGTGCTTGCTTTTCTTAGAAGCCCTGGAACACTTGTACTTTGTGTGGCTTCTATTTCGATCTCTTGGCCGATATGAAGATATTGCTTTTGAAGAAACAGTGAGGAGACTTTATTCTCTGCTCAGTTTTGTTGTGAGGATTCCACTCTTGTTTTAAGATTCTTGCTGGAACAGGACAAGCTTCTCACTTGTGTGTATGCAGTGGTGCATGTGAGATGATTGTTGAGTGAAAGGAAGGAAGAACCTTCAGATGTCTGCTCATGGGTGATTTGTCTCTTGCAGGGACCAGATATCTGTTTACAAAGCTGGGCCTGAAGAAACTGTCAATGCGGGATTATCTTGGTGTGTACTCTCCCTTGTCCATTCTTCAGCATGTCTCTGGACTAGAAGAACACCATAAAAAACTGACTAGTTTGTTTGCTTGCATACAGCTATTGGGACCATCTTTTCTGCAACTGACTCTGTCTGCACTCTGCAAGTAGGCCCTCTTGTCATCAAGCATCTCCTGCAGAATCCTCCATACTTCCACAAATAATTCAGTTGCTTGTACAGTTGAACTGTGTTTTACATTGTGCGATTATGTGTCCTCCTTTTATGTGGAATGTTTTGCAGGTCCTGAACCAGGATGATACACCTCTGCTCTACAGTCTTGTGTTTGGAGAAGGAGTTGTGAATGATGCAACATCGGTGGTTCTCTTTCGGGCTGTTCAAAATTATAATTTTGATGCTTACACAGCTCTAGAAGCTCTGCAAGTTGCCGGCAATTTTCTGTATCTCTTCTTCACAAGTACTGTCTTTGGTGTCTTGGTAATTCATTTCCTTTTCACATCCCATACATGCTATGATTGGTCTTTATTGCAGTGCTTGACCTACCTTTCATGATGTCATTCTGAGCAGTGGTTGTTAACTATGGGTCTAATTTGTTCTGGTATATAGTTTGCAACTGTGTACAACTGTGCTCATATACTCTTTCTGGATTGGGTTTTGTTGCATATTGCAGGCAGGTCTTTTGAGTGCATATATTATCAAGACATTATACTTTGGCAAGTGAGTGTCTTTTCTGTAATCACATCTGTTGTTTGAATTGCAGTAATAGCAGGTTCTGACAGAGATACTATCTCTGTAAGGAAAACTGATATGACTCCAGTTTTTGGACTATGGCATCTGGCCCTAACCTTATGTCTTTCACCTGTTCAAATGTAGGCACTCCACAGATCGGGAGATTGCAATTATGGCACTCATGGCTTATCTCTCCTACCTTATAGCAGAGGTTTGGTCCCTTTGAGTGCAAAGCCATTGTGTACTATACCATTGTCTAAGCATTATTTCAGATTATCTGCAGACATCACATTTAGGTCATTGGAGCTCACTTGATCATTGTGAATAGTCTGTGTTTTGTTCTCCAATATCCTGTTTTCTCATTTGACTCATCTTTCTGTGTGCAGCTCTGCTACTTGAGTGGAATTCTCACGGTGTTTTTCTGTGGCATAGTCATGTCTCACTACACATGGCACAATGTCACTGAGGCATCACGCATAACAACAAGGTAATTTTCTGTTGCTTTCTGTGTAGAACGATCTTTAGAGAAACATCTGAAAGCAATGCTTTGTTGCTATTATCCTGCCCTCAATGGTGAGTGCAAAAGGTACAGGAACAGGTAGAATTGATTAGTACAACCATGTCTTATCTTGTAATGAGGACAACATTGTTGCAGGCATGCATTTGCGACCATGTCTTTCATTGCGGAAACCTTCATCTTTCTGTATGTTGGTATGGATGCCCTGGATGTTGACAAATGGAAGATGAGCAAAACCAGGTGCAGTTTTTTGCTGACTTCCTGTGTTGATCTCTTTTGCACAGCAGTGGTGGGTAAATGTCTTATGAATCAGTGTGAATGGCATATGTGACAACTAGCAACATTCTGTAAGTGTATTCATGTTGTTGATTCTTGTTGCACAATGTAGGCAAAGGTAGGGATGTCCTGTTCAAGTTTTTACTTGGTTCGTGTTTCAATGGAGTTCATGGCTGCAGCCCCAGGACCAGGAGACAAACAGTTGGTGTGAGCATTGAGAGATTTTGCATCATGTGCTATCCTAATAAGTGTGATGTCTCATTGTGAATCTGCAGCATTGGTCAATTTTTCAGCCTTTTTGGTGTTCTACTTTTCCTGACTGTGCTGGGCAGAGCAGCATTTGTTTTGCCTCTCTCTGCCCTCTCCAACTATTGCACCAAAAGTCCTAACACTAAAATCAGCCCACACCATCAGGTTCAAACTACCTACCTTTTACTGTGGATTTTGGATGGATACCTGACAGGAAGTCTGCATTCTTGTGGTCTATGTGTGTATTTCATTGCATCCAAATGATAAATCCCAAAACCTGAGACTGATCTGTGAAGAGCTGATGTACAACTTGGATCAAAGGCATTGACAGACCTCTAATTGTACAAAGCACAGTAGTCTCTTTTGTTTTCTCATATTTATTCAGAATTTTAGGTGATGAGGGGCTGAATCAGGTTGCTTTCAGAGGTCCGCCAACATTGTGTAACAGGAAGTCACTGCCAATTTTCTTAGCTACATAGAAGGCAAGGGTTGAGCTGTGCTGGGCTTTGGTTGAGGCTGGTCTGCACATGTGGATGTGATTGAATAAAATTGCTTTAGTGGGGAAATCTGTATTGAATGCAGAAGTTTTAAATGGAACATCTAAAGTAATGTGCTAGAGGTAGTGTGAGATTTCCGTTGAAAGCTGTTTCCAAGCCTGCTTGCTATGTAAGCCTTACTTAAGGGTAAGCTGTCTGTGGAGTTCTGTAAATCCTGAAGCTACTTGCAAACTTGCAGTTTACTAATATCCACAGTAATAATAAGGTGTCTAATTTGGCTGCAAACTTAGTAATCTTGTCCTCAGCTGTGATCCTATTCTATCAGTTTTTCAAGTGGTTGAGGAGCATATTATGTTCTGGTTGCTGTTGTGAGAAGTACTGAAAAAAACAACTTTGTTTTGCAAATTTTTGTCTGTGAAAAGTATGGAGGTGAATTAATTCGAGTTGCAATTTAGCTCATGTGACAGGCCTCATCTTCAACATGAGTTGAATTAACCTTGCAGGTTGTTATCTGGTGGGCTGGGTTGATGCGGGGAGCTGTATCCATAGCCCTGGCATTCAATCAGGTAACACTCTTCATTTTCCTTTTAACTCTGTGCCATGTCTTTGAGCTTTGTGGAGACAATTGTCATATGATTTTGGTGAAGAGATATATGCCCAAGTTTGTTTGATGCCTTCCAGGAATGCATTTCAAAGTTTTGATGATTGTGATTGTTGTGATTGTTTCTTCCTGCAGTTCACAGAAGGTGGTCGCACCAGGAACTCAGATGAAGCTACAGTCATCACCACAACCATTACTGTTGTTCTCTTCAGTACAATTGTGAGCAGCAGCAATCCCTTGAAAATAAAAAATCATTTTTGCTCATTCAAGTCTTGTTTGTCTTCTGGGATTCCTGGCTCTTTCAATATATACCAACTGTGCAACTATACCTTTTTCTTACCTGCCAAGTCATGATGAGCACATAAGGAGGTTTTAGTGGGCGATCTCCTGATCTGTACCTCAATACCTGAAGTAATTTCTATTCTTGTGAAACTTTTGCCTATTACCTGACATCAAAGGATATGCTGTTTATGTGATGCCAGAGACACCCATTTAAATTCAGTGCATGTTCAACTCAGGCAGATTTTTGTCCAAAGGCTATAGGTTCATTGTCAGGTCAGCATGGCAATGCTCTAGAGGTCTGGAGAGAAACCACCAAAGAAATGGGAATGATTCTGCAGTTGCAAAACCAGCAAGTGAAATAGGCTGCAAATACTGACTGATATATAATTGTAGTACACAGAGTGTGGCTAAAGGCATTTGTTATTGCAGGTATTTGGCACAGCAACCAAACCTCTGATAAGCTGGTTGCTTCCTGCTCACTTTAGTTCAACAATTAGTGAAGATTCAGACCCGCCATCTCCCAAAGACACCTCTGTGGACTCTGGGTTCCATGTTCCTCTTCTCTTGGGCCTTTCAGAGGCAGATGGAGAAAACAATGGAGTTAGCTTTATGATCAATGGTCTTCCACGACCTAGTTCTCTAACTGCACTTCTGGGTGCATCAACATCAGGTATTCATCGTGCTTGGCGGCAGGTTGATGATGCTTACATGAGTCCTTTGTTTGGAGGTAAAGGATTTGTTCGACAAATGTCTCGACCAGCGACCATACCTGAAAATGAAGCCCTTGAGGATTCAGACTCACAGGAGTAACATCAGATTCTGGTGAAGTCAACAGTTTTTGCACTCTCTTTCAGGCTTTTATTAATGTGAAGGTTTGGTAAAAAATTCAATAGCCTCGACTGCAACTTTATGTCTTCATTCAGCAGGTTTGCTGCTTGGTCTTGATGTTTGCATCGTGGTTTTGGGAAGGCAATGAATGAGATGGAGAGGGTCTTGGCATACTTTGTTTTTTCTTAACCATATATGCAGATGACAGTTTCCGCAAATTTTTCATACAACATTGCCCAAGTCTGTAGGACAAGAAGGAGCTTACTGGCAAAGTTCTTTGCTCATAGATATCATGGCGTTCAACATGTGAAGGTGAGTCTGTAGTTGAAATCTTCTGACCCACTAGAGTAGGAGTAAGGTGCCTCTGTTCCAAGAATAGTGTGCATTATTCATGGATATAAGGTGCGCTCCTCGTGTAACACTAGAAAAAACAGCCAGGGCTGTACGAGTATTGGAGAGGCCCAGTGTGGGGGGGGCATTTGCAAATTAAGGCCTATGATGAGGTGGTAGAATCCACAACAGGGGTGCCTTGTGTACAGCTAGGGCTTCATGTGTATAGTAAAGGTCCAGTCGTTTCCAAAACAAGGGGCCTAGGATGAGGCAGTAGAATGCACCATTGGGGACGCAATCTCTAGTGTGTAATAACCACATGGGTGTGTGTTCTTTTTGTGAAACAGTACAGCGGGACCTTCAGCTGGTGCTGGCCTGCCAGTCTCAGTTATTATGTTGGGTAATGCTTTGGCAGCTGGGTATTACACCATGGTCCACAAGGTGTAATGCCATGCTGCAAGCACATGACCTTAACAGAAAATGGATCAATCCTACTGACTTAGTGGGCTTTCATGGCAGTCTTACATGGCAGAATCAGCCATGGTGGCAGATTCAATCATTTCCTACCTACCTGCCTACCTACCTTCCAACCAATGTTAGTCTACTACCTGCTTACGGTCCTTAATGCCTGTAGCACACTAAATTAAGGATATTACCAATTTAAGGACAAAAAAGCCTAGCTCACAAAACAAAAAACCAGTCTCTGAATTTTGCTTTACACCTTGTCTTTATTTAAGACACAGAGCCTTCAAGACACAAAGAGCCAAAAAAGCTCTCCCCATGCTTTCCCCATTGTAATACAAACCTGAATGTGCTTTTAAAACTGAATTTGGAGGCACTAGATTGATGAGGAGTCCTCGGCTCCAGCTAAAAAGTGCCTCCAAGTTCTCATCCATGCAAGAGGTTGGGATAGAGATAGGTGTGTGAAACTTGAATGACTACTAGATAAAGATGAGTTATTAGTTATTATCCTCCTCCCCCTCCCTCACACTCCTGTTCCAATCCAAAGTAGTAATGATTAATCCCAAACAAAAGCACCAGAAAATGAATCTAAGTTTTTTGAAAATTTTCTAAGTTTAGGTTTCATTTAATGCTACCCCACCTAACTATTTGCTCCCTTATTTACTCACCTTCTGCCATCTAGACTCGAGCAGCAATGGCAATGGAACATGTTCATTTAGCATCCATTCACTGTGCATCCACTCCATCATCTTGTTGCTGGTGTGTGAGCTACCGCACCATGGGCCACTGCAAATAGCCGAGTCCCAGCTGCAGTTGTTGAGGAGAATTTTTGGTTCTGGTTAGGGTTTAAGGTTTTCTGGTTCTGGTTGTCGTTTTTGTTGTTTTGATGAAACTTCTGGCTGCAGCTTTTGAGGAGAATTTCTGGTTCTGGTTTAGGGTTTAAGGGTTTCTGGTTTCTGGTTGTTGTTTTCGTTTCTTTGATGAAACCTCTGGTTGAGGCTGAGATCAGTGCAGGGGCAGTTATTAGAAAATGGCTTGCAAATAACCGGCGGTTATCAGAGTGCAGTTGTGGATGAACTCAAAACTTAGTTGATATGTTCTTTTATGAACCAGTTCTTTTTTCTACAGATTCGAACTGTTGGTATTTTAGCTGGTTAATTCATGAGAACCACGGGTTCTTTGAGTGAACTCAAGGTGGTTATTTGATTCTAAACATGTTCAAAAATCCGGAGCTGAAGGCAATTTGACTTCCTATATATATGTATAAATGGAAGGGGAGATTATTTTTAAAATCAAGTAACCCAACAACAATCACTCTGAGCCTGTTTCTTCAAATTTGGTTTAGGTTTTAGGGTTTAGGTCAAAACCAAATATCTTTAAAATCTTGGTTTAGGGTTTAAGTTTAAGATTGTTATTTGATGAGGTTGATGAAACCTCATCAGGTAAAATGTTCTGAGCCCAATTCTTTCAAATTTGTTTTTGGCTTCATTCTTCAAAAGGATTTCCAAACCAGTAGGAGTGCAGAACATTAAAACAACCCCCCCCTTGGAACTCTACAGGCGTCATCAGTGTGCACTGTGTAGAGTCTGCATGATTCTTCAGGAATTGACTCTAGTTCAGAAAGTGGGTGTGCAAAAAGCTTAAAATAATGTACATGGTGTCTGGTTCTTGATTTCAAAAGGAACCTTTGGTCTTGGTTTTTTTTTTTTTTTTTTAAAAATAAAAATTTTGGTGATAAAATATGATCTGATATTAAGATGGGTTTTCTGAATTTTTAAAACCTTGAATTCTTGTCATTTTCAGAAAAAATAAAAATAAAAATTGGTCCAGTTTAAGACAAGGTCTGGTTTCTTCTCCATTACACACAACTAAACTGTATAGATATAATTAATGCACACACTCCAAGAAGAAAGTTATATAATATTGATTATTACATGACAACCAATTAAATGTAATAACTTGTCTTGAGCCAAGTTTATATATAGTTTTCAATAAAACCTAAAAAATCTGAATTTTTTTTGAAAAACTGGGCTGCTCTCAATTAAGTTCTAGAATTCAATTTAGAAAAACAAGCTGATTCTTGGATTACATTTCAATGAAATGACAGTCCCAATGAAACTGCAACCCTCCAGTCCAGAAGAGATCCTAGAACCTGACATGAAACTTGTTAAAATTCGAGGAACCTGTCAACACTGGGTTGCACCAGTGCTCAAGAATGGGTTCAGGGTTTAGGGTTTTGATAGTAAGTAAACTGCCAGTTTTTGGCTTCTAAATCTTTCAAAATGTAGAGAATTGTCAGTTCCAGTTTTTTTTTAAAAATATATTTCAGAATCAGACAAGAATCCTTGGTTCCAGTTTTTTTATATAAATTAAAATTTTAAAATAAAAAAATTAAGTAATTTTTAAATTAAGAAAAAACAAGAATCAGTATGAAACAAGTGTCAGTTTTGCTTTTTTTCAAAAGAGCCTCAAAAAGGAATTGGTGGTGATTCTCATCAAAGAACCAGCCAAAACCAGCTGTAGCCCATTAAGGTAGTTATTTGATTTTCCAAATTTGGAAAAACCATAGTTATATATATATATGAGAACCTGTTCAAGTCATTAGGTTACTACCTACTCTACCCATAGTTAATGTTCAACTCCATGATAAATAAAATATCATTAGGTTTGGCAAAGAGTCACTTAAGGTGCATGCATTCACATTTGGTGTTAAGGACTCTAGTATTAAGTCCCCTAACACCGAGCTAGTCATTTAGAACCTAATTTAGCTATTTTCCATGAAGATTTTATGTTAAGTTAACATTCACTTAATATTAAATAATCACCCATTTAACTTTGGGTGCCACCTAAGATGTCACCTAGATTTTCACTTAACACTGACTTAACATTAGTTGTGAACTATCGTAGGTTGGTGTAGAATGAATTGTATGAAGTGGGTGTTAGTATTTGTGCTTTGCAAATTTCTAGTCTTTCTGCTTGTTGAATGTTAATTTTTGGGTGTTTTTATTTAAACCAATAGAACATAATTTTTTTGGTCTGTTGCTTGTCGGTCTAGCATGTTGTTAGTCACCTTTGAGGCACATTTAAATACATGATTGTTGATTTTTTTGGGTCCCAACCTCTAAGAGCTTGGTAGTGTGCATTTTGGCCCAATTAATGATATCTCTTTATTTTTGTATGCATCCCAAGAATAAAAAAATGCCTGATAACTTTGGAAATGTATTTATTACATGTTCAAATAGTGTGAATGAAAGTTAATTTAAAAAAATAATTCCACATTAAATCAACATCTTCTATTAATGTGCATTTTGTGGGAAGAAATATATACAAGCGATTAATATCACCTAGTTGATTCTTTGTTCTCTTGAATATCTTTGATCTAACATTTCGAACTATAGATTATTGAATCTCACGATAATCAAAATATTTTCAAAACCTTTGGTTGTAAATATGATTTATGATTTTTTGTCTCAAATTCTAGTGATGATCTAATTTCTACATGTTTTATTTTGAGATCTCTTTGCTACAATTCTATTTTTGAATTAAGCAATTAATAATCTACTTGTTTTATTTTCACTTGCAGTGTACTTTTTTGCACAATTACCTTAGAACCTAGTTGTTCTTCATTTGCTTTTTACATTTTCTCATTAAGACTTGTTTTTTTTTATATGAAAAGTTTCAGGCTTGACTTTTTTTTTTACATGTTCTATTGGTAGGTCTAAATTGTGACTAAGATTAGTATAAAAATTAACACTTCAATAGTAGGCCTTAAAATTTCTTTAAAGCAAAGTTGGAACTGTTCTTCTACTACAACTCGTAAAGCTGACATACTTGAGAAAAAGGACTGATAATAACAATGAGTTACACCTTTAAGCTGAACTTTGCTTATGTTTAAACTTGTTCTAGTGTTGGGTTTTGTTTGGAGGTTTAATAATGAGCTTCTTCGGAAAATTCAAAATTTGACGTCCTTGGTAATCTTGGTGCATTGTATCCTTCTTAGGATTTAGGACTTATTTATGAACAATTGCATACCCATTGATCTGACAAACAAACCCCCATAACCAAACACTCTCATTGTTTGTCCTAATGTTGTTTTGTGAAAATGAATTAAATCCACCCCTTAACCAAACATTGCCTTTAAAAAAAACAATTGAAATGTTTTTTCGAATCGATACTAAACACATCCATAATCAAACAAAAGAAAACTTGACATTAATATTTTTCATCATGTTACTTTCAATTATGCACATGAAAATGTGCCCATATTTTCCCCATCACTCAATAAATATCTAACCCCAAGAAATGTTAATTTGGGATTTTGGAGACCTGATGTAGTCTTGTGTTGGGATATTTACAATGTTTAGATTTATCCAAAAACAAATTAGAGTGGGGTATTTGTAATGTTTAGAAGCAAGCAAAAACAATTAAGATTGAAAATTTGTAATATTTAGAAGTAATCCAAAAAAATATTTCAGACGGTATATTTATAATGTTTAGAAGCAACCAAAATCTTTTAGCACAAGATGTGTATAGGTAATGTTTCTAAGCAACTGAAAAAAACCTCTAGTTTGGCATATTTTTATTGTAATACCTGGGTGAGTTTAACACTAATTATATTATTTTCAGAATGTTGAATTTTAAATATATATATATATTCTGCACAAGGAAAGTAAAGAATTTGATGGAATATTTGGAAACATATAATTTGTCAAAAATGGAAACCTCAAAGATAATTAGTTATTTGGAGAAACATGTGTCAAAAGTGGCCAAGGTAACACTATGGTAATTTTAGAAGCAATGCTTTCAGGATGGAATGTTTAGAATCAACCAAAAGCTTTTTAGGATGGGATGTTCATAATGTTTTGAAGGCATTCAAATGATTCTAGGATGGAAATTTCTAATGACTTAGAGACAAACAATTTTTTATTTTTTAAAAAACATTTACAACATTAATGTTCAGAAGCAACTATAATCTTTTTGGGGAAGGACATTAATGGGTATTTAGAAGCAACAGAAATCCTTTGGGGGAAGGGTTTCATTGGCCTTGCCTACCAAGGCAAAGCACATTGTGTTGAAATTCATTAGAGTGTATAGTAGCTTAAGGGATTTTGGGCCCTAGGTAATATTAAGTCTATTTTTATTTGAGGATTTTTGAAAGATGATGTTTTGTCTTGTGTTCAAACTTGAGATTAGTTCTAGAGTTATAATAATATCTTGAAGGATTTTTGGTTTCTTTTTGGAGGATTTTTTTGAAGATTATGTTTTTGCATGAACCAAGGCCAGGCCAAAAATGATATCGTTTCTAGGCAAAGGGGCATAGAAATTCTTAACAACCAATGAGGTGAGCCAGGATGCACCCAAGGGACCCAATTTATTCCCTTTTGGGGGGGGAGAGTAGCATAGTGAGTGTGTCGAATTTTTTTGTTGTTCTCAATGTTTTCCTATCAACTTCTGGCTGTGTTTCCATCAAGTTCCCAATGTGTTCTAAACATGTTCCCAATAGCACCACACTTTATCCCATATGCTTTGCCTTAAGTTCCACTCTTGCCTTAAGCAATATACCTAAACAACCCAAAAGGAGGGGATTGCAAAGTACGTATGTATTTTGGGAATGTTCAAAGCTCCATTAATGTTTTTTGCATATGGGCCAATCAAAGATGCCCATCACAAAAGAGGAAATTTTTTTTTGAAATTTTGAAGGGGTCCACAACAACTAATTAAATTGAGTCACACACTAGGTATACTAAATAGTGTAATATATAAGTGGTGATTGGCCAAGGGTGAACCAGCACCTATGTTGGTTGGTAATGTTGGTAACCTTGACCTTTTGGAGTGAGGCCTCTTAGTGGCCATATTAATAAGCCCCAAAAAAATGTTAGATTTGAACTCAGAGACCCTACCTAATTTAGTCCCAATCCAAGCATGGAATATTTGTAAATTATATTAGGAAATAATTTGAATGAATTTTTGGGGATTTTCACCATGGTAATCAAAAGTAGGTGTTGGGTGCTGGTTTACCCAAAGCATTGGAATTTGGGGGGTGGAGTTTTATTTAGGATGCAGAATAAATATTACAGAGATTTGATTTTTTCAAGGCTTAATTTTTATTTATTATTGTATGTAGCATGATGCCACGCGGTGGTGGTGAGAATTGAACCCGCAACCTGTTTTGCAAGACGGTCATGAAAGCTGAACATCAAGCTAGCAAGTAAACAACGAAATGCACAATCCTTGCTTGCTTGCTTGCTCTGCTGCTGCAGCACACGTGCAGCTGCTCTCTGGATGAGTAAATCCTGCTCAACAACCTCACGCTATTAGAAGCGGGACGGATCAAACCTTGGCAAGAACCAGCAGCAGCAAATGCAACCCAACAACAACAAAAAGCAAACAAATGATCAAATAGTAGCTAGCTAGTGGTAACACGGATGGATCCAAACACTATTACTGTTGCGCAAGGCAGGAGCTGAGCTGAGCTGAGCTGAGCTGCAGATGAAATCACAAGCATAACTGTTGTGTTTTTCAAATGGATTCAGTTACTGTTGTTATTGTTCTGTAGATGCAAGAAAGAAGAAAAAGCTTGTACAAGAGTAGAGTGGTCGCTGATGAGGATGGTGGCAGCCGACTAGAGAATTCCGCTCTCTTTTGTACTCTCTTCTGTGGTTGAAGTGGTTGTTGCATGGGGAGGAAGGGGTAGGTAGAGAGAAGAAGAAGGAGAAGAGGAGACGGGTATTCCATGGATGGGTCAGCAGGAAGTGGAAAGGGGAAGTAGTTAGGGCAGCTCGGGGACATGGACCAGCGAGCCTCGGAAGAACGCGATGGCAGCATAGCCGTAGTGCATGGCACACGTCTAAGACGGCGAGGAGGAGGAGCAGGAGGAGAACGAAGAGGAGGAAGAGGCCCTCCTCCCTTTTTCGGCAGTTCTTCTTTGATGCGCCTCTTCCGACTTTTCACGTGCACAAAAGGACTGCGAGTATGGCACCGTTTGTCATCACCATCACCTCCTCACCATCATCATCATCATCCGCATCCTCCTCCTCCTCCTCGTGTCTGTGGTGCTCCTGCCAACATGGCAGTCACCTGCTGCGCTGATTTCTGTAGGTCCCCCCTCAAACTGTGCTTGCTCTTCACTAAACCCTAATTGTTCCTACCAAAGCCTACTTGTTCCTTCCTTTTTGGGAGCTCAATGTTTTCCTCCAGCAATTCGGGTAAGTAGTGATCTTTGAACTGAAGATCCTGGGTTGCAGGTGATGTTAATGATCGTAGTACCAATGGGTACTGATTCTAGCTAGCTTTAATTGTCATGCTGTGTGTGTGTGTGTTTTTGGGTGTGTGGGAAATTCAGATTTTCTGGCAAGAATCAAACACATGTGTGTGCGGTCTCGAAGTGGATCAGAGCGAGATTTGATGGATGTAGCAGCAAGTTCAGAAGATAGATATGAGTTCAGTATGGATGGTGCAAGCTCAGGCCTGAGTATGGATGGTCTCAGCTTAGATTTGTTAGGGGATGGAGCTCTGAACTTCAGTACCTTATGTGGAGAAGATCATGTGGGCAGCAGTTCACGAGGTTCTTCTTCATCACTTGGGTGGCCTTTGGCCAAAATGGAGAGGTTTAGTATGGACCCTTCACCTGCTTCATCCAATGGAACCAGCGCAAGACACACTTACATGTGGGAAGAGAAAAGGGACAGGAGAGATACAGAACTTGCAGGTGACTTCTACTTGTATAACAACCTTTTTTTCATTTTGGGCATTTTCTGAAACTCTGTTGTTCCTATGCATTTCCTCTTCAATTATATGAGACACTTTTTGGAAGTGTGTTTACAAACAGTGTCATGTCGTGGTTTGCACCACAACAATCTCTAGAAAATTCTTCATTAGGCATTTGACTTCTGGTTTTTATCCGCTTTTCCAAATAGTGCAGCAAAACTATTGAACCACGCTTCTGATCTTGTTCCTCTCTTTGCAAGTTGGATTTGCATGTGTACATCCCATGTACGATTCTGCTGCATAGTCTAGTATTTATGGGACTTTTGTGTTTACATACATCTGGCACAGAGGTGGAGATGATGAAAGAGAAGTTTGCAAAGCTGTTGTTGGGAGAAGATATGTCAGGTGGTGCTAAGGGTGTCTGTACAGCAATGGCCATCTCAAATGCCATCACTAACCTCTCAGGTATACATCATGAGCTGTCATGACACATCTTCTTTGATGATTGTACCTGGAGTGTTGTGAGTGTTGTGTCTATAGTTGCTCATTTGTGCACTTGTATATCTGTGCAACCTTCATTACCTGTCAGTATGTGATACCCATTCTTGATGTGGATGCAGCTTCTGTCTTTGGGCAGCTCTGGAGATTAGAGCCTCTTGCTTCAGAGCGACGTGTAATGTGGCAGAGAGAAATGGAATGGCTTCTCTCTGTCAGTGATTACATTGTGGAGCTGGTTCCTACAAGGCAAAGATTTCCAGATGGTAGTACTTTGGAGGTGAGGATGACTTAGTTTCTTTTGTTTTCTTCCTTGCTCTTCTATCTGGTAAGTTCTCATGTTTCAGTTTTTGTCTAGGTGCATAGGACACCCTGGAAAAAAGATGCAGTATATATGGTGGGGTCCATGTCACACAAAATTCTTACAACAATGCTCATGGTTGCTGGTTGCAGGTGATGGTCAGCAGGCCACGGTCAGACCTTCACTTGAACTTGCCAGCTTTGCGGAAGCTCGACAACATGCTGCTTGTATGTCCATGAACAATTCAATTTTGCAAAAATTTTGCAGTAAATTTGTGCTTTGATTGAGTTATTTCTTGAGTACTTCATTAAAGTTTCAAGTGTATTATGATGGTATCAATCAAGGTGAACACACCTAGCAGGAAGATAAAAAGCTTTTGACAAATTTACTTCCTACACTGGATGGCATCTGTTAAGAAAGCAATTCTCTCTGCTTTTGCCAGGACTCATTAGACAGCTACCATGAAACAGAGTTTTGGTATGTGGACCATGAGATATTAGTGGGTGCAAAAAACAACCAATTGGATTCGAGGGACTTTCTTCAACGACAAGAAGAGAAATGGTGGTTGCCGACTCCGAAGGTACCAGTCAGTGGTCTGAGTGAAGACTCAAGGAAGAAACTACATCACCAAAGGGATGCCACCAGTCAAATCTTGAAAGCAGCCATGGCAATCAACACCCAGGTTTTGTCTGATATGGAGGTTCCTGACTCCTATTTGAATTCTATTCTCAAGGTGACCATCATCTGTATCTCTCTGTCCTGGGTAACCATCTTGTGATTGAAAGATGTATCTGTAAACAATGACTTGTTTTCTGAAGACCTTATGGTCTCTTGATGTTTGGTGTGGAATCTCTCTAACCGTATTAGTTTATCTTGCAATTTCTTTCCATATTGACTCAAATCATAAGATGGAGGTTCCTTGATACTTATGCAGATAATTCAATGTGTGTTCACATGTTGTCATATCTACAGGTATAGAGTCTGATGCTCTCTTGATTGTGCAGAATGAGAGGTCAAGCATCGGGGATCTCCTGTACCGAAATATGGCTTCTGACAATTTCTCAGCTGAAGTATTCCTATCCACACTGGACACTTCAGATGAGCACAATATACTGGATGTTGCAAACCAATTGGAAACAGCAATGCTCATAATAAGAGAGCAGACTCACTTGAAACAGGAACAGCTATGGGTAAAGGAAACGAAATTCAATCCAAAGGCAGCTTGGGGGAAGATTAGGGAGTTTGTGGGTGATGTGGATAGAAGGGTGCTGCTAGCAGATAGAGCAGAGAGTGTGCTAGTTGGTCTGAAACAGCGGGTGCCAGGCCTGCCACAGACAACATTGGACACCAACAAAATCCAATTCAACAGGGTAGGCATGTCTGAGGAGTTTTGCCAGTTATTCACCAAGCTGTGAAGTGTAGCTGTACATTTCCAGAAGAATGAGGCTGCAAGACATGCTTACAACATGTATAGCTTTTCCTTGACTGTGACAACTCTTTTGTGGACTGTGTGCAGGATATCGGCCAATCAATATTGGAGAGTTATTCACGTGTTCTTGAAAGTTTGGCTTTCAACATCATTGCACGAGTTGATGATGTTCTCTATGCTGATGACCAAGTTGTTCGCTCACTACTACCACCAGTCACACCAGGAGGAGATTGCATTACAAACTCACATCCTTCTCACAATAGATCTGACAGTTCTTCCAACACACAGTTGACAGCTCATAGCACTCCTTATGCCACTCCCTTTTTGTCTCCTAGTGCATCTCCTACTAGACCCAATGTGACATCCAGCCCACCTCATGAGAACACAAAGGGGGCTAGAACTCTAATCACTTCTTTGGACAAAGCCTTGTCCCAGAAAACAGGTGGAGAATCACTAGATTGTAAGGGAGCACAAGAGTCACTGAAGCTGTTGAAGGTTCATTTAGAGGCCACCAAACCATGGACGTATGCAGGCAACCTTGAGAACAGTAATGCTCTTCACAGCCCACCAGGACGTGATTAGATGATCATGTCAGCAGGGCATGAGTATGCTTCATGCTATGTAATTTTACAGCCCTGCCTCTCCTCCCTGCAAAGGATACTTGCCCTGGAGGTGGGGCAGACAATGGCTTAAAGCCTGTGTTCAAAGCAAATAGAAGCCATATCCATTCAAATACACCAGAGTTGTTTTCCAAATGTTTGTGCATTGCAGCCAGAGAACAATGTGGAGAATGTGCCTTCAGCAAGTTGGTCAAAGACCAAGGCGTCTGGTGACCAGCAATGCAGTTCCTTCAGCAGACAATACATTGCCTTCCAACTCCACTTGGGTATGCATGACTGACCTTCATGTTTGGTTGCAAAACATTGAATCTCATTATCTTGGATGCAAACCTTGGTTAGACTTGGCAGAGCATATAATCTAGACTGCCTGGTTATTCCCACATCTTTTGGTGATAGACACAAGTAAAACTAATTAAGCTAGTTTGTTCTCATACTTGCTGGACCCAGAGGGCTCCTACAGTGACTCTAGCCAGTTTTTTTGCATTTGTACTATGTCTTGAATGTCAACTGGAATGAAACAAAGTGGTTGAAAAAAGGGAAGAAATATGTTATACAATGAGTGGCTCATGGCATAATGGTTGTGCCCTTTGTGGCAGGTCCAAACAAACTTAAGAGATATGGTGGAACACAAATTTCAGTGCGAAATGAATTTGACAGAAAGAGCAGCCTGAAGAGTACAGCTAGGTCTTCAGCTGTCACCCACAAATTGATTCCCAGTTCAAACCAAAGTTATATGGCAAATCCTGAACGGATGTGAAGTCTCTTTTAACATAAATTGTATGGTAAATCCTATGTGGATGTCAAGTGTGATCCCTCTGAGCACGACCAACAAATTGTTCATGTTGTGATCACAATGGTGGAGTGGCTCATAAGTGAGTGTTGAGATGTACCTATTTTGACCTGGTGGTTTCCAAGTTGAAGTATGCATAAACAATTAGCAAGGTATTTGCCTAACCCACTTTCCTACTTAGATTTTTTAGCATTATAAATGTTTCTATTGTCATGGACTTTTCATTAATATTTTTGTTCATAAAGTGTACCCTCAATAGAACTGCAGAGAAAGAGGTATTTCAATTGCGCATTTGTTCTACAGAGCTTAAAGTCAAAACTTTTGGGTACTGCAAGATTTTGATCATAAGAATATGATGTGTGTGTGTTTGTTGTTTTGGCATCAGAGGTTTCATCAATTTTTGCTGAAAAAAAGTCCAGAACTGAAACCAAAGGTTCTTTTCAAAACAGAAAACCATTTGTTTCTTTCAGTTCAATAAGGTTCAAGGTATAAGGTCTTCCATGAGCAAGTTCCTTCTGCTCATTGCCTTCCGATTTAATAAGGTTCAAGTAAGGTCTTTCATGAGCAAGTTCCTTCTGCATAATTACCTTTTGATTCAATAAGGTTCAAGTAAGGTCTTGACTCCTTCCAGAAAAATTTCCTTCCAGTTCCATATGGAAGAGATCAAAGGGTGTTACTAGAATAAGGCTATATCACCCAAAGCAGCAGCCAAGGTGGTGCTTGCATTCTGGTTATGCCCTTGTCCAAGGGCTCTTACTGAGCATAAAGCAATTGCCTCCCTTGATAACATTGTGTGGACAAACATTTCAAAATGAAATGTTGCTCTTTAAAAAAGTACACTACTAAATACTTGTGAGATTTTGGGCAATGCTTTTTGTTCATTGTAAGAGCATCTCCACTAATGGAGTATATCATTAAAACTGGATGAGAAAATGATATTATAATTTTGACATTGCATTTTTATGCAAAATATTGTGTCCTTATGTGATAGTATCAACAAAGTGATAATCTTTAATTGGCAGATTGCAATCATTGACTTAAGTGTTAAGATTTAAATGGTTTCTTAGTAAAGCATTGTTCCAAAGTTCATGCTTTGAATGAGATGTAATAACTTCTAATCGATACTTATTCTCTATGATAAATATGATAAATACTAATACCACCCAACCAATGAAGGTGCTTTAAATCTTCCAACCAAGCTACTTCCATCATTGATTTAAGTAAGGTTCATGTATTGAATTTATTTTCTTTTTCTTTTCTTTTTGCCTTGCCCTCTTCTCCCCCGCCCCCTTCCCAAAAATACAATCACCCAAGGCTTTGGCCTTGTGGGTGTAGGCAACCAATGAAATGAAGTTAGTTCAATCTTTGAGAAAAAATAGAACTGTAAGATTAATGTGGACTGAAGGTGAACCGATATCCTTGATATCTTCAGCAAGAGACTACATTCACAATGATGATGGTAGCATTTCAAGTATTTATGATGTTCAGAAGCAAGTATTTTGGGATTTTTGTCATGATTTTAGCATGGGTGTTGTTTCACCCAGGCACTAGCAGTGTGTAGTATACAAATATTTTCCTAATGGGTTTTTTTTAATCATGGTAATTGTTACTGTTAATCATGGATATGTATCTCATGTAGTAAAAAAGAATATGGAATATCATTTTTTTAAAAATCTTTCTATCAACAATGGCCATTTTGGTGCAAAACATATTTCTTTAAAAGAATGATTGGTAAATAAATGAAAAACTTCGATGGACATTGCCAAAAGCAAACTAACAACCACTAGTGGTGCAAAAGTGGTTGGTTTCAAAATGGGCAAATGTTTGGGTTTTTGCAAACTCAAATGACACGATATCAAAAGTTCAACCAATTGATTGTGTGGATTAACATACACTTGTTGTAACCATTTCTAATGAATTATTGAATTGGCTTCAAATGTATGGTTATTGTTTATAATAATTGTTTATTGATGTTATGATGGTTTTTTTCATCTCTTTTATGGTAACCTATACACATATTTCAATTGTCCTATGTACAAAAAAATTTACATGTTATATTTATGTTTCAAAATTTGTCACAAAATGTTTCATCAATGGAACTATTAGTACTTGTGATCCAACGACAACATGTTTTGTAGGTTATTGCAACCTTTAGGTCTAGTAGTTTATAACATGGTTATGTGCTTATGTTCAAATCTATCAACTAGATGTTTATGAAAGCTACTAAAAATCACATGTAGTTTGAAATTGTTTTCGAACGGTTGAAGTTTTTTTGGATTGAACCTATGCAAAATGATGGCCTTGTGTAATGTTTTTGAAATCTATGCAATGGTTGATGTTCTAGTCAACATATCTTGCCAATGGGTATGTAGATGATTATGTATACATGGTGGTGTTGTTTGATTGGTGGAACACATTTTTCTCTTTCAACCTTATTGGTTTTGGTGTTGATGGTTACACATTGGGTGAGGGACGTCACCAATGTTCATCTTTGGGCCATCAATTTCTTTTGTCTTGTGTAGGTTGTCCATCATTATTTTGCAAATTTTTGAATAGTTGTTTCACTTGGTCAAAAAAGAAGTTTGACCACATGTTAACACTAATGATGTTTAATTCAATGAAAAACCATGTCAATTGATATGGTGTTAAGATGCCATGCACAACCTTGCGGATCAAGCCCATGGCCACATACGTTGTGAGTTCCTCTTTGATGTCCACATATGGGATATGCAAAGTGTCCATGAACAACTTCATATGCCATGTAATGACAACACAATGAATTGGGAAGGTTCGGAAAGACCAATGAGCTCTTGTTTTTATTTTTGAGCATGGCCCCATAGTCTACAATTAATGGTATTTCATATTAAACACTTGAAACAAAAATAGAACATTGATTTTTGAAAGATCAAAAAAATGAAATTGTGAAAGTAAAATATGAAGATAAATTGATAAGAAGGATATACATTGGGGTCTTTATGGAGATTTTGAAGTAGCTTGTGGTAGGGACGGGTGTCTAGCAAATTGATTGAATGGGTTGTGAATGGATTGGTCAATTGATAGGAATGCATGTGCAAGTTGAAAAAAGATGTGTTATTGTGATGAAGAGGAATATGACAAGTTGTTTGAATCATCAATATTAAAAATTAGCAAGTGTTAAAAGTGAGTTAGAGGTTAATCAATTGTAAAGATTGTAAAGGTCATAATGGTTTTTTAAATATCATATTTAGGTCATTATGCCAAAATGAAAGAGCTACAAAACAATAATCCTATCTATTAATTTAGTAAGTCTGTCAGTCTATCCGGGACGGTATATTTTGAATCCGTGTGAACAGGGTGTGGTTTTCGTGTTCAATGTGCTTTCTTGGATGTGTCTATCTATCTGTCTGTGTGGACAAAAATTGGGCAGTGCCTAGAAGATTCTTCCAGTCAGTGCCTGTCCCCTATGGAGCATCTGGTCATGATTTTTATTTTTTTCGTGGAGGGGGGGAGGGGGTGGGGGTGGGGTTTTAGGGGTCTTAATAGGTGGAAGTGAGAAAGAACACATTGTAATATTATGTTGGGGAACACATTGGGAACCAAAGAAAAATGGAAAGAAACCCTCCCCCCACACCCCCCCCCCCCCCCCCTTGGCCCCTCCTCCCAAAATTTAAAAGGAATAAAAGCAAGGCACCTTGAGTGCACCCTTGGGCCTTCCTTTGGCTGCATGAAATTTGTATTCCCAAAAGAATTCGTCACCATTTAGAACCGGAGTGGGAAATGCAAAGGACCGGGTGGGGGGGATCGACGGGGTGCATTATGCACCGGGTTCACACTAGTATATTTAAAGACATATATATTTTTCTACTTGCTTGGTATGAAACTCATAATACTTCTATTCCCATGTTTTTTTTATTGATTTGACATTAACACAAAAGTTGTTACAGGTGTTCACCGTTTAGGGGAAATTTCTTCAAGTTTGCATGAAACATATTGTTTCAAATGCACTAGTTAATGACAACAAAATGATAAGGTGGTTGGGTTTAAGTTATAAACAATGAACAAAGTAAAAACAAAACCACCCTATCACTTTGTTGAAGTTCCATTCATGTTGAACATGGTTTATTAATGAGTTGGGTCTTGATGTGCCATTTTTTTACTTTGTTTAATTAGTATGGTTGAAATAGCCTTTCAAAGGTAAATAACCTCCCTAAAGAAATCTAAGTAGCATAACAAAGTTAGAAACGTATGGAGAATCTGTATGTTTATAAATAAATGTTATTTTGTAACTTGAACAATCACATCCTTTCATTTGTAAAAAAATGTGGGTCATGCATTGTTTATGTTTTCCCAATTGATTCAAATTTGCTCAATGACTATTCTATTACTAAGATGTGTAGTTGAGTTGAGTTTTATGTTTCTACTCAAAACATTGGCTGAGAGTAGAACAATGAAACTAGCATCAAAATCCTTTTTTTCTTTACATATTGATGAGTGCAAAAAAAGGACAAAATGTCATTGTGTAGATTGTCATTATGATAAACATGTTGTGGTTGTGCTTGTCATTGCTCAAGTGATGACCTCCTCTACATGAGAAAACATGACATCTATGTAAGTTGCTATCTTTGTGTACAAATGTGTTTACATTGATTTAACATTTGACAACAATTGTGATTATGTTTTCATCAAATCCAAATGATTGGTTTAGTGCAATTAACAAACGAATTCTTTTGGGAAATCAAAATTTTTGTACATGTAAAATTGAGAGCCAAATTTTTAAGTTGGGTGGGTGGTGTTTTTCATTGTTTTTGTTGGCATGGTTGTGTTTATAGTAGGTGCTTTTGTCATCTACAAATATCCATTCCAAATATGCATTCAACCTACTCTTTTGTTTGTAATGTTTGATGATTTTGGTTCCACATGTAAAACTTTAGCCACATTGTTTTATGACATTAAGAACATTAGAGCCTAATTGCCCTTGAGATCTTGTGAAGGTTTTGGAAAAGGAAGTTGTTTGTAACAGTTAATGAATGGCAACCTAAATGACAACTTGTCATTAAATCATGGCAATTGAAAAGTTATATTCCATTTGGTTGTTTGTTCCCTCTTTCAATGTTGAGATGTTATTTATTGACTATGGACAGTGATTGTGTTTTGGATTTTGCAATCAAAAGTATTTCTATGTTTATTTTGGCCAAAACTCTTTACACCATAAGAATAATGTTATTTGCTTTAATTAGGTTTATTGGGGAAAAAAAAGTTACACATTTAACTTTCAAAAGATGCTTTAGGGGAACAAATCCAAACAATACAAGTTGAAATTGTGGAAAAAAAATCCAAGTCGGTGAAAGTACCAACCATAATCCTAACTAGAAAGAAAATTTGTTGAATTCAAAATTGCCAAAACCATGACTTTGAATGGATAATGGGAAGAAATATACATTTGTAGATATCAAACCACCTAAATATTTATTGGTGGTTTGACTTGCTTCACATATTTTGAACATACAACATATATTTTTGCCTAAAGTTGATCCACATTAGCTTGATTGAATTACGATATTAGGTTTTAAGGACATGCTTGTAATGTAAATCCAATTAATTAGATCATGGAAAGAAATTATGGGTTAAGGCATGATGATATCTAAGGATATTTTGAATAAGAGGTTCATGTACTTCATATTTGTGGATATTAATATGAATAGTTGGATATGTGAATGGAAGGATGGGCTAGATGATACAAGATAGGTATCAAGGTAATTCACAATTCTAAATTTTAAATTGCTTAAAGGTATATTTGTTGTATCTTGCATGTAATTATAGCAAGTAAAAGCTCTATGGAACCAAGTTCAAGAGTTAGAAACAAATTTGAACATGGCATAAAAAGATGAGTTTGTAAGAGTATCATATTATGCATTCCAAGTTCTTGGATATCAATTCAAATTATCCTTTCATTCATGTAGAATTAGAAATACAATTCTTACAATAATGCAATTGTTATAATAATTACATTGCAATGATAACTATCAGATATGAAATCCTTAAAAATTTGGGTGGACAAAATGCATGTGAATTATTTCAATTCTAAGCATAGATATATTAGTTGTTAGATACATACCCACATGTGCATGTAGGAACATCACCAAATGTCAATGGTTGTAATTTGTAAAACATCTAAAATGATAAAAATAATAATGTTTATGAATATGTTTAACATCTAAAATTACACAAGAAAGTAGTGTGTTTATTAACATTGCAAACTTTTTTGTTATCATTCATGTTGGGTTTACTTTGTTGTCAACCAAAGATCTTCATGGTTTTACTAATATCAAAAACATATTTCCCCTCACACGTCCGTTTAACAATCCTTAAAATGTAATATGCCAAGCTTGAGTCATGCTAATAGTCTAAAGGTTTACACCTAAAACCAATTAACAAACTTTAGTAAAACAATGAATGTATTCATGCCACCCAAGAAATATTATCCTGCTTTCATATTACTTTAAAGCTTATGCAACCACAAATTCAACAAAAAATCATGCTCTTTATTTCCCTCTAAATTAAATGCACCTTTACAAAAATTAAATTGTAAGCTTTGCCAAGAAATTGGTAGTTGTGAATCCCAACTCACAAGTCTTGTGTTGACAACTAAAAAAATCTCACACATAACTTAATGCTTAGTCAAAATCCTATTACCAACTATACATCTCAAATTTTGCTAGATTTTGAAGTCCATGTGTTGGCAAAACAAAGACCAAACTTATAAAAGACATCAAAATGAAAGAAATGACAACCTTGGCCATGGAATGTGTTGGCAAAAATTGTTGAAATCATAGATTGCTTTAATTCATGTATTATCTTATATCATGTTCATGACAAAAAACAAAGAAATGAAGACAAAGTGAAATTTGTAATCAATTCTTGTGATCAATTGTTAAAGATTTCTTAGAAAAACACTTTTTATTGTTACCCATCATGCATCTTACATTTTGTTTTTCATTTTTTGTTATCATTAGAAGCAAACTGGAGCTTGCACACAAAGAACCCTTTGCATATATTTTACTTATTTAGTGTGGTATTGTTTTACACTATGTTCCATGTTGAGAAAGAGTAAAATTGAAAAATGAACTAGTTTTGAGCAAATGTATCACATATGAGTTGTGACCTACAAAAGTTTCAAGAATATGGATGAAAGCTTGGAAGATACATTGTTTACAATGAATGTTCATACTTGTAAACTTTACTGACCAAAATTGAAATTTTTTTCTCCTTTTCATTGTAAATTGTAAGACCAAATTTGCATTCAATATTTGTTTATAATCTTAAAATTAAACCCTACCTTCACATGCTTCAATTTTCTACATAATTTTTTCACACACATCCATCATTTAAGCCATTGTCCACCCCTTTTTGCTGTCTCTTTATTCTATGTACCCCTTCTTCTACTACTATCTATGTAAAACTATTCAAAGCTTCTTGCTCTTCAAAGCTTCTTGTTGTCACTTTGCTTCAAAACCCCAAAATGAGACAATTGCCTTTGTTTTCCACTTGCACTTACAATGAATCTATGTTTTCTTAACAAAACATCCCAATCTAAAGTTGTAGCCTTCACATGCACATTTGGTTCTTCACAATTTCTTCTTCTTTGAAAAAACTATGTATGAACATTTTTTGTTTCGTGTTTGATACAAACCCTAACATTTTCACCCTAATTTTTAAAACTCCAATTTCATATCTCAACTAAGATCTCAAATAACAAGCTACATGGACAGCTATGGAGCTAACATTCTTGGCTATCCAGATCAGTGAATTCTTCTTTCTCAAAAAACGAAATTTCGCCAAATTTCACTCTGAAAAATATGATTTCAACCTATACAAAGGATTTTCCATGGAAAAAATGGCTCAAATTCGCCAGATTTCAAAAAATAAAAATAAATGCCTGAATCGCCAGATTTTTCGGAATTTTTATAATAAGTTCTAGTAGGAAGCCAAGAATATAGAAGGATTCCGTTTTTATTCCCCGACTTTCATATCTAGTCTGTAGCCAAATCTTGCTAAATCATCTTATTATGGAGGATCACCACTTTGGCTACATCATAAAATTGAAGGAAAAAAAGAAGCCTCGAAAGGCTGCCTCCACAAACCAAAAAAAAACTTAAAATTTGGTGATGGAAACCCTAACCGCTCTCAACGAATGATTGTTCATAGTTGGTACGTTCAAATGCGATTTGATTCAATTCCTGGCATGAATTCATGCATGCATGCATGGCATCTCCGCCAAGAAATTTTTTGTGTCAAACAGACAACCCATTCAAAGCTTTCAAATCACATCATTTCATAAGACTTGTTGCAAATTGTGTCGAGACCCACAACAACAGAATTCAATGAAAGTGTAAAAAATGTAACAAACTTTCCAAAGACGGCGCGATATATCATCTCAAAACTCCAAAGATCGTGAGAGAAAGAGAGAAAGAGAGAGACGTGCCATTTTTGTTGTTTTTGAGGTTTATAGATATGAGACTCAGAGATTGTTGATGTTGCTAAATTTGTGTGCGAAGAAGAAGTCATCTTTTTGCCATTTATTCAATAAAATGGTGTGAAGAAGCTCTTGCAAGATTGATAAAATAAGTAGAGGCGTGTGAAATTTTGCTGCGTTTCAAAAACGAGAGAATAGAACAAGAGTGTGTGGGGGGTGAGGATTTTTGTTTTGGGTCATGTCGCGTGTGTATGTAGGGAACTTGGATTCGCGCGCCACAGAGAGGGAACTCGAAGACGAATTTCGTGTCTATGGTGTTCTTCGTAGGTTGGTGTTGTTCTTTTCCTTTCATTTCTTCCCAAAAACCTTTTTTTTTGGGGGGGGGGGTGGAAGATTCTCTGTTCACTCCTTGCCTTTGCTTGGCACCCTCTTCGCTCACTGATCATTATTGCAGATATGGAAACAATGCATGCGAGCACTTGCTAGGTTTTCTTTTTGGGTTTGTGGATGTCAAGAGAGAGTGTAGTAGTACTCTTGTGATGTGTCCAGGTTTGGCTTCGTTACAATTTGGGAACTGGATTTGGGTGCACACATTGATAAAGAAGGAACCCATCTGGCTTAAAAGGACAAATTGAAGTTGGGTTCTTCTTCTTCTTCTTTTGCTGCACCTGGCAAATGTGTTGTTGCAATCATTGATCTTCTTGCAGTTGGGTTTGTTCAATTATGAAACCAAAGAACACAACAAGAACCCAGCAAGAAACAGGAATTAGTATCCCAACCTAATGCTGGAAGGGGGGGTTTTTCCTTTTGCCTTCTTGTTGGATTTTTTCTCAAATGTTTTGACACAGCATATGGGTGGCTCGCAAGCCACTACGGTTTGCATTTATCGAGTTTGAAGATCAAAGAGATGCAGATGATGCCATCCGGGCATTGAATGGTACGTCTAAGGGGTGTGGCTTTTGACAGAGTTTTATTTAAAAAATTCTTGGATTTTTCTTTTCATGCTTCTGTAGGCCTGCAAAACCCAAACAGGATTTTTGATGCTCCAAAATACTGCAACTGCCATGGCACAGATGGTAAGTCTTTGCTTTCCAATTTGAGAGGATCAGCCTTCCAGGTTTGCATGATATAATACTACTACTTGCTGGCTTCTACTTGCTGGCTTACAAGTCCAGTTGTGTGGCCAAGGTTTACTAATGTTGCAGGTGAGACTGATATGCATCCTTCCTTGCCAACCTTTTCATAGCAGGCAAGTGTGGATGGCGGGTGGAGCTTTCTCGCAGCTCAAGTGGAGGGGGTGGAGTCCGCACTCGTGGTGTTCAAGAGATGAAGTGCTATGAATGTGGTGAACCTGGTCACTTTGCAAGGGAATGCCGCCTTCGCATTGGACCAGGGGGTTTGGGTACTGGTGGTCATACCAGGAGCCCTCTTCATTCAAGCCCAAATCACAGGCATTCTGCTCGTGGTGCTCACAGGTAGGTATCAAGAGTTGTTTGTAAATTTTTTTGCATTTGTATTTGATGCACTGGTAAGCTAAGGTTTTCACCCCTCTTCTATACATCCAGTTGACATTCACTCTGCGTTCTAGACATTTGGCATTGATGTGTGGTGCTCTAGCTTCTGCATTTGGCTCTCATATCAGTGAGACACACAGGTAATTGCAGCACAATTGGTTTGTAGGTTGGGTTTTGTGAGGTGTGCTTTTATCACATTCTTGATACTATGGTAGCTCAAGCCACTTGTCTTTTGACATGAACAGCAATGGCCTAGATAATTACTATGGTTGCCATCAGGTACTGCAGTGGTAGAGAAGCTTTCACTCACAGTTTGCAGATTCTGTACGTGCATTTTTTGCTCTTGACCCTACAAGTTCAAATTCCCATGGAAGAAGTTGGACTCCTCTTCCTCCTCACAGAAGAAGTGTTTCTCCTGTGGTGCATCCAGGCAGAAGTCCTAATCAATCTCCACCTCTCTATTATGAACATCATGCATCTCCAGTTGCTAATGGGTACACCAAATTCCTTCTTGTCTCATCAGCTGGTCTGGAGTAGGTAACAAATCCAGAGATTTGTTATACAGAAGGTTCTCCAGGATGGAATTATCAAGTCTGAACACTGTGCTCCAAATATTATTTTCTGTTTCAATGGGTGGAATTGGAATAGAACACAAAAGTTGCTTGGTAGTTTCTTGTTTGTCAGATTGGTGTATTGGTGTTGCTCCAACTCAGTCAGTCTCCTGAGTTAGAATACAGTTACGTTGAAGTAAGACCAGCATCTGGCATGTCTGTCATCATGTTTACTTTGTACTTTTCCATGCAGAAGTCCTGTACCAACCCGGGATCGTCAGCACGTGCGCAGTCGAAGTCGAAGTGCATGAGGTTGTGGACCTGGACAGACAGCAGAACTCCAAAGCCCATGTTTTCCTGAACTCCTTTCTTACCTCTTAGACCTTCAAATCTCGACAGTGAAAATCTTGCTTGTCCAGATGCTTTTCTAGTTCAGGTGGAGGTGATCATTTTGTCTATATGTACAAACGGTGTCAGCTGGTCACTGCAAGTGGTGGGCTTTTGCTGGAGGAAAGAACCTCTGAACTCCTCCCCCTCCCTTGGGTGTATCTGGCTTGTTCAGTCGAATGATTTCCTGCTGAGTCTGCCAAAGTCATTGCTTGTGATAAGTCTCTTTCCTGGTTGCCCTTCTTTCCACCTTTTGTAAAAAGAGCTTGCTTCAAATATCTTTGCTGTTGTTTTCGATTTGTGTTTAATTAGGTTATGACATGTGTCTTCCATAACATGACACACTTCTCTGTGTCACTGTGAAATCCTTGTCTAGGACAGAAACAAGCTCATGGAGATCTTGCTCTATATTGGTGTGGCTTCTGCTTAAGAAGTACTTTGTTGTCTTCACTCTACGCTATTCAACAGACTTCCTGCAATGTTTTCACAACTCTGTGCCAAAGGTTGATGTTTCTACAACTTTTGCCTTTGTTTGCTTGCAAGTTTCTCTCAACCAACCACTGATCTTGTGCGAAGTGCTAAACGTTTTGTGACAAGTACATGTTGAGGAAAGTTCAGGATGGTTGTGAAAAAATGGTTGGATCCAAAAAATTGTGTGATCGGTTTCATTTTCAGTCATGAGCGGTATGTGGTTTAAGTCATGATAGTGAGGTTGACGACTCCCAGATCTCAAGCTAACAGTGCAGTGCCACTTAGCAGACCTTGAGCACACTGGACTTGGAGCTTTAAGTGGCAACTTTGTATAGCACATGAACCACCTTTTCTCCGAGCATGGTTCCCATCATATCCTACACACTTGCTTTGGCTGCCAAGAAGCAAAGCTAATTAGGAGCTTCCAAGAACACTTGTTCTGGTTGTTTTACATGGGCACCTTGTTGTGCAGGTTATATTGGTTTTGGAGATTTTTGGGCTGCTCGGTACCTGGTTTGTAAAACTTCACCTCATAACAAATCTTGCTTCTGCTACACTAGGAAGACCATAATCTTCAAACACCGGGAAAGATCAAGGTGGAGATGATATGCCTCCAAAACTCTAGGGTGATGGTGAAGGGGCTTCTGATTTGGATACAGAACCATTTGGTGTGAACCATGGAACTTGGGTTGGTTTCAAGTTTTAGTCCAGTTCTCATTCTGGAATTGGATTGGCAAGAGCATGTAGTTTAGCTAAGCGATGTGCATCAACACATTTGAAATCAAAATTAGTTTTTCTGCCAACATAAGTCACTCACAGCTTATTTTTTTGTTATTTTCATTAAATGAAATCAATACATCTCTTCTAAAGCCTTGACTACTAAATGAACATAAAGTACCATGAAAAGTTAAGGCGCATGAGTAGTTGAGACTAATCTCAATCTGAGCTCAATGATTTTCATGAGGTATGGATATGGATGCAAATCCTATTTATGCAGGCTTTGGTTTTCTAGGTAAACTTTTACAACTCTGTAGTTTTCTAGCTATGTATGATTATTTTGGAAAGTATATTACTAGGTTGCACTTATTCTTCAAGTGATCATTTTTAATTTGGTTGTTAAACACTCATACCTATAGAATCTCCAATCTTGAGGTGTAGGAAGCACTATCTAGAGTGGATTTGGTTGGAACTTGTTTTGAAGAACCAAGAATGAGAGATTTAGGAATGAAGCAAATTTCAAAACCTCACAAGTGGAACTCCATCAAATAGAAGTTAGCTAGGAATTGAGATAAGAGGGTTTGTTCTTGGAGAAATGGATGACATTGGTGTGAAATTTATCTTTATTGCCTAAAATAATAACTTGACTTGGACAATGTAATCGTTGGACCTCTAAAGATGGTGGAAACCTAGTGAACTTTATTGTAACAAAACAATACAATGAGGAGTTGAGAATGAGAATTCGATAAGCTTGTTTTGTTTGCCTATTTAGATGTCAAACCTTAGTTCTATTAGATACCAAAGATTAATAACAAAATCAATTAACATTGAGAAGGAATGTATTAGCAAGTAAGGATGGTTGGAGGGTGGTAGTTCAAAGGTGGCCAACTCTCTTATAGCCATTCCATTGGATTACCTCTCATCTCCACTAGGTCTTCATCTACAACATGCATGTGGGTAAGAACAATGTATAGCCCATGTTTTCCAGTTCTTGGTTTTTCAAAGAACCTTTGTCCCAATTTTGACATTTAGGAATTTTGTGTTGGTTCCTTGGTTTCAGGTTTGAGCCTTGTTCTTTAGATTTCAAACTTGTGATTTTGGTTTTGGCACTATTTTTCAATTCAAGAAATTTCGGGCCTAGTTTGAAAACAAAATCCAATTCCATGTATGCATTACACCCTATCCAAGGCTAGAAATTCTATATGTATTGCATTTTACAACAAATTAATACTTGAATCTTGAAGGTACCAAGTTTTGTAACAAATACAATTGAATCATCTATTAAAAGAATTTAACCTAACTTTCTTACTTCAAAAACATGCCATGTTTTGAAGATTTTTATTGATGGGTCTAGGTTCAGTGCAAAAGCTTAATCTCATGATTCAATCCTAATCTCAATTCCATTTAAAAAGGAGTTGATTCAAGTTTGAGTCAAAAGAACTTGAACCTTTGATTTTAACACTTAAAACTACAACACATGTGAACACTAGTATAAACCTACCAAAACCCATAAACCATAAGTAGACCCCCCCCCCCCCCCCCCCCAAAAAAATAATAATAACACCATTTTTAATATCTTTGTCCAAATAGTAATAATTTCATTCCACACTTCATGCACAAGTAGCATCAATCTTTAGGATTTAGGAAAACATTATTGACAATTTCATACCATTGGATTGCAACGAACAAGGAACCACATTAAAAGACTTTTTCATTGGTTAAGGGAAAAAAAAACATGCAGGTTTACATGATCTTGTAATAAAATGTTGGAATTTAACTTCTAAATGTTAGATATGATGAAAACTTTTTGATTCATTTTGTTAGTCACATAAATACACATTTCAATATCCTTCACAAATGTACAACATAAAACATTATTTCAAACATTGAATAACACATGTATTGCATTGGAATGTTGTTGTTTTTTAAGAAAAAGATGAAGGAAACCAAATTAGACATTATAGTGAATCTAAAACAAGTTGAGAAAAAATGAACTTCAATTGTAAATGGTGAAAAGCCAACTAAAGACTAATAATCACGAAAATTTTAAAACTAACTAATTATAAGCAATCATTAAGGTTTGGTGAAAGGCGAGGATGGACCTACTATATCCCCAGCCCAAAAAAATTTGAATGGACAAAGCCCCATCTTTGAAACTTGGAAAATAAAATATCATGTTCACAAGCTTGAATTGTTATCCTTTTAATTGTCTTTTTTTCTTTTTTTAATTTTCCTATGAATTGTTTTTCGTTATTTTATTGGGTTGTTCATACTATTATAAGTCCAATATTTTTATGGCATGTTTATCTTAAATTCTTATGAATGTTGAAGTAGGGAAATGCATTGTAAACACATCATTTAATTTTTTGTTAAACAAGTTATTTTGAGTTTATATTTGGGAAAATTTTAATGTTTAATGTAAGGCATTAGTATTTTAATTTAATATTTATGAATTTTGAATTTTATTTTCTCTATCAAGATTATCATTTTGGACTTACAAAACATGCTTACATAAGGTTAAATTGTGTGACATATTGATAAGTGTGAATTTCGACCCATTTTGTAGCCCATTTATTCATTAAATTTTGTGTTGGTTTTTATCAAATGCTTATACATTAATACATCTATTCCAATAAGTTCGTTATATACCTATTAAGAAATTTGAATCCATAGTGTAATTTCTAATTGTAACTTATTTGAGCCTTGAACTATACAACCATGTTATAAATGTTATTGGTCATCCCCTAACTTTGGTGAAGAAATGAAATAAGCTTCTTCATGACACCTATCTAAAAAGTTTTTGGTAACATTTAATTGAACATTTGAAATGCACTAAATAATGCACATGTGGAGAACAAACATGGTGTTTTCAATGAACCAAGTTATTATATAAAGTTTGTTGGAACATTCATATCGTCGTAACCCTAGTTTTGGGCTTGCTACCAAGGTAAGGGCTTGCAAGGGTGCGGGCCAAGAGGGGAGCCTAGGAGTCACATTCCATGCTCCTGAAAATGTAGGAGACTATGAAGGAATGAACCTTCACACTCCCAAGTGAGCCCCACACTTTGGGAGTTGGAGTCTTGGTGGACTTTTGAATTTTCAAAAAGCGATTACAAGAGTCAAAACCCATTGCATTGAAGACTTCTTTATATGATTGGAAAAATCTTGGAACATAAATATAAAAAAATGGGTTCACATGACCCATTTGGGTGATTAAAAGACAAGTTAAGGGTCAGGAGTCAAATTGGCAATTTAACTCTCGATCATAAAAAGTCAAGAATCACCTTAATCTTCTTATGTGTAAATGATGTGCGACATACCATTGAAATTTTTTCAACAAAGGTTACAATTTTGCTTTAGACTTCACCTCAATTGGAGGTCTACACACAAAGTTATAGGCCCATAAAGTTGCAAGAGTCCCAAGCCGCAAAACAAAATGACATTTGGGTGCTAGTCTCGTGGTCAAGCATAAAGTATATTATAAGGGGGAAGGTGGTGGCTTCCCTCAATTCTGGGCTGTGGTGAGTCTTGTGAGTCCGTGTCCGTGTTTGCTTGTGATTCATCCATGCACTAAAGTGCTTCAACTATGCACTAACCAACTTGTTGTTTGATTTGTGGAGGTCCACGTGAATAATTAAACTACTTGTCAATCTTCTTAGTCCCATCTTGGAGTTTCAACACACCTTTCTACCCCCAAAATGCTACAAGCCAAGGAGCACACTCCAACTCCTTTTCCTTCCACTCTTTTTACCTTTGGACTCGCAATTAAGTCCATCAAGGAGCTTAGGGTGCGTTAATGAGTTAATTAAAACTTAATTAATAGTGAACTAAGAGTTGTTCATAAAATTAACAAAAAATGGATTAGAAGTAAAAGTGAATCAAAAGTTAATTACAAGTGAACTTGGAGTTAACTATGAATTATGGATGAACAATTATATGCATGAATTCCATTCATCATGTGAAATACGTCCATAACATCATCTCCCCTCCTAATGATGAGTTTCACAAAGAATGATGGCTTTGAGCTTGTTCACATATTATTAATGATTTTTTTTCAATTTCTTCATGTGATTTGATAATGTGTATAATGGATTTCCAAATGCATTAATTCACATCATATCCACACTAATGACCAAGGTATTGGAGTTGATGATTTGATATCCTTGAGTTAGACATCCTTCAGTTCATATTTTTGTTCATAATCAATTTTCATTGGTGGAGGTGGTTCATGAATTCTTTTTGGGATGGTAGATGCATGGTAAGGTTCCAATAAAAAAATATTAAGCATAAGATGAACTTTCATGGAAATTGGAAGTTTGAATTGAAATGCCACAAAATGGATTTGTTCCATGACAGTGAATGGACCAAGTCTTTGGTAGTCCAATTTCTTTGAAAGTTGAAATGTTTTGATGTTTTGTTGTCAAAATTATGATTGGTTTCTAAGCTTGAAATTTTATTGGTTTTTGCAATGTTCATTAACATTTTCTTTGTAATGTTTTCGTGCCTCCCTAAGGTTGGATATAAATTATGTTTGAATGTCCACAAACAACATGCTTTAATCTTCAATTGATTCATAATGTTATTCACACCTTGGACATCAAAGTTAAAGTGCAAACCATGATTTGCAAAAAAGAAAGTATATTGTGTTGAAAAATGGATTGTGTTGTTGTGAGTTCAAATTTTACCATGGACAAAGAACTATAACCATTTATGCAATGTAAGTATTGTTTCAAGTTTTGATTGACCCAATTTGTTTGTCCATTTGTTTAAGGGTGGAAAATTAATAATAACTTCACTTTCACATCTAATAGTTCAAAAAACCTTTTCCAAAACTTGGATGCAAGGTCCATGGTCAGAAATGATAATTTAGGAAGGCCATGATATTGAAAAATATGGTAAAAAAAAAACTTGGTTATCATTGATTCGTTTTGTTGTAAGGAATAAAATGAACCATTAGGGTCAAGTGGTCAACCATTACCAAAATGGAGTTGTATGATTTAAAATGTGGAAGATTCATGATGAAATCCATGGATCCTAAAAACCATGGTGATGTGAGGATAAATAATGGCTAAAAGAGTCCGTACATGTGGGCATTAATGAAGATTCTTTGTTCACACATAGACATCACATGATTTTATGAACTTTTTCATGTATTTTCAAAGTTGTGACCAATAGTAATCTTGAGAAACTAATTCCATGGTCTTATTGAATCCAAAGTGGCTTGCAACTAGAACATCATGCCTAGCTTGGAATACATGGAATTGAATAGGGCCATCATGTACATACAAAAATCCATCATGATATAACAAACCATTTTGAATTTCAAACTTGTCATGTTTGCTAAAAAAATCTTGACTTTGACTTCAATTTTTCAATCAACTTGTGATGCCAATAGCAAAAGCATCTTTCTCCAAATCTTCATGAATTTAATAAAGAATAGGTTTATGATCAAGAGTATTATAATGCTTGAAGTTGAAGATGTTTGGGTTTGAGGATGACAAAACATTGTTGGTCATAAGTTTCGTCTCCCTAATTAAATATGATGTATGGTTGGCAAAATGAAATCAACGTGATGAAAAAAATTGTTTTTTCCAAGTTATGAGAATATGACACTACCACAAAGTAAGAAGAATCTATCTCCAAAATAAATGGTGTGCAAGGTTTACATGAATCAAATGTGGGGTAGTCATGAAAAAAGTTTTCAAAGGTTGAAAGATAAATTTCACCTTAGGTCCCCAAATAAAGGTTGAGTGAAAGGGGCCATTATCATGGAATAATTTGCAATGAATTGTTGATAAAAATTATCAAATCCAAACAAACATGGAACATCACAAATAAAATTTGGGGTAACACAATCCATAATGATTTGGACCCTACTAGGATCCATGTGAATGCCATCTTTAGATATTTCATACTTGAGAAATTTCACTTTGGTTTAATAGAATTCACATTTTGTCAACTTAACATAAAGTTCAATTTCCCTGAACTTGTCCAAAACAAGTTGAACAAGTCATTCATGTTCTTTCATATTATTAGAAAAAATGACAATGTCAATAATGAAACAGACCACAAAATAATCTAAATATTCATGGAAAATTTCATTCATGAAATGTTGGAAAACACTAAGTGCATTGGGAAGGCCAAAATGCATCACCACATATTTAAAATGGCCATAACTTGTTCACAAATTCTTTTTCCATTCATCATTTTTTTGAATATGCACCACATAAATAAACTTGGGTGAAGATTTTAACATAATGTAATTGTTCCAACAACCTTGATATCAAAAGTAAAAGGTACTGATTTTTTATGGTGAGTCAATTCAATCCATGATAATCAACACACATTCATAAAAAACCATCTTTCTTCTCAAAAAACAAGATTAGAATATTAGTTAAAAACTTAAAATGTCAAATGAATAATTTTAAAAGATTTTTGTCAATGTCTTTTCAAAGCACCACTAGGTCATCTTGACGCACCCCAAGCTCCTAGATGGACTTAACTGCAAGTCTAAAGGCAAAGAGAGCCGAAAAAGAAGGAGTTGGGGTGCACTCCTTGGCTTGTAGCACTTTGGGGGTAGAGGGGTTTCTTGCAGCTCCAAGATGGGACTAGGAAAATTAATAAATAGTTTAATTATTTACGCGCACCTACACAAACTAAACAATAAGTTGGTTAATGCATAGTTGGAGCACTTTGGTGCATGGACGAACCACGAGCAAACACAAATTCTCAAGGTTCACCACGGCTCGGACTTGGGGGAAACCACCACCTTCCGCCTTATAAAGTCCTCTATACCTGGTCATAGGACTAGCACTAAAATGTCATTTTGTTTCGGGACTCCCAAGTGGAAGTCCGGAAATTCCCAAAACTAAGATTCCCACAATTTTGAGGGCCCATAACTTTGTGTGCAAACCTTTGATTGAAATGAAGTTTGAAGCAAAGTTGTAGCCTTCGTAAAAAGATTTTCAACGGTATGCCTATTTTGTAGGTGTAAGAGATAGATTATGCCTACTTTATAAGCACGAGCTCCTTATACTTACTTTGTAAGCACAAGCTCCTTATACTTACTTTGTAAGCACAAGCTCCTTATACCTATTAATTAGGTGTAGTATGCTTCCGCTTTGCAAGGAGGTTATATTCTTAGATTTAAAATGAAATCTAAATATGTTAGTTGGATACTTTACAAGAATTGGGTTGTTCTATCAAAGGTGCATTAGTTTTGAACAAATCAACAATGAAGGGAATTGAATGTTCAATCATAGGAGCACTAGTTTTGAACAAGCAAACCGGCAAGAGAATTGGGTGTTTAGTCATAGATGCGCTAAAAGGTTATATAAACAACCCAATGGCGAAGAGAATTAGATGTTCGCTCATAGGCACAATAATTTTGAACATTCCAACAACAAAGAGAGTTGGGTTGTTTGGGGGTATAGTTTGTAGTTTTAAAAACGCTCTGCTTTGCTGGGCGGTTGGCTTGATGGCTGGGTGTCTGTTTATCGCCCAGCAGGTTGGCTGTTCGAATCCCGCCAGCGGCAAAGCTCCTCCTATCTAGTAAGCGCATGGAAACCAGAACCTTATTTTGTTTTTTACGCTTTGCGGGTTCTTCGGGAAGAGGTGCTTGAATAGCCCGGGAAGGGAAGGGACGAGAAGGGAGACGACGGGGAAGGAAGGGCTGGAGTGCGAGCGAGAGAGGAAACGGTTTGATGAGTGGGAAGAAAACTTGAGGAAAACGTTTATATCTATATCTTGCAGGTACAATAAGCATTTGCTCTTGGAGAAGAAGTCCACACAAAGGGCAAACAACAGCAAGGTGAACAACAAGGAGAACAACGAGGTGTGGGAGGTCAGGTGGCTTTCTGGATTCCGTTTCTTTTTTTGTTTTTGGTTTTTTTGTGTTTTTGGGTTTTGGTAGGCTTTTTCCATGGCTTACTAATGGAGGCATTGTTTTGTGGATTTCTGTCGATTCCATAACTTGTTGGGTTCCAAGCATTCCAGGAGACGTGGTTGAACATGCAGTTGCAATTTTTGCGGAGGTAGAGAAATAGAGGGTTTGTTCGGGTATTGTTGTGGGTTGTGGGTTGTGGTTTGCTTTGTTTGATGGCGTTCCGAAGTTTTAGGGTTACTTGAGGGTTTTAGGTTTAGAAACACTCTCGGGTTGAGAGCTGTGCAACTGGAGGCGAGAGAGAGAGAAAAAAGAGGAGCGGTGGGTTTTTCTCTTTGCTTTTTTGTGATTTCGGTAAGCCTGAGACTGTCGTTGAAGAGAGTTGAATTAGTGGGGTGCATGCGATTTAGAATCCAAAATGAGACATGTCTTTTTATTGTTAAGAAACGTTTCCAGTGATTCTCGATCTGGTGAAAAGCATTGGACGAAATGGGTTTTCCTTTTGGTTGCACATTTCAAAGACCAGAAGAGTTTGCAAGTAATGCTGATTTAGCATTTTGCAAAGGGATGAACATTTGCTCTCCTTGACCCAGGAGATTCTTCATTACTGACCTTGTGGGGGAGGAGTGAGCATGGGAGACTGATTGCTCTCTTTGGGGACAAGAGTCAAATGGGTGTGCCATTTTTCAGTGTCCACTCATTTGTGCTTTCAAAATGCATGGCACATTTGATGTACAAACATGCTGACAACAGACTTCTAGGGTTATCAGAATTGTTTTTTTTCCTTTGAGATGTTTGCATGAAGTCAGTTGGAGTCATGGCAATAGTCACTGCTATGCATGCATGATGATGGGTTGTTTGGTTACTTTGTGAATGACATCCATTCATAAGGTATGACATGACAACACTATTTCCTCTCATGTTTGTTTTGGTTTGGTCAAAACCTGATGCAAGGTGAATGTTTTTTGTGGTGTTGCTCTTTGCAATCACATATCAACGAATCTCCTTGACAAACACATGGGTCATGCTTGTAGCATTTTGTCATGGGAAATTTCTTTGTGGATTGAATAAAATTGTGTATGAAGAGTGAACAGCCTCTGGTTGAGATTTCTTTTGCATCAGTCCTGGCTTCATGCTTCACAGTTGGTGACCAATGCCAGTGGACCTTGAGAGACTCACGTGATGGCAAATGTTGTGTACTTATTATCTTTCTTCTGTTTCAACAGTTGATAAATTCCCAAGAGATCTGGCCAGAAGTTGCGTTGTCAGGAGAGAAGTCATATTCTGCCAACTCTGATGAGGATGAGCACAGCAGACCCAACAATGATATTCTCCATATTCATCACCAGGAAATTGAGACAAGGTTGTGACTACAGAGCTTTGCAGCTAAGAGAGTAATCAGACTCAGACAGGATATTTCTGGCACAGGTTGAGGGGTGAGTCATCCAATGTACAGGAAGGAAAAGCAGAAGAAGTAGTAAAGTCAAATCTCCACCTGGTGAACGATTCATGATTCATCAGTTTCAGCTGGATAGAGGATCATCTATGGGGGATGCAAGTCAGCAGAATGCTTGTGAGCTCATGGCTGATGGCTTTATTGGCGAGAATAGTGAGATGTCGCCCACTCCCATTAAAGGACAGGGAGCTTCAGAGCAATCTGCCCATCTGAATGAGACAGAGGCTGAAGATGATCTTGATAAGATGGAATCAAATGGCCTGCAAGTAGTAAGTGGGCATGATAACAGTTCACTGTTACGAGAGTCTCTGCAATCAGGCAATGAGGACAGCCCTCCGTCCATCAAGGCAGCTGAGACACATATAGGAAATGTTGATGCAGAAAATAGAGTAGAGGTGCTTGAAAACAAGTTCATGAGCCAGGATGGCAATAATGGGACCATCAGTAGTAAAGAAGCAGCTCAGCAGGAACTTCCAAAGGGAGGCTTGGAACGGGATCAGGTATTGGTGGATGAAACCCTGCCTGTTCCAATGAATAGAAGTGACAAGCCCAGTAATCAAGCTCCAAATTTGTCCACTGATCAAGAGAGAGCTTCTTCAGCTGTAGAAATGCCTCCGGACATTCCTGCGTCTGCAGATACTGCTTTGGCTGGGGATCTGTTGGGTCCGGTGCAGCCAGTGCCACTTCTTGACCCTTGTTCCAATGGAAAATCTTGGTCAGCACCTTTTTCTGTTCCTTTGTTTAGTGAAGCACAGCAAGCTCAGTTGCGGTCTCAGATTCTTGTGCTGGGTGCTTTGAGGTAAGAGTGCAGGTGTAGGATTTGTCAATCCATGATTCACCTGTTTTGTGATTGTGGTTGCTCTCCATGCATGTCATTGATTCAGCTGCCCATTTTCAGCTGTAGAGTGTCAAGGTGTGATTTAGGTTTTTTTTTCTTCTTATCTATAATTGTGGGTGTAATGTCTGTTTGTTGGTGTTGTTCACCTTGGGGGTGGCTGTTACAGCAAAGGGCTGGTGCCTGATGAAACTATGATGTTGACTGCTCTTGCAGGTAACATGGTTTACTTCAGATCAAACTTTTGTAGCCTGCCATGTTGTGCTTGCTCACCTTAAGTTCAGTTGCATCAAAATTTGTCACTTCACCCAGCACATATTTAGGGTTACAGGGGCCCTTCCTTTCTGGCCTGGTTTATGACTTGCATTTGAGCCTTGGAATGTGTCACTTGACACTACAGTTCTGGTGAATGAGGGAGTTATGTGGGGATGAGCAATATGGATCATGTGGCGCTTTTCCATACCTTTTGTACGGATTCTTAAAAATGATGTATATCTCTACTGAATCAGATTCTCTGGTCACAGCTGTGATCTAGTCATTGGGACTTCTTCCACTGTTGCAAAAATTAGCAGTGCTCTAACTATGATGTTGGGGATTGGGCAATGCAGGCACTGATGCTTCAACAGTCGGCAATTGCCACACTTTTCCTCCGCCATCCAACTTCAAAGCTTCCAATGAAGATGTGGTGACCAAAGACTTGGGGACCACAACAGATAAACCAAGTGGAGGAATATCTGTTCCGCAAGCTGGTAAATGCTATTCTTTTAAGTCAACTGGTTGCTTATTCAGCACTGGTAATCACAGCATGCCTTCTCTCTTGAGAGTATATCCTGTCGTGTTTCCTTGGCTTCAACCCAACATTAAACTTGTTGTTCAGGATTTTCCTCCACTTGGAACCAATACCAACAGAAAGTTGGAAACACTATGTGGGAAGGCCAGATCCATTGAAGGTCATTGCTGATGAAGAGTATACCTCAGACTACTGGCCTGTGCTAAGACAAGTGCATGCTTGTATTTGTGGAGTATTCTGATCATAATGATTTTGTCTTGTCTCACTGTAGGAAGTCCAATTTCTCCTTTCTCTTCTGGATTACAGAAGGCTCCTTCTCAAACTGGGCCAGAGCTGCAGTTGGGTATGGATAAGCACCTGCAGCAGGCGCAGGCAACTGCACAGGAAGCAATGGCAAGTGCAACATCTGCACTTGCACAAAGCCAAGTTGTGTGGACACGTATGCAATCCTTGAAACCCTCAGACTTGGGGCCTGCACTGGAATCTCAAATAGCCTCCGTGGCAGCAACTGTTGCAGCAGCTGCATCTGTTGCCAAGGCTGCTGTTGAGGCTGCAAAGGCTATTTCTGAGGCTTGCAAAGAAGCTTATTCACAGGCCAATGGTGCACATGGGGAAGCTTTCTTGCAATTTTCAACAATTGGAGGTGGATTAGGTCAATCTGATAATGCAATTGGGATCACACACCCGATTGAAGGGGAACCAATGCAGGTAATGGATTGCCACATCTCCTTTTACTAACCAGTTGGAGGTGGTACCTGAATGATTAAATTCTAACTGTGTCCGTCTCCTCACCTAAATTTGCTAAGTTCAGATAGCGGATCTGTCTACTTAGGTACTCTGTTAAAAGTGTTTTATCAGAAAAATCAGTTTGTAGGGTTTAGGGTTTCACATTTGACTTCTTGGGCCCTGGTTTGTATAGTTGGTTTTCTCAGTCCCTAGTTCCTGGGCTGGCTGTCTACATTTGTAGGCAAGACATGGGTGAAGAGGTAGAAGGCATAGGCCACACCTCTAGTGTTGAAGCTTGTGCCATTGGGTAGTGGGATTTAACCCTGCTAGATGTAACTGGTCCTGACCCTTGAGATCTATTATTGGTCTGGTTGAAAAGGCTCCAGAGTGCATGAGATTCATGGGGCTAGTTGTTGTCTTGATACCCATAGGAAGGTAGAGATGTCCAGTGGTGTCCTTCTTTGCTGCCTGAGAAAGAGGTGAGAGAATTGAAGCCTTATGCTCAGTTGTCAGAGCCAGAGAGTTGCTCAATGTTAGTCCAAGAAAAAGAGCTGTAGATGTTGCATAGAGAAGTGAGGCTGCTGCTCAGTGGGGGCTTGATGTGAGGATCCGGCAATGATGCAGGCAACAGGTGTGGATAAATCTGGGAAGAGTGGAGCAGATGGAGTGCAGGCAGAAGTGAACAATACAGTGAATGTTTTAGTTCCTCAGAAAGGAAAGTCCTCCAAGTCAAAGAATGTCCAGGACAACCTTCCCTTAAATGAAACATCCAACAAGCAGAAAGTTCAAGGGCACGTTTTGCCTACAAAGAAACCCTTGAAGGAAGCTGCATCTAAGAAAAGAGTGTACACTAAGAGAAAGCAAGTTGTAGCAGGGGAACCTGGAGATGATGTGAAGAGATTATTGAAGAAGAAGGGTGAAGTTGCACCGGAAAGTATTTCTGTGAGTGCCCTCCTGGAGATGGCTGGTGCACCTCAAAGGCCAAATTCAACAGAGCTTGGAGATGACAATAACATGATGAACATTCCAGAAGCTATTAGAGTGGGATCACTTGTGGAGGTCAGTGATTTTCTTAAGTGCAAGAGTCTTGGCTAGGGTGCTGGATCCTTAAGTCACAACAAGCTTGCCTTTGTGTTGCATATTGAAGAGCAATAGTAACCTTGTTGACAAGTCCTTCAACATACCGCAAGTAGAGTCAATGCTGCTCAGTACTGATTCTTAGTTGACACTAGTGACAATTGACAACTATTTCTTTGCATAATGCAGGTTATGTCTGAAGAGGAAGGCCTGCGAGGTGGCTGGTTTTCTGGAAAGGTCCTAATGTTAACAGAAGAAGCAGCTTTGGTGGCCTATCATGAACTTCTTACGGATGATGGTTTCTCTCTTCTCCATTGTGTCCTCTCTGAGCCTAAAGTTTGTGGACCAGGAGGATACTGAAAATTTCTCCACTTTTATCTGGATCACTTCTTGCATTTTTCTTGTAGTCTTCTGTCATTCATGTGCTTGTGCTATTTACCTGAATGATCCAAGTTTTGCTCAAAGTCTTTGTGAACTGGGAAGATTCAACAAACTGTGTTGTTATTGTCTTCTTGCTGCAGGGAGCTCCAACTTGGAAGAGTGGTTTCCACGAAAAGAGCCACAAGGAGTGACTGGCCCACAGCGCCGGATGCGGCCAATGCATCCCATCAGTTCTGTTAGGGAAACTGGGTCAAAGAAGCGACGGGTAACCTCAGGATGTCAAGTCTGGGTCGTAGGAGACCATGTCGATGCATTCATCCAGGACGGGTCTCTCTCTTCTTCCTCTATCTCTGTCCACTCTTTCATCCCGAAGGTCTATAATCACTGTGGATCCATATGTGTAGAGTCTTTTGTCTGTTGCAGGTTTGATAGCAATGTCAACTTTTACTACTTGCTGTTGTAACTCTATTGGTTTCTCCATCAGCAGTTAAAAAATTGTTATGGCCAGACATTCTGTCACAATGAATAGGTGAAGTCTAGGATGCTGGTTATGATTTTATGACTTTGTTGCAAGTAGTTTGGGCTCCTCTAGCTGCATTGAGATGTTACCATTCTAGTGAACACAGTCGGAATGGGGTTTGTGTTTGACTTCAGGTGGTGGGAGGGAGTTGTAAGAGAAGTAAAAGATGGAGAAAACAAAGTTACTGTCTACTTTCCAGGTTTGCCAAATTGTATGCCCTTTGTGAATGGAAGTTAATGGATCTAATTGCAGCCATAAATTTGCAGATAGGTATGGAATTTGTAACTCTAGCTGCTGTTTGATTGTTCCAAGGATAGATCAGCACACAGTGAAATGGCTCCTTAGTTTGCATTTTGCAGTAGCCTGGTGTCCTCAGTCTTATTTGACAATGTGGTTGTTCTTGTTCATCTGTGAACTTTTCTGAAATTTTACAAGGAGGTTTCTTGGGTATATGTGAAGAGGGGAAGTTGTGCATTTCGTTCTTCCTTCTTTTTAGAATATTTGCAGTTGATGGGATCAAAAAGGTATCTCTAAATGGTCTTTATAATTAATTGTTGGTCTATTGGTGTGTCAAAAGATTTGATGCAATTCTTCAGGTATACATTCCTTCAGGTAATTTGTTCCCTGAATTCTTAGTAGGGTATGTCACCACGTTTCTAATGAGTTCAACATTGGCTTGGTTTGTGCAGGAGAACAGGACACTGTGGTTGTGAAGCCAAGGATTCTGAGGCCTTCTTTAAATTGGACAGAGGGAAAATGGAGGCCATGTACAGATGCCCCAGTGGAGGAGGTAGTGTGACCTTATAGACCTGACACTGTTTTCCTATGTGTTGATGTATGCCTGTTGAGCAGCAGATGCATACCCAGGACTTCATCAATGTTATATCTCTTGCACAATTTTTTTGTGCTTTGGCTTGAAGTTTTCAGCAAGACCTGTAATGCATGTATTGAGATCAAGGACATAGGCATTGAGTCTGGGCCTAATTTGGTAACTATTTATCGATATCCATATTGGAATCAGGATATACGCCCAGTGAAACAGCAGAAAGTGGGGAGCTTGAGCAGTGAAGATGGGAAAAGAATTTCACCTTCATCTCATAGCAAAGATGAGGGCAAGGAAGTCTGTGTGAATTAAGTAGACCACTACTACCCGACATCCAAGGTACTGCTCTTCAGAACTGTCTGAGTAAATGGGAGTCAAAAGTTAAGCATTTTGTCAACATGTTCAAGCTCTTCCCCTTAGCCATAGTAGTGTTTCCTTCCTCTTCAGACTGACACAAAGGCTACCTTGAAGGTTTTATTTTGGATTTTCCTCTGTATCCTCATAAATAGGTAAGAAGATGCAAATTCTCTCCAAGGGACGAACACATGATAATAGTGTACAGTTGAATGCTTTGACTTGGTGATTTAATTTTTCAGATTTGATGTTTGGGTAATTTGCATCATGTTTGCCTGTGCAGATTTGTCTCTTTTTTCAGACATTGGAAGGGGTTGAAAGGGTATCTCAGAGGGAGAAGAGACTGGAATGTTCCTCAGTGATCATGTGCAGATGGTGAAATGCAGTCCAAGGTCCAGCTGAAGGGTGCTCATCAAGAAACAAAGGGGAGCAAGAGTTGGGCGTGGGTGATGGTCTTGAATGATACAGAGAGTGACTTCATATCCAGTTTTGGTTCATGTTTACAAGTGAGCTGAGGCCAATTGAAGATGATCATTTGCAAAGGCCATTGATATTTGGGATTTGAAGTAAGTCAGAGACCAATTGGATAGTACACTGGCACTTCTGATTATGTGCAGGATTCTCAGTCTACGAAGTTGCTGTTGAGCATGAGGAGTGGATACTTTCAGTCTACATCTGTCTGCGCATGCGGTTGGCAATGAACCTGAAAGCTCACGACTTACGAGTTTGCATGATGTAACAAGCAGATCACAAAATCGATAACCTCTTCTCGAGTGTAACTTTGAGCTTTTTTCAGTTGGGAAGTTTCTACTTTTGGTGCATGAAAGACAGATTAAGATTCTGTTTTGTAGGCTCACTTATGGAACCCTTGGGAGTATATAACCTTCAATGTGAAATCATCTGAAGCTGATGATGGGAGATGCTCCAGTTTTGCCCAAAGCTATGTTTTTTTCAACCCTCCCCCTCCCCCAAACTTTGGGAATTTGATTTTGTTCATTTTAAATCCAAATGGAGGTCTATAAATGGCTACATGGATGCCAAGCTTAGGGTTACGTAGCGCTGTTGATAACCTTTAGGGTTTGAAAGTGACATGAGAGTGAACACACACCTTGAGAGCTTAAGTGTTTGCACATCGGCCTATCTACCCTACCGTGGTAGAATTGATTGCACTTTGAGTTTGTGTGACTATGGTAATGCTCCTACGATCTAAAGCAACATCTTGAAAAATCATGTGCTAATGAAATTTTTTACTATTTGATACCCAATTTTATTGAAAAACTCTGTTTTTGCAGATAACAACATTTGGGGCTCCAAGAAAGGGCTTGGGGATGGGAAAATGGCCCTAATTTTAAGGTGACTTCAAAATAATTTTCAGTGTACTGTTTTTTGGGTGAATTTGCAGAACTTTGTAAATTTTTTTTTGAAAATGAAAGAAAAAACGTGAAAAATTTGTGATTTTAGAGATTTCTGACTTAAAAAAAAATAAAAATCTAATACTTATCTAGACCTAGGCATTTCTTAAGTCATCATTTATAATAATACTTTTGTAAAAATGTTATAGCACACTTAGGATAGTTGCCATTTAATGCTAATTAATGCTAAGGATCTTTATCATTGGACTTGGACATTTGAAAGTGCATATATTATTACATATAGTAAAGGAAGAAAGTTCCTTCTCTTTATTCAACCACCCTAGGGTTACCCTCCCAGAGTGCCTGTATATGGGGTTATAGGAACTCCTACTCCATGCAAGGCAAGTGCAAAAAAAGAACAATGTTCAAAAAGTGCATAAATAAATAGGGGTTGCATGTTAGTGTTTTGAACCGGAGTGGGAAATGCAAAGAATGGGGGGGGGGGGGGTCGACAAGGTAAAGAACTGGAGTGGAAAATGTGAAGGATTAGAAAGACTGGGCGAGGGGCTCGATGGGTTAAAGAACCGAAGTGGGAAATGCGAAGGACTGAGTGAGGGGTGGGGGCAGGGGGGTCGATGGGGTAAAGAACCGGAGTGAGAAATGCGAAGGACCGAGGTGGGGGGGACCAACGGTTGTTTGAAAAGATAAAAGTTCTTAAAAAAATACCAAAAACACGAACCAAACATTGTTGAAATAACGCACCTGTGCATTATGCAGGGGGCACACACTAGCATATCCTTAATGACTATACCTTCTTGCAAATTGGTAGTAATTAGTTGTGCATGCATGTTTTTATAGTTTGTTTTATTTATTTATTTTTGGGTTTTTGGAATGGGTTATTTGGTTGGCCTATCACTAAAAACTATGTTACCTTTATGGCCTTCCCCAAGTAAAAATCAAATTTTAAAAATTATTTTTCACTTACATTATTTTGCATGGCTATGTAAAACAATATAAATGTATCTGTTCTTCACTTACATTGTTTTGCACAACATAAAATATATTTACACAATTTTACACTTACACGAATGTAAATGGATATTAAACATTTATATTTACACAAAATATAAATAAATTTCATTATGAGATTTACTTTTTTACATGGAATGTAAGTCCAAAACCATTTACACACACAACACGAAAAACATATCTATTATATGTTAAGTATCACAAGCTTATACTATGTCAAGCCTTTGGACGGTGTCCAAAATCACTATGGACTTGATAGAGAATGATTGAGATTTGTGTTTGAACATTTAGTTGTAAGTTGATAAAATTAAAATTTTGTGATAATATGTTGTAATACAAATATGATTTAGATGAAGTGGCTTTTATAGTGGTTTCTAGATGTTGAAGTAGAGATATGTTAATAAGGAGGTTGCATGTAAAATCACTGGATTTTGATACTTAATTTAATTTGAAAATCCTCATTGGTACATTATCTTTCGACAAAAAATTCTTTGAAAAGAAAATTTGTCATGAAGTTTTTTTTCGCAAATTTGTATAAAATTCAATTAATCTTACCTTTAATCATCATTGATTATTAACCTTCAAAATACAAAAATAGTAAATTGTAAACCGCATTTCCCACTAATGATATAATTAATAATCAACCAACCCTAAAACTTAGCAAAAGATATGCTGTAGATTGTGCATGAAAGAGTGTTGGGCATGTATGTCCATTTCAAAATGCCAGCTAAAAGGTTTTTTCTCCTAAAACCACCCTCACAACTACAGATTACATTTTTAATGTAATTTTTTAAAAGCTCAATATATATATCATAAATATTTAAAAATTCACTTTAAACAATAAGAGAGATTATTTAAGTTTTTAAATTTGGATCAATTATTATCATTGACAAAAGAAAAATAGTAAATATGAAGTTGAATTTTTTTGCTCTATATGGGTGAAGAGATTATTTCACAAATTAAAGGGAAAGAAACAAGGGTTCCGACAACTAGGCTAATAGGACAAAGGAAAACACTTGTGTAGAAATTTTAAACCAATTACAAAAAAAAAGAAATCAAAATTTCTAATAATTTTTGGTTGTGATCTAACCCTAATCCTGATCTCTAAACCCTAACCCTAATGTTGGTCCGAGAGGATTTCCGTTTGGTTGCTCGCTGCGTTTTCCGCCGGTTGCAAGCTCTGTGTGCTTGCCTGGATTTTGTTTTGTTGCGAGGAGGGAGTTGATCGGATTTTTTGTTGTTGCGAGGAGGCATTTGATCTTGTTTTTGGAAGGAGTTTTTTCTTCCGCCCCCCCTAAGCCGGTTTGGTGAAGTTGCACGAGATAAGGTTGTGCGGGAGCGGGGAAGAAGTTGTGAGATTTTGCAAGAATGAGTGCACCGAAAGCGGTGAATCTGTTGACCAATGTTGCGCGAGCTGCTATAGCGCTGGGAGCGGCAGGAAGTGCACTGAACGCATCTCTATTCACTGTGGATGGAGGGCATAAGGCGGTGCTGTTCGACAGGTTCCGGGGAGTGCTTGAGGAGACGTCAGGAGAAGGGACGCATTTCCTCATACCCGTGTTGCAGTATCCTTACATCTTCGATGTCAGAACTCGGCCGCGTTCCATCACCTCCGTCACCGGCACCAAAGACCTGCAGATGGTGAATCTTACGTTACGTGTGTTGTCCAGGCCGGATCCTGATCAGCTTCCCACCATCTTCAAAACCCTAGGTGTCGATTACGATGAAAGAGTGCTCCCGTCGATCGGCAACGAAGTTCTCAAGGCCGTCGTAGCGCAATTCAACGCGGATCAGTTGTTGACAGAGAGGCCGCATGTGTCGGCTCTCGTCAGAGAAGCGTTGATCAAGAGAGCACGTGATTTCAACCTTCTTCTTGATGATGTTGCCATCACGCATTTGTCTTACGGTGCCGAGTTTTCACGAGCGGTTGAACAGAAGCAAGTAGCACAGCAGGAAGCAGAGCGATCCAAGTTCGTGGTCGCCAAAGCAGAGCAGGAAAGGAGAGCAGCGATTGTAAGAGCAGAGGGAGAGAGCGAAGCTGCAAAACTCATCTCTGATGCAACTGCTGGAGCTGGATCAGGTCTCATTGAGCTACGCCGCATTGAAGCCTCCAGGGAGATTGCCAGTACTCTTTCCAAGAGCCGGAATGTGGTTTATTTGCCCTCAGGCAACAACATGCTTTTCGGTCTAAACCCCTCATTTGCAAACAACTAGGTAAGTGAAGCCCTTCCCTCTACGAGGGTTTTTTTGGTAGCTGATTTGCATCACAACTTCCATCTTTCTTATCCTACAACATGGGGCATAATCTCTTTGTTGAGGTTTTATTTGGTTTTATTCAACATTTCCACTGGGATCGGATCCTGCCTTTTTTGTAGTTTCTATTCAAAGAGCACATTGTTTCTGTCACAACAGCCTTTCTATTCATGTCTTTCAAGACTCAGAAGCATCTGAGGATTTTTGTTGTGCTACAATTTTTTCTGTATGGATTTAGGTTGATGATTATTTTGTGATTTGGATTTGTTTGCTCAACTATTTGGATATGCTTTGCACCTATACACATTACCAGATTGTTTTTTCGTGCAATTTTTTCTACTATCAATTCTCTCAACATCAATAGCTGTTGCAGTGCCTTGATGCCACCAGCTTTTGAGTCAAAAGCTTAGACATTATAGTGCCACTTAGCTTTGTGTTTGAGCTATTTCCTCTGAATCTCAAAACCACTGTGTTTGCTGAACTCTCCTTGTAGAGAGAAACCTCAATATGGGTCAATGTCAAAGTTTTTGTTGCTCTGGAATTTCCCTAGAGGGTAAATCAATACTCTCAAGAGTGTGACAAAACTTTGGAAAATTGAATGAAATGGGCTCCTATATGGCTTCTGCCTGAAGCTATGATGTGAAGTGATGGTGTCTCTCAGATGGATGTTTTATGTACTTTTTTTATTAGCAATGTCTCTTGAGTGCTAGCCAACATCACGTCTGAGTCTTCCCATTGCTTCCGGAAAGGCAACAGAAACTCAGGACGCAGATTGTGTATAATGGTTTGCCCAAGTTTTTGGGAAGATTATTATATGCTTATCTACACCCACTGTTGGGAGCTGATGAACTCAGTGGGTAGTCATGGCAGCTCGTCACTGCCGTTCGTGATGAAGATGATGGTCTGTCACTTTGTGAGCGACTCTCATGAGGTTATGACTGCACTCATTGTCATGTTACCTTTAATTGTTGTTGTGGAGATTTCTCTGCAACTTCATCGATCTCGTTTTATGTACTTTTCTCCCTGTTTTAAGTATTTCTGGCAGGTTTCATTTTCTTATTTGTTGTCGTTCCAAGGCCTGGACTAGTCATGGCCTGTTTGAAAGCCTCTGTGTGAATCTCAACTCTGAAGGTGACCCAAAACTTTTGAGAAAGTGTGGCCAAACCATCACTGCTTGCAAGCCTTCATGCTGTAAGCTACAGAATGCCAAAGAGCTTCAAGTATTGCTGTCCAGTAAACTATGAGAGGACAGAGTATGTATCTGTGGATGACCTTTGAATTGCACACTGTACATTCATGAGCAGTGTGGATTAGCTTGTCCACAGCTCAATAGTAACCACTGCTTTAGCCTTCCTTTCCCTTTGATGCAGAAGGCTGGAAGTACATGAACAGTGCAGGTTACTACCAGTGTGGTGCGGGTATTTGATTTAAAAAATATGAGTCGGGTCCAGGGTTTTAGAAAAATAGAAACCCTAAGAACTGCATGGGAGCAGATAGCTTAATATTTCAAAGTTTTAAGAACTGCCCAGTTTTGGTTTTTATAAACCTAGATCTTAACAGGTATGGGCTGGAGGTGGGGGTTTCAAACTATTATATCCAGATATATGTCCCGGTTATTTATCAAAAACCCAAGTGGCTATAAGAATTGTACTTCTAGGTTCTTTGGGTTCTTGGACAAACCCACTGGTGTGTATCCAAATTTACTTGTCAAATTTTTAAGGTTCTTTTGGTAGAACCCGGCCAGGTATATTGAGTATGCTATTAGATTCTTTGAGGTGTTTGGAAAACAAACAACTTGTTAGATGCAAGTCTTTTGTCAAACAAGTTCCTGAAGTTGAAACATAACAACACATTCAAACAGCTAATAAAATAAAAATGTCATCGCACAACTTCAAATCCATAGATCAAATCCTTCTACTAGGTAAAGCTTTCCTAAACCTAATTACAACTAAAAACCTAGTGAATTAGAAAATGGCATTTCATTAATAATGGCTTCAAAGCTTGAACTCTTCCTTTCCATGCTCCAAGTTTCAGATTCTAAATTTCACATACCTTATACATCAAAGCACCAATAAGCATCAACTAACTCAAAAAACAATACACAATGACTCCAGATAATAGCAAATTCGAGTATAAATCCCATAACTAATATAAAACATAGAAAGACAAAATGTAGAAGACCAATCAAAAAAATCAAACATATGACGTTGAAGACATAAGAAAAATAAAATTGCACCAATCGATAAAAAATGCCATATCATGAGATTGAGAGTAAAGAATAGTTTGGTAGCCACCTAGTGTAATTTTGAAAAAGACACATGGTGGTCACTTGGTGTAACAAATCCGAATTTCAAAAAGTTCATGGCCTAAGTAATGTGCAAGCAAATTGGAATACTATTTGCATTATTTATGGATTTGGAGATCTCACTATGACGATGATTGACAAGGAGCGGACTTGTCTTTTCCATTAGACTCAATTGTTAAACATGCACATTAAGCAATTCATTGCTCTAGAATTCCAAGATTAGCACAAAACTTTTTGTTACTAATGTAAAAATGCAAAATTTCCTCAAGAGGTTGATGTTCACTATGCTGCAATTTGCTCTTGGTGGTATTCTTCTAGAGCTGCTGTTAAGGGTGCCATTCATGAGTTAACAACTGGTTGGGCTTTTAGCATTTCTAAGTGAAGCAATAGGGAGGATTCATGCTACACGTATACATTCTCTGCACCATTCTGTCCAATTACCATAATAATTATTTTTTACTTTTAACCCATTTCATCATTGCAAAGTAGTGCCATTTTATCCATTTTCCAAAATTATTTATGTTTTGATTTTAATTTTTAATCCATTTTTTTCATGTGAATGCAGAAATTCTCGTTGGAGGAGGAAGTCAACATGTTCACATGTAAATTGTTAAAAACAATTAACAACACTTAGCTCCAACAATCTGGGATAAGAGGTGCCGGCTTATATGTGGCTATTTTTGATGATTACGTTTGTGCCTTAGGCAATTTGCATTGTACTATTCTTTCCTACATGGTGTTCGCTTAGGGATTGGCCTAGACAGAGATGAATTGCGATTGTGTAAGGCAAGTCAGTCTAGTGGTCCATTGCAAATTGTTGTTGTAGTTGTTAGATTCATTTTAGTTTCCTCATATACATCCCACTTGGAAGGTGAGGAGATATTTGGATCAATCAAACAAAGATCAGATTTGCCTCTTGGATCAAAAGGGGACTCACACATGCACGAAGTATCAATTTCTCTCAATTGCAAGTAGAATTCAGATTGCGAAACTTTGTACCCAATGTAAATGTGGGCCAGTCCAACCATTCACAAAAGGGCTTCTTGGTTCTCATTCATAATGGTGAGGAGGTGTTGGAACATCTTTGTGGTGATGATGTTTGCTGCATTGAATGATGTCCCCCCGAGTCCAATGCCCAATGTTCGGCATTGTAGAAGGATATGAAGCACTATTGTAAGGTGAAAATCATTTCAAGGAGAACAAAATGTGGCATTCTTGCTAGTTGTTATGTAGGTAATTGGAGAGCAGCAAAAGGTGTGACAATTCAGCTCCACAAGTTCTGGTTTTGTCGTGATGATCAAAATTGTTGTGTTGGAGGCATTAGAAAGGAGTTCGCTATTGGTAGGCCCATTGTGCCTTCTTTGTGGCCTGTGCAAGAAAGAACAAATCTCACCCAAGATGAGGTGATGACATTGAAAAAAGCTGGTTTTCTTCTTTCCAGGAAGGCAAAGTGTCACCCTAGAAATCTCTTCGGTGACAGTTCCTCTTTTCCTATCAACAAGCTGGCAGATGGGCTGACAACTTGAAATGGGAAAAATATTTGTCGTCCTTCAATATTCAAAATCTCACTTAACAATAGAACAGGTGGGAGGCTAGACCTGTTCTGATTGCAAACATTTCACCACCCACCAACGTTCCTCCTCCTGGCTATGGATGAATATGCCGTATCATTTCAGGTTTGACTGAAAACCATAAACAATATGAAATCACGATTGACAATTTTCCTGCTTGCACTTGCATAGATTGTGTCAAATCATCCACAAGGACGTTTAGGCATGGTTGGCTATAGAATAGTTATTCTTGCTGATGCTGATGGAGTGGAACTCCATTCTCACTATTTCCATTCCCATCATCAACAAACAAGCTTCTCCTCCATTTTCTTCTCTGTTTCCATTCTCATCATCATCAGCAAGCATGCTCCTCCTCTACTGAATCATTCTTCTTTCTTACTCTTTCTTAGCTGTTTCCATTCCCATCATCATTGATGCAAGCATGCTCCTCCTCTATTGGAAACCCTGTCTCCTTTCTCTTACTCTTTTCGAGTTACACTCTGCAGAAAAGATATCAAAGACAGCACCAACAGAAGCAGCAGGGATGATCAAACATACAACAAGAGATGCAGTCAGTCAGGAGATAATAACAACAAAAGAAGACAGGTTTGAGAGAGAGAGAGTTGTGGTGTTTTGCCCATTTTCTTGCGCACGTCAACTTGCTTCTCCTTGCACTCATACTCCTGCCGAATCTTCTTCTTCTCCGCTTCCACCATCTACAACTTCTCGATGTTGAATTTCTGCTCCTCACAAGCATCATCAAAGTGTGCATCTTTCAGTATTAAGTCAAATCATTTTGCCACAAAAATGCTGTCAAGATCCGTGTGCTCACATTCTTTGGAAATGTCTACAGTCGAAGAAACGGAAAACTTTGCATAGATAGGCGAAAAATGGCTCCTCCTCATCTTCTTCCTCTTCCTTCACCAAGCGAGGAGGAGATTTTCTTCAACCGTATGCAAAACAGAACAAATTGCTGCGAAAACAGAGAGAGATTGCTTATCAAGAGAAGCAGAAGAAGGTAAGCAAAACAAACTTGCTGCTAGAACCAAAAACTTTCTCTCTACCTCTTCGCTAAAGATAGCGGTTTCGTTGGCTTTGTCTTCAGCTTCCTGCGTTATGAAGTGCAACATCTATTGCACCTGCTGCGAGACGTTGGAGTCATTCATCGTGTGGAGTCAGTGGATCCCTTTCTTTTTCCCCCCCCGCTCCTACTCCCGAGCTCGTCGTGGATCGCAGCAGCTCGATGGGCAAGGCCAACAACAGTTGTAGTAGTGGCACGAGAACAAGAATGATGCGAAAGAAGAAGAAGCCATTCGCAAGTCTCGCACTGTGCCACCGCGTCGCACACACAACTCGCATCGCCGCTTCACAACATCTTTGCTGCACTTGGAGCACACAAAAGCGAAGGGGATCAAACAGAGTCGGAGAGAAGAAGACCGGCATCGCTCTCAAAACAAGTGGAGATGAGAACATCTCTCTCAAAGCTTTAAGGGAAATGCTCAGGGATTACTTCCGTTCTTGTTTCTCTCTTCTGTTTTTGCATGCTCTTCTTGCAACTCTCCTTTTTCATGGATTTCTACTATTCTACTTTTCTTTTTCCCTCTCTCTTTGCATGCTCTTGTTGCAACTCTCTTTCGTATTTTTCTCATGGAGTGAAAATCAAAATGTTGATATTGTGACCAGGGTTTTATGAAAAAAATCTATTTATAAAATTTAATATTTAATATTTGTGTTCTTGAAACTTTGGTGTTTTTCCCAAATTTTTCCCAAATCTTTTCAAAGTTTTTTGAATTTTCACAAATTCTTTTTTCCCCAATTTTTTTTGTTGCCATAGTACGAAAATTCTTCACAAAAAGAAGCATCAGTTATGACTTATGACTTTGGCCAATTGTTTGTCAAGTGATATTGAGAGTAAAGAACCTTATTAATTTATATTTTATTTTGAATTCATATTTATGAATTATCTTAATTTCATTTCAATGCTGTTAGGCTTTCTTTTTTCTTTGTGAAAGATAAGGAGTATGCCTTGAGTTTGAATTTTGTTACAAATTGAAAATTGAATAAATTTTTATCTCCAACATTGCTTGATGAATCTAAGAATGTGTTATTGAAAACGAATCTTAATCAAAATAGAGTTTTCAACTTTGAAATAGTTATACACCCCCAAATTCATCAAACAATATTGGTGGTAAGTTTTGATTGCATAACAACTTAATTTGGAACATCAAGGGGTAACTCTTCTTCACCTCACTTGGACAAAACAAACAAAGAAAATGTTTAACAAAATTGAAACCAAAATTGAGTCAAGGTTTGTCATGAAATCACACAAACTTCACTATGACCCAAACCACTAAGAGAAGCATTCATTTCCTTATATTGAACAAGTGCAAGTCTAATGAATGTTTAATATTGATCAAGATAAAGTGAAGGTATCTGGCAATCAAGAGGAGTCATTACTAAGCTAATTGGGAATTCCCATTTTGGGATTTGGAAGTTCTAAGGAGTTTAGATATTAAAGCAAGATTTGAAGATCAAGATTGTGCACTTGAACAATTTTAGTATTGTTGGAAAGATCCCAAGGAACTATAACAGTTTGAACTCACATTCCCATGAAAAACTTGGATTTTCTAAGTTGTGAAGATTGGGACACGTGCTACATACAATTTATGTATTGTACTTAAGCTCCAATCAAACCTAGTGCTAAGTCAATGTTAAAGTTGATGTTTAGAGAGGTCTTGGTTTTGTTGGATTCAAACCAACAATGTTAGCTCACATCAAATCCTGGGTGGAATCTTACATGGCACACAATGTTAAGCGAGTGTTAAGTTGATGTTAGGTGAGTGTTATCTTAACATCAAATCTTCAAAATACATAGATATTAGAACCAAAACACAATATTAACTGGCAGCCCATGCTTTAACTCAATGCTAAGTTAAGGAGATACTGTAAATATAACAATGACAGCTAGTTAACATTGGGTTATTATGAGTGTATGATCATCATGAGAAGATTATGGTATATAATGTGATAAGAAAATGACATAATCTGCGACCCCAGACGACTAATGGGTGGAGACAAGCTGAGCCTGGGAGGGTACTGAAGACCCAGTACCCTACCAGGCTCAACCCTTAACTTGCCTGGAATTGGCCAGGCAGGTACCACAAGTACAGGAACAAGATAAAAGGGTCGAGAGAACTGGTGGCTACTAGGTCCGACCCTGATCTGACCTGTTGCTCTGGGCCCTGAGGGAACCAACAGCCACCAGCACATCACGAGATTTTTGGAGGAGGAAGATTTTGCATCATCATTTACATCCATTTGCTCATTCACAAGTGCAGTTCCATCGCCAGTTTCTAGGAAGCCAAAAATTTGGCTTTTCTGGGCATGGCTTCATGGCCCATGAAGAAGCAGAGACTATCATCATCATCCTCATCTACTGATACTGTCCTTTACAAATCCCCCCCACAAAAAAACAAAAGAGGGTTTTGGAGGAGGAAGAATTTCCATCACCATTTGCCTCCATTTGCTAATTAATTCATAGCTGCAGTTCCATGATCCATCCCCATTTTTCAGGAAGCCAAAAATTTGCCCATTCTGGGTTCATGAGCAATAACGAAGCAGAGATCATTATCGTCATTTGTTTCTGCTATAATTTTCACAAATCCCCCCTCCCCCCCCTCCCCTACCCAAAAGGGTTTTGGAGGAGCAAGCATTTCTATTATCAATTACATCCATTTGCTCATCCAGAACTGCTCCTGTAAAGAAGTTGTAGTGAACCTGCCAATTTCACTTAGTCATGGTTGATATAGGGGTGGTTTTGAATGCATATGCTTGGGTTTTTTTATTCCGGTCGTGACTGGGGCTGCCCATCAGAATGCTTTTCCTTTGTGATAAGCCTGTGACTTTTTTTTTGGGTACCAGGAAATAGCATATACATGAAGAAGTTGATGCCACCATGATGCTTGATTGAGGACTCTGGTGTCTTTTGGTAGCATGCAGTGCAAGGAAATTGTGGAACATTATGGTCCATTCGTCCTGAAAAACCTGGTTGAAATCTTGGACTCAAAAGCGGTATGTGGCAAGATTGGGGTGTGCCAGGCAACACCCTGCGCTCACGTTCCTTGGACCAAGTTGAGCGAGCAATCTAAACCTGTTATTGAGTTGCCCAAGGCCAACCTGGTGGCATAAACCATTGAATAGAAGAGTGACCTACTACGCCTAGGAGAAAAATAAGATAAGAAAACCTGGTAAGATAGCTACTAGAGCAGATTTACAATTCTGTCTTTTTTTTGTTTGTTTGTTTAGAAATGCATGTTTGTTGAGACTTTCTCTCAATTCTTTATTTATTGATGGTGTCAGGTTTTGAATCCTTCACATAGTATTTCCAAGTGTTTGAATTGAAGTCTCTACCTTGCAGGATTTATTATGAATGTTGTCCTCTTATACAGAAAAAAAACCAACAATCTTAGGTAATGTAATTTTTGTCATTGTGGGTCGTGCCAATATTGGCCTTTATGTACAAATCATGTTTGATTCTTCAGTACCTCTGTATACAATTTCTGTCATCCTTTCTTAATGTTGGAACCTTTTGTGTTGTGATTTTCTCTAATTAGAGAGATACTTGACCCAGGTTTCTCAAGCACCTTAACTAAGCACCTTGATTAAGCATCTTGATTAAGTGCCTTCGCTAAGCACCCCAATTAAGTACCTTAATAAGGATCCAAAGCTGTGCTAATTGTTTGTTGGCTAAATTGCTGGTTGTGACAATGGTTTAGGGTGGGTTAGGATTCTAATTATGTTCCAAAATTTTCCATATATAATGGATGATGTGATTGAAACAGAGTTGAAAAGATGTTGTATCTACATTGCTGGATTGTGTGAGAAGCTAGTGGAAATTTGGACTAAACTAGTACTTGTTGATAATAGTAAAACATTACCTTAATTGTTTTTGGTTGGTAGGTTGAGACAATGTATGTTGCAATGTAACTCTCTTTTGGCATGATGCATTCATGTTAACATATTTGTACAGTTTGGTATACAACTCTATGTACAGACCAATAGGCTAAATATACACCCACCTTATACACCTACCTTTCACCAAGATCATAATTCTAGATGTGCAGGGTTGCTCAAAACATGGATGTTGCATGTCCTTCAGACCTTCTACCACTAAAAATCTAAACCCATTAAAACGTCACTAACTACACTAAGTGGTGACTCGAGGTTGTCACCACTAGAGGATGAAAAAAAATAGTTAACTTTGAGGTTGTCACAACCCGAGGATGAAAAAAAATAGTTAACTTAGAGGTTGTCACAACCCGAGGATGAAAAAAAAAAGTTAACTTAGACATTGTCACAACCCGAGGATGAAAAAAAATAGTTAACTTAGAGATTGTCACAACCCGAGGATAAAAAAAATAGTTAACTTAGAGGTTGGCACAACCCGAGGATGAAAAAAAAAAGTTAACTTAGAGGTTGTCACAACCCGAGGATGAAAAAAAAAAGTTAACTTAGAGGTTGGCACAACCCGAGGATGAAAAAAAAAAGTTAACTTAGAGGTTGTCACAACCGGAGGATGAAAAAAAAAAGTTAACTTAGAGGTTGTCACAACCGGAGGATGAAAAAAAAAAGTTAACTTAGAGGTTGTCACAACCCGAGGATGAAAAAAAATAGTTAATTTAGAGGTTGTCACAACCCGAAGATGAAAAAAAAAAGTTAACTTAGAGGTTGTCACAACCCGAGGATGAAAAAAAATAGTTAACTTAGAGGTTGTCACAACCGGAGGATGAAAAAAAATAGTTAACTTAGAGGTTGTCACAACCCGAAGATGAAAAAAAATAGTTAACTTAGAGGTTGTCACAACCCGAAGATGAAAAAAAATAGTTAACTTAGAGGTTGGCACAACCCGAGGATGAAAAAAAAAAGTTAACTTAGAGGTTGTCACAACCCGAGGATGAAAAAAAATAGTTAAAGTAGTTAACTTTGTAGTGGTAGAAAGTCTGATGTCCTTGTTGATAAAGCATATGAAACTCATGCATATGGATGATTTGGGACTTGATCATCATCTGTATACATTTTGCCAGAACAAGGTTGATTAAGCATATCAAACTCATCTTAGATAATTTGGGACTTCATCATCCATATCCATTTGCTTGAGTGCATCAAACTCATCTTGGATGATTGGGATTGATCATCTTCATGCACTTGCTAGAGCAAAGTTTGGTTTAGCATGTCAAACTCATCTTAATGATTTGGTATTTGATATCTGCATGCATTTGCTAGAGCAAAGTTTGGCTAAGCATATCAAACGCACCTTGATGATTTGGTGCATGGTCATCTAGAAACGTTTACTAGAGTAAAGTTTGGTTAAGTATATCAAATTCATTTGATGATTTGGGATTTAATTATCTGTATAAATTTGCTAGAGCAAAGTTTGGCTTTTTCTTTCCCTTCTTCTTGAAGGCAAGCAGGGAATCAGGACGTAGTCTGGTTGAATTTCAAAAGCTTCCTTAATGTTGGAAAGGTTCTCAGAGCTCGTGAATAGGAATTTAGTTGGCGCAACATCATGTTTTCTCCAGCAAAAATTTGCCATTTTGTGAAATCAAAAGAGAAAAAAGAAAAAAGGAACACATGGGTTAAGGTCTGTTAAATTGCCACTTTAGTGAAATGAAAATTTTAAACAAATTTTTTTTTTCTTTTTTGAGGTAAAGACCTGTCAAATTTGTTTGCCAAGGGCATGAACATTGAAGTTCCCAAAACTGTAGCAAACCCTTGTTTCACTTATGGTAACTGATCTAAAGAGAACTTTAAATAGAAAAAAAGAAAAAGGGGAGAAAAAAATAGTTGTATGATTTTTTTCAGGAGAAAAATTGAAAAAAAGAAAAAAGGACAATAATATTATCATAATAGTCACAATCAAATCAAATTCACATGTATGATGACAAGTACCTATTAATGGTTATATGTAACATAGAACTTAACATTATATTATGTCAGCTATAATTAACATTTTTGTCATCATCATTCACATTTGTAGGTAGGAGTTCTTAGAAGGCATCCATGTAAAAAGCTTGGGCCCAAATTCAAGAGGCCCTAGCTAGCTACATAGCTGAATATTTAGGGAGGTAGACAAGGTAGATAAATATGGAAATAGATAAATAAGTTGAATGAGTAGATTGTCGAATAGATAGATGAAGTAATTGTGTAGGAAGCTGTGTATGTAGATAAATTGTTATAGGCCTCATTTCTTCATGTTGTTTGTTAAGTACAGCAATTATGAACTTGTAAACAAGACACTAATGGTGATGATGATGAAAACTTTTCAAATTGAAAAGAATTCAGAGAAAAAAAACATCCATGATCCAAAAGGGAAAAGAAAAAAAAGTCCAAGATGAGAGGCTGAATGTCTTATTGAGAGACAACACCCCCAAAACACAAAAATACTCACTAGGGTACCAAAGACAGCACCCAAAAGTGCAGAAAACACTCACCCGGGTTGTAAAGAGACAAAACCCCAAAACACAAAAATACTCACCAGGGTAGGGTGGCAAAGACAGCACCCAAAACCACAAAAAACACAAAAATACTCACCTGGGTAGGGTAGCAAAGACAGCATCCAAAAGCTCAAAAACAGTCACCAGGGCAGCAGAAAAGAGAAGCTCCCTAGGTACTAAACTCCTTACCGGCCAACGCCGAGGAGGAGAACAGATGATCTTCCTACCCCTCCTCCTCAGGTGATTTCAATAAGGCATCTCGTAGATCGTTGTAGGATTCGTGGAACATGTTCAGCACCTTTCGTACATGTTGCGTGCTCAGTGGCTCCTTGCAACTGGTGGCCCATGTCTGAGCAACCTGAATAAAATTGTGGATCTGGTGGCCGTCTAGCTCATGAGCTGCTAAGATTTCCAGGTCCGCGTCACAGAGGCCAACACCAGATAGTAAGGTCTCCCATACCTTTGCCCTCTGGGAAAGTGTTAGGGGATGGTAGCGGATGAACATGGAGATTCTTGATCTGACGGCGTCGTCCAAAGCGGTGACGTGGTTTGTGGTGAGGAAGAGGACACCTTTGTTGTAATCTAGAAGACGAAGAAAGATGGCCGTTATGACATTGCGTGTGGGATCAGCAGCAGAAGAAATTCGCTTCTCTAAATAGAGGTCCGCTTCATCCATCAAGACGATTGCACGCCAGGAGTATGCAATGTCCAATATTTCGATGAGGCTTTCTTCCACTGTGTCAATGTTGAGCATTAGCTCCAATGCACTGACAGTCCAAAGAGGGCGATGTAGCTTCTCGGCAATAGACTCGGCAGTAAGAGTCTTACCAGTTCCTGGGGGCCCATAGCACAGGAAGATGCAGCCCTTGCCCTTTCTGGAAATGGGATCGACTGGTGGCATACCCTTGTTGTTTGTCCGATCTTCCATGGGCTCTGGGTCTTGGAGGTGCTGTGAGACGAGGGAAAGAAGCATGTTTTTCTGAACCTCGTTACTCATCACTTGGTGACGATCAAAAGCATGATCATCAAACGAGATTTCGCTGAATCCAGTGACTGGGAAGCATCCCCATTTCTTGAGGCTGAAAGAGAAGCCATAGACCACTGCAGGAGCAAGCCGCAAGCTTTCGTCGTCTGGGAGCTCATCCTTGCGTAAGGAGCTACCCGAGTCCTCAGGTTGTTGCAAGCCTGTTGCAGGCATGAGGGATGTGGAGCTGGACCAGTCCCTAATACGTTGTTGCAAGCCTGCTGCACGCATGCGTAGGAAATGAGCATTGTGTGGACTGGCATTTCCCATGTTATAACTGGGATACATCTTGACGAAGCTCCGATGGTCGACCATGACTCTACCATCGGCCTTGTACTTTCTCACTTTCATGAATTGATCGCGGGGAGTCACCAGCTCGAAACGAAGCAGTGATCCTTCAAAGTGCATGAAACTATTCTGAGCCTTTACCGACAGCCCATAGAAGCGCTTACCGTTAGCAAGAAATGCTGCCTCCATTTGCTGGCGATGTTCCTTGACGAAGCGCATTGGACACACAGGCAGAGAATCGAAGGAGCGCTCGTTTTTTAACTCTTTGAGATCACCCCACACAGTACATGCATGGTAACTTTGACCATTGTAGTCCATGACGATGAGCTCCACAGTCAGGATCCTGTTTTGTTTGTCGTAACTCCGAGAATGAACAATGCCATAAACCAATTCCTCTGAGATTCCACAATGATGGTACACTTTCTCACCCGGCGGTAGAAATGCCCATAGAAGTGACCACGACGTCCTGCGTTCCTGCATCATGCGGTCGTACTGCGTTTGTGTATTTTTGAATTCCTTCTCCAGGAAGCGTAACAAGTAGCCTAGATGGAGCCTCGCAGTGGCGACGGCAGTCTCCAAGGATTGCTCTACGTCCCGGTAGTAGCACTCCCACTTACGAATTTCGTACATTTGCAAGAAAAGATCGTTTCCTGGAATCTTTGGGGTCGCGATGTCGAACAACCACTTGTTGTTGGGCAAGCATTTGCTGATGATTTCAACAAGGTGGGAAGAAAACAGAGTGACCGACATCTCCTCAGGCCAATCCCGCTGCCTTCTATAGGAGACTACAAACGGGTTGTCTGCGTTCTTTTCATCAACGTTTGCAACATTGGATTTCTGAGCTTGCGCTCGACTTTCCAAGTCTCTTGAGATTCCCACTCGTCGAAGATTGGCGCTTCCCACTCTCCATCAGAAGAAGGCTGGTGGGACTCAACCGGCAGCTCAGACTCGGAACTCATGGACTTGGTGTGGGTATGGTCTCCAAGCTCGGAATCTTGCAAGCTCTCGGGCCGCAGCTGGGATTCAGGCAGCTTCTCTGCTGTGTTCCTGGAATTCAGCGGCAAACTTGGATCAACGACAAGAGGATCCATCTCAACGAAGAAAAATAATCTAAGCTTGACACCCAGCGCTGCCCACAAATTAAACAACAGAACTAGAAGATTCTCTCAGGCAATTATCCCTTCTTCTTCACAGACTTATCCCCGGCCTGAACACTGAACTAATCAAACATTACTTAAACTAGTTCGTAAACCCAGAGTTCAAGAAGCAAACTGCAGCAACCAACTATCGATCAACTCCAAGAAACCAAGAACAAACTAGTGAACAGTGATCAACAAGCAGCAGCGACAACGGCATCACGCACTAGACAAGTTCACTTGAATTGTATCAACTCAGCTGCTAATTTCTATCTTCAAAGCTACTTCATACAACAAATGATCTGCAATTGCTGCACAGCCATGCAGATTCCATGCACAGAACTTTGAGAACAATGAAATTATTAGCGGCAATTCATATAATTCTCAGCAACAAACAAAATCCTGAATTTGCATCAAAAGCAGTTGCCACATTTATATAGAAAAATGGAAGCTGGAACACTAAGCTACTTGGTAATTAGCCATCAAGCTTGAACTTGGGTTGAACTAATTTTATTAAACCGTCATTTCCAAGCAACATGTATGACCCACTTCAAATTACTACCCAGCTCCAAAGGGGCAATCATGCTTTTAGGAAGGGGAAATCTAGATATTTGCCCATGGCCGGCTGTAGGAATAGAAATTTCATGCAGCCAATGAGACGTGGCTAAATATGCACCCGTCTTGTCGGTCTCAGCCATGATTGGGTTGGGGCCCCAAAGTGGATTTTTTGGGGGGTCCCTGTACTTCGTAGTCATGAACGGTAATATGCAAGCACCTTGCATCTCATGTGTGGACTTCAAGGTAATATTGACATTCAATGGCATCATAAAATTCAAATTTCCTTTTGAGGTGGAATGGTGGTGCAGGGGTTCGCAGTGATCCACGGTACGTACTCCTATCGCACGTGCTTGCGCAATTTCTCCATCTCCACAAAAGCAAATCAGCTGTCCCGAAGAAGAACCAAACTTTCCACAAACAAAATGTTGTCCAGAAATTGGAGGTTCTTTGTTCTCTCTGACGTTAATTGCTGACATATTTTATATATAATTCCTGTCGTAAGCATGCAGAAAGTTGACGGTTATTGAAATCAATCATACAATAAAACAAAACCCTACAACCCATTGTGTTCACACTATTTGAATGACTTTCTGTCTGGTCACAACGGGTTGTATAGAGAGTGCAACAAAAGCAAGCGCAACTTTAGAGAAACGCTACTTTTGACTGTGCATTTCATTCCTTAGAATTTGCAATGCTCACTACTGGGATTGTTGTTCTGGAAAATGTCACGTCAAATCCTCAAAGGGTCTACTACTTTGGGTCTAAACATAGACCCTTCTCCTCCACAGAAAATTTTGTTTACCTTTGGCCAATGTTATATCTACAAAGGAGCAAACCAATGACTATTTAAGATTAATCCATAAAAGCCACCGTGCCTTGGGGCCTAAGTGTAACCCTCCCTCTAACTTTAAACCATGTTTCATAACCACCTTGGGCAGACAAGCACCTCCACTTGTACATACCACCATAAACATTTTTAAAGTCTAAAATCCTTGTAACTTGCTTCTAAACAATATAAACATCCCCATGTCTAATCTAAATGAGAGTTTCTGAGTTCAAAACTATCATTTCCTGCGTTTAATATGCCCCCTAAGAAGCCTAACTTGTTACTCAAGATGGTGAAAGTACCATTATGGGTGCTGATTCAGCTTGGCCTCCCATCCCCAACTTACTGTGTCCATGAAGGGAGTGAAATTGGGTATCGGCTGAGAAGATTTGAAGGATCTTACTCTGACAAGCGCTGATTTGAAAATTTTAAAAACCATGGAAGATAAAAGATAGCTGAAGTAGTCCTAGAAGGAAGTAGCTCAAGAAAATTAAATTCAGGTCTTAAACTGTCTCGTTTAACATGTCGAATAAAGACAATCGACGTGACTGATATTTCTGGCCGGTGCTCAAGGCCGCCTCCTCTAAAATACAAGCAGTAATCAGGTAAATCATAAACCCGAAACCCTAAATTCGAATCTTTGAGAGAGACTCCTCTGAGGACGCATTTAGGTCAAAAACCTAGTTTGTACCCCCGTTCTCTCATCCCAACTTCTCATTTCGTCCCCAGTTTTGCCCAGTTTTGGGTTTACTTTATGGATAACTCTGTAAACTTGGCTACAGAAAATCTCTACGACATTATTGCTCAAAGAAGCTTACCAGAAGTTTTGTTCCGCCATCGTTATTTTCTATCGGTCAAAGGTGCTACCCACTTCAGTGATGGAAGGTGTGAAGCAATGACTTAAAGATTGAGGTACATTGTACATACTCACCAACGGTCTTCCAAATTTAGGAAAGTACTGAATTACCAATTGCAAGTTCAATATTTCAGTGTACAATAATTATTTTATTTTGAAGGTTTCCTTGTCAAAGATAGAATGCTCCAAAATAATGTAAAAGATTCTTTATTTTCCTTCACAAAATCGTTTTCTCTGAAAAAGATATGTTTGAAATTTTCAACATTTTCAAATATACTAAAATTGATGTGGAAGCAGTGAATTGTTTTTTTGACAAATTGGCCATTTTGCTGAAAATGGAAGTTCCAAGCAAGATGGTCAAGGGAATTTTTTTCAAAAAAATCAACATCTTTGGAGAAATTATTTTAATGAAATCCTGATTGTTTGGAGGATTTGGATAGATTTCTAACATTCTTCTTTCGAAATTGCCATATTTAGCTTATTGGATCTAGTTGTTGGCGGACTCCTGTATTTTCTTCTTTTTCATTTGTCTTGTAGCCAGATTTGGGTAAATCCTCTTGTGGCTGATCGACCACTTTTGGAAATTGAAAAAAAAAAGTGTGGAAGCTACCAAACTACAACTGTAGTCAGTTGTTATAAAACACACCCAACAAGTGATGCCAACCTTCATTTTTATTGCGAAATTTCATTCAAAAGCAAAAGTTCAAATTTTGAAAAATGAATTGATTTTCTGAGGGTTTCAATTGCCACAGGTGGAAAAAATACATAAAACCATCATTTTTTTAATACATAGTTTCATTAAGTAGCCAAAGATACAGAAGGATGATTAAAGATATGTACATCAGATTTGGTTAATAGCCATATTTGGCTAAGATCTTCACAGGGATGATCAATTTAGTTTGCATGATGGATCATCCCCACTTTGGCTGCTTCACAAACTTCCTCAAAAGAAATACTGAGTAACTCAATGCATGCAGCCAGTTGTGATAAATCACCTCTAACCCCACAAATCTGATATTTGCAAGCTGGAAGAGGCCCTGTAGGTTGTTGCTTACTCTTCAATGTACGAATGTATATGAAGCTTGTAAGGAGAGAGAAGTACATGCATGGCAATGCTGTTTCATACTAAAATATGTCGTGCGGGGTTAAGCCCAAGGGTGGGGACATTTAAGTTTCCTACTTAAGGCATTTTCTTACTATGCCTAGTCTTAATGACCTTAAACTGTAGGAAACTCAGTGGTGTGTACATGCTGTTGCAAATAAGCTACAAAGCCTCTGATATAGCTCTCTGCCCTTTTCACAGTTGGATAACATTAGTGTACTAAGGGAGGTCCTCCAACATTGATCTGAAAGAGAGTTCCACAAAATATTTGAGCTTGTGCTGCTGAAAGAGCCTGATCTTGTCAGGGCAGCTGGTGCTCTTAAACATGCAATTTCATGATAGTTTAACTATCATTGAATTTCACTTCAAAGTTTGCAAGTTCTCACCACAAACAGGCATAACCTTAAGAACACAGACCCTTCTCTATATTTTTATTAGGTTGGGAATTTAAATTCGTTGCTGGGGGATGCTTACAGCCAAAATTTAGCTGTGACACACTTGGCCTTCCAGTGTAGGGTGGCTTGCCAAAACTCTTGAGTGTCATCACAAACATTCGGACTTTGTGTGTTCGTTCAGCTTTGACTTCTTGGCTAGCCAACATCATGAGTCACGAGTCTACTAGTTGCTTACAGAAAAGTGATAGAAACTCAAAACACTGATCTTTTCAACTACTTGTGCATAAAATCTATGTGCAGTCATTAACATTTTACATCTCTAGATCTTAGACTCACTGGAATTAGAGTAAACACAAGAATGTTGCCTGTCCAGCATTCTGGGATGCCACAAGTAATTGAATTGTTCTCTATCGTTGTGGCTTTGCTGTAATTCCACTCTGTTCCTCTAAGGTAGGAGACATCTTCCTGTGCAAAAGAAGCAGCAGCAGTAACCACATTAAATCTCACTGGTGACTTCTTTATAAAATGTGACCAAGGGTGGGAACATGGGTCTAATCCATTAAGTTGCTCATGATTCCTAGCGATGTGCTAGGAAAGAACACTGTTTTGAATGATTGAACACACCTTTGTATTAGGTTGCTCTTGCATTAAGGGTCCCAAAAACATCCTAGTTGATGACCATAGCTAACCAACCACACAAGGCTTCCTTGCAAACCTAACAATTTGGATACAATTTGCCACATCTCATGGATTGTTTTTGGTAGCTATTTTAAAGATTTTGTTTTTATACTTTCCAATATTGGATTTGGATGGGTAATGTCACCGGAAGCCAAGGAGTATTCAGTGACATAAATGATGGCAAGTGGGTTACTACTATTGTTGATTAGCATGATAAATAGTTCTTCAAATCCATACTGGTGTGTGGAAAGAAAGTAAAACTTGTATAAGGTCATTCAAGCAGCATGCCCATCTTGTAGTGCTAACTATACTTATAAAAAAGAATTGTCATTTGAGAAAGTTTAGCATGTACACTAGCATTGAATCCCTCATAAATTATGCACATTCGTAATGATTTGTAGATATCTTGGAATTTTTTCACTCTGCAAAGCAAGTAACAAAGGATAAATCATTCTCACTCTTGGTGGCTGTAATATCTGCAGCCACCCACTATTCTCTACTCATTCACAACATTCACAAGGACTGTTATGGTAAAGAAAAGCCACCACCATGCCCATGTTGGCACCAAGTTCTACTTCTAGCAATTTTGACAACTTGTGGAACATGAAAAGTGGGGTCACTTGCAACTACCTTCCTTACATGCACTACTGCACTACTCCGACACAACTCAATATAGTAAACCATACATCATAATAATTTGCAATTAGGTGCAATATTATCACTCCAACATTCTTCATATGCATCAGGCTATAATATTTGTGATTGAGGTAAATTATTAGCACATCATCCTTGTTGACATTGCTCTTGTGCAAGGTTTCAAATTAAAATCAGTCTAGGGATGACTAATATGGAGGAAGGACTTTCACCACATTTAACAACTCTAGCTTTTGCCCTCTAAGAATGTTTTCATTTTTTATGAATTGATACAAGATTTTGATCACCATATCACAAGAGCTGTTGGGGATCATTGCCCTCCAAAATGAACCTTTGAATAGCAAATGGAATGCAAAACTTAAGCACCGAATGAGGATGCACATTGAAACCTTTGATTTGCTTGACACTTTGTATTTCTTGGGTTCAAAGGCTTGTCTCTAGTGGTTTGCATCTTCGTGACATTAGTTTCACCATTAAATCCAAAACTTGCAATCAAAGCTTTGACCACCAACAAATAGTGACTATTTTTAACAAGAAGCAATAGATGCAACACTTTAATAATCAGTGTCTTGGATTCTTCTCACCTAGCTTGACTTGTTGATGTGAAATATGTGATCTGATGATGGTGAATGTATCTGATCCATATTTTCCAAGTAGCTTTGAATTGCACATTGGTTATGCACATGCATTTTTTTTTCTTGAAGATGCATTGTAGATTCCTCAAGTGAAAGAACCCACAAGATTTAGGTAGCTCCCAACTATATTGTGTATTTTCAAAATAGGGTATATGGGCATGCAATTTGATAACTTTTTTGGCTATTCTTAAGGAAGGTTTTGTAATCATTATTCAATTGGTAATCAAAATTGGAAAAGAAGCTAGAACCTTATGGCACATTAGGTGATAATGCCTGATTGAGATGAAGTTATCTTCTTTGGTGATGTAGGTGACATTTTGACTTTTCTAGAATCAGAGAGGGAAGCAAGAAGGCTTTAGAGACCTGCCTACCAATGTAGGTTTTTGGTAGAGTTTATTCTTCCTGGTAGATTATATAGTATATCTTTCTACAAGATGGTGAAATTCGTTGTATTATATTGTTTGTGGAATAGATCCTTATCATGGGCCCTTCCAATGCATGTTTTCAAAGATTTGTGGAATTTTTACTTACGCAGTTATTGAATTGATAATTGAGTTCAATATGTTTGGGGTTCTATGACACATGAGGAAATGACCTACTATTACGCATAAGGGGCATGTAACTTGATGAAATTCAACTATTATCTATGTAATTATTTAAGATATAAGTTTGATGATTTACTTATTAATAGGATTTCATAATTTAATTTGATTATAGTGTTTGACTTTCACATATTAATTTATATGAAAGTCATCTGAAAGTCCTTTGCACATTGAGATGCATTGACTTTCACATATTAAATTATATGAAAGTTATATGAAAGTCTTTGCATTTCATTATGCATGTGAAATCACATGGGGAGGCATGTGATGTGTAGACTTAAAAAATTTCTTGTTTAGTTATTTTTTTGTTAATATATAGGTGGGTCTTTATGACCTTTGGAGGGATCTTCATTTTTTGACAGATAGAAAGAAGTTGTTGTATGAATGTGAAGTTTTATGGAATAGAATTGTGAAAGGAGTGGAAATTTTGTTTTGAAAGGTTTTGGTGTAGTTCATGGAAAGTTCATGGTAAGGAAATTATATGGCATATTAGTTGTACATAAACAATAGAAAGGTGAAAAAATATTCATGCAAACAAGAACATAGATTTCCATAACTATGTAATAAACATACATAGTTTCAGTCCTAAACCCGTTCGTGATTAACATGCACACTAGGTTATGCTAGCCCTAGATATTGGAATGAATAGATTGTGGTGCATAGGGTTTTGTACCCAATCTATGAATAGTTAATGATTAAAATAATGCCCTACTGTCATGATCTTATTGTTTTCAGGTCATTTAATAGCCTAATGTTGAAAGTAAATCCTTTTGTGGTGTTGAATTTCATATTTCCATGGATGAATTTTGGAAAACTCATAAAAAGCAATGAGGGATCTAAATATTGTTTAGACTGAAAAAACTCACTAGCCACACAAACTGCAAAGAAGATTATGTTTTTTGTGATATGCTTCATATACTATGACAAAGATTGTGCTTTGTATCATATACTATGACGAAGATTGTGCTTTGTAAGGAACCTGCTAGTATGAAAGGGAAACGTAGGTCAGGTATTTATGAAGTGGGAACATGGGGATGTTGGTTGGTCACCCATTCTAGGAGTCTTTGGTTGAGGTGTTCCTAGCTCAAAGTAGTCGTTGTGGGAAGTGTACCTACTTAGGTTTAGTCGCAACCATATCTCTAAAACTCGTTTCACACATGAGTCAAGAAGCAACTATGGAGGTCTTGTCATTAGTTACGTGCAATAGTGTCATCTTTGCGATCACTTGAAGTTTGTTGACAATCTCTCAAATTCTTATGCTCTATGGTGTATGATGTCACATTAGGATGAAGTGTTTTCAAAGCAACCTCAATCAATAAAGAAAAATGAACCATAGGCATATGCAAATTTCGTACATGTTCCAAAGCTTGATTTTAATTTTTTTCGTATGTAAAGGTGTTCATACTTGTGATGTCTTTTCCAGTATTTTTTAATGTGACAAATTTCGCCATTTTGCAAACAATAAAGGGCCAACAACCTCAACACTTTTTATGTTGAAAAAAAATGGACTTTTGATAAAAAAAATCCACTTTGGGATTACCCGTGTAGCCAATTGTGGCAAAATCTTGTCATTTATGATTGCCAGGCAAACAACATAGAAAAAATGGGGGAAAAAAAACCCACTGGTTTCAAATTACCAAACATGCCCCCAACATGCTCTTGGCACCATTGAGCTTAGAAAGCAATCCATGAGTAGCGGTGCATTCAGATGGTTTCACAATGTGTAGAACCATGGTGAACGAGTTCTTGAATATTGAACAATTTTGTGAAGGAAGAATCCATAAAATAGAGAAATTTGAGCAAGCTCTCTCAACACTTTTGCAAGGGCCCTTGATGATTGGATTTCTTGGAATGATTTCATAATTTTTAGACCTAAGTTGTAGGGAGATAATGCATTTTTAATATTCATGTATACAGCAGTGTTTTTTTTTTTTTTTTTTTTTTCAATTTTGTGATCTCAGAACTTTGGCAAATTTTTCCAATTTTTGGGCATTTATTTCAAAATTTCACCACAAATAAAATAAAATAAATGAAATTCCAATTTTTTTATAGCCACAGTGCAAAACTTCGCCAGAAAATAAATCACTAGTTGTCCTTCTCCCCTTTGCCAGTGTCCCCTAGTGGTACAAAGTTTATACAAATTTTGATTTACCCTATGTTTACCCAATTATACCCATAAATATACATAAATGACAAAATATTTACCCCTACTTTTACCCTTACTGATATTGATAATTATACAAAGCTTTTATATGCCCTTACCATTTACCCAATTGAAAATTTCCAAAGCCCATATACCTTTACCCAGCTGAATTTCTTTTTCTCAAATTTCATCTTTAACCTTGATTGATATATCAAATCAATATACCAACCCACCATTACAAATGCTTATCAGCTTTTATTAATCATTATATGGTTATAAGTAGCTGGTTTTGTTGCTGGATAATACCAACGAGGAACGAAAAAAATGTTGTTTTTTTGAACCTTTGGTCAAATACATGTGGATTATGGTTTCTTATTCAATTTAGTGATGTAGCCACACTAGCAACCATCCACAAGAAGAATTAGCCAAATTCGGCTACAAGTCAAAGAGAAAAAGTGTGGGGCAAGGTGTATGGGAAGGGTGCCCTAGGTCACACTCCATCACATTTTGGGTTCAAGGGCATAATTTGCAGATTGTTTGTTGAAAAAAAAAAACACTAATTTTCTTGATTTACATTTAAGGATGATTTACATTAAGGAAAATCACTAACCTCGCAACATTGGAGAAAACATTGAATTTTCACATGTTGATTGAAAAGTGACAACTTGGAAAGGTAGATACGAAAGGTTTCTCCATGAAATTTTCAAGTTAGAGAGCACACAACAAATTACTCAAAAACCCCCTACCACGGTGATCTATCCCACCACTATAATTTTGATTACATATACGCACACTTGTTTTCCATAGTTGTGATTTTTTCTTTTTCTTATGAGCTTTTGGCTATGATTTTGTTTGAACCTGAGCTTTGGGGCAGAGCAATTATTTGACAAGCCGGTTCTTAGAGAAGCTTCAACACCCAATTGCTGTGATTTGTAGCACTACTACCTACAGTCCAGCACTAGATAGTGGTGATTGGATGAACCCAGCTGAGTAACTAGTAACCAAGAGTTGAGTCCAACCAATGGCCATTATCCAGCATAATTGTCATTGGGATGAGATTCTGCCCCCATCGGTCCCAATGTTGTAGACAATTTGCTAGACCTCTGCATGTTCTATGTGCAAGTTATATGCATTTGAAAGAGAAGCTGAGTCTAGAGTTGGGTATACCTCTAGTTGGATTCCTAACTTCCTTTTAAGGAGCTGAAAATATTACGGTTTATAAAGCTTAATTCCTCTTTAGTCTTCAGTGCCTTTTAAACAGTGCTTGTTTTAAAGGGCAGATTTCACCAGTTTGCAATGGGCATTTTTTGAAAAAAGAAATGCGAAAACTGAGTGTCTTTTTGGAGTTTATGATTGCCAAATTTATATATACATATATACACATAACAGATTGTACATGAGGATCTAATAGTTAGCCAAGAATATACAAGGATGCATATATTTTCTTATTTTCACTTCTAAAGCCAAAATTTGGCTAAATCATCTTTCTGATAATCCCCAATAGTGGCTACATCACAAAATTTAGAAAGTTAAAAAAACACTGCCTGTAATAAACCACTAAACAAAGTATAAGTGTTGTTAACTAGTTAGTAGTTAACTAGAGTTGGGTATATACTTATGGCTGAATTGATATCTTCATTTTTAGGTCACAAAATTAGGGTTGAAAATTCATGAGACCTAGGGTTTGGAGCCCATGTCCCCATTTGAGTAACTGTTGTTGTTGTTGCTGAGGATTGCAGATTGTTGTTGTTCGAGTGTGGCTAACACCGAGGTGAAGGGGTTATCGATTTGCGATTCCTCCAGCACAGCGTCCTGCAAATCCTCGCGGAAGTTTTCAAGCATCTTCACGACGCTGAGTACATGTTGTGTGGTTAGTGGTTGGTTGCAATTGGTGGCCCATGTGTGCGCAGTGCGGATGCTGTTGCGGATCTCGCGGCCATTCAGCTCATGAGCTGCGAACATGTCCAAGTCGACATCCATGAGGTCAACACGGGAGAGTAAATTTTCCCATACCTTGGCCCTTTGGAAATGCGTTAGGCGATGGTAGCGAATGAACATGGAGATTCTTGAGCAGAAGGCGTCGTCGAAAGTGGTGACGCGGTTTGTGGTGAGAAAGAGGACGCCTTTGTAGTACTCTAGAAGACGAAGGAAAATGCCAGTCATGGCATTGCGTTTGGGATCACCAGCCGAATTGCGCTTCTCCAAATAGATGTCTGCTTCATCAAGCAGGAGAACCGCATGCCAGGAGGATGCGATGTCCAAGATTTCGACTAGCTTTTGTTCCAATTTGTCAACCTCGAAGCTTAGCTCCGAAGCACTTACAGCCCAGAGAGGGCGATGCAGCTTCTCAGCGACAGACTCAGCAGTGAGAGTCTTACCGGTTCCTGGAGGCCCGTAGCACAGGAAGATGCAGCCTTCGCCTTTGTTGGAAATGGGATCAATCGATGGCGCAACGACGCCCGCAATGTTGTTGTCTCTCCCGTTTTCAGCTTTTCGGTCGTGGACATACTGCGAGACGAGGCCAAGCAACATTTTCTTCTGGTCCTCATCGCTCATCACTAGGTGACGATCAAAAGCTTGATCATCAAACGAGATCTTGCTAAATCCAGTGACTGGGAAGCATCCCCAGTGCTTGGTGCTGAAAGCGAAGCCATAGACGAGTGCAGGAGCAAGCTGTAAGCTTTCGTCGTCCGGCAGATTGTCGGAGTCTTGCAAGCCACAAACGAGATCACAAGCAGTCGGCGGAGTGGCATTTCCCATGTCGTAACCGGGATTCATCCTCGCAAAGCTCCGAAGGTCGATCATGACTCTACCAACGGCCTTGTGCTTGACGAGGTGCTGTGATTTAGTGCCGGGAATAAACTCGAGACGAGTGAGCGGTCCTTTGAAGTGCACGAAACTATTCGGCTTCACAGACAACTCATAGAAGCGCTTCCCGTTGGCGAGAAATGCAGCTTCCATTTGCTCGCGCTGCTTGACGAAGCGCAAGGGACACACGCTGAGAGAATTAAAGGAGCGCTCCTCTTGGAACTCTAGAATTTGTCGGCTGACATTGCAGGCTCTTACCATCGTAGTCCATCACGTTGAGCTCCACACGCAGCACCTTGCCACAAGGTGATTGACTGTAATGCCGGAGACGGACTATGCCACAAAGTTCTTGACCGGAGAATTGGCAATGATAGTACACTTTCTCGCCCGGCGGTAGAAATGCCCACAGCATCGCCCACGAAGCAGTGCCGTCCTGCTTCATGCGCTCGTACCGGTTTCGTGTGTCTTTGTATTCCTTCTCCAGAAACCGCAACAAGTGACCTACATGGATCTTTGCAGCGGCAGCGGCAGAGATCTCGGGTTCCTCCATACTGGAGTTCTCGGGTTTCGAGGAATCCTCGGGTTCCGCAAGCTTCTTTGCAGCGGCAGCTGAGTTTTCGGATTCCTTGACTTTCTTTGCACTGGCAGTGGCGATCTCGGATTCCTCGAGCTGCTTCTTTGGAGTGGCCACCTTCGCGGTCTCGGATTGCTCTTCTATGATCTTGTAGTTACGGATTGTGTGCATGGCCAAGAAAAGGTCCCTTCCTGAAAGCTTTGGGGTGGTGTCAGTCATCTCCTTGTTCTTGGGCAAACATTGGGTGATGACTTCAATAAGGTACGAGGAAATCAGAGTGACAAACACCTCATCAGGCCATTCCTTCTGCCTCCTATAGGTTACTTCAAACGGATTGTCCTTGTTCTTGTTCTTCTCATTCTCTTCTTCACCTCTAAGCTTGCGCTCGTAGCTATGCGTTTTACGAGAATAGCACTCATCGTAGATTGGCCATTCCCAATCCGGGTCAGTTGGCTTGGGCTTGGGCTCGGACTCAGCCGGCTTGGGCTCGGATTCAGACTCAAGCTTGTTCTTCTTCTTCGGCTTCTGCTCGGGCTCAGTCGGCGTGGGCTCCGACTCGGACTCAGCCTGCTTCTTCTCAGCTGTTTTCCTAGATATAATCATGTAAAAGGCTAGAATAGCAAACAACGCAGCAACATCCAACACTCTTGCAACCAACGCCGCAACCACAAGCTGAGGATCCATATTCCCAGCTGCAAAAACTCAAGCTTAAACCTAGCTGTGCTGCCTGCCTACAAGCCCTCTCCAAAAACAGAAGCTGGAATTTATTCACTAGCGAACCAGATGCAGCAGCTTCTTCACATCCTCCTCCTCCTCCTCCTCACCTCCTTATCAACATGAACTAACCTATCAAAACTACTGCATGATCAACAGCTCCAAGAAACAAACTCTGCCAATTATACAGCAGCAACAAACATACACTCAACTTGCATCAAGCAGCAGGTGCTGCAGTATATATTCAAAACTACAAAAACAAAATGATCACCTTTAATATGTTAAATCTAATTGTTTGTAAACTTTGATGAAAGCAGCAGCAACAAACATAGAAATTGCATCAATGTGCAGCTTCAGTATCATGAAATTAACCAACTACAACAAATGAAGCAGCTCCCCCACCAAAAACAAAACAAAACAAAACTTTGAAGCTGTTGATTGCAAATAAAGCACTAGAAAAACTAAAAAACACAAAAAACTATGAAGCTGACTGCAAGAACAACAACAACCAAACAAATTCACTGGAAATTTTAGAAACAAAAACTTGGAAGCAACTGTTTGCAAAGTGAAGCAACAACAATTTAACAAACAGTGGAGAACCCAAAAAACAGAAACCTAGCTGATTGTAACAACAACAACAAACAAACAAACAATCAAAGACTACTGGAAGGAACTCATGGAGCAGCTACTGTATCTCCAGATTCATAAGCAGATGGAGGAACAAGTGCTAGTCAGCTAAATGGAAGTGACATGAGGCACTTCATTCAAGCAAGCTGCTAAGTACTGTCTTGAAGTACCATGGAAACACTGTAACCAACAAAGGCTGTTCATAAGAAGCTGCTAGTAAGGCTCCCAATGCTCAAGACTCTTTACCGATGGTTTCAGCTGGTGGGTCTTTCACCCAGTGAGTCACCGCCCGTACCAATGCTTTCAGAGGGTGGGCCTAGTCTGTACCGATGGTTTCAGGGGGTGGTGGTCCGTTGGGTCTTTCACCCAGAGAGCCTTTACCGACGGTTTCAGCGGGTGGGTCTGTAGTCCGTACTGATGGATTCAGAGGGTGGGTCTGAATACCGATGGTTTGAGAAGGTTTTAGAGAGCTTTTAGTTTTTATTAATTTTTTAGTTTCTGCTTTTTAGCCCTGTCTGTATACAGGGTCCAGACAAGGGTTACAGTATCAGTGTATCTACCATACAGGGTTTGTGGAATAGGCTTGTGCCTGGGGGTGAAAAAAAGCCTATATAGCCAATGAGATTGTTTGAATGGGAGCCTTGAATTGTTTTGAGGAGTTAACTGGAGTAAATTGGCAGTTAAATGTTGTAATAGCTTTCATAGGTTTGTGTCTAGGTTCAAAGAGAAAGAGAATTCGACAGATGAGATTGTTCAAATCAATGCCTCTAATTGTTTTGAAAAGTTGCCTCGGTGAAGTAGAGCTTACATGTTGCATGCAAAAAAACAGTCAATTGAAGCAGCTTTTTAACACCTAGATCTCTTGTTTTACTGAGAGAGATGTCACTAAGGTTGCACAAACCTTAACTCCATTTTGAGTAGTGCCTCCATGTTTCCAACAACTTTGTGAAATAAAAGTGGCTCTTTCAAGGTTGGAAAAAAATCTTGGGATGCACCCTCAACTAATTTATGTGAATCACACTGTTGTAGTGGCTACCATAGTGAATGAGACTCATGGTGGGCTCATCCCTGCTTGGAACCCAAACCAAAATTTCACAGGCTAATTTTGGCATTTGTATTAGAATAATGAGGTGGTTGATTCTTATGGAATACGCTTTGCTGGGCTATGTTGCAAAGTTCATTTCACCTGTTTCTCAAATCTATTTTCTACTTTGTGAAATAGATACAAGTCCATATTGCTATTTGGCTAATTTGCCAAGTTGATGCGTCTTTGCCTAAGTCGACTTTGCCAGATTGCCAAGCCCACATTGGACAATTCTCAAGCACATGTTGCCAAGCCTGGACTCTCAAGTCACCAAGTCCACATTCACAATTGTCAAGTGCATGTTAGCAAATCACTAACTCCACATCGCCAAGGCAACCTTGCCAAATTGCCAAATCCACTTCACCTTACAGACTGCCCAAATGAGTTTCAAGCTGCCCATGAGATTTAAATTTTCTAGGAGCTCTCCTCTAAGATTCAACAGCAATTGGAGATGAAACTTAGAGTAAAACAATACCTTACCCTAAGGCCAGTTTCGTCATTAAATAATCCTTTGAATAGTAAAACTTTTCTTTTTTGTGGAAATATGAAGTTGAGGTGTTGAAAACGGTCGTAATTATCACAAGCTAAAATTTGAATAATTCACTCCTCATATGACTCTATTAATACTGATTGTAAGAAAATAATATTTTCAAATTTATAAAAACAATTTTTTTCTGAAAAAAATAGTTTTTTAGTTTCTCTATGTGGAAGTCGACCCTAGGGTATGGTGGTCTCCTTTAGCATTCAACACTAGGTAATTGAAGCAGCATGAAAAAGATTGAAGAAGAAGAATATTAAGTCAATGGGAAGAATTGGTTCTTCTTGCAAACTCAAGATCTCGTCATTTTTTGAACTTTGGATCCCTCCATCCAAAGTCATGAAGAAATATTATGAGTTTGAATTTATGCAAGCATTGTTCACAGAAAACTCAAGATCTCATAAACTCCAAAACACATTATGAGGCACGTTTATGAACTTGCACTGCTGGTGCCAAACTTCCATGATCTTATGCAACCAGACTCAGTATCTATCTCTTCTTCATGCTTGAGCCACATCTGGATTTAATATTTTCCCATCAGCTACATGTCCAACAGACCAGATTTTGTCTCGCCTTGCGCACCAAGTTAATTCAAGCAAGTCCCAGCAACTCCCCCAATGCAGCAACAACTTAACAGGCCAGGGTGAACTTGCACCCAGATTGATACCTTCACCTTTTGAGTGAAGCCTCTTAGTGGCCACAGTAAGCCTCAAAAAATGTTAGATTAGTGCGGAGACCCCGATTAAGCCTAGGGATGGGATATTTGCAATCTTTAAATATATTTTTAATGGATTTTGGGATTTTTCCCATGGTACCAACGTGGGTTGCTCGTTCACCCAAGGCCAACTTCCTCCTGTTGCCGGAGGAGATAAGAAGATAAAATGCTGCAGCATGTACTAGGAGGAGCGGCCTGGGCCCAGCAAAAGGATTTCCTACTTTTGAGCTTCACCCCCAATTTGGGTGACTTTAGTGACAACCAGTTATTAGTCCTCAAACAAGTGATGACTTTACAAATGTCTTCAATATGTTCAAAAATAATTTAGTGGGTAGTTTGAATTTTGAAGGGGCTCCTCGCAAGCTTCAAAGAGCCACCAGGTTGAAAAAGAGAGAGAGAGAGAGAAGAGGGAAGGAGAGGGAATTGAGCCTGGTCACGTTTTGAACAAAGAATAAATCTTGTGCAATCTGAGTTTTGGGGTAAAAGTTTGGGCAGACCGGGAGAACAATTCAGGCATTGGACTATTAAGAAAATTTAATTTTATGGACAGCTTGAAACTCATTCAGGCAACCCAAAGGTGGTGGTGATGCAAAATATCATGTGATCTTATCCAAAATAATCAATGCAACCTTAACAAGGGAAGGGAGAATTTTTTTTAAAGCCCACCCTGAAAACAGAATGCTGAGGAATAATTACAAACTATAATGTGCTCTCTGGAACTACACTACAAGATTTCTACGACGTTTTTGCCGAAGCTTGTTCTTTCATGTGTCTCTGCCATGGCTTGCAGCAAATGGAGAAGATTAGAGAATTTTACACATGGAACTTTACACACATCAACTCCAACAAATTTATATTTACCGTGTGGGTAGGTACATGCTTGCCATGCCATTGTAGCATTTTTGTGCTCGCCAGCCTTTCAAGCTTATTTGTTTTCAAACTACTTTGGAGGATTGGGAATGGAATTAGGATTAGTGGAAGAAGGAGCACTAGATGAAACTCTACCTGGACCAAGGGAGCAAGCAAAAAATTGATCTCTTGAAGAGAACAGTAGACTATAGTAGTTGAAAGGGAGATGGGGAAATGGTGTAACCAAAAGAAAAGGGTAGAAAGAAAATCTCTTGATCACAAAATACTCCCAGTAGATATACAAATTCTATGAAACAATTCCCGCAACTTACGTCCTTGGGGCTGCCAATCCAGACATTGCTATAACCCCTTGCTGTTACTGTCCTATCAGAACAAAATGCTCCATTACTATGTGAATCTCCAGTGGCCCATACCTATAATCTTTTCTAATTTATTATAGTTGTAGCATTCAGTTTGCTGCTAAGAACAAATCCACACATTGTGAGTGCAAAAGTTAATGGGGTCTAGCTTGAGATCAAAGCTGTCAGTGTTTAGTTGGTCCATACAAGTTGTTAACCCTCCTTCTACTACATGCGATAATGCAGAAGAACACTTGGCTTGATCTTGGAAACATATTGACTTTTAGGTATGAACCAAATATGAATAATGTATACCAAGTTGGTTTGCAACTGTAATTTGTTGAGTAATTACTTGGGTAATTTGTTTAAAGGAGAAAGTTTAGGGGTTGGACTTGGTCATGATGCATTGACTTTCACATGTTAATGTGGAAGTCATGTGCACCATGTGATTGTGTTTTCTTTTTATTTATGTGGAATCACATGGGGAACCATGTGATTTTGTTCCCTTGTGATTAATTGTGGAATCATATGGGGAACCATGTGATTTTGTTTTCTTATCATTAATTGTGGAATCACATGGGAAACCATGTGATGTTGTTTTCTTATCAGTAATTGTGGAATCACATGGGAAACCATGTGATGTTGTTTGCTTGTCATTAATTGTGGAATCACATGGGGAACCATGTGATTTTGTTTTCTTATCATTAATTGTGGAATCACATGGGGAACCATGTGTTGTTGTTTTCTTATCATTAATTGTGGAATCACATGGGGAACCATGTGTTGTTGTTTTCTTATCATTAATTGTGGAATCACATGGGGAACCATGTGTTGTTGTTTTCTTATCATTAATTGTGGAATCACATGGGGAACCATGTGATGGATAAATTTTAGGAAGTTTTTTAATTAGTTTCTTTTTGGTTAGTATTTAAGGAGGTGTTTGTGATCTTGAAAGACATCTTTCATTTTGTACAAAGTTATGATATGAATAGAAAGTTTGTGAGAATGGAAGTTTAAGATTTTGAAAAGCTTTTGTTTGTGAATAGTTTTGGTGTTGTTGGTGAGTAGTTCCTGGTAGGAGAATGGCGAGGTTTGCATAGCCAATAGAAGGGTGGAAGTATAATTTTACAACCAAAAACATAGATTCCATAGTTATGTAATGATATTTTATAACTTCGGTCCTAAACTCGTTCGTGTTATACACAACCACTCATGAAAGACAAAATTTTGCGTAGAAAATGGTCAATAGATAAATTTTTATTGATTTTCCCATTTTATTGCTCTTTTACCTGTGTTCTACCTAACCCGAGGACACCCCACTAAGGTTTCTGGCACTCACTTAAACATTTGTGCTACTAATTGGATCGAAAAAAGGTTCAATCAAGGTATCATGTAGATGTATCCTTCTACATGCTCCTAATTCTATAGCTCAGACCTCTTTTTATGTGTCATCAACCCTTAGCATTGACCCTTTATAAAGTCTAATACTAACAAGAACATACATCTTACCATCGTGTAGTCACTGGTGCAGCAGAAATCAAGTGCAACACAAATCAAACAACAACTCCTAGTCTCAACAAGCTCCCACCTTTACTCTTCTGCAACAAAATCAACCAAAGCAACAAACCCGCCTCCATTTGCCTTTGAACTCCTCTTTTTATGTTGTCATGCACCGTCCTACTCTGCCTCTCCATTGAATATTCGCAACATTTTTCACCACCCATTGCTTCTTATCAACCTGTTTCACATAATACACAAACAAACAAAGTTTCCTACCTAAGTTCACAAGTCTCCTTGAAACAATCATTACAACCACTAACAAACAATGATAAAATAAAATCCACTATCTACAAGAAGAAAGTTGACAGCCACTCAAAACAAAAACCAAAACCCTAGAAATGAAGTTATGTTCACATGAAAGAAATATCCAACTGATTTCCTATTTGCTCAACTACAAGCCCATTGGGGGAGTTAGGGTGTGTCCAAATGGCCAAGGCAAATTGACCCCACATTGGGATCATGGTGAAAACCCCAAAACCCATTTACATTGTTTATAAATATTTAGAATATTTATAAATATCATCTCAATAGATTAAATTGAGGTCCTTGAGTCCAAATCTATAATGTTTGGGGCCTAATATGGCCACTTAAATGGGTTTTGAGGTTTGTACCATGATCCCAATGTGGGGGTCAATTTGCCCTCGCCTTGTCTAGACTATGTTTACATTAGATCAGAGAATCAAACCTAGGTCTTTTCAATAGCTCACTTGAGAAACCTAAGCATCCACCTACCCCTTCAAAAGCCTAATGCCAGTAGACAACATGATCAAACAATTGGAGCCCCTTAATTGCATGATGTGCCTTCTCATTAGTTACATATGATCCCTGGAATTTGCGGACTATGTGAATTTTTACCTTTGTTTTTATTATTGAACTTGATTCAGCATTTGGATTGTTGCACTGCTAGCACCCTTTTGGTGATGAGTGGCGCATACTTGTTTAGAATGAGGAATTTGTCATTCTTATGAAATAACATGAAAACAAATCACCCATGGAAAATCTTCAGCACAATAACTACAAAACACCTTGCAAAGTTGAATTTTCCTTCTTATATGAAAAGCGTGTACATGGCTGCTATTTTGCAGTGACCCTCCTAAGCCTAAACCACCTTAGCCTGCACATCCTAGAATATTCCCATGGCCTCCTAGGATTTTGGTAATGTCCAAATCTTACATTTGGGGCTAAGTTTCCCTCGAGCTTTTCTTGTTTCATGTTTACAATACTTTCATGCTTTGAATGAAATAATTTTCTCTTAGTTTTTTGTGTACATTCGAAATATCTTGGTCATACTATGTTTCATGCCTGTGACATTCATTCTTGAAAGATCTTGTTTTCTTATTGTGTCTCACAAAGTAGGATGTTAATAATATCATCAAAATTTGCAGGTGCTAGCTGTGTGAGACCTTATGGAGTGCCACATGGTTATGGCATAGGATTGAAAAAAATAAAATTAAACTAAGATCTTGTTATCCTAAAGTGGTTGGAACTAGGCTAATGAAAATCACCTAGCACTTTAGCTAGTTGGTTGCAAGTTTTTAAAGAAGGCCAAGAAGCAAAAGATGTAGAACCAATTTGTATGTCCCAACATATTTAAGAAAATTGGCTAAAAAAGTAGGGATCAAAAGTCCTTACAAAAACAAGAAAACAAGTTCAACAATCAACAAAAAACTTACTTGTTGGAAGAAATGTAAAAAGAAGATGATTTTTTAAACAAATAAGGGATCGAAAGTTGCAACATGTATAAAAAAGTAAGTGGTAATTATCTTTTTGGAATATCCAAAAAGATAATATTGTTAGCAAAAATATATCATAAATTGACAAGAAAACGTCATAGCTCACATGTGGGCCTTGCTACCATTACTGTTGCCATGCAGAACGAGTATTACCTAAGTATACTTATCAACATTTTTACTCTCCTACTTTAATTTCCCATTCTTGTAGCTTGTTCTGAAGAGCAACAACCTTATTTCTCTACCTTCTACTCCACAAAAAACCATAAAAAATGTCCCACACACACATGATAACATTCTCACACTACATCCATAATTTGTTTTATTGGAACCTCCAAAGTACATTGACATGCTTTCTCCACTAACAAGTACCTTCAACTTTTCCATTAGAAGCCATCTCTAGAACCTTTCCAATCACACATAAGATAATCCAAAAATAAGAGGAAATGATATAAGGAATCCTCATTTGGGCTTTTTGTTTTTTAGCCCCTCTCTATCCTATCCTTCATAACTTTCCTACCAACACCCTTGGAGATAATGAGCATCCCTTGAAAAGATTCATTATCACTCATAATCACAAGGAACCCAATATGCTTGTATTTTGATGGTCGTTATCCAAGTCTTCCCTTAAGTTAACAAGAGTGTGATGGTAAATTAATTGCCTCCACATACTTCTAGAACTAACTAAATCTAATAGTTTCATTACCTAGGTAATTATGGATTGGTGAACAACCCCACCTATTATTAATAACTAGGAATTATGGTATATCTCTTAAATAAACTACTATAGTATAGGTAGACTAGTTTGGCAACAAGTTGCCTGAAAATTTTATTTATTTTTTCATTGAGGTTTGGTAGTAGTGATAATAATATATTAAAATTAGCATTACACAAAATAATGAGGCTATATTAGCTTGATTATTTGTTTCAAAGTTTTGGCACAACTATTAATGTTTTTCAATTTTTTTGACAATTCCAAATTTATTTATTTTTGTGCCTGACCAGCCTAAGTACGAAGGTAGTTTTAATTTGCTCATTAACATGTTTCTTCTTTTAAATGTAGTACCATGTTGCCTTCATGTTTTTACCAAAGTTCAATTCGTTAGTATTTGGCTATGGAGAAATGTAGTGTATCCACTTACACGAATTATACATTAGATTAGATAAAATAGGGGAGATCTTACATTACATGCATCATGTGATGAATTGAACCCACAATTGTAGAATCCAATTATGACTTCCTAGATTAGAACATGTATTTAACTAATCTAGAACTAAAGTATTAATGTAGGACTTAACTCCATTTAGTAGGTGGGAACAAACCAGTTTTGGCTGGTTATAGTATTTCAGACTAAAGGATATGCATAGGGCTTTTTTTTAAAAATGTCTAGTAGAAGGATATGCATTCAAATATTTCAAAAATTTCCTAGTAGAGATGGTTATGCATCAATGGAAAATTTTCATTCCTTGCCAGTTATGCTTTTTCCAGGTATCACATTTTCGATAACCTTTAGATATGCATACAGGTTATGCATGTAGCAAAGTTCACATGCTAGTTGTGCAAATAAAAACATTCAACATTCAAAATTGAAAGATCAATATTCAATTAGTTTAAAGGGAAATTGAACCCTGGTTTTTTAAAAAGCCTTGCCCACTGCAGTGCAAGCTGCCTACAAAACCAACATCCACATAAAGACAGCAGGTCTTCATTGTAGCCAGTGCACTAGAACTGCCTGATACCCATTTTTTGGTCTTCTCAGTTGCCCAATAAAAAGATAGATGATGCCCAACACAAATCTTGGGTTCTACTATGCATGCTTTGAGTGTGTAATGGACAGTGAGAGACATAATGTGTCTCCTAGTGTGCATTACATGTTCAAAGCATCTATGATAAACACAATATTTGTGTCTGGGCAGCAACAAGATGTGTCGGGGTCATCACCAAACACATTATGATCTGACAACTGGGCAGTAATTGAGAAAGCTAGCAGACACTATTATACTGTCTATAATACAGACCTACTGCAGATTTAGCGTTGGGGAACAGCCCAATTAATCGGTAAAGCCTATTAGAAAAAGTCCAAATTTGAGTAACATATCAAAAGTGGGGAGGGAAAGACAAAATTCAATTACCGACTACGAATTAGCGATCTGAAATAAAATAAGAGTGGGTCTGTAAGGACAAGAGAACAGAATTAGAATAAGAGATCCCAAGTAAAAAAAGGCTATGAAGGTGTTCAGTATTGTATGGCTTGCTTGGATCACAAGGTTCATGACTACTAAGTAGCTATGCTATCTAGATACTAGATAGTGCTTCTGCTTGAAGCGAGTAGTTCAACTACCAAGTGATTTCATGTCAACTTAATAGAGTTATCGGTAAAGTATTCAATCTGAGGCTAGGCCTACTGGGTCCCAATTTCGCTGAAACAATTCAAACCCCAAGTAATTTCATGTCGAACTTAATAGACTTGTGGGTAAAGTAGTACCCAATCTGCGGCTACTGGGCCCCGATTTCCCTGGAATTGAGACCGAAATGAGAAGTCAGGGCGAAAAGTGTACAGAGGGAAAACCAAGGACCACAAACTAGTAAGGGGAGTTTCACCTCTAATTTTGGATTTGCCTTACCTGAGGCTTTACTGATGCTCACATTCTTCATTAAGTCAAGGGTTGTTAGAATCAGATCCTCCAAATCTTCTGAACTTTGTACCCAATTTTGCAAACTTTGGGGACGGGCTCAAGTGGGGATGAAACATGAATCAGATGGGTTAAACTGGGGCCCAAATCCAGGATGACTCTGAAGATAGCTCTAATAAGTGCTTCCAATCTCCACTTCCATTTCTTGCATTTGTTTTGGTGCTTCTGTGGAGTGAAGTTTATGCAGATTTCCCATCCATGTATGATTTAACATACAATTTTGGTTTGAACTGAAACCAATTTGTGAGTAAGAGCTGGAGACCCAGTTGCATTCTGTAGGTTGTTACTTTAATCAAATCCATTTTGCATTCAAATTCTGTAATCAAGGACCTTCTAATGTGCTTCTAAGGAGATAATCAGCTTCTTTTTCCTTGAACCCAAATAAAAAGCTTCCGACTGGTTTCGAGCAGTTGTGAGAAATAATATGGGGGCTAAAAGAAACAGTGGTTGAAGGATAGGTACTAATGGCCAGAGTGAACCAGCAGCCACCAATGCACCAGTTGGCCATTCTGTTCACTGGATGGGTTACATTTTTTCATTCGGCGCCGGATGGGGTTCATTTCAGTCCATTTCTTTTTGCTGCTGACCACTGTACTTTTTTTTTTTGGGTTCTTGGCCATTTTTCCCTGGACCTGACCTCACACATAACTACCTTGCTCACTTTTTTACCCTCATAGGTATTGCAACAACCTTGGTACCTTATTTATTATCCCCTACTGACACAGCTACCTTAATAACTAGTTATCCTATTGACCTAGCTATTGTACTAACCACCTACCCTACTAACCTAGCTACCCTATTAATTACATACTTTATTAATTTAACCACTATACTAACTACTTAACCTACTAACCTAGTTACCTATTAATTATATACCCTACTAACTTATCCACTATACTAACTACCTACCCTATTGATCTACCTACCCTACATACACAACCACCCTATTGACATAAGTATTTTAGGAACCTAGTCACCTTGATAAGGTTTATTGTTTCTTATGTATTAACTTGCCTATCTACCTAACTACCTATTTATCTATGCTTTATACATAGCCAAATACCTTATTAACTACCTAATTAATTTTTTTCCACCCCCACCCCCCCCCTTTAATCCTACCTATCAATTTATTAAGATTCGCCCATATGTAAGTATTACAAATAATTTATAATGGAAACAATGCCATAATTGCATCCATTTTGGTTTAATTAATGCATAGTTTACTAAAATTTGTTTACTTAATTTATTATTGAATGAACATTACAATACATATTTTCATGTAATTATTATGAGTATGTACTATTGGTTTATGGTTTAGGTTTAAGGTTGAGACACATAAATTAATTAATAAGTTTTTCACAAATGTATAGTAATTAATTTAAAGTAGGCTAAATTTAGGAGGAAATTTTTAAGGTTTACACATATGTGAAATAATACAATTACATTATATATCTTCTTCAAAAAAAGTGGAAAATTTTAAGTTGGAGAGATCACACAAAGGTATAAGACATATCTTCTCTTTTGGTTTTGTATGAAATTTATTCGATTGTTTTATTAACATATTTTGCATTGTATTATTTGTATAGTTTGTATAGTTTTTTGGGTTTAGGGCATATATCACTAAGATTTTTTTTTGTTAAGGTTTGTATAATTAGGGTTGTAATAAGGCTTATGGCAAAATATCATTTGGATTTTTAAGGTTATGTTTTATTATTTAATGTATAGGAATTTGGTTCATATATTTCAAAACTTAAAGTTTATACTCTAAATTTTGCTCATTGTATTGGTTTTTTATCTTTTCATTTGTTTAGATCTATACCATAATTATGAATTTCCTTTATTTCCATATGTTCCATAGTTGCTAAAATTTAATATTTTCTAACCCATTTTTGTACAAGTTATGATTTTTTAGGGTTGCGTTTTCAATTGGGACTATAAACTTCGGTTGAACATTATTGTCTTTTATTCTTAAAGGTATGCATTTGTCTCTTATTACTTCTTTTGTTTTTTTGTTTATATTTTCACAATTCAACCTCTTTTCATTTCCTAGTTATTAGATATAGAAAGGGCATCAAACTTCATTAAGTATACAAGCACAAATAAAGGTTTTATACTTTTACATGGATATTTCATATTCAATATCTCTTTGTAGTTTATTTTTCATACCCATATGTGAATAATGCATTGACTACCCACAACCAATGTGGGTTTTATGGCTTAAGGCAAGGTTTACATTTTGCATCTTTCAAACAATGTGCATTAATTATCATTATGTGGGTATTGCTACATGGGGTTTTGCAAAATATCATTTGGATTTTTAGGGTTATGTTTTATTATTTAATGTATATGAATTTGGTTCATATATTTCAAAACTTAAAGTTTATACTCTAAATTTTGTTCATTGTATTGGTTCTTTATCTTTTCACTTGTTTAGATCTATACCATAATTATGAATTTCTTTTGTTTCCATATGTTCCATAGTTGCTAGAGTTTAATAATTTTTAACCCATTTTTTTATAAGTTATGATTTTTTAAGGTTGCGTTTTCAATTGGGACTATAAACTTTGGTGGAACATTATTGTCTTTTATTTTTAAAGGTATGCATTTGTCTCTTGTTACTTCTTTTGTTTTTTTGTTTATATTTTCACAATTCAACCTCTTTTCATTTCCTAGTTGTTGGATATAGAAAGGGCATCAAGTTTCATTAAGTATACAAGCATAAATAAAGGTTTTATACTTTTACACGGATATTTCATATTCAATATTTCTTTGTAGTTTATTTTTTCATACCCATATGCAAATAATGCATTGACTACCCACAACTAGCGTGTGTTTTATGGCTTAAGGTAGGTATTGCATTTTGCACCTTTCAAACAGTGTGCATTTTATCATTATGTGGGTATTGCTACATGGGGTTTTCAAACCTTATGGGTTTAAGGTACAATACAAGTATTGCATATGTGAACATTTTCAATGATGGGAGGTTTAATAACTCAATGTGGGTATTGCCAAAGTTTGTTTTAGTATATGGGTTCATAATGCAAGTATTATACGTTATGTACATTGGAATAGTAGGTATTTTATATCATGATATGGGTGTTGTAATGGGAATTCCAAGTCACAACATTGATTTTAAAGGAGCCATGTATGTATTACATTTTGGGTTTTTGTTCAATGATGAATGTTTAGAAAATTATAAATTTTGTTAATGCAGGAATTTGTCCTACTTCCTTCAATCATGGGAAGGGTTCCAAAGTCCCATTCCATTCATGTCCAAAACCCCACTAAGTCCCCTTTCTCGAACAAAGACTTGGTGTGGACGTCTGGGATACGCCATGGAGGGCAAAATAAAGTGACCATTCAATTTGCTTATGTTCCATATGCTCGCATCTCGGAATTTTGGAAGGTGAACAAGGGGATATGAACACCCTTGTGGAATGGAATGTTTACAAAAACTTTCCAAGCCAAACGGATGTCAAGCAACCAACTATTAAAAACCACCTCGGGCATACATGGTAAACATTTATGGCATTAACCTTTTTAATTTCTTTAATCCATATACCAAAGATGTAATCATTTACATTTTGAAAGTTTTTTGGTCTAGGTATCAATGTGGATATGGACCAAAGGACTATTGAAAAAATTCAACCCACACTCGATCTATTAAACGAGGATGCCTAGCGTCATTTTCAATTAAACGTCTATACACATGACCTGATGTGGCTGAGATCACAATTTATCATAAGGCCCATACATGAATTGATGGGTCATTCGCACATGGTGAGCATGACCCAGAGTCCATTTCTCTTATGTCTCGTTATGCTCCACGCATGTCACAAGCATTGAAAGACCACATATGGGCCCAACTAAGCTTAGGTTATATGACCAAACAAATATATGACAAGCATAAAGCAATTTGGTGGGAACATGTGAATGCGGGTCAAAGCATGACACGAGATGATTTCATTCGACTTCAAGACATTGCATATTTGGATCGGAAACATAAGAAGGGTAGTTGGCGTTTACACATTAACCCTACAACTTCAATTCGGTCTTGGGCTCTCCAACATCCGGAAGATGTGTTCTTTTTCCAACATGTTGGTGAAATCAACAGAACTCAAGTCCCATTCACCATAGGTATTCAAACACCCACTCAATGTGAGTCCATGCTATCATATGGTCACAATGGTGCCATTTCTATGGATGCCACATTTGGCACAAATGACATGAAATACCATCTATTCACCTTGATGGGGTTTGATGATCATCGCACAGGTGTCCCTTTAGCCTAAATCATTACAAATAGGCAAATAGTTCAAGATTTGATCGAATGGTTGAAACCATTAAAAGAGAAGATGTTATCACACATGCCACATTGGAAACCATCTTGTTTTCTCGTTGATGATGCACCTCAAGAATTGAAGGCATTACGGTTAAATCTATACCTAGTATCGACTTTGTGTTTATTTCCTTAAATGTTTTTTAATATCTTTCATAAAATTCTTGATTACTTCAAATGCATTTTATGTTGTACTAACCCCATCCACTCATGGAGATTTTATTGCATATGTGTCCTTATTAAGGTCATATGGGGTATGGACAAGGTTCCCATCTACCTTTGTTGTTGGCATGTTCTCAAAGCATGGTGCCTACGTGGTACTGAAAAAATCAAAGATGTGGAAGTGCGGGGTGGAATCCTTCAAGACCTTCATGATGTGATGTACATGTCCATCAATCATGGAGAAACAATTGATGACTTCAAAGAGCATGGGAATGTTATTGTGAGAAAAAACCTTCATAAACATAGGCCTGGTGATGCGTGGACAAATTATTTCTGGACTTATTACCATCAATTTGGTAAGTGATAATATTTATCATTGTTTAACATTCAAAATTATTTTGTATAATGTTATTCATCTTTATGTATTGTGTTCATGTTTGTAGAATTATGGATGGTGGGTGTTCGAAGAGAAGTGAGCATTGAATCATATCATGGTGTGTTGAAACGTTGGCTTACTCTTGACACAAAAGGCCTTAAAGGGCGTAGGATTGACTGGTTGGTGTGGTGATTAACTACAACCATTGCATGCCACTACATGCACACATTGGAAATGAAAAAAAAGGGTTTCATAAAAAACAAGGTTATGGAGGCCATTATTACACGAAGTGTGAAAAAGGCAACCCTTACTCCACTCAGCCATGTGTACCAACCAACCCTTGAGAGTGATGGAGCTTGGGCCATACAGAGCCAACGCCTTTCGAATGTTATTTACATGGTGAAATTCCCATTCACCGAAATGTTTTGTTGCACATGCGAATGGGCATTACGAGGGAACATGTGTAAATACCAAATTAAGGTCATTCTCACATGCACAGACATTTTTCAAGAGGATATCATTCATTATTGTGGAACATGGTATGGATCACATCGTGGAGGGTTGGGTCACATGTTTGCAGACCCACAACATATTCTAGATGATATGGAGTCCAATGATGATGACGAAGATGATCATCTTGAAGGTGATGATAGGATCATAGAATTTGATGGGCTCATGAACATGGAGCAAAATGATTTCCCTATGGGTGCCATTGGAGGGTTTATTGAGACAATAAATTCATCAACCCCAATGGAAAGGGCTCTTGCACAATTGGTCACTACAATGCAAGAGATCACAAATGAATGTAAAGAAGGAGATATGACACTTTGTGAACATGCCACCTCACACATGAGAATATTGGCATGTAATATTTGTAATACGCCTCACAAAGGTAAATGCAATTTCAAACCTAGGATTGGTGTTACGTTGTGCAGAAAATGGATTGGGAAATACTGTCAAACGGCTCAAAGATTGGCATGAAACAATGTTCAATCACACAAATTACGTATTAAACGATGTCATGAATAAATGTTTCAATTACTAATCAAGATTGTTACCATTAGTACTTAGAATTTTCTTTTAGAATCAATTTTGTATGGAGGAAATCATACCACAAATTCTTTGAACATCATGTATTCAACACACAGATGAAGTTTAATATGGCACAAAGGTTATTATTGTTTCCAAGTAATAAGCACAAAAAGTGTGACATGCAAAAACACAAGGATAATGATAATAACAGTGTTAGATGCAAGTATTATAACTAGGCCCCAAAATCCCAGTTGGTAAAAGAAAATACAAGTGCAAGTATTGCAATTATGCCCCAAAATTCTAGTTGGTAAAGGTAAGTACGGATGTAAATATTGCAATGAAACCCCAACATTCTAGTTGGTAGAAGTAAGTATAAGTTTGCATATTGCAAGTTTAAATGAAAAACAAGCCAAAATGTAATACCCACACGTTTAAAAAAAAACCCATCTAAATGGTTTGGATACCATTAAATGAATACCTAGCCTTAAACACAATATGCAGATGCAAAGTCACTTTGAAATAACCCTACCTTAAATGTAATACTTGCATTTTGGGCTATTTCGAAAGTACGCATGTGGGGTTCAAGCTTTTTTATAGGAAGATCCTTCCTTAAATGCAATACCTACATTTTGGGCCATTTTGAAAGTACACGTGAGGTTTAAGCATTTTTATACGAATATCCTACCCTAAATGCAATACTTGCATTTTGGGTCACACAAAAAATACGCATGTGGGGTTTAAGCCTTCTTTAAATGAAGATCCTACCTTAAATGTAATACCTACATTTTGGGTCACTCTAAAATAATTAATTAATTTCAAATTAATATGCACACAAAGGTGTGTATAGATGTTAGGGTTGTTGATTAGGAGTTCCATGATTCTTACTTTGTTTTATGAATTTGAAAAGAGGTTGTATTGTTTGTGGAACAAATAATGACAATTGTGATAAAGCTTATCTTGGTATAGGAATTTTTCATGAAAAAACTAAATTTATAATCTATAACATGGAATAATTATCTTAAATAGTGATTTTAATAACTTATCAAAATAAAAATATACTTAAGTTAATCAATCAAATATCAAATTAATCAATCTGATTTTTAGATCCAACTTTTTATTATCCAAGTAAATAAAGTTAAGCCAAATGATTGGTTAATTATTTCAAATAAATAAATGATTATCTAATTCTTGATAATTAATCATCTAATTTATTTGAAATAATGGTCTATTAATTATTTAATTATAAGACAATTTTTTTGGATAATACATTAATTATCAGAAATATTTTATATTAAATTGGGGGGAATTTTTTTGGGTTTACACATATGTGAAACAATACAATCTCATTCTATGTTTTCTTCAAAGAAATTGGGAAAATTAGGTTGGAGTTATCACACAAAGGTAAGAAACAAACCTTATGTGAAAACCTAACCTTGAATGTAATACAAAGTTTGTTGAGATCAAAAAATAAAAAGTTCAAGTTTAAAATTTCTTTAAAGATGTTCATTTTTTCTTCCCCCCTTTTAAAGTTGTATATTGATTTCAAAAAACATAAATATAAAGTTTCTAACTTAATAAGATTTTAAACTATGTTTAAAAAAAATCAAAGCACATAAATTTCTACTTTTTCTTTCATGTTTGACATAATAATAAAAATGATCTCTCCCACATATTAATCCTATGTTTGATTGAAATTTTATTATATATTATTTTGATATATAATAAATAAATTCTTGGTTAAAATAATCATATAATGGGTCAAAATTATACAAAAGATTAACCCTAAATGCAATAACCATATTCAATTTCATTTCAAAATAACCCATAGATGAATAAGGTAAAACCTACAATGAAAGGGCAACCTTAAATGTAATACCCACATGTAAGGTCGCTTTGAAATACCCAATATGTAGTTTGGGTGCACCTTTGAATGAAAAACAAAGCCTAGATGCAATACCTACATGAAAGTTCATACTAAAATAATCCATAGGTGATTGAGGCAAACCTTATGTGAAGAGCCTAAACCCTAATTTCAATACCTGCATGTAATGTCATTTCAAAATAACTAATAAGTGTTATGGGTACCCAAAATATGTCTTTTTATATACCTAAATTAATTATTATTTTGAATTAATTTTATGACAAACTGTAAGTTTTGTAATGAATGTAAAAAAACCAACAACTATTATGGGACTTATATGCAGGTATTGCAAGAGTTGCAAAAAAAAAATCGACGGCTATTATGGAAACTATATACGGGTATTACAAAGAATGTTAAAAAAACCCAGTGAATACCATGGGACCCATATGAATGAAGAATGTCAACAACTATTTATGGCCCATATGCGAGTATTACAAGGAATGCAAAATGCCAACGACTATTATGGGACTTATATGCGGGTATTACAATGAATGCAAAATGCCTACGACTATTTTAGGACTTATATGCATGTATTGCATATTTGAAAATCTCCTTATGGAGTTTATAATAGAAAATGATGTAGGTATTATATGTTTAAAAATGTGTGTATTGTTTTAAAACTCTTCAGGTGATGTGAGTCCTATTATATTATATGTAAGTATAGCACAATGTTCATTTTCATCTTTGGTTTGATTTTTACATCTCAAGTACTAAGAAAATTATGACAAAGAAGACATATGATTAACCATATACCCATAAAACAAGTGTGAGTAGAAGATACTATTATATTGATAAAATATGTACAAAAATGGGTGCATGAAAAATTACTAAGGAACCCAATGAAAAAAAAACGTTGGTTCTCTATAACATATCAAACGATCGAAATTCAAAATTGGGAAGTCCAAAAAATAAAAAGGCTACAAAACCTAACTAACTATATAGAGTGAAACCCTAACCCATATCAGTATCTACAATCCCGTGTTTAGCTCGGTATGTAGTTGCTGCATGACGCGCTCCCAAGTCACGGGGGTGAAACCCACTTGAGGGTCTCACCAAAGTCAAGTTGCGGAATTGAGACTTGGTAGCACGCTCCCGGCTTCCAACTCTAGAAAGGGGTAGAGGGTCGAGTTGGGAGCCCCGGGATTAGACTAGGAAGAGATCAAGCTTTTAGATCACACGAACCTGCATCACAAACCAACACGAGTTGGTTAGAATCCATTTACACTCTTTTGGTGTTGGGACAAGCCACGGGGACCCGGACTCACTTGGACTCACCACATCCTTGGCTCGGGAGTATGCCACCACCATACTCCCTATAGTATACTCTGCGCCACGTTGTGGGGGCTACACCCAAATGGCACAAATTCCCGGGACTCCCGAAATGGAGTCCCGGAGTTGTCCCGAAATCGTCCCGGCGGGACTCCCGGAACTTTGAACGGCCATAACTCCCGACTGCGGAGTTGGATCGCGACGAGGTCTGAACCAAAGTTGTAGCCCTCGTCGAGATCTTTCCAACGACGTATCGCACTCCCAATTCGGACTTCGGTAAGGGGTCGATTCCCGACTTTTAGTGGTCGGGAGTCAAACTGCCAGTTTGACTCCCGGCCCTTCTTTTGCCCATAACTTGGGCGACAGATGTCCAAATGGCCAATGCGAGGCCATTTTCGATATCTACGCTTCAAGACCTTTCCAATGACACCAAGAACACCCCGATGCGAGGTGTTTTGGGTCCTGCTGTCGAGCTCTAAACATTCGGGAGTCCCGGAGGACTCCAAATCCCAACTTTTCCAAGTGTTGGGCTTCACCCCCACACTTGGCCAAAGTAGGGTTGCGACACTGCATGACGAACAATGTAAAAATGACGGCGTTGCATCTCAACCTGAACTGCATTTGCAATAAACTCTTCCTGTGTTTGGTCTTGAACCTTATAAACATCCAAAAACCACCAAGCTAAACCCTAACACACCTTGAATGAAATGCAATAAAAAAATAAAAAAATTGCTTATTATTGTTTCTTACCTTCCATGAATCATTCTAGATTCATGAAAATCCAAAACATCTACCAATTGTTTTGTCCGACTTGTTTTACTAGACTCTCAATCCCAAATTTTGACATCCCATGCCATCTTTAATTGTCGTATATATACACAATGGGTGGATCGAATCATCCCTTGTAAATCTTCATCCTTCTCCATCCGTGATGTTGCATTTCAAGGCACATTGCCCACGCCCTAGGCATTGAGGCCCAACACTTTCAACAATTGTTTTGAAGCTAATTTGACCAAAGTTGGTTTTGGGAATGATGGACATTGTTTTGCAAAAACTACAAGGTGATTCCATTCGCGTAGTGCTTTGGCACGAGCGCGACTAGCAACCTTTTGATCATTTTGCCTTTGCACATCCATTGCATTTCCTAAAATGCGAGCATTCATTTTGGCATGGTTTTGATGTCGAGGACCCCTTGCAAAAATTAAAGGCCTCTCAAGTTTGGCCTTTTCTGCCACTAAGCCATGCACCTCCTTCAAATGCTTGGTTAACAACCATTTGGCACAATATGCGATAGTGCAAGTGCCAACTTTGTGTTTCCATTTTGACCCAACCTTCGTCCATTCTTTGTCCTTCCGAGCTAAATTAGGTGGACAAAGAAGTGCAAGTGGCTGAGGAGCCTGGTTAGATTCATGTTCCGGACCTAAACCAAAAAATGAGAGTTCAAAAAACAGAATGCAGGTAATACAAAACATAAAATCAGACAATCACATACTATTCTTATAAACATGAATTGTTTCAGGTATTGCATTAAAAAAAATTTGACAAAAAAAATCTCGCACCTTCCAACAAATGATGGAAGGTGCAGATATAATTAAACTTCAAGAAACTTGTATAATTTTAAAATTTGTATTGAATCTAATGTCCATTAATTCAAAATCAATCTATACCAAACTATCATCCTCGTGTTTCAATTACGATAGAACACCATTTTGCTCACCAATTGGCTAATATGACGCAACACTACTTCGATCACCAACTACTTCATCTGATGCAGCAATATTTTGCTCAACAATTGTCGCATCTAATGCAGCAACATGTGGCTCAGCAATTGCCTCATTTCCTATAGTAACATTTGGTAGAAAAATTGCCTCATCTAACACAACAACATTTGGTAGAAGAATTACCTCATTTGACACAACAACATTTTGTTTAATAACTTCCAATTCACCACCATTGCTTTTCCTCAATCCTCTTCCCCTAGCCATTACAACCTCCAACCCTAAAGAAAAAACCACCAATTATTGTTAAATGTTAATTCTAATGAATTTAACCATAAGCAACAACAAAGGAAAAAAAAAACCGTCACCATAAAAGAAGGTGATGACATTGCTATCATCACCTTCTTCGCATCAAAATCACAAAAGAAAGGTGGAGGTTGCCATTTCCTTGCAGCAAAGCCATCAAAGAAGGTGGCAGCAGCTTTCGTCTTCTTCTTCAATACAAACTTACTGTCATCACCCTTTGCGCTACAAGCCTTTTACGCTACAATGAACAAAAAAGAAGGCGTTGCCATCGTCGCCTTCTTCTTTCTTCTGCAAAAAAAGAAAAGAAAGAAGGCGACAGTAGTCACCTTCTTTGCTATGCTATAAGGAAACAAAAGAAGAAGGCGACGGCAGTTTTGTTGCCGTCACCTTCTTTGTTGCGCTCAGCATAACGCATCAAAAAAAAATGAAGAAGGCAACAACAACTTTTCTACTATCCCCTTCTTCTTTGTGCCTTCTTACGAAGTAAAAAAAAAAAGGAAGAAGGCGATGGCGTTGTTGTCGTCACCTTTTTCGCTGGGTTGCGCTACAATGCAGCAAAAGAAGAAGAAGAAGAAGGCGATGGCAGCATTGCTGCCTTCACCTTTTGCGTTGTGCTATAGCGTAGCTCCACAAGAGGAAGAAGAAGATGATGGCAACAACGTTGCCATCACCTTCGTCACCGCGTTGCGCTGTAGCGCAACAAAATAAGAGGAAGAAGAAGGCGACGGCAGCAAAGTTGTTGTCGTTTTCTTCTTTTTGTTTCTTCCGTTGAAAACAAAAGAAGAAGGCGATGGCAGCAATGCTACCGTCACCTTCTTCGCTACACTGTGCTGCAGCGCAGTGTTGCCTTCTTCGCTACGCTACGTTCCAATGCAGCTCCACAAAAGCAAACGATGCATTACAACGCAGCTCCACAAGAGCAAATGCTACGTTGCAACATAGCTCCACAAGAGCATAACAAAGAAGAACAAACAAGAAAATTTTCCTTTATGTGGTGTAAATTCAAAGGAAAAATAACCAAAAAATGGAAAAATTACAAAAGTTTCAAGACCACAAAATTGGAAAAGAAAAAAAAACACTGAGATTCCTAGGATGGGCTCACATCCTCCAGCATAAGCAGCCAGCATCCATACTTGCATCCTTCCATTCAGCTTCCTTTCACTGTTTGGTTATTCCATCTTATTACACTTTCTTGTAATAAAGTTTTTTAAAGTTTACATCACAAGCTTTCAGATTTTCACAGAGGGGGCAAGGTATCCTGCTCAAGAGGAGTATGACATTCATGTGATTAGTTGTTGCATGGGTTGAGAGTTGGTCACAGGATGCTAGCATAACCTGAAATTTTTAGCACATTAGATAAGTTGTTCTTACGCATCACATTTAAGAAGTGACATTTAAATTGACATCTCACTTTAAATGTTGACATACGTTAAAAGAAGTTGTTCAACAAGGAATAAAACAAAACATGTCATTAAAATGAGAATTGTGGAGTCACACAACCATGTCATTGGAAACTCATGTCATGGAAACATAAGTGACAACCTCAGCTATTGGAATGAGTTTGATGGTTTAAAAAATTCCTAGTCCTTGGGCTCTCAACCTTAGTGTAAAGTGGCCAACAAACAAACAGTCACTCCCCACCTATCTATGAAGGAAAATAGTTTGTTTGGTTTTGTAGTTATGAGATTCACCGAACCGGGATTCTTCAGATCGTGTTCTTGGTGTCTTTGGAAAGCTCTTGATGAGGAGGGGTGTATGGGCTTGGTTCCATGACATTTGGACTTGCGGTGCAAAAGTTCTTGAATATTGAATGATTTTTTCACTGAAAATTAGATTAAATTGTAGCTGAAAATTTTGGAGGAATTAGAATCTGCCTTTGGTGTTGTTGGAAAGATCTTGATGAGCAGGATTTAATGGAATTTATTTGGTAAGATTTGGATTAAGAACGTTGGAGATATTGATTTTTTAGTGATTCATGTGGCTGAAAATTCAAATAAATTCCAAAAAACCAGGTTTTGGAAGGAAAAATCAGTTGAGGACATGGTAACACTTGAATGTCTATCATTCAATTCAAGTTCACACTTGGGCCAACCGCACAGGCCACACTAGTCCTATATGTTAAAGCAACAGTGTTTAACTGTCTATGTGGGCAGTGCCTGAAAGATTCTTTCAGTCACTACTGGTTCCCCAAAAATAATTCATTTGAACACACTGAACAGGGCGTTTTTAACTATCTCAGTTTTTGGCCACCTGGAGTTTGCTTGCATTGGAGGGGTTCACCAAAACCTAGACATGGAATTTTTAAGGACATGATTTTCAGGACGTGAGATTTCAGTTTTGGGACATACACGGTGTGGGTTTCCAAGACCGAAACCTAGGAATTTTTTGGACATGATTTTCAGGACGTGGGATCTTCAAATTTTGGAGACCTAAAGTTTGCACTCCGGGTTTCCAAGACCCAAAAAGACACGGGAAATTTTAGGATATGGTTTTCAAGACATGGTTTTCAAGACTTGGGTTCTCAACTTTGGGGCCTAGGAAATTTTAGGATATGGTTTTCAGGACATGGTTTTCAAGACTTGGGATCTCAACTTTGGAGCTTGGAAAATTTTAGGATATGGTTTTTTAGGACATGGTTTGCACGACTTGGGATCTCAACTTTGGGGCCTGGATTATCACACTCGCAGTTTCCAAGACCAAAACTTGAAAACTTTTAAGACGTGATTTTCAAGATGTGGGATCTCAATTTTGAGACCTGGATTTCATTAAGGGGGCTTCACATGATCCAAGACCTGGAATTTTTTTGGCACATGATTTTCAGGACATGGATGGGGAACCAGGCGACTTCACAATGTCCGAAGGTCAGGTGCACCCGCTAGTAAGGAAGAAAGAAGCAAGGTTTTGACATATTGTGGTAGGCAGCAAGCAAAAACCCATTGGGGGAAATAAAGAATATGTACATTAAGGATATGCCATATGTGATGAAATTATATTAAGGTGACATACAAAATTCCTATGCAGCTGGGGACAAAGTGAACCAACACCCACGAACCCACCATTATGGGTGGATGGTGCATGCACACAAACATGTTTTATCATTGGGTTCTTGTTCCAGAACCAATGGTCGTTTTATTTTAATTCTTCAAATACCCAGAATGAATACCGTAGTTATTAAAAATCAAAGAACTGCCTCACAGTGCACACTGATGCAAACCAAAGTTGGCCAGTTATGGAGAAAATGGCTAATCATCGACAAGGGTTACAAACTACAAAGGTATGTTATTCATAACACACCCAGAGAGTGTGAAATTTTTGAAGTGCTCATAGAGACCTTTCCTCCTCTGATATAAATTCTGTAGAAACTCAAGAAGACCCTAAAGAGAGAGGCATTTCTTTGATGAAAAAGAAAAATCCAAACTATACCCTTTCATGTTTTGTTCCAACATGTTCTTCGATCCTTAAATGTTTAAACGCTTTGGATGGGTTACACATCATCAACAAAGTAGGTTTTGAAGCTTTCAAGTGTGAGCTAGTGAAGTAAACAGACCCCCAAGGTGATTAAGTACATTCGAATGTTCCCCCCTTTTTGATTCTACCTTGTTCAATATTTGATTGTTTTATGTTGAGGATCATGGCATCACTGGATGTGGAATTTTAGTGCCCATTTGTTCACAAGACGAAATTCTTCCTAATTTTGCAACTTGCAAGGGAGATTTTGCTGATGCAATTTTATGTAATAATGAGGAATATGGGTACAAAACCCTTTTCATGTAAAGCTTATTGCTCAAACATTTCACGTTGCATTTTTTAATTTAAATTTGGCACACAATTTTGCCAATTAAAAAAATTGTGGCTTGGGGTCAGGTAACCTAAAATTTCAATTAGTTTTAATGTTAAGCCACTGATCCAAGAAAAAACCAGTGATGCAAGAAAAGGTGTTCTTACGTATAGTTAGCTCTAAGTCAAAATTTTGTTTCAAGGAGATTAGGAAGTTAGGGTTTGGAGCTCATGTCCCCATTTGAGTAACTGTTGTTGCTGCTGAGGATTGTGGGTTGTTGTTGCTGGAGTGTGGCTAACACCGAGGAGAAGCGATTGTCGACCTGTGATTCCTCCAATAGGCGTCCTGCAAGTCCTCGCGTAAGTCTTGGAGCATCTTCACCACGCTTAGTACATGCTGTGTGGTTAATAATTGCTTGCAACCGGTGGCCCATGTGTGAGCAGTGCGGACGGTGTTGCGGATCTCGGGGCCTTTCAGCTCATGAGCTGCGAACATGTCCAAGTCGACGTCTGTGAGTCCAACACGCGAAAGTAAATTCCCACACCTTGGCCCTGTGGGATGGCGTTAGGGGATGGTAGCGAACGAACATGGAGATTCTTGAGCAGAAGGCGTCGTCGAAAGTGGTGACGCGGTTTGTGGTGAGAAAGAGGACGCCTTTGTAGTACTCTAGAAGACGAAGGAAACTGCCAGTCATGGCGTTGTGTTGGGAATCACCAGTCGAATTGCGCTTCTCCAAATAGATGTCTGCTTCATCAAGCAGGAGAACCGCACGCCAGGAGGATGCGATGTCCAAGATTTGGACCAGCTTTTGATCCAGTTTGTCGACCTCGAAGCTCAGCTCTGAAGCACTTACGGCCCAGAGAGGGCGATGCAGCTTCTCGGCGACAGACTTGGCAGTGAGAGTCTTACCTGTTCCTGGGGCCCGCAACATAGAAAGATGCAACCCTCAACTTTGTTGAAAATGGGATCAATAGATTGCACAACATCGACCTCGGTGGTGTTGTTGCCTCTGCCCACATTTTCAGCTTCTTCTGGGTCTTGAAAATATTGCGAGACAAGGCCAAGCAGCATTCTTTTCTGGACCTCCTCACTCATCACTAGGTGACGATCAAAAGCATGATCATCAAACGAGATTTTGCTGAAACCAGTGACTGGGAAGCATCCCCATTGCTGGATGCTAAAAGCGAAGCCATAAACGATTGCAGGAGCAAGCTTTATGCTTTCATCGTCTGGCAAATTGTCGGAGTCTTCCAAGCCACACATGAGATCACAAGCAGTCGGCGGAGTGGCATTTCCCATGTCGTAACCAGGATTCATCCTAGCAAAGCTCCAAAGGTCGATCGTGACTCTGCCATCGGCCTTGTGCTTGACGACGTGACTGCACTGGTGCCAGGGATGAGCTCGAGACGAACGAGCGGTCCTTCGAAACTCATGAAAATATTCGGCTTCACAGACAACTCATAAAAGCGCCTCCCGTTGGCGAGAAATGCAGCTTCCATTTGCTCGAGCTGCTTGGCGAAGCGCAAGGGACACACGCTGAGAGAATTGAAGGATCGCTTGTTTTGGAACTCTAGAATTTCTCGGCTCTGACGTTGTAAGCACGGTAGCTCTGACCATCATAGTCCATCACGTCGAGCTCCACGTGCAATCTCTTGGTACCAGTTACATGATGCTTGTAATAATGCCGCAAACGAACATTGCCACAGACTTGTTGGCCGGAAAATTGGCAATTGTAGTACACTCTCACCCGGCGGTAGAAATGCCCACAACATCGACCACGAACTTGTGCCTTCCCGCGTCATGCGGTCGTATTGTAGTCTCGTATCTTTATATTCCTTCTCCAGAAACCGTAACAAGTGACCTACATGGAGCTTTGCAGAGGCGACGGAGTTTTCCGATTCCTCGAGCTTTGCAGTGGAGGCCATATTCTCCGATTTCTCGAGGTTCTTGCAGTGGAGGATGTGTTCTTGGATTCCTTGAGCTTCTTTGCAGTGGCAACAGAGTTCTCGGATTCTTCGAGCTTTTCTGCAGTGCCGACGGAGTTCTCAGATTTCTTCTTCTATTTTGTAGCTACGGATTGTGTCCATGGCCAAGAAAAGCTGTTGCCCTAAAATCTTTGGGTTCGTGTCAGTCATCGCCTTGTTGCTCTTGGGCAAGCATTTGGCGATGATGGCAACAAGGTGCGAGGAAAACAGAGTGACTGTCATCTTGCAGGCCAATCCTTCTGCCTCCTATAGGTCACTACAAAAGGGCTGCTCTCCTACTCCTCATCTTCTGCACCTCTTTGCTTGCGCTCATAGCTCTAGGTATCACGAGAATACCACTCATCGAAGATTGGCCATTCCCAATTTGCATCAGTCGGCTTTGGCTTGGACTTTCACTTGTCGTCGTTCTTCTCCTTCTCTAGTGCCTTTCTAGATTTTACAATCTTGAAAGCTATAGCAGCAACAATGCAGCAACCAACACTACTCCTGCTGCAACCAATGCCATAACCACAAGTCTAGGAGGACCCATTTTCCCAACAACCAAAACAAAACCTCAAGTTTCTTCTTCAACCCACTGCTGTCTTCTACAAGCCCCTTGAGAGACAGTTCTTCCAAAAAAAAAAGCCTGAACAATCTGCTTGAATTGATGCAGCCTGAACTTTGAACTTGATTTGCAACAGCAACAAACAAACGCTGGGAAAATTTCTTTTTCCAAACACCTAATGGCAACAGAACAAACAAATACTGGAAATTGATTAAACACAAAACTTTGGAGCTGATCTCAACAGCAAGCAAGCAACAAGCACTGGAATTTATTTGTTATTTAAAAAATTTGAAACTGATTGCAAGTTGCAACAGCAACAACAAAGACTACAAAATCAAAAACAAAAACTTCAAAAAAACTGGAAAATGAACAGAAACTTTTGCTGAATCTAATGGCAACAGCCAAAAGAACAAATGAACAAAACACTGGAAGAAGATTATGAGCTACCACATCTTCAAAACTGCAGCTTCTTCAGATTTATAAGGAGATGAAGTCATGAGGAGTGTGATTCAAGCAAGCAAGCAAGCTGTTGTTTGTCTTCAAGCAGTACGGCTGTGCAGTGCCATGGAAAACTGTAACCTACAATGGGGCTATTGTTTTTTTTAGGCTTCCAATTTAAGCTTTTATTTTAGAAAAAAGAATCATATGTATCCAAAGAGCCCAATTTAAGCTTCTTTGATTTCTGATACTATTTTAGTAAGCCTGGGGTGATGCAAATATGCTGTCCTTGATGCAAATATGCAGACCTTACGCTCACTTGGGTACACCTAGGCTCAAATGCAAGCACATAGGCCGCTAATTATGCTCCAAGAGCTGCAGAGCCTTGAGAGGTTCCATGGGCCACATACGAGCTCAAATGCATCTACATAGAGGCCATATATGTTGTTCCAAAAGCAACAGAAAGAAGAAGAGAAAAAAAGGTTTTGTAGTGAAGCAAAAACAATGAGATGCTTACCTTAGAGCTTGGAGTGTTTGCCTCCTTGTGCATTAGGAGTTGTCTTCTTGGAGTCCAAGCACTGAAGGTTATGCAATAGTCATATTGTACTTGCTTCCTCGTGAACACCAAGCTGCAAAGTTGTTGAAGCTTCACTGTTTTTTGCTCCTTGGTGTTTTGTTGTTTTTTGCTCTCTAGAAATGCTCCAAGAGATGCTCCAAGAGCCCTAGCTCGAAGACCAGGTTTGGGGCTTGAGAAGATGAACCTTAACCTAATGATTGTGCAACCTAAGGAAGTCCCTTGCTGAACAAATGTAAGCTCATAATTGTACACATAAGAAGGTTGAAACTGAAAGCTTTGTCATTTTTTCCAATTTAAAATTTTTGTCTCAAATTTACACTTAAATTTTTTTTAATATTATCCCATTTTTTTAGTAGCCATAGTGGGGAAATCCATCGAAGAAAAGGTCACAGAGTCCAAACTTGGATTTAAACCCTTATAGTATATATATATATTTATTTATCATAATTTCGCCAAAATTCAAAAGTTGTTGTGGAAATGATGATTAAAGACCTCTACTTTAAATATGTTCTATAACCAAATTTGGCTGTATATCTTTCTTGGAAGATAGCCACTTTTTTTTACATGTTCCTATGGGTGATTGCCATATTTGCTACCTCAAATAATCCTTTAGTGAAAAATACTCAAGCAAGTATTTGAACCCCTTACAGAGAGTAATGGAGAGGTTTGGTGTCTACATTCAAACGTATGTGCTTGCATCAAAGTGGTAAGCTCCCTCGAGTTACCAACACATCAAATGTTAAGTGTTCAATCATCATGTCAAGTACACATTGTGTTGACAATGTAAACCAAGTACACATTGCGTTGACAATGTAAACCAAGTACATATTAGTGATGAAGATGGGATAGAAGAAGAACATTGCTTAGATGTCCATGAAGAAGAGTTGTCCATAGAGGAGGAAGAAGAGGTACCCATAGAGGAGGGAGAAGCAGACAACTTAGAAGGAGCTAAATTTACTCCTAAGACTAAGGCATATTAAAACACTAGGAAACACAACATTGAGCATCCATAGGTGGTTCTGGAGAAATTTGGAATCCTTCTAGTTGTCCAAGAATAGTGAGACTTGCTATTTTTTTACTTGTTTTGTTAGTCATGCATACTAGGTTGGAAATAGTCAGACCTTTCACATTTTCGAGACCCTAAAACTTTCTCTAATCTTGTTTTTTTTTGGGTCTAACATTTTGGAGGATTGTTGGGAGATAGCTCAGAAAGCCTATCATACCTATTTGACATTTTTTCCTCCAATTCCTTTTTCAGAGGAAGAGAGTTGGAAGTGCAATTGCAAAGAAAAAAATAGCAAATAGCCTTCTTTATAATCAAGAAAGTGGACGACAATGTAGTTCTTGGCTAGTAGGCAAACCTAAACCAATTATGACTATGGATACATATGGCAATGATCGTGGCTCTAGGAGCTTAGGGGACACTAGTAGTTGTTTTAAGGGTTTGAATTACCAAGCATTAAAAAAGGATGAAACCAATGATGCTGCAAGTGGAGAACATGTCCCAATGGCATGATTTACCAACAAGAAATTGAAATGACCTTGCCCAACAATTACCCAAACTCTAAGGGCAAAAACAAAGGTACTATTTACTTACCACCCTTTTAATGTGTCTTTTCCTCTTTAAAGTTTTGTTACCTCTTTATTCATATATTTCGCTCCCTTCAAGGATTATAGCTCTTGGAAAATTATTAAAACTTTATAGATGTGTGTTCAAATTTGAGCCTTCAAGTACCCAATTGATCCTCTTTGGGTTCTCTAGCTTTTGGAACATCATTAGCATCCTATGCATGTGTTGCATTTAAGCCTAGGAATACCCTTTGAACATCTTTAGGGTTTGCAACTCGTGGAACATCATTAGTCATTTATGTGTGTTTGTAATTGAACCAAGGAGTGCCCCATTAAATCTCTCTAGGGTTTGTAGTTCTTCAAGCATCATTAGTGGCCTATGTGTGTTTGCATTTGAGCTTAAGAGTACCCCATTGAACCTCTTTAGGGTTTGGAGCTCTTTGAGCATCATTAGTGGCCTATGTGTGCTTGCAATTGAACCTAGGAGTACCCAATCGAACCTCTTTAAGGTTTATAGCTCTTGGAACATCATTAGTGACCTATGTGTGTGTTATATTTGAACCTAAGAATACCCCATTGAGCGTCTTTAAGGTTTGCAACTCTTAGAGCATCATTAGCCACCTATGCATGTTTGCATTTGAACTTAAGAATATTCAATTTTTCTTTTCTAGGTCTATAGCTCTTAGAGCATCATTAGCAACCTACATTTTTGTGCATTTGAACCTAGGAATCAATATCTCATTGAGCTTCTTTATGGTTTGCAACTTTTGGAGCATCAAAAATGGCCTACGTGTGTGTTGCATTTGAGCCTACAAGTACCCCATTGAGTTCGTTTAGGGTCTACAACTCTTAAAGCATCATTAGTGACCTATGTGTGTTTGCATTTGAGCCTAGGAGTACCCCATTGAACCTCTCTAAGGTCTACAACTCGTGGAGCATCATTAGCCATCTATGTGTGTTTGCATTCGAACATAGGAGTACCCAATTGAGCTTATTTAGGGTCTCTAACATTTGGAACATCATTAGTGGCCTACATTTTTGCATATTTAAACCTAGGAACACCCCCTTGAACCTTTGTAGGATTTGTAACTCTTAAAACATCATAAATGGCTTATGTGTGTGTTGCATTTGAGTTTAGAATTACCCAATTGAGCTTCTTTAAGGTCTACAACTCTTGGAGCATCATTAGCGACCTATGTCTTTGTGCATTTGAACCTAGGAGTACCCCATTGAGTATGTCTTGGGTCTACAACTCTTGGAACATTATTAACAACCTATGTGTGTTTGCATTTGAACCTAAGAGTACCCCATTGAACTTTTCTAGGGTCTGAAGCTTTTAGGATGACACTAACAAGCTCCCAAGCTCCTTAATGGACTCAAATGTGAGTCTAAATTGAAAACATTAGAAGAGCAAAGAATCGGGCCATGCTCTTTGGCTCGTAGCACTTTGGGGGTAGAGGGGCGTGCTGGAGTTCCGGGATGGGACTAGACATAATGATAAGCATCAACTACTCACATGAACCCACACAAAACCAAACACAAGGTGGTTAGTGCATAGTTAGAGCACTTTTGGTGCTAAGACTCACCATGGGCAAAATTTGGATTCATAAGACTCACCACGGCCCGAACTTGGGGGAAACCATCACCTTCCCTTTTATAGTATACTTTGTGCCTCTCCATGAGGCCCACATCTAAATGGCATTTTGTCCCAGAACTCCCAAATGGGAGTCTCGAAATTGTCAAAGTTAGGATTCCCGCAACTTTGGGGCCCCATAACTTTGTGTGTAAACCTCCGATTAAGATGAGGTATGAAACAAAGTTATACCCCTTGTTGAGAGCTTTTCAACGGTGTGTTGCACGCCACCTAAAACCAAGGAAATTGGCTCGATTCTTGACTTTTAATGGTCAGGAGTCAAATTGCCAATTAGACTTCCGGCCCTTCTTTTAGCCATAACTTGTGCTTCAAATGTCCAAATGGGTAAAGTAAGCCCATTTTAGACATCTAAGTTCCAAGAAATTTTCAATGATATAAAAAACTCCTTAATCCATTGAGTTTTAACCCTTGCAATCGCCTTCTGAAAATTTGAAAGTCCATTGGGACTCCAACTCCCAAAATGGAAACTCCTTTGGGAGTGTGAAGGTCCATTCCCTCACTCTTTCTTACACTCCCGAGAACATGCGGTGTGACTCCCAGGCTTCCCTCTTGGCCTGTAACCTTGCAAACCTTTGCCTTGATTGCGAGCCCAAGGCTAAGGTTGTGATAGACACATTAACGTCAATAGTAAAATACACTATCAATTGGTTAAAATTTGGAACTTAAGTTGAAATAATTATTTGCTTACCAAAGATGGATTGAATTGTTATGTACCTTCTATTTGTGCATATTACTTTTTTGTAGTTTTAAGGTCATGATAATGCACAAATTGTTGTGCTAATGGTTTGGTTTTATATGGCTAGTAGGCCAAGAAGGCAAAGAAACCGAGTAGAGCAAATCCTCCAATGTTGAGATCGCGTTGACATGTGGCAACAATGTAGTTAGCAACCATAGAAGATATGGCTAGCCCTAAGGTGCCCCATCACCACGTCTAAATAATGATTTTAATTCCTCTTGTGTAAATGATTATTTTCTAAACCACCCCAAAACTTGTCTAGTGTTAGGCACTACATGTTCATGTGAATGGCTATTTAGGTTGTCAAAACTTGCATGTGCAGTTTGCCATAGGTGAACAAGTGTTCTTAAGGATGACCTTCCATAATTATTACTAAAGGATGTGAAGGGTCAATTCACATTTTGGGAAGATCGTGCGAATATGTGGAAAGCAAGTTCTTAACTTTTAAAATCACGGTACTTAAGTGTGGTGTAACTTAAAGCTTTTAACTTTTCATCATGTTTGTAAGGTTGTCGTTGTTTTGATTTCCATCTCTTTCTTGGTTATCTATGCCTTAATTAGTCAATAAATTAGAGATTATCACATTGTGAATTTGCTTGAGTAGTTTAAGTCCCACAATGTCTTTTCATGTTTTACATTGTTTTAGTTGTTGAAGTTGGAAATTTGGGAATTGGTCAATGTTGCAACTAGTGGAGTTCCATATGTGTCCAACCTTGCAACTAATATAGTTGTGTATGTTATTCAACTTTGCAACTAATGCATTCACATTTGGTGTAGCTTGAAACTACTACAATCACATATATAGTTACAATGCTGACTTACTATATGTGACTATCATTTGATTTGATAAGATATATTTGTATCTTTTACCAATAATAATAACAACTAAACAAAGAGTGAACTTTCCTCCATTCAACATCCTTTAAAATCAAGGGAGGGAAATATATGAAAGATAGATATCACCTCCACCCTAATAAATAAGCAAAAGAGGTGATACAATTTTTAAAAAATTACTTACTAATAAAAAAGAATGAAGTTTATTATATTGCGGTTCGGATCATCATAAAATATAATTCTAGGGTGCAAAACACACTTTCAAAGAAGGAAATGCATGAAGATTTGGATTTGTTCCGTCTACTATCCAAATAAAATCAATGAACTTGAAATATTTATCCATAATAGTATTGGAGCCCATAACACACAAAACAGAAAAGGAATGTTTCTGCCGATGTTGCTTTTATTTTTATTTGTATAAGGATGATCAATATACCAATAATTAAGTTTTTTGTTTTCAATGGCATGGTCTTGGTTAGTCTTTAGTTGCACATTGGACACCACTTTTTAATTATAAAATAATTAATTATTAATAGCATTTTTTGCCATGTGGATACACCCAAAAATATTCAAATCAAATTATTATGCTTAAAATATGTCAAATTAATTTTTAAATTACTATATGATGTCACATGTACATCACCTAATGGACCATCCTTGTCCAATCATCGAATGGATTTTTGCCACGAAATTAATTTGGAATGGGGAATTTGTAGTCACAGGTGTCATTTATGACTAAAAATTAATCATATACTAAGTTGTTAATTTGCAACTTCCTTGTAGTGACACTAACATTTGGTGGTAACCAAGTGCCATTTTATTAGAAGATGAGAAAAATGGCACCTCATGGCCACCAAGTGCAATTTAACTTTACAAGATCTAAAGGGAACCACCTTGGTGGCCACTAGGTGAAAATTGAACATAGTAAGAAAAATGGAACATAGTGGCCATTAGGTACAATTCTAGCATTAGCAAATTCGATAGAAAAACTTGGTGGCTAAGTTGAAATGTGTAGATGGTCACCAAGTTTTTCTATTCGAATTTGTTAATGCTAGAATTGCACCTAATGGGCACTAAATGCCATATGACATTTGTCAAAAGAAGTTGCACCGAGTGATCACTAGGTGAATTGAAACTCATAGATAAAAATGGCACATGGTGGCCATTAGTTGCCATATGACATTTCATTATCAGAAAATGGACAAACCATTATAGCCATCCACTCAATTCAACTTTGGGAGGTCCTCACATGACACAAATCACTCATGATTTTGTTGATTGGGCAAAACCCAAAGTGCTCATGTAGTGAAAAGAAACCATGGTTTAAGAAATTTTAAACCAAAATGTCTTCAAGCATAGTTGGAAATTTTCCGTTTCACCTTTTCAAACCACTCGGGTGGTTTTTGTAGTGGTTATCATAGGCATTGTGTTGAAGGTTAACACCTTAGAAGGTAGGCATATAACCACCATGTAATTTAAATGCCACATGGATTAATTTGGGTGGCCAATGTTTAAATGCCACATGTTTGTATTTAAGTTTGTAGCCACATGGTAAGTACATAAAAATGAATATTAAATAAATATATGTAGAAATATACCTAGGTTAAAGTAATCAATCTATACATAAGCTAAATATGTCATAACATATGTATTAAGATTAAGTACCAATACATGATTTCTTATGTACCTACCTAGGTATATAATGATTTATATTTATGTTAAAGTAGGTTAAGCTTACCTAATTACATCTATCTAGCCTAGGTATAATTAACATACCTATTTATTTATTTCCTTATCTATTTATTTATTTCATTAATGTGCATTACATAATTAGTTAGGGATACTGTTGTATCAACTAAAAAGGTTTTAGTGTTGTATGGATATGAGAATGTTTTTTCTTCCCAAAAAATTGTCTCATATTGTTTGTCATCATCTCCAAATTATGAACAATATAAATGGAAGCATTTCAAGCATCCGAGACATAAGAAATATTCAAAAAAGGAAAACCACATGGGATGAACCAATTCAAATGGTTCAACCTTAAAGGCCAAATTCAAAATAAAATGGGATTTTCCTACCTAAGTGTAGGCTTAATGTAGGTGGCCTACATTTAGGCCTAGTTTAATGTCCTAGCTTTAGGTGCAACCTAGGAAAGAACATAGGGTAAATTCCTAAGGGAAGCCTAGGTTGCCAAACCTATTTTAGGCTCCTAAACCTAAGCTTAGTTCTTAGGCTTTAGGTTTTAGGCTCCTAGACGTAGGCTTAAGTGCTTAGGCTTAAACTTTAAGTTCCTAAACTTAGTCCTAGGTACTTTGCTTCAAGCCCAACTTTAAACTAGGCCATTTAGGTTCTAACCATTTGGCATAGCCTAGGTGGCCAATGTTCAAATGCCACATGGCTTAACTTGGGTGGCCAATGTCTAAATGCTATGTGGTTGACAAATGTTTAAATGCCATGTTGCCTTGGGTGGCCAATGTATAAATGCCATATGACTTAACTTGGGTGGCCAAAGTTTAAATGCCACATGGCATTTGACCAATCAAAACCATGTTTAATTAATCAATCTAGGTTTGACTAGTCACCGTAATGACCATGGCATAAAACCACTAAAAGAACCATAAAAAATTACACATGTTACACAGACACCCTAAAAACCCCAAAAAAAACCTTGAACCAAACCACCCAATCACATATTTAGTGGTTTCCTTATCCTATTGGGACCAACCATTACCTTAAAACCATTTAGGCTACTAGAAACCCATTATAATGGTACCATTGCAAAATGAATGGTTTGCATAATGGTATAACCACATGTTTTTTAATAGTGTTTACAAAGAGAAGGTGCACCTAGTGACCACTAGGTGCAATTGAAATTTGTAAATAAAAATGGCACTTGGTGACCACAAGTGAAATTGAAATTCGTAGATAAAAATGGTAGATGGTGGCCATTAGGTGCCATATGATATTCGCATAAAGAAGTTGCACCTAGTGGCCACCATGTGCAATTGAAATTTGCATATAAAAATGGCACCTAGTGGCCACTAGGTGCCATATGACATTTGCAAAGAGAAGTTGCACATAATGGCCATTAGGTGACATACATGACATTTGTAGATAGACGTTAGACTTGGTGGCCACTAGGTCCTAATTTCCATAAATAGAAAAAAGAGTTGCATTTGATGGCAAACATGTGTTTTCCTTACTTGGTAGAGAAATTGGTGCTATTTTATAATCAATTTTAAAAAGCTCTTGGATCCTACCACATTTGGTTGTTACATTAAACTTGGTTTTTAAAACACACCTTGTTTAATCTTATTGTAAATCTTCTTAATTGTTCATTCTTTATTTAAATACTTGAAATTTTTGTTTCAAATCTCCTAAATCATTAACTTTATTATTGTGAATGTTGTGTCTATTATTTTGTTTTCAAGGCTTCTACTTTTAGCCTAATGTCCATTAGGTTGAACCTCATTATAACTCCCCACTTGTTTTCCTCTATGTAACCATTTGGTGGCCCCTAGTGTTGTCTGTCATAATCTTAACCCCTTGAAATTGAAACTACCTAGTGATCACCATGTGTTATTTGGTGTATTTTGAATTGAGGTTATATTAACAAATTTTCCTAGTTCTCTATGGATGTTCAAGGCCAAGATTCCAAATTATCCATCCATATATATTTTGGATTTTATTCCAATTATTGTAAATTTCCGTTCAACTAACATCTCTTGATTTTTTTAGGTTGTTTATTTATGTCCATTTCTATGCATCCAAAGTCCCCACAAGTGTTTTTGGTCATATCCTCCAACATCCAAAAAATTGTTGATTCTTCGTGTGAATATTGTGATGTATTATTTTCCACAATTTGTTGTTTTGCAAGGGAATTATCGTGTGAGGGGGAACAATATTGATATCAACAAATTAGAAGTAAGAGATGGAATGCAACTTTTTTTTTCAAGTGTTCAAAAAAAATTATATTGCAATTTGGTCTTGTATGTTGTTGGAAGATGTGATGCAAGCTTTTCCTTTGTTGTCACCATAAGTATTTGTCAATCAATTTGTTTTCATTTGGGGACGTGAACAATGCACTAAGGCATTGGTCCAATTCATTGTAGAAACATATTATTATTTTAAGGATTTGAGTAGTGTGTATACTTTCCATGTTGAGGGCTCCCCTATGGGATAAAAGACCAAACATTATTCATTGATGATGAACCAAGCAAGGCCCTTTGAAAATTCCAAATGTAGCAATCTCTTCATTGCTTCTCTTACAAGATGTAAGTTGTCAAAAAAAAGGTCCAATGGTTAGACCTTGCATCCCATTTGGAGCTAATATTGGTTGAATTACCATTGGCAAGGACAATTACTGTCCATTATGAAATCATTGTCAAGTATTCAAAGTTTAGTTTGTCTTCTTCACCAAATTGTTCTTGGTTCATGCAATATATGAAAAAAGATAATGGGGACATTGACATTATTCAATTTCCTTTAAGTATGATCTTTTCTTATACCTGAGACAAATTAATTTCATGTGTGTTTATAATTCTCCCTTGAATTATGTTTACTTATGCAATTATTGAATTTTGCTTGTAGTTGGTTTGGATTATTGTTTGTATATTACACAATGATGTTTACATCTTTAAAGGCTAGAAAAAATGTTCTCCATTTGGATTTTTATTTCAAGATTAAGGTGCTGATGTAATATTGTGTCTAACTACTCAAGAATCACAAATATCTTAATTATGTTAGTAATAATATGTTAGCCAACGATGTTTTCATTTGGTTTTCAGACTTCCATTCCAATTTTCTTAATTTTTAATTGATATGACAATGCAATGTTTTATTTATATAATAAAATTTATTTTAAATGATGAATATTTCATCATTGTTTTTTTTACTTTGATTTTTTTTAGTTTTTTCAAATCCTTTTTGGCCTATATATTATTCAGTCCTCCCTTTGTCACTATTCATCACTTGGCAATCACCACCATGTATTAATTCAATTTCATTTTTTGCTTATGTGATCTACACAATATATAAATTAACCCTTTTGATGTGATTCTTATGACCACTACCAATAATGATTTGCATTGAACCTACTCATCACCATGTTCAATTTGCAACTTCAAAACTTGTTTGAACTATGCAAATCGTTTTAAGTTATTTTGAACTTTTAAAAAATTTGGAATTATTTAAATACATGTTAGCCTTGTTCCATTCTTATTGGCCTTTATTAAATTTCTTTGGTCAAGTGATGCATTTCTATAAATTTTTTTAGGTGGACTTTATGAAAACATATTTAAGACCTTTAAAAAAAATTCATTACTAATGGCATATTGGTAAGCTTTGGATAAAACACACCCAAAACATGTTCCCTAAAAGCTTTTCGCCAAGCTTAGAAATTCACATTTCATAACAAGTTTGAGAGCATTTGTCATTTTGTTCAAACTTGAACCCTCATCTTTAATATATTATGTTATAATCTTATTTCTCAAGCCATATTCATCCAAAAGATTAATCAAATTGTTTTGCGAATGCTTGTTTTGTAATTTCAAAAGCTTCAAATAAACCAATATTGACATGTTTTGGCTTCCAATTGGATCCAAAAAAGTTATAACCATTGCAAAGACACCATGAGCACCATTGGACATCTAAAAATCAAAACTATCATGGAAGAATGACACTTTTCAAGCAAAGGAAAAAAATATGTCTACTTGGTTTTTTTCATTAGGCTAAACAAAATTTCATGTGAAAAAAACTTTCATGAAGGGAATTGAACTCAAGTACACAAATGTAAGATTAAATATTTTAGCCATTCACTTTTCACAAATTGGAAAGGCAAATGGCTTTTTAAAACCAAATGTGCAAAATTTTCCAAATTTTTTTAATTGTTTTACATTGTCCATTTTGAAATGCTTTTTGGAAGAAAAATAAAATAAAATGGATGAACTTGATATATTTGCCTATTTTTAGTAGATTGCCTTTCATACTTCTTTTCACTATAGAATTGATCTTTGTTTCAAATTTTCTCAAAATTTATGAATGGTCTACATGAACATGTTTTTTGTTAGCCATGTTATTTTGAAGGTCTTATAGTAAGACCCTTCCTTAATTTTGTTCTTAAGTTAAAGGAAAACACAAGATTGGAATAACACAACATACAATGCATAATGTGAGGTGTATCAAATATCACTTTTGCATTGTCTTTCACATAGAAAAATTACCAACATAAGGCATTCATATTATGAGGCCTCCACTTTCTCCTTTAGGAATGTAATGATTCCAAAATTGTTTTTTTTTCATCATTTTCTAGAACTCTACTTTCTTTAGTTTGTAAACTTGGGTTTTCTTAAGTTTCTTTCATTCTTTTATTTTCACATTCATTTTCATTCAAAAACATGTTACATCCTTCATCTTGGATTAATGTATTTTCATTTCCACTAGAGCCTTCCATTTTTCACATGATGGTGAACAAGGCCAAGGGTGGAAAACTCAAGCAAACAAATGTTTTGGTCTAAGGATTAGGCTGAAATATTGATGCTCAAAAAATTTAATGAAAACTTAAATAAGAATCAAACATGAAACTAAATAAAATCATAACAAAAAACTATATATATATATAAATAAAACAAACAAAGGAAAAAGAGAGAAAAACACCAGAAAATGAAAAAAAAAACTTATCTCATAAAAGAAATCTTGGTACTTGTCACTAAGAAAAGCTCCAATCTCCAAACCTTGATTTGCAAAACACAAAGGGAAGGGTAGTACAAGCTTTGATAACATGATGAGAAGGCACATTAATAATAGTAACAAGACTACAAAGGAAGGCACACCAACAATGTACAACAACACAAAATGAGGCAACACTAGTAGTGTGAAAGGAAGCAATAGTAATGCAAAGATAAGCACTAGTAATAGTGTAAAGGAAGAAGTAACAACAACTTGAAAAGAAAAAACAACAATAGTAGCTTGAAGGCAAACGGAAGTAGTAGTCCGAAAGGAAATGGTAGTAGCAATGAATGAAAATAGTAGCAACCTTAATGGAAATAACAATTGTAGCCTGAAAGGAAATAGTAGCAAACACCAGGGTGACATGCAAAGGAAGCGAATGACAAAGAAATACAAACGCTAGAAGAAACACAATGCAAGGAGACCAAAAGAAAGGATGGCGCCCAAGTGTGAGCTTGGGCCCCTTTGTATAGTAGCAGCATGGCACATTAGGTTCAATGGTGACTTATTCTAACCCTCAAATTGGCAAGGCTGTTTTTTTCCCTTCAAACCTGACTTGTAATTGAATTAATTAATTAATTAAAAACTGAAACCTAACTACCTATATTTATATTCAGATCTAGGTGAGGAATTGATAGCTTATCCCGATTTCATAGTTTGTGATATCTGAATTGTTACATGTTCGAAACTCATAACCTTGAGATTTGATGATCAAGATATCATCCCCAAATATCAGAGTTTGTGATTTTCCAGATATTTAACCACATTGGTAATTACCCCACTCTCTTCATCTATTGGGAAAGTTCACTACATCTTGAGGGGCTTGAGGGAGAAAGCCTTGGCCTGTTCCAGTCAGCTTGCAGTTGCAGCAAGTGACCTAAATACCTCTAAATGTTTTCATCTTGCCCATTATGTTGGGCAAGGTGTTAGGCAAGCCAGTTATAATAGGCAAAGGTGAAACCATTCTCTGACACTAGATGAGCCCAACATAATGGGCACTTGCGCTGAGACCATTCCATGGCATTAAGGTCTGTAGTGGCAGATTCAACAATCTAAAAGAAAATTCATCTTCAATAGAGGATTTGGTCACAATCTTATGAGTGCATGACTAGCACTGGAATGTTATGTAATATAATGCAGTGAAGGAAATGACAAAATCTTAGCTTGACAATTACAGTTTGATAATCATCCACAGCAAGAGGTCAGTGCAGGATCGGTGGTGGCTGCTCTGGAGCTATAAGAATTCCAAGAGCACTCCTGCTTTCAAGTTCCAATGGAATAACTGGTCTATCGATTTTTGTGTGTTATTGAGTCTCCAGCATTTCCTTCCACCAGGCCAAAACTAAAAATGAATTTTTTTTAAAAAAAATGAAAATTTTTTAAGGGTCTTAATTGCCAAGAATTTTTAAAAAAAAGAAAATTTGCTAAATTGCTATGTTTAAAAAATGATAAAAACTTTGTGTTTCATATACGGTTTATAACTAAATTTGAATTTTTTTTTTCTAGGGATGGATGATTCTCAGTTCTTTCTACATCTTCCTTTGGATGATTGACATGTAAGCTGGAATAAAAAGATAATCCTTTAAAAAAACACACTGCTATTAATAGTGATTTTTCGTTAGACAAAACTTTTGTCCTTTTTTCAACAGAAAAGAAACTGAGAAATTTATTGTTTTTCTAGTATAAGTTCAGCTATTTTTTCTATTTTTTGGAAAAATTCTTCAAAGTTTTTATAACACTGAATTGCAGAAAAACAAAGGACCCTGGTTACCACTGCTTTTTATTTTCAATTTTGTGAGGTAGGTGGACTACTGATCGTTCACAAGAGAAATGAGCCAAATTTCCCTACAGGTAGGTCATAGAGGAATGTTTTCTTAAATCCTCATTTGTATTGGCGATCTCTAGAAACATATTATTGTCTAAAGATGCTAACTTCAGAGTTTTCTCCCTCAAAATGTAGGGACTTTGAGACAAAGGATTACATTATTTGTTCTTAATCTGCCAGAAGATTTTCAACAACCAAATGATCGGTTTCCTTTCATAATTGACTAGTAGGATTCCATGATATGGCCGGAACTGTGTTTGGAATAGTAATATTATTGCGCCGCTCTAATTGTAACCAAGGAAATGGAAATATAGATTCCAGCTGACCCACAGTACTGTATGGTGATGCACGTCCTGCTAGGTGCGGTGAACGTCCTGCTGCAACGGCCCGCTGTATTTCTTCGTCAGAAATGGATCGATCCGTTAACGGACGAAGAAGATTGAGATGGGTCCCCGCTGATGATCCGCGTATAGCAGCAGAATTGGCAGCAGCTTGCAGTAGCTGGAGATTCATGGGAGGCGTCAGCTGGGTCGTCGTCACTGGCGGCGATACTGATCGGGAATAGGTAATCATGTCCTGCTGTAATGGACGCAAGAAGGTGCCAGTGACGGAAGCTGTAGCTGGAGACTTGTGCTGCAGTGTTGCTGTAGTCTGCATTGATGCAGGCTCTGATTGTAAACGGAAGTTGGACGTTGTAGCTGGGTGCATGCGGGCCATGATGAGCTCATGTGGGTCGAATCCAGCAGGCAGTTCATGTCGCTGGTGCATGCGCTTGAACACTGTTGGGAACTGATCATGCATACTGTCCTTCTGTTGCACATAGTTCATGAGCGGACTAGCTGCTGGCAGTTGCTGTTGCAGGTTTCGATTAGCAACATCCTGCGGTTGCGCATTTTCCATCGGCCGCTTGAAGCTGGAGCTGCTCATCAGAATTCTGTGCTTGAACTCCGGCGACGATTCTAATTCATCCAGCTGCAGCTCGGAGCTGGTGTTGGCTACTTGCATATAATTGTCGTCGTCCTGCACCGCGCCCACCAAACTTCCCATCGAATTGTTGACCTGCTGATCTTGATCATCTGCGAATAATAATTCCTGCTGCTGCAGGTCACTAGGCGCCGAGTTTAATCCTGTAGTCATGGGAAACTCGACGGGGAGAAGCTGTACACTGCAGCTTTTGCCTGCTGGGTCAGACTCTAGCTCGGGGATGTGCAGCATCTGCAGACATCATCATTCAAGCTGCAACGACGTAAGCCGGCAACCCTGAATATCTCATCTTCCCATCTGCATCTACATTGCATACGGCACAGATGCAGTCTTCTCCACACGAAAACAAAAACAATTCTACCCTGACATGCAGATCATCATGAGCCTGCTGGTATCATCATAATCTTCAATGTACTTCTGAAATGCAGCAGCAGCTGATATTGCAGCTTAGCTAGATTTAAGAGACAAGTGTTACGCATGAGCTACAAGCTCTGCTAGCACTGTGATGATGAAGTGACTCAGTACTAGTGTAACTAGTCTTGAGTAGTCTTGACTGATCTTGAGTATAACCTGATCTTGCATATGTGCGGCATTTGCAGCTGCTACCTGGCTGCTGATCTCTCGCGCAGCACGCTGAGCAACGGTGCTCTTCTTGCAGTAGATACGGCACAGCACCCAGTTATCCAGCTGCCATAGTGTCATCAATTCAAAAGCCCCCCAAAAACTCTTTCCCAGTGTCAGGAGTCAGAGCTTTTACAAACCACATTGCAATGAGCATTGATCAGCTGCACGCGGCATGACGAAGTACTCGCAAGCAGATCAAAGAAAAAGAAGAACTTACTCGAAGAGAGCCCAGTTTCTGGTTGTGAGAAGCGGGACAAACGCCGTGGAGCAGGCGATATTCGTGCATGATCCAATTGGTTTTTATCCCCTTGGGTGGTCGACCTTCATAGAAAACTAGCGACTTCTTCACTCCGATTTCCCGAAGCTGCTGCTGCCCCGGTCCCTGCTGCATATTGTTGTTGTTGACGTTTCTGGTGTGGATGGGTTTATCAGTTCCTGTTGCCTTCCAGTACCCAGAAGCTGCTGCTCTGTTGGGTCGAACGCCATTGGGATACTTGCGGTCTCGCGGACTGAAAAAATACCATTCTCGCTCCCCGAAGATTGCTTTCCCTGCAGCAGCAGCAGCAGCAGTTAGGAGATCATACTGTTACCGGGAACTTGTGAATCTCCACAAATCTAGTCGAAACAAGATCTAGTTGGAAGCTACAATTGTAAAGTGCTGCAAGAAGAGCTGCATCTCATGTGATGTACAGACTAGATCGATCACATGTTGATGTGTACCAGGGAGTTCCCAGGGGTCGAATTTGTAGAGGTCGATTTCAGCAATGACAGGGATTGTGAACACTTCCGATTCAACTTTGCGCCACAAGTAATGGAGCACCAGCTCTTCGTCTGTTGGGTGGAAACGAAAGCCTGGAGGTAACTGCTGTACTAGTGTACCGTTGTTTCCAGCTGCGCCTCCTGCCGCTGTTGCTGGCGAGAAGATGAGCTGCTGCTGGCGCTGCGTTGTCGGACTCGAGTCCGGCTGCAAATATATGCAGTTGTACATCTGTTGTTCATCTCCTACTTTGGAACCTGCTGCTGCAGATGAAGTCGAGGCGCCAATAATATTATTGATCACCATCATCTTAATATTGTCTTTCCTGTTCTCTTGATCGACCGCAGATCTGCTTGTCAAAGACCGTTCTCGAACCTGAATCTCAACTGCTACATGCATATGATCTACACGGATTTCTGATGTCTACACTGATCTACATATGTCCTGAGAGGTCATGAGGTACAACAATATGTATGTCAACTGCAGATGAATTGTAGCTTAATTCTTGCTCAGTTTTCTGGGTGTCAATCCTAGTAGTGGATCACCACAACTTAATGTTTCTCGGATCATCATCAGCTGGTTTCAAATCTGTTTATACTAGTCTAGTTGCACCAAACTAAGCCGAAGTTGAGGATCCTTGCTCATGCATGACTTCAGGATCAATTCCCCCCAGACCCAAAACTCGTGTTCACTAAATCTCTGATCTCCGCAGCTTCCTGCACGTCCCACGCCGGCTCACGAACCAAAAACAAAACCCCCTGGGACCCAAGAAACTGGCTCGCTCTCGCTTCCCCACCCCCAGTTCTCTTTCTCCCTCTCTCGCGCGCCCGCGCGCCCCTACACAGACCCAGACTCTCTTTGTCTCTGTCTCTCTCTCAGAGTTCTGCACAGTTCCGCAAGAAGGATTCTCAGAAAGCAGAATGGCTTTGGGCCTATTCTTTACGCCAGAATGTGCCCCCTAGGCAGTAACCCTAGGAGGCGTATATTTGTTACCCTAGTTAGCCTTTTAAAGTCAGGTCGGTAGTTTGAGGTCATAAAGGTACACCTGGGGTAAGTCGGGAAGGTGCGGGGGGGGGGAGGTGGCGGTGAGAATGTGGATGGATAGATGGATGGCTTCTTCCCAGGTTTCAGGCCTTTAAGAGCAGATTCTGTTATGAAATAGCTTTTTTGGTTCTGAGTTTGGAGTATCAATTGTGAAGGATCCCAAATTAAATAATTTAATCTTTAGATTTAAAGCAAATTTTGTTTTGTGAATTTGTCATCATTTTATTGCTCACCATCAGTAAAAGGAAGTAGAAATATTATATATGGAACAATGTGTTCAAAGTAGTTGTTCTTATTATGTTGATTTACAAGATTAATTAACTAAAAACTAATGCAATGGCATATTAACATTAAAAGGTTAATATTATGTAACCCTATGTTGTGTGTAGTGACATAATAACCAAAAACATTTATTGCAAAATGCTAAAACAATAACTATCAACTTATAGTAAAACAGTCTATAAACATTTTCCTTGTAAGTTATTACAATACTTGTTCATTTTACAATATTATCACTTGAAAAATATTACATTGATGAAAAATAATATAGGGTGTTAAGTGATTCAAAATTTCAAACCCAAATCCATTTCTACCTCTTGAATCATGAAATTTCTAAATGCATCTAACGAATAATAACGTTTTAAGCGCATAATAATTTGATCTTAATCTAAGCTCCACAATTTGAAAATGTACATGCATCTAATAATAATAGGAATTCTAAACCAATTGTTCCATGTGAATATGGGAATTACAATTTCATGTAGTTATCACTCACACAAATATTCATGAAGGAATGCTTGATGTTTAATATTACTTGCTTTGTTGGTAAATGTTTCCAAAACAAGGAAATCTCTCTATTTTGAAACCCTAACATTTAAAGAGGTATGTCAAATTAAACATTCAACTACACCGTGTGAATGGTGGAATCTAGAGGTCCTTTAATATTGTGAGATGAAGGTGTTGAACAATGAATCATCATTATCATCCATTGGTCGGTTTCATTGGTGTTCATAAGGAGTCACATAATCAAAGTTTTCAACACTAAATATTCAAGTGCAATATGTAGGTTTTCCCATGACAGCTCATGATGTGCTAAGTAAACCCTGGCACCCATCAAATTGTTCTCCGAAACTCCCTTGCATGTTTGTACTTAGGTCTTCTTTTGCCCTTCCAGCATTTTCCTTCACACAAACTTTTGGCTACTTTTTTTTGTTTTTGTTTTGCCGTGATTTAGTTTGCTTGCCATTTTTGCCACAATCCTCTAGATTCGATTTATGCTAGAAAGGACCAGAATTGACAAAAAGAAAAAGGGAGCACTTATTTATGTCCTTCTACATCCGTAATACAGTACATTAAAATGCTGTACAATTAAATGGAGAGCAACTATCTAGTGTAAGTGGGCCACTCTGATTTGTTTGTGATGTTCTTGTACAAATGAATTTTAATTTTTTTCCCCGAAACTGCAGATTGGTGCCATGACCTTATGAGGAGGACACCCTACAAACAAAACAAAAAAACCTCCCCCATGAAGAAAAAAAAAAAGAAAAAAGAAAAACCAGAAAAAACCAAAAAATAACCTTAGAATGTGGACTCTATGGCATTAGGTCCTTATCCATGGGGTCCCACAACGACGGTCACAATCCAAATGGCAATTGAACTCACAGCCTTTCAAGTAGCATATTCGTTGTTACATTGATGATGATGAACATCGTGCGAAAGCTTGACAAAGGATCGTTTTGTAGAAGCTTGACCATGATGATTGTGTTTGAAGCTTGATAACGATGATTGTGCTAGAAGCTTGTTTGATGGTTTTGATCATGCTGTGGAGCATAATGGGGTGTACTTGCTTCACATCGGGAGAGAGCATTGCAATGGATGGAGAACCAATGGAGAAAAAGGGGAGAAATAAAAAGTTTTAAAATCCCTACTAGGGATGACGCAAAGCGAATGTGAATTGATTGATTTTTGCCATGTTTGTTGCACTTTGCACTTCAGACAATATACATCCATCTCCTTTTGAGGACTTGGACATAGTTTGAGTAAACCATCCCAATCCACACTACTAGCTGGTGGCCACTCGTGGCTTGTTAATTCTTCTCTTGAGAGAGAGAGAGATGAAGTTTGTTGTACATATATATCTGGAGTACTATTTCCTTACATATACCGTACCTTAATTCACAAAAAGACCTGGCCAAAAAATTTAAGAGATTTAAGCTTATATTAAGATTATGATCAACATTATTTCATTGGTAACCCAAGTTCCATGGGATGTATTCTGTCACTTGGTCTTGTTTAAAATGCACTAAAGAGTGGAGTTTCATCTAATTAGGAGAATAATTGAATTTTTTAGTTGTAATTGTTACACCCAATGATTGTAATTAGTGTGGATTCAAAAATAGTGCCACACTAACAACACTAATATTCAATACAATATTTTCATAGGCAACTCAACACAGAGCTCCAAATTTAGTGTGGACCACATTCGGCCAAAATTGAAAGGACCATTTTACAAGTACTTGGCCTTGTGCAAAGGTTTTCAACTTTCTCTTTGTATTTTGTCTCTTTTAGTCGATCATGCCACGATCTTTGAATGTCAATTGTGATTACTTACAATGCTTATCATGTAGCCTTCTTGATGGTCTTCCCTGAAGTGTGTGGAATTGTGTTCTTCAAAGTGTGCAGAAAAAACGTGTTTTATAGGTTCCCAATAATCTTCATCATGTTATCATGGAGGTTCACAAACCTTCAATGTATGTCACTAGATGCCATTTGGATATACCAGCCCAAAGATTGGAGTTCCTTGTTACCTCCATAGAAGAAGTTGATTACTATCCTCCAATTAATATGTTGTTTATGGGCTTTTTTTTTCGGTTGAAGTTGAGCATCCCAATGTTCCCAATGATGTTCATAGAGTTCCAATGGTTTCTTCCATAAATTTGTGTATTGCATTTCTCATTTCCTTCGTTCAAACAAATGGTTGGTGCTTTGGAAATAGCCTCCTTGGATGGATGTAAAGGCCTACACTCTCTCATCAACATTCCATCAACTCACCAAGGTGTTGTGACATATTTCACAAGATATTTTACAATATCTAAAATGCCAATTAATAAATCAAAAATCACACAAATAGACCATTTTAAAAAAAACATTCTGGGCGAAATTTCCCCAAATTTTGACCTGAAAAAAAAGATCTTGGCCTGTACAAAGGATTTTTAATGAAAAAAATGGCCCAAATTCGCCAGATTTTGAAGGAAAAAAAAAACCAAGTTGCCAGATTTTATTGATAAGTTCTAGTAGGTAGCCAAGAATATATAAGGACTAGCTTTTTTTTTAATTATTGTTTTTGGCCCCTACTTTCATATCTAGAATGTAGCCAAATCTGGCTAAATCATATTATGGATGATCGCTACTATGAATTTTCAGCTACATCACCAAATGGAAAAAAAAAAAGAAAAAAACCTTTCAGATAGACTTATCAAATCTTAAACAAGATGCAACAAAAAAAGAAGTAGGAATTTGAATAATGTGAAGTAGGAAATATAGAAAAATAAGAATTAGGAAATATGGAGAAATTAAGAATTTCAGAAAATAATAACTCCAATTCCAATACCATAGATTAACAAATGCTACAAACTAAATATTAAAGTTCAAATGTGGCAAAACATTTTCAAAATTGGGGGGAGGAGGGGGGGATTTTGGCTATTCTTTTTCAGAAAAATTGAGAATATTGTGACTGAATAATCCTTTTCTTATTTTTATTTTATCGCATTTTCATGGAAATTTGCACCCAAAACGCAACCGCACATTGCAAACTTCAACATTAATTCTATTGATATTTTCAGAAGTGCTGAAATTTTCAAAGAACTAATTTTTTCCAAAGAACCTAATCTTGTGAATGAAATTAGAGGATATTCTGAAATATTTTATTTTCGACATGGAATCTTCAAAATTAAATTAATTATTCGAGAGACATGTGTTAAAAGCTTTTGAATAAATTAGTAAAAATCATAGAGAATTTCTATTTATTTTTTGGAGTTCTTTAACGGATTTTTTAAAATCATAAGTGACACACTCACAAATACTTAATATGAATTAATTTATTTCACACCAAAATTACTAGAAATTAAAATCATTTCAAAAAGGAAATGTTTTTTTTTGTTTTAAATCCAAATTAGGGCTTAGGGACCAAATTCATCAAACCCTAAGATTAGGGTTTAGAGACCAAACCCTAAACGGTCTCAGGCGTTGTATGAGACTCTCTTGGCTCCGAAAACACAGAGAAACGCGCGCGGACACTGAAGAGACGATGGCGGGCGCGGGAGGAAGAATGTCCAGTTCCTTCGTTTCTGTGGCAAGATCTGTAGTCAGAATATCTACGAACAGCAGTAGTGAGGTTGTGGCAGCTGGAGGGAAGCGGGGAGTGGGAAGTTGGAGCATGGCACCATCTGCGATTCCGGTTGCAAAACCGGCTTCGTTTTCTTGCTTCTGTAGTAAATCCGTCTCCGAAAGCAAGCGTTCGGCTTCCCTCTTCTTCAGGTACTTTCTATCCGAGAATGCGAGATGCAGTTAACACAAGCATGTGATTTTACAGCTTGCATATACATTCTGTCTTTCTGTATCAGCTGGCTGTAGAAGTTGCGCAGAAAATGCTTTTAAGGTTGAGCAATTGAATATTTTGCAACATGTAGCTGGTTAATCTTGTGCAGGGCATATAGATAGGGTCAAGATCTCTCAATTGCAATGATATTGTGGGCTGAAATAGCGTTCAGGATTCAGGGTTTAGGTTCAGGGTGTTAATGATGATAACGATGAGGAACAGAGATTTGTAGATTACAATGCAATGATGTTTTGGGATGATGAAAACAGGTTGTCAGGTGAGATGGCATCTGTGCAGTCCCTTTTGCCATTGCACAGTGCAATTGCAACATCAAGAATGGTGACACAGCTCAGTACAAAAGCAGGGACAATGCTCCAGAATACACTCACCCACATGTCACCTGATCGGTAGAGTGGAGTCATTCCCTCTCTTTTTCTCTCTCTGAATTATTTTTCCCCAACACTCTTTCAATCTTTGTCTGACAGCACCATCTTCCCTCTCTTCACTGTAGAGTATAACCTAAATTTTTTGCTGCAATTAGGACCTTCAGCACATTTTTTTTTCGCCATCTGGTTGTTGGGGATATTCCACTGTCCATGGAACCTTCTTAATGTATCATGGTTTTGTTCAGACACTAGTCAGAAACTGCCCCCATCAATGTTTTTTTGCTTGCATCACATTTTGGTAGCTGCATAGTCTCCCACTCCTGTCTAGTTCTCTCTGGTTTGAGGTCACCTTCTTGTTCTGTAAGAATAGTGCATCTGGCATGCAATAGGTAGTAGTAGACTGCAGATTGTAGTAGATTGCCAGCAATCATGGCAACATTTTTGCTCTTCTGTCTTGAAAAGAATATCTGTGTTTCTAGGTGCAATTATCTACCAGCCTGTGATCTACAAGACTATGTAGTTTCTAGCACACACAGCAGGGAAGGTGAGTCCTTGTTGAATGTGTGATTATAGGTCTTGTCAGCTGTCCCAACTGTATTTAATTCTTGAGGGCCAGGTGAAAAGGGTTGATCAGGTTCACCAGTCTGACTTAAACTGGGTAAGGCATTCTGGCCACAGTGAAGAATGCCAAGTAAGTCCCATATTTTTTGTATGGGAACTTCCTGTGGTTGGGAATGAGATGCAGATGAATTCCTCTCTTGTAGGTGCTCACTGTTCTTGTCAGAGTTGTGTTACTGATTTAAGGAAACCCAGACTCTCTCCAGCTGCATTGATTGAAAAGTATGGTGCAATATCTTCCAAAGAAAGCTCCTGTCATACTATAGTTCCTTAGGGTAAATCCACAACAAATCAGTGCCATTTTAATGGTTGTTCAAGTCTCCAACCAATTGCTAAATCTTCAAAGTTAGCATGTTCTGAAGCAGAATTGCCACATTGACCTCAAAGATTATGCTACAGAAAGGTACTTATGCTTCCAAACTGGTAGCCTCTCTTGTTGACATTGAGGATGAGTAGGTTATGTGTGATCTGCTGGAGAGATTCTGGAGATATTATGGGGATCAGAATGTGTAAATGCACAATCTCTGCAATTTTTGAATGTTCTAACAAACAGGACATAATTTTGTTGAGAGAGTCTAATTTTTTGTGCTCTCGACTGGACTTGCTGGAAGTTGGTACAGTGGAAGTTGAGGTTGAGGCTGGGACTCAAATTCAGCTCATTCAGCTTCTGCATGTGAAATCATGTGATGTTGAGCACTGATGGATAGTTTACAGTGTTGAGTTTATGATCACAAGTGATTGAATATGGGCTACAAGAATGTTGAAGGCTGATCAAAGTAATGGGTCAGGTATAGGAGCTAGGTTTTTACGTCAGATTAGTGGGGAAGCTTACGAGCAGGTCCTGGGCTGGTGGGTGTGCATGAATCAGTTGTTGGAACTTTGACATGCTATAGGGCTTGCAGTGCATTTGACTTCTTGAAACTGAAGTCTAAAGGGTTGAATGGGTTTGAGCAGTTCACTTGACTATGTGTCCAATGCTCCTGTTCAGCTGTAGAAATTATTACACCAGTGAGAAATTCTTGAGGTTGAATTTTTGTAGTGAGACTAGGTTTTTGATTGCATATTCCAATGTGTATTTTTGCACACTACCTGCAATGTCATCCTCGCTATACCTCTGGCTCAAATGCTTGCTTTTCAACTTTAATTTTTTCTGAACACGTTCCTGGGTTATGTCACCCAGCGCACTGTGTGAGGGCCCAGCCAAAGGTGGCAATGTGGGTTCTCGAACCCAGGAAGATCCTCAGAAAAGCTCCTTACCATATGTAAAGAACTTTTAAAAACTTGTGTCATACAAAAGTAGAAGGTTGTTTGAAAAGCAAGTTTACATCTGTAGTGAATAGGAGGTTCAATTGTGGTTTTAAAAATGAAATTCTGTCAGTAAGGTGACTGAAAATGAACTTGGAACTTTTTCATAAATTCTATATGAAGGTTCCAAGGGTGAGAACACTGTACAGAAAACAATTCTTCCTTAGCTAAAAACTATGTGTTTCAACCAGTGTTGGGTGGTTATAAACTTGCAAACATACCGGATGGACAGGACATGAAAAGAACATATGTGAAGCCCAAGGAGTCTGGGCAGTTTGTACTTTTTAGGAAACTTCGGCCCTCCAGGCACGGATCTGTGTTTTACCTCTACATGATGGTATGCATACCCACCCAACACTGGTTGAAACACATAGTTTTTAGCCCAGTGTGATGCCTGCTGCAAATAAACCCAGGCATGTGCATTGTCAAGAATTGTCATATTTGACACAATCATATGGATGAGTGTTTTTACAAATATGGGTGTGAAATTGTTTGACAGAATTTACAAAAAGCAATTCCAAACATTTTGTCTATTGCAGAAAGGGACATGTAGTGGTACATTTCCAACTAACTATTGAACTACCGTAGATGATGTAAAATGAAAAGTTTCACTTGCTCACACCAGAAGAGCAGCAAAGCGTCACAAACTTTCATTCAAGTAAAACCAATAATTTCTTATTTCCATTTTCCCAATACTTCCCCAAGAAACCTGAATGGCTGGGTGTTGCAAACAATAGTTCAAAGTTCAAACCATCGTTGGGTGCAACAAGTCTAAAAGAATACAGAACAAGCATATACATTGAACATTGTTATTTACAGAATAACCACACCAGAGTAAAAGACTACCAATGTCCTGTTCTTGATTTTGAAAGGACTCTCCAGATCCCATTTTCATTTCTTTTTAAATTTAGTATCATATAAGCTGTAGTTTTTAAAACAATTTTGTGAATTTGCCGAAGCTCCAATTCTGAAGATTTCCCAAAACATTTGGAGCCGCATCACATTCAGAGCTCAATCTGGTTTGAGACTGGGCTAAGTTCTGTCTACATTAAACACAACTAAAACTCAGAATTATGTGTACTATTCATTCTATTCAACTAGTGCACAAAGCCCAAGATTTCCATGATTTGCCTAATATGTAAGGCCTCAATTTGGCACCTTTGCAAAAACAAACACCAAGAGAACCTGAAAATCTTTTGAACTCTTTAAGGAGAAGTCCCATCCAGGTCCCAGTCACAATAGTAAGAGGTCAGTTCCACAATCCAGATCCAATTTCAGTTCCAACAAAATTATGAGACTTTGGTCTGCATACTGTAGAATTGTGAACCTCCAGTCCAGATACCCTAGAACTCATGCATACCCTGAATCTCCCAACATTGGAGACAACCATGTTCAAAATAGACAGAACACAACAACAGAGACAAGAAGGCTGCACAGCTCATAACAGGTAGATTGATACAAGGCCAAAGAGGACAACTTGGCCTCATGTAGTATCAAGGCTGGTCTCTTAGCTGTAATATACCGGATCAGTCTGGTTTGTGCCCAAATCCTCCAAACCCTGTCTCATCCTGGTATTTGGCTGGTATCTGGGCCCCAAAACCCAGGCCTGTACTGATTGCTGATAGCAAGGTTTATACCAGGTTCCAGACTACATGGTAAACCTGCCAGAAACTCTCTTGATGGGTGCCAATCAAACTCTGTCCTTTGGGGTTTTGTGTGGCCAAAGTTACAACTCTATGATGTCTACAAATATTTTGCAGCATTTTGCAAAAGAAGAGCAAAAGAATTCTGCAAATAGGAGTACATTAAGGAGATCCGCATGACCTGAGAAATGAACCCATTTTTAATCTCAGAGAAATAATGCCCATGTTATGGACAAATCATGTCAATAGTTTAATGTTAACCTTTAATACAAAATCTAGGCTAAAACTATATGAGCAGACAAGGACAGGACCCATTGGAGCACCCACATTAAATCTATCAACAGAATGAGGAACCCAGGGACGAAAGAGTACCTACCAGATTAACCATGTTCATGTTTGCTTGGCATTTTCTATGTGAAGGTTAATGAAGCTTAGGTTGAAGAAACAGCTAATATTGCTGACAAGATTTCCCCCATTGTACGTGCATCACCCTCGCTCTGGACAGCCACAGCCTCATTGTCCCCACCAGACTCTAAAATCGCAGCATCCAATACCAACTTTTGTTGAGCTATGTTGAATATGCTCTCATCTACTGTGCCCTTTGACACAAGCCTGCACAGTTTCCAGTAGTCTACAAGTGAGTCTGGTCCAGACATGGATACCCACGACCCTGCTTTAGCCCAATACCAAAACCAACTAAAAACTTCAGAGTTTTTTCCCTACAACATCATTACTAGCTTTGTGACTTTGAAGGTTGCAAACTAATTCCTCACATGCAAGGAAACCTTGAAACATACCTGTAAACCGTGACAGGTTTTGTCTGGCCAATCCGATGGCAGCGATCTTCGGCTTGCCGGTCCATTTGTGGGTTGAAATCAATATCATGGATAATAACAGTGTCTGCACCAATCAAATTGAGGCCCTGGCCACCCGCACGAGTTGATAGGAGGAATACAAAGACATCTGAGTTGTTGTTATACTCATCCACTATCGTTTGCCGCTCTGTCACTGGAGTGCTGGAAAACCCAAAGAGATCACTTTGAGAACCTTTCTGACATAACTATACATCCCAGCTCTCAATCACTTTCTTTACACAGTTCCACAGCCAAGAATAAATTTTACATTGAAACTCCATATTGGTTTTGACCAAAATTTACACACAATGGAATTGAGAACTGTATTGTTGGACTACTGGGGATGGACACTAAACCAGACCTTCCATCCAGTCGAGTATATCGGAAGCCAGTAACATCAAGTGCCCACTCCAAGATATCAAGCATACTGGTCCACTGACTGAAAATAAGAGGACGGTGACCTTCCCGCCTTAACTGGGGTAAGAGCTTTACTAGTGCCTGGAAAAAATGACATCCAATACATCAATATTCTGCAGGACATTGTCTGTAAACTACCACTCAGAAAACTACCAACCAATGACCCTGTATTTGGCCTCAGCATAGGCACCATTCAAGATGCATCACAACAATCGCCTTCAGAAGGCCAATCATGGGCCATATAGTCAAAAGAGAAGTCAAGAGATGATGAATCATACAACATGCACACTATATTGCATGGGGTTCAAGATTACCTGGCACTTTGCTGAAGCAAGGGCATGACATTCCTGGAGCCTTCCTTGACCACCAGGAACTCCGCCATACAAAAGACACATCTGAGGAGGCAGAAAAAGACACCACAACAACTTCCTTAAAAAACACATACTACAAAACCACCTTCCAACATCTAGCTTAATTGACTTCAGAATTCTACACCACAGCTAACCTACTCATGTGGGAAAAAATACCCCAGAATTTAGGAGGTCAAAAGTCCCATCAAATAGCAAATCCATACTGGACCATTGAATGACAAAGGTCTCCAATGTTGAAACTGTTCAATTCTGTTGAGAAAAACCTAAAAGATAATGACCCAAGGAGGTCAAAATCCACCCCACCCACAGCTTCATCCATAGAGTTCACGAAGGTGAGTATCATGCAAGTGACCCCTTCAGACCCAACAACATTCTAAAGTGAACACTCCCTTACACTAAGCTGGTATGCAACCAATTGCATCTCCATGAACTACTTCCAAATTGTCAACTGCAATTTGTGGGGCATGGCATGCACACTTGTGGGTACACAATGCAGTAGGCTAGAGATGGGTAACTTTCTTCAGAGAAACAAACCTTGTGAAGGGAAAAGTCACTGTAGGACATGAGTTCATCTCGAACCCGCTCCACTGTGCACTCATTCCCAAAAACTTGCAATTGATGGAACTTCTTTGCCAACTGCTTAACTGTCTCATCCGTGAAGATGCGCCTTATTAGCAAAGGATGATTTGCAAGCTGCAACAAAACCACAACAGCAGCAGACAAAAATTGCGTGAATCAACATCTCTTTCAGCAGGCTGAAGGTGACCACTAAGTTACAGGCCACCTTCTCAAATATATTAGGTCAATTTCCCTGGTAACACAATCTTCCCTCTACTGGGAAGATTGCAAAGGCAGCTCAAAAATATGCTGTATTGGGTTAGGAGGGTTAAGTTTTCAACTGAGTCTCCAGTCAGTGAGGGCTTGATTGTACAACACCCATCACAATTTGATAGTTGGGTTCTTGAATTTATGCTCCTACTCCAGTGTAACCTATTCAGAAACTTTGTACAAGCTTATGTGGAAGTGAATCATCTGCTACAGAGTGGGGCTGAGCCTTAACAATCTAGCCCTCAGAAGACTCACCTTCCGCAATTGGGTGAAGATATTAGACACTTGTCGACGAGGCAAGACATCTGAGATATTTGAGGAAAGTGCCTTGGAAGCTTTGGCTGCACGGGCTGCACGGGCTGCCATAGCGAGGGCACGATACTCTTCCACAGCCTCCTTGTAAGCCACACCTTGATCCTCCAGTACATCCACACACATCACCTGCACCCCACACTCGAAGTGACCATCTGGTGAACAACAACATATACACTACCAACTCTACATTGCTGAGATTTCCAAACTGACAAAACAAAACCCAATAATTATACTTGTCATCAAGAAGTAAGACTCAGAGTTACAGAAAACAAAGAAAAAAAAAATTTGGAATCTTCCCAAAGGGGATTAACAAAGCATCCAGGGTGGTCTGACCCAGATAAGAGAAGAGGATGAGGGAGAACCTGCTGAATCTTAGGCACAAGCTGACGCATGACATCGCTTTTGAGGCGTCTCAGTACAAAGGGACCCAAAATGCCTTTGATGTGGGTGATCAAGTCCTTGTCCTCCACAACAACTCCAGTGGTGTCATTGCGAGTGCCAAGAAATTGATCCAAATCAACACCAGCTGTGTCAAAAACATCTGGCATCATAAACTCCAGAAGTGACCATAACTCCTGCCACCACAAACCGAACCAGGCTCCGGATGAGTAACCCCACCATTGACCTCATGTTCCTACAATTGTGCAGGTGAGCAGTTCTCTTATCTTGCGTGCTGGAAATGTGAAGCTGGAATGTAGAAGGAAAGGAACACAGCTGTTCTGTCATATGTGCTGGCAAGTCTCAGGGATTGATTAGAAAGTCCAAGCCTATCACATGCAGGCATACCTGATAGCATCACATTTTGTATATCAAAAAGACCAAACCAAGGTTTGGCAAGGATTGGCTATGAGAGAAAACAAGTTTGTGAGAGTGAATGAAGATCCTGCCTTTCTGGGACTGTATAGCTCACCAGTGTGGTGGTTCGAAGTCTACAAACCAAGGTACAGCCTACAATCTGACAGAGAAGGCACAAATGTTAGCACAGATTCCACTTGCCAACCTGAAGAATTAGATGAAATTACCTGCAGGTCATTCTGCAATGGGGTGCCAGTGAGCATCAGTCTTTGCTTTGCTGAATGTGCAATGTCACGTAAGCGTTTGCTGCGGTAGCTGCCTCGGTCTTTTAACAAGTGAGCCTCATCCATCAGCACGCAGCTCCAGTCCCATCTCTTCAAAAACTTGCGATCGTCCTTCATTTGTTCACTGTCCAGAATGCCAAGCTGCAGAATATTTAAAGCTCTACCACCTTCAACAACCCTTCATAATTCAGCAAATGTGTGATGCGCAGACTATGAGAGAAACATGTCTGGGACAAACTAGAGATAAGATTAATAATCTAGGCATCGTGACAATTACTAACCTCTGTCGCTCAAAGAGTGAATAGCAAGTAAGCATGACATTAAAAGGGGCTGGAAGCTTCGCCTTGGCCACTTTGCGAAGCCGCTCGCGCAAAACAGCCCTCTGAGCACCATGGTACAAGAGAACTGAGAAGGAAGGGCACCATTTCTTTAGCTCTCTTTCCCAATTCTCCAGAAGGGAGGCAGGAGCCACCAACAAATGGGGACCTGGGTCTCCATCGAGGTGTCTTAAAACAGCAAGAAATGCAACAGCCTGTATACAATGCAAAAAAGTTGAAAAGAGCATCAGTCTTCTGTTCAGAGAACAACCCTTACACAGTATATCCCCGTGAAACAACCCACAATCATCAAGATATAAACATCAAAACCTGTGATCCTGGATGCCAGTTCTTAATCTGAAATGGCAATCACTGACCAAATCAAATACTGCATTTCCATTTTAAATTTTGTCAACGTACACAGATCCAGCACAAATACGAATTCAACATTGATTACAGACTCCAGACATGAAATATATCCATAAGAAATAAAGTCCTTCCACATCTGCTATTTTCTGGCCACCCGGGTCATGCCCTAGGTATGCAGAATTAACAGCCTAGACCAATACCCATATACAGGTCAATTTGAGTTCATCAGTGTGGCAGAAAAACAAAGAACATAGGCAACAGCAGACAATTAAGTACCTGAACAGTTTTCCCAAGACCCATTTCATCAGCCAAAATTGCTGCAACCAAAGAACAACAAATCAGTTGAGTGCTAGATTAGACCAAGATGGGCTTACAAAATCACGAAGGACATGGAAGGGTCCAAACTGTAGATTGCACTCTGCATTCCCTGGTGGGAATCCCTACACAATATACATCAGCCCTGAAGATAAAGCCTTTCAATTAGTTAAGCTGGTCCAAAGTTCACAGGAACTTAGTTGACCCATTAGTAACAGGTCTTGGGTCATCCGATGAGCACAACTTTTCTATGGCAATTTGCATTGCCTCTCAAGGAAACATCAGATTACACATACAGATTCAAATGACTTCAGGGTTTAAGAAAACTCTACATGCATCCGTGGAAATTCATAAGTGTCCCAAAATGAATCTTCCAGAAAACTGTCCACAGAACAGTGAGTGAGACAATTAACTGTTCTCTTGATATAAATTCTTTTCTCTCAAACTACTGCAAGGTTTTTCATAGACAACTGAGCATCACCTCCTCCCACTTTCTTGCGATGGAGCAAGAGCATGAAATTGACCCCAACAAGCTGATATGGCTTCAGCATCCGCCTGCTATCATCCTCAGCAATTCCACATGCAGCACATACATCTGCCTAGTAATCAACTCCAGACACACCCCACAACAATTAGTCTTTTGGGGCACTCCTTTTCGGTTTGTAATCAAAAAACTTCCTGCTGAACAAATCAGAAATATCTCTCATTGGAAGACCAGGACAGAAAATCATGACACAAAAAGTTTAGCAGTTTAGCTGGGAGAAAATGCAAAAGAATCTGGACGTCCTTCAACTGGCTTTGCAGCAATACCTGTGTGATTATTTTAGCAGCAGAAGGATCAACACCTGCATAGCGGTCAGCATGTACAGCATCCTCAACCGAGTCACCCACTTGCAGCTCATTTCGCAGACTGGCAGCGATCTTGTCACACTTTAGTAAGGTCTTAGTAATAGGATTGAGCTCAACTGAGCCATGACCAGAACCTGGGAGCTCCTGAGAGAGAAACTCGTCCTTGCTGTCAAACTCATCATCTTGGAGGTTCTTGCGACAGGCCTCTTCACCATTGTCATCCCCAAGGAGATCAATTGTCTCAATTTCTACTGCTGCAGAACCTGGGCAGTTCGTCACTGTTTTTGTCACTGGGAAGGTATTTGTGTTCTTCCCAATGGTGGGCATCTCCCGGACCTTCCGCTGCTTCCGTGTTTCAGCCGATGGATCAAAATCTTCATCATCACTGTCATCCATTATAGCAAATCGCCGTCGCCGTCGTTTCTTCACATTATGCTTTCTAGTACTCTGTGGCTCCGGGGAACTCTGTGGCAAAGACCTTTCTTCCTGCAGCTGGTGCTCGTCCTCCTCAAGTCCTACAGGCCTTTGTGGTCGCTTGATGACAATTCTAGGTCTAGGCTTAAATGCAAATGAATCAAGTGCTGGAACCAGGTTTTCATCAACCTTTGGGCTACCAATTAATGGTCTATTTTCTTCCTGTATAATCTTCTTGACACTCACATTTCCACTTGCTTTCTGCGAGCCTGAGTACGAAGGGGTGGAGTTGTTGCCAAAAAACCGTGAGCTCTGAACCCTCAATTCTTCTGTGTCATCATCTGAAATCTCCTCTACTGTACACCTCATTTTTCCAACCAAAAGTAAATACCAGCCACCTGACTCCTCTCTTTCAGAACTGTGATACAGAGCAGAAATTCCTGAATTGCGAAGAAACACATTAGCACATAGTGGTGGCATCAAGCTGAGGAATACCCATGTGGCAAAATGAGCAAAACGATGGGTGAAACAACAGTGATGACATATTCCATCCATCTGCGAATGTTGGAAAAACAAACTGTACCTCTGGCAATGCTCTGGCTCAATCAATTACAAGAAGTTCCGAGGGGCGAAGTGCATAATTGCTGTAGGCAGAAAGTTGCTCATGAGTGCACCCAGGAGAAAACCCTAAAGTGCGCGCGCGCGCGCGCGCACACACACCATGAAATCTCAGAAGACTCTGATCTCCACCTCAGAATGGATTCAACCGATGTTGCTCAACCCCGAGAGCTCATCTCATTCTCTCATTTTGCGTGTGCATATCTTAGACAAAATTTGCGATAAACCCATCAGAAGAAATCCCTGGGAATGGATGCTCTGCGGTTTTCGTGTTAACTTCCTGATGATAGGAAAAAGAAGTGGGGGGGGGGGACGCTTTCTATGCTAGATTTTCAGAACAAGTACAGGACATGGGGTAATGTGCAGAAGGGTTGAAGCTCGCGCCCAGACACACATGGAAAACTACAAAAGAAAACATCTTTCAAGTAACCCTCCCCGGCCCCCAATCCCAAAACTCGATGAACACCACAAAATAGGAGCAAACAACAACGGGGTGGTTCACAGCTACACCAGAAACACCGCGCTAAAAAAACAAAACTACGAAGAAAAAAACAAAAGAGAGAGGAAACAAAAGAAACCCTAATCCAGAAACTCAGAAACAAAAAAAAGATAACGAAATGCAAAGCAAACAGTAAGATTTCAAAAAACAGTAGTAAGGATCAACAGCAGCAACGGCGGCGGAGAGAAATGTTGGGGCAGGGCAAAGTGGCAGACGAAGGAGCAGAAGACGACAACGAAGTTCCCGCCATACCGAAAACCCTAAAACTTGCAACCCTAAAATTGAGGAGTGATTAACTAATTCATTCATTCATTCATATTATGCTTTTCCTTTTTTCTTTTTTTTAAAAATTAGTCTCTCTTGTCTGCCCTTCAGTGCAAGTGTAAAATTGTGTAAGGTCATTCCATATTGTATAAAATATTGTAATCTTAAAACACGGAGGAAAACACATGGACTTACATGATTGGCACATTGTGTGAAACTATGTATAAGATAGTGCAAAATAAATAATCAAGGAAAAAGTGTGCACATTATCAACACTAAGGTCCTTGCCATTCACAAAGAAAGAAAAAAATCTCGAAGTGAAGACTTGTGGTTACAATTTGCCCAAATTTTGGATTGTTTATGCAAAGTCAATAAAGTTTTAGTCGATTGAGATTTTTGAATGACAAAGGTGTTGATGTTTATATTTGACACATGTGAATTTGCATGTGGATTTGAAGAAACTTGTGTGCCCTTACAAAGTAAGATCATCTTGAGGCAAGGAGACTTCTTGATTTGAGAAATTGAAGTTGTCTTTTTCATTCCATGACAAGCTTGAAATCTTTTGAGTCCAAATGACCCTAAAGCCCACTTGCCATATCTTTACACATATGACCAAAACACATTGAATCATGAAATTTTAATGTTGCATTCATTGGTATAGAATACACCACTTGGAAACCAAAATCAATTTTTTATACATTTTATGGAAAGAGAATGTATAAAAGCAAAAAACAAATTATGCAATGAGTATTGTGATCATTTTTTCACGGAAAATCAATAGTTATAACAAAATGAAAGTATCACACCTCCAACTCCTCTAGATGCTTAGGTTTTCAAAAAATGAAATATTCAAGCTCCATTATCATTGATGACTATAAGTTTTTCAATTGGAAGGTGAAACTATATCAATTTAACTTGTGCAATTCAACTTGTGCAATATAATAAGGGGTGAAGCTCACCTTAAATAAGTCACTCATGAAACTTGCAATAATGTTAAGAATTATAAATTGACTACACCACCACCACTTACACTTATCAAAAATGTAATTAAAGAGCAAAAACATTTCCTCATTTATCCTTCTCTCAAGTTGTTTTTTTTTCCTTGCTGAATTAATCCCATTTCCACTATAACCATTTTTTTTTAAAAATTAAATGAGGAAATACATGTGCATATTTATAAGGTATTGTGTATTAGGTTCATTTGTTCATTCTCCCACCAAAAATAAAGCTTGTAACAATATGAAGGTATTACTTCTCCCAAGGTCATTGAAGATTATGGTTTTATATGAAAATGAATGTATAACATTGTAAACTATATTTACAAAACAAAAAAACCATACATGGCATCATGCAAACATATATGTAAATCCTAAAATATGTCTAACAAAAAATGTCAATGTACATGTGAAAACTTGAGTGTGTACTAGTGTTATGCATAAGTGTCACAACATGTAAATCTTGTGTAAGTGTAGATCTTTTGTATTTTGACATTTAAATGTTTTATATTTACACTTATATTGTTGTCATGCATAATTTCTTTTGTACATTTGCACAAAGCCAATGTGAATATTTGTCAAATACACCTACATGGTCTTGTGTAAATGTTTTAGGGCATGTAAATGTATATATTATATACCTAAATAATGACCAGATCTTTTTGCAAATCCATATTAATTAGTTGTGGGTCCATGTTTTGATGGTTTTTTTTTACATTGGTGATTTTGTTGACCTATCACCAAAAATTTATGAAATACCTCTTTCCTTAAATAAACATCACATTTTTAACATTGTTTTATTTAACCACATAAAACCAAATAAGTGTATTTAATTTTCCACTTACACATTTCATGTTTTACATTTACACCTACACAAAGTGTAAGTCCAAGTCCCAAACTATTTACACACGACACCATTGTGCATTAATGTCGTGAATATATTTGGCTTACAAAATAAAAATTGAAGGTTCAAGTTTAAGTTCTTATGACTTTGACCTAAATTGACACATTTTCTTGGAAACAACATAAAACATTAACCACATACTTAGTCTTTGTTAGATTTAAAACTAAAACTATAATTGAAAAAAATAAAACAATGATATCTAGGTATGAAAATTGAATTTGTAAAAAAGTTAATAAGTAAGATAAATTTAGGTGAACAATGATGAAATGATTGATGCATGAATAGATCGTTAGTGTAAAATTTCATCATGTAACTATCAAAGATAAAAATTATTAAGTTAATTAGTGCCATGGGCATCCTAATAATTAAAGGATTACTAGTCATAATTAAAAACTATCATTTATCAAAGGATAAAGCTAATGGGGTTAATTAAAATAGATTGGTAATCCACCAATCATGTAATGATTTCTAAGAAGGATTAGAATAATGAGGGTTTATTTCCATGGAAGGTATGTGGACCTTGCGTGGTGTGAGAGAAAAGGGATTAGGAAGAGGATAGAAAGGGGTTGTGAATCATTATATTGTATTTCATTTTGCATTATTCTAATTTATTTCTTATTTTTAAGAGTAGAATGTGCCATTATAAAGGGGGGAATATGAAAATGTAATGTATGTATTTTTTGCAATGGAAAATGATTGCATAATGTAAACATGTTTGGTTGTGCCCCTTTTTGCATTTAGAGTACTAAAGGAAAAGGGGATTTAAGTAGTTATGTTGGTTTATGTTGAAAAATTTATTTCTTTTGGTACTTGTTTTTGTTGCATTTTATAAATATTGTACATAATTTATGTTCTATGTTTTACATTCTAGAGTAATGCATGTATTTTGTGCTAAGGAGGTAATTGCCACTAGAAAGCAGTGGCCAAGGGTGTAATTTTCCATTTTTGAGTTCCATAAAAAGTAAGATATTGCTACAAGCAATTAACAGTGCTGCCAAAAGGTCTACAAGGAGTTGCAAATGGTAGACAACACCACAAAAGAATATGTAGGGCGCTGCAAAGGGTAGACAAAAATAGTGGGAGCATGGGAGGCCAACAAACCCATTGGTCATCATTCTAATACACTAAAATTAATATTAAAGGTTTAAAAGGTAGACCTCTAAATTTCTTTATCCCAAGTTCTTTTTTATATATATTTCCTTTGGATTGTACACCATTGGCACTATGAAAAAAAATAAGGTTTTATAATTAGGCTTACAACTGGGTTTTCCAATTGTAATGGACATTCACAATTCATGGTATTTATATGACTTTAAGTGCTAACGAACAAGTTGCAACAATTGTAGCGGACACCCTATGTTGTATACAATATTATATACATGGTGCAATTCACATGCAACTTTATGCAACTTCTTTGTAACTAATCTCCACATTAGATTTTCACGCACATTCCAACATGGCAAACAAAATGCCAATGTGGCTTTTCATCCATTTGTCAATGGATGATGTATGTCAATACCTTTTACAACTTATTTACAACTATTTTACAACTAGTTTAACAAATACAATCTTTAATTATTTCATTAATCCATTTGATGAATGAATTATATTCTTATATTTTATAACTTATCTACAATTGTTTTACAACTAATTCAACAAATATATATTTTCATTATTTCATTCATCCATTTGATGTTATGGATTTTATCCCAATCCTTTGCAACTTATTTATAATTATTTTACAACTATTTTATAACTAGTCTAACGAATATATTCTTTAATTATTTCATTCATCCATTTGAGCAATGAATTTTGTTTGTATCCTTTGCAACTAATTTACAACTAAAGATGAAATGAAAATAAAGGATTTAGTGACTAATTTGCAACTAGGTGTTTAAATTTGGGTTTCAAAACAATTATATGGTAGTTGATTTTAGTAATACTAAACAACCAAATTGCAACTTACAATGCAACTATACAAACTTCACACAATCATAATCATGTTGTTTTAATCATAATAGATAATGTCGAATTGCATTAGACATCACTATTTATAAACATGAAATGGATTTGAAACTTCAAATACATTTACATTCCATGTTGAAGAAAACATTATTAAAAAAATTTAAAAATGTTTATATCAAAAGATTATTTAACTATGAATCTAAACATAATGCCCAAGTTATTTATAACAAACATTTTTCTTTATATAAACAAAAGTTCAGATCATAAAAATGATGACCCACAACAATCAAATATTGTCATCTAAAACATTATATTTCATAAATGAATGTTTTCTTCTGTTTTTATTGAAATGGAGTTTGAACCATGCAATTTTTTCAATCCAACTTATTTACTTTGAGTTCTTCACACTTGAACCAATGATTTAAATTTTTTTTAAAAACATATTCTTGTAACTTCGAAGAGGTTTCCTAAAGAAATCATTTTCATTATAGCGTCTATGATGATCTTATTTGGTTCACAAGGAAAATAAATGAAAATAAAGGTATTTCAATTTTCATTTGGTCCCACATTTTGAGGAATGTTCAAAATGGTGTTAAAGCATATCCATCCACACCCCACTAAGTGGCTCATCAACAATGCTTATCGCAGTCCAAAATAGTGTGCACATTGTTTTCCAATCATCACCCATAAACATGAAATATTGGACAATTTGTAAATCATACTACCTTTTCAAGTTTGGCACTAATTAAATTATTTTTGAAAAAGTTAAAATATTTTATAAATTATCTATTTCATATGTCAGAATTTTTAAAAATTATTATGTTGGATGTTTAAAATTTGGAAACTAAGCTCAACATGATTCAAAGATCCACTTGGGCTTCACCATGCTAATCATCATGTGTTCTCAATTTAGTATGTTGAATATTTATCATCCTTGTGGATGTCATTTAAAGGAGAAATATTATGTGATAGTTTGCTTGTTTTGTTTTGTGATCACACTTTAACCCTCCAAAATCATTAGGCACATCATTGCACTTTTTGGCATCTTTGGAAAGGTTTTGACAAGGGGTTATGCATGTTTGTCATTTCATAATTTTTAAACTAATGAAACAAGAGTTATTGAATTTAGAGTGATGTTTTTATTGAAAATTGATTTGAAATTATAAAATATTATTTTTCAACTGATCAATTCTTATTCATCGTATTAGCCCTTCTATTTGCCATGTCACATCCTTAACCTTAACACTTGGACCAATGACATTTCAGTTCATGCTTGGAGTAATAAAAGCTGCTATTCACGTTTCTTCACACTTTGAGCTATAACATTTCAACCAATCAATGCCTCTTCATCATTTTGGCTCTTTAGTTTACTCTTTCATTCAAAAGTTACAAAAATGATTTTTTTTCACAATCGAGATTCTTTTGCAAAGTCATGTTTTTTAGGCCCGCTTTACAATAGGAGCCAATCCCAAAAAAACTTGACACCAATAAGACGAAATTTTGAATATTTTTCGCTTGTAGTTAGGATTTAAGTTACTAAATAAAATAATGATTTTTTTTTAAAGTTCAAGATTTATTGTACAAAGTTGTGGAAGCCAGGAAGTTGGACCAAGTCTTCAATGTTTAATAAGCTTTTAGACTTTTTTTGTTATCATAAAATTAAATATATATACCAAAGCAAAATGAAGATGGATAAAAATGGAAAGATATGAAATAAGATGGTTATTGTATGGTGTAAATGCTAAGAATAAATAATATTTTATTGTTACAACATTTGGCCCAATGGGTTGCAAATTTACTCCTCGATTTCCAAATTGATAAGTATCTTTTCTTGCCCTTGGGGCCACCACGGGCATTAAAATAATCATGGATTAAAATATTATATTTTTAGTTGGCCTTGATGACACTTAGTGCAAAGCCCTTGGAGCTAATTTCAATGGTTGCACCAATAGGATTGTTCACTTTGAGTTCAATCTTGACCTTGATTTATATAAAGTGGGCCTTAGAAACTTGAAAAGGTTTTCCAAAAAGATATATCCCTTCAAGCCTTGAAGATGAAGATGGGCTACACTTGATTCAACAATAGAAAGGCTTACTAATATAGAATGATGATTAATTGAATGTTATCACATGCACCAATCATTCTAACTAGGCAATCAAAATTATTAAATTTCCTTATTGACCCTTTGGAGAAGTATTGAATTTTCCCATATGTAAAGGTCCAAATTTAGGGCATTTTAGATGATGGTTCAAGGTTCAAAATCCCAAGGATCAATTTGAAGCAGATTGAATCTTTGAATTGGACCTTTCTTTGCATTAAAAAATAATTCTTTTTGGAGAAGGTATGAGTGTGTTTAAAAGCTTAAGGCCACATGGTCCAGTTTGAAGTTCAAATTGGTAAATATGAGGGACTCACATGTGAGAGGATTAGGTCGACCTTTTTTTTCCCATTTAAAAATTACTTTCTCTTATTTTTGTATTCTTACTATATACACACAATGGATGAATGAAGATGTAAATATTGGTGGTCTTAGTTTTTATTATGGCCATGCATTGAGTCATTGCACAAGTGGGTTATTCCGATAAGTATCTATTGCACAACATTGGAATATGATGAATGCATTGCTAAATTTTTAAATAGTTTGTTGACATGCAACTAAGAGTTTAAAGCACATGAATGCATATGAATCGTCTTCAATTTGTGAAATTGAGCATTTCAACTTTCCATATCTTACATATTTTTCATCATTTTAAAAACATTTTCATTTTGTGCTCTTGCCAGGGCTAGAAATGCAGTCCTTCAAACAACAAACTTGTTGCTTCATTGGTTGAGTAGATTTTTTATATTTACATTATTTTTATCATTATTTTGACCCCGGCTAATGTTAGGGACATACAATTGAGGAGGCTACATGGTATTATATGGTAATAAATTGTCTCATATTATTTAATTGTGAGGACCCCCAAGTTCAATCTTTTTTCTTTTGTTGTGGGCATCTTTGATTGACCATTTAAAGCTTAAAACAGAAATGTTATAATCTCTCCTTTAGATTGTTGCAAGAGCAATGTGAAACAAGAGGTGTCTTTAATGATGTGACCAAACTTACTACTAGTTCCCTAGTCTTGAAAAGAAACAATAATCCTTCTTGGGTGGTAACCGAAGGCTAACTCACTTCCCAACTTCCACCCCTTCAAAACACACCTCCCATCACCACAACTGATCTCTTGTACATAGGAATTTCTCTTTACAATTCTATACATAGAAACTTAATCATAGCCAAACTATATGGGATAAAAAAGAGGTGCTATTGAGAACATCTTAGGGAACACATTGAGAACTTGATGGAAACACAATGGACAAAAACAAAAAATGCCCCCCCCCTTTCCGCCCCCACTCCTCCAAGAGTAGTTTGTGAAGGCAACCGTTCAGAATTGTGGAATGGTGTCAAGGAAAGAGGTTTGAAGAGATACAAATGGGTACTTGCAGACCTTCATCTCTTGGACCTGTAACCACTGAAGCAGCTGGCTGCATGCCTGACTGAACTTTGTTGCTAATTCCCTAAACTTTAGCTTCTCCAAGTGCAACTCTCAACTGCCACGGGCCTTCTTCTCTTCTGGAACTTTCAAGGTTCTTTTCTTCCTTTTTCCCCTTTTTCGAAGGTGAAAGTGTGAGCTTCTTGTCTCTCAACCTCTTCTTCCTCATCGACCAACAGCTTTGTGATCTGTAGATGTCCCAGGCTTGCTGCAAACATCACTAATTTTTTCTCTTCAATGTACACTACATGTACAGTTTTTAAAAGATTCAATCGATGATATCTCTCTCAATTTCTCTCTCAATTCAAGGAAGTGTAGGATGATCATATCTGCTGCTGTGATCAGCACCTAGTGTGTAAAGAATGTCAGGCACCCATGATGCACTTATATTTACAATAATAATTTATAATCTTGACAGAGTTTTGGAAAAAAAAACTGTTGGACCAGAACTTTGGGAGTAATGTCAGTTTGGGGGAAGTCTTCACTGGTTGATGTATATGCTTCTCTCCTTGGGTAAGATTCTTCCTCTGACCACGACTTTAGTCATCTTGGATGATCTGGTTGTGGATCTGATGTATAGAGATCTGCATCATGATGTGATTTTTTATTTATGTAGTTTTTGTTTGGAAATTTGTCAAAGGGCAAGCATAAAGAGTTTGAATACTGGTCAAGAAGCTTTTGATGATCATTTCATTGATGGCGGCAAAGATCTATCACAGATCATAAGCGGAGAAATCTTCCCATTAGTTATCAGACTTTCCGCTCAGGGAAATCTGTACCACATTTGTTGAGACTATGATCATGTTGAGCAGGATTCACAAGTTATGACAACAGATTTGGTTGCTGCATTGGAGAAACTTCAAGGATCAAATTTGTTAGCACCCATGGCAATAGTACTAGACTGTGGCCGCGTTCTGCACCATCCGCGAGCCATGAGTTTCACGGCTCCCATTGAAATTGCACGTGGCTGGATCATGGCATTTACCCATGGCATCTTGCTTTAGTGATTATTCTGCTGCCATCGGATCATGTTTATTCTCTCTCCTGCAGAAATCTGCAATAATGTATTCTGGAAACTGCTGGACACATCTCGGTAAATATTGATTGCTCTCTCAAGCAGTTTTGTGCTACAACGTCTAGTTTGCGTGAAATGTTCTTCCTAGCTCCATTCAATATTTAGTCTTCAAGTCCCTTGAGGTTTAGAGCTCATGAATTCATTTGAGTGTGGATCATTGCCCACATTGACCATGACGCAAAGCTTCAAGCCTTGGATTTCTTGTGCAAGTTACGGCATTCTCAAACTGGTTCAAAATCATCACTAGAAGTAATGGAAGAGACGTGCAAGAGTCTTTGAGAAAGTTAAGATTCAGCGAGCAGGTCGGCGATCCGCGTCATCGCTCGAGGGTCGTGGCGCTCCTCTGACATATCGACAGAGAAAAAGGAATTTAGTTCTAGGCATGGGATCGACAGCGGGTCCTGCATATAGTATGGGCTCGCGAACCAAATGGAAAGCCGGAGACCACCGTCGAGGCCCAGGTTCGTATAACCCACCTCCAACAATCGCCAAAGGGCCCGCCTTCTCCATGGGCACCCGCACAAAGACGGCGCAATCTTCTGAGTTCTGGGAGCGAGGCCCTGGTAGCTACGATATCTTTGAGGGGTTGAACAAGCGCGGGCCCGTATACAGTTTTGGAATTCGAGGCACGTACAAAGTCGCACGGTCCGAAGGACCAGGTCCCGGAGCTTATGATTCCGTCAGCACCTGCTTCACCAAGACAGCAGCACCATCTTTCTCAATGGGAGGCAGATGCAAATCTAACTACAGCACTAATAGCCCCGGACCCGGGACTTACGATATCGCTAGGAGCACGAGGTCAGGTCCCGCTTTCAGCATCAGCCAGAGACCCGCCGACTTCTCAGCTGCGGTTCCTCATGCTCGTTGTACGTAGTAATATAAACACCTCCTCATCCTCCTTTATCTTCCGCGGAGTTTTTGAGTACTTGTCGCTGCTTGAACTGGATCATGATTCATGATAGAACGATGCATGTAGCTCATATGTATGTACCCATGCAACAATGCTTGTAAATCAAAATGATAGTTCGTGATCGACATTAATCATTAGTGGTTGCTTCCAGCTTACATGAACGTGAGCAACACTAGTACTAGTAGCAAGTCGATGACGCCAGGTCCAGGCGCCTACAACATCGACTGTTATAACAACGTCGTCCATTCCTCAGCTCCAGCATATTCACTCACCTCCAAAGCTACACACATCAAGTCTGAGCAAGATTCGACTCCAGGACCTGGAGCTTACTCATGGAACACCAGGAGTTCAGGCCCCGCATTCACCATGGCCCTCAAGAGACGAGACAACAACAACAACAACAACAACAAGGCATCGACCTAGTAAGTACTACGTACGTACGTACGTAGGTGCAAGAGGGATCTCTATTGAAGCTTCAGATCGATGATCACAAAACAACAAAAGCCCATGAATAATTAGTCTTAAGAACTCTGATCAATCTCTTGCAATCCTCTTAAGAGCTCACTACAATCTCTAATCAATAAATCTCTCGCAATCCTCTTAAGCACATGCACACATTGATCACTAATCACTCAATTCCTCTTATTGAAAGTAGAACAATCTTTGATCAATTTCTCTTGCAAATCTCCTAATGAAGCACAACTATATTCTCTAGTCAATTTCGATCTCTTGTAATGCTCTTTTAAGCACAACAAGATCCTCTTAAACACATCGACAATGTTATTCTCTAATCAATCCATCTCTTGGAATCCTCTTAAGCACAATAATCTCTGATCAATGTATGTGTCTCTCCCTTTCTCTATGTAATTGTACAATGGCTTACACATAAATATGCATATGTATACTCACATACAAAAATATGTGTATATGTGTGTGTGTGTGTGTGTGTGTATAGCATAGTTGCACTTTCGCATACTTTTATAAAACTTTTGTACACATATGTCCATAATAAAAATTTTGTTACCATGAAAAGGTTTGATAGACCAAGTGAAAACTATGAGGACACCATAGAAGTAAACAGGCTGGTGACTGAACACTTAGTGTGTCAGTCAGCTCTGAATCTTACTGAGTGCCTGCTTTGATTCTAGTGTCTCAAGATTAAGTGTATTGGAGTAGAGGGCGCACTCAACGCCCTTTAAACTGCTTAAATCGAGTCAAAAAACCAAGAAGTTATGCCCCTCTAAAGATCTAGTGATAAAAAATGATCAAAAAATAAAATAAAAAATGCTTCAAACACACAAAGCTCAAGTGAGTTTATTTACTCGCCTATAACCAAACAAGGATATCCTCTTTTATGGACTAATATAGTTTGTCCTATCATTAGAATAGATGAAAGTTTCAAACTGACACATTTACAAAATAATTGTTCAATTTTGAATGTGTGGCTAGGATCTTTACAAAAGTTAGGGCTATGAATTGATGATAATGAGAGTACAAACTCTTGTTCACCAAATTGTCGCAAGCATGTGGGTGCAATAATGGGCATGGTAAACTCATTACATGTTTGTGCTTGTTGGAATTTTTGGACACTCTCATTGTGAAATGCTGCTCCACAATAGGCATGAGTTTTCTTGCACAATCATCAAGTAGAAGTGAGAGCTTTCTACTCTTGCTTTATACCACAATGATGGTTTTTTGAAGGTTTGATGCTAGCAAACACTAGTTTTCTTGGACATCTGTTACTCTTGCTTTCTAGCACAATGATGGTTCTTAAAAGTTCAATGCTAGCCAACGTTGGTTTTTTTGGACATCTGTCACCAGGAGCAATGGGCATCGGTTTTTTTAATGGTTTGTAATTAGGAAGAAGTAGTAAGCAGCGCATCACATGCTAGATGACAATGTTAAGAAAAAGAAGTGCACCAATAGGAATAGCACATCACCAAGAAGAAGATGCACTTGAGCTCGCACGGATGTTGTAGTTGCAGATTTTGGTTATATTTGATGTTCTTGAAATTTCAGCTCTAAGCTCCATCATTATTGTAATTTGCAATGGTATTCTAAACATGTCTTTGAACTTTGAGCTCAAAATTTCAATGTTGCTAAAGCTTATTTAGGTTGTATGGACATGTTTTTGAAACTTTCATTTTGAAACTCCATCATTACTATGGCTTGCATTGGTTTTTTGGACACGTTTTTGAAACTTTGAGCTCAAAATTTTAGTATTGTTGAAACCTACTCTGGTTTTTTTATCTTATGGGTGTTCTTGAAGTGTTTCTACTTGGTTCACATTCTGGTGATCCTAGATCAGTCCTCCTTTAATTTTGATTTCGATGGTGACCATATGTATCCCTCTTATTTAATCAATAAAAGGTAACAACCTCTTTCTTGTTGTTTAGCTTGTGTTCACTGCCTAACTTGTTGATGAACCCAAATTGTGCATCCAAAATTGGCACCCATGTACCTACATGGATCTATTCACAAGCTTGTTTGAATGTTTTGGTGAAATCTATCATTGAATTCTTTGATAGTTATTGGAATCCAAGGTATAGTAAATTGTGCTTTAACATGTTTTTCAACAATTCTAATCATTGCTCTAATTGTTGTAGTCCTCAATTTTGGTATTTCTTAAAGTTCATTTATCCTTTTTTTTTCCCTTCTCCAATTTCCTTTGCAGCTGCCTTGTTTTTTCCATTAGTTGATTATCCATTAATATATTACTGTGCTCCATGTGACTAAGAGTAATCAATTAATGGATATTTTCCCTTTGTGTGTCTTATAGGTAAATGAGGTAATGAGAGCAAATTGTGCAACCTCATGGCTTCCTAATTCCAATGGTTTGATGGATTCTAATTTCTTACATCCATGATGAGTAACCTCATTTAGGTTTACAATCTCGTCTAACTATTCTTTTATCACAATAGGGCTTTGAAGCATGTCAACATAGTAGCATTGGTCAATTCCAACTTGTTCGTAAGATGATCTTCAAGTGTTGTTTGATGGATTAATGTTTCAACTATATGGAAAAGTTCTACAATAGTAAATTCCTCCTTCCATTGTTGACTTTGATTATGATCAATTTTTTCATTTGAGGTGCATTACAAAGGATTGGTCTTTTACCATAACCAAACATGACTACACATACAAAGTGCTAATCATTTCCCATAACAAAACATGATTACATATGACACTATGCTTTTTTTTGTTATTGTTTTTTACCATGCCCATAACTACACATAACAAAAAAGATTTTGTTTGAATTATGTGGAAAAACTGAACATATTTTTTCAAGATCAGGCATTTGGTCATGGGGTTACATTCAAATGCTTGAAGGATTGTGACCATTCATTAGCATTGGTCTACACAAGAGGGGTGTTCGATTACTAGGTGATGATTGGTGGGGGGCATGTTTACCTTATTCATAAAAGGGCCTCCAAGTTGTAATTATTGGTAATTCTGGTAATTTGTTTTTTGGGCGAAAATAGAGTGGTATTTACTTCTCTTTTATGTAGTTTGAGCTTAAAACAATCCTTGGGTTTTTAACAAAAGATTAGTAAAATTATGAAACCCACAAAGGCTATTGGGCACAAAAGGAGAGGTGCATACTAAAAATCATTAAATATGTTTTTTGGTCACTCTTCAAAGCTCTAAGGACACAATTTTAAAAATAAATTGAATGCACCTAAAGGGGCTAATGTTTTAAAAATAAATACACAAGCCTATTGAGCTTCTTACATATATTAGTAATGGACATTCAAAGCTAGACCATACTTTGAAAAAGTTTGGGTAACATATCCCAAGAGTTTATGTATAGTGTTAGTATGGATGTTTGGTAAGAAAATTGATCATTAAACAAAAGGTTTCTTTTAAAAAAGCAACCAACACCTTACTACATTCGGTTTGGTCCTTATAATGACAAGCCGAACATTGCTTGTATTTTTAAAAATAGCCAAGGTTACAAAATCAAGCAAACTAAAACCTTCAGTTTAGACACATTTCCATAGGGGATTTCTACCCAAGGATGGATTTTCTCCAATAATTTTTGTTACTTTGCATATTGGAAGTATTGATGTACTACTTGAAGAAGTCTTCAATTCCAATTAACAAAATTGGTTCATTACCAAAAAATTTATGTTCGAAAAGGAGTGATTAACAAGGATGTGCAAGGTAGAATTAATTAATCTTTACATTTGTTTATGTTATCTAGTCATCACTTTCCATTTGGCTCTACCACAAAAACTCCATGCAATTATATTTACTAAAAAATGTACTCAAATAGTCACAAGAAAACAATTTATTCAAGCCTTTATAAAGTTTTACATTTGGTGGGGGAATTTTATTGAGTGCATTGATCTATGCAACTTGAAACAAGGTCTTTGTAAAGCAAGGGGATAGTGTGCATTCCTGGTCTTACAAACTTTGGTTTTAGTAGCAAAAGGCTGTGATATCTAAAGGTTTAAATATTAGTGAGCTTCTACTAAGTTTCACACACTATTGTTGGACAAGATGTCCATAACTGAACATGTAACATTGTAAGAGGCTTGATATATGATTTTTATGTAAATCAAAGGGATTGGAAATGGAAAAAGTCAATGGATCATTGTATTTTGAGGTGGTCTTTCTATGATTAACTATCGAAGCACATTTTTAACAAGTTTGTAAGACATCAATAACAAGTCAAGCAATTGTAAACACATGGTATTCCTCATTATCTACTAACTTTATGTTTGTGGTTTTGGTGGGATAAGACCAAATGAAGCTGACTTTGTTTACAAGTCTTGTAAAAATGTTCTTACATGCAAAAGAAAATTGGGTTTGGAGGATAGTTGATTACATCCCCTTTCCCTCTTATATTCCATTATGGTTTTCTCATAGATCTTTTATATTTTGGCAATATCATGACTCAACCTTACAAATGATATAAATGTAAGGCATGAATTTGAGGCATAGATTAAAATTTGGTGGTAACCAAGGATTACCATATGTTGTGATCTGTTTTCTATTTTTGTTAAAAAGTGTTGAAATACATTTTTTGGAAGAAGAGGTGGTGCTAGTTCTGTGTGGCCAAGTAGCTTGCATGTTGAAAAAATACCTTATAAAAAGATATGTTGTAAGTTTGATTTTTACACAATATGTATTGTGTGAAAATGCAAGGTTGGTTTCAGCAATGATACTTTTTGGATCTTCAAACATGGTATCCAGATTTTTGGACAATAAGCAGGACACCTAAAATAAATAGTTTCTTCTTTGATTTTTTGTAAAGAAAACTAAATGATCAATAGAAATTGATCAAAAAGATTTATATATATCTCTCCCACACATTGGAAGGAAGGAAAGCAAAGTGGAAGGAGGGAAAAAAAGAAGTAAGAATATTTGTGAGATTGATTTAAGTCAAAGGGAAAAAAAAGTTCTAAGTACGATTTCCAATCAAGTTGCATAATTAAACATTCAAGAAATCTTTATATCAACAACAACAACAACAAAAGTTCTTGGAGTTTTTTTTTCACTTGATGTATGGCTAGCTAGATGATCAATCAAGTTCCTTCAAGAAGCAAATTTCAAACATCAACTTCCCATATATGACATGTCAATGTACCTGCAGTTGCTGCATAATATTTTTTTCACTTAATCCCTTTGTTCCACCTTTTGTGCAATTTGACGCATGCAGATTCTGGATTGTTATGGCAATGGTCTCTAATTGCCAACTTTGAAGAAGCTGCCTTTCTTGTCCTATCTTTTGTACTCATACTTCTCTGGGGAGAGTTTTCACTTGTCCTACAATTTGTACTACTACTTTGCTCATGAGAGTTGTCACAGGTTGAGATGTTAAATTGCAGAAATAGTATTTCCCCTACTATTTCTGCAATCATCTGGTTTCGCACAATCATTTGCTTATGTTCCTGAAAAGACAAAGAATTGGATTGTAGTGTATGATTTTTGGAGCAAGACTCAGCCTCTAAAATCATAAAATTTCATCAAAAAAAGATTCAAGTTCAGATGTTACTTGGTTGCAAATTTTCAAGCACAATAAACCAGATTTTTTTCCCACCACTTGGACCTTTTGAGCAGAAGTAAGTTGTTGATGAAAGTCATGAGCAAACTGCTCCAAATTGAACAACAATTTGTTCATCTCCAGCACTAGTGTCTGCCATGATTCATGAACATGTTAAAAGAAGACTCTTCCAAAACGAGATAATAAAAATCACAATAGCAAATTAATTAACAAAGTGCTCATGAAGAAATATCAATGATGATGATGTCACAATCTTTCTTTGTTTTCTTGACCAACTTGAACTCTTACGAGAAGCATGGAAAAAGTAAATTGGTTAGGATGAGAGATGAAACAACAAAAACAAGTCCATTTCTCACTCACATTCAAGCAGTTTTGGAATCCTCCCCCATGACTCCGTTCACATTTTTTGTTCACTTACACTGTAGCAAATACCCAAATTGCTCAAGCTAAAAAATAATTCAAAACTAAAGAATCAAGAACAAAGAAATTCAAAGTTCTGTGATCACACACCAAAACCAGTTGAGTAGAAGGAAGCCTTCTTTGAACGCTCACACATATACTGGAACTGGAATTTGATCACAATGCAACACAGATAACACCCAAAAAACACCCACCAATTTTGATCATTGTACTGGATTACAAAAATAAATCTGTTCAAGCAACTTCTTGTAAGGATTGAAGCCAAAAAAAAAAACACACAACATGGAGCACAACAAAACAAAGTGTCTGGCCCTCTGCCAAATTTCTTCAGGTTTAATCTTCATCTTCACTGGAAGAGTGTCACATGGGTGGGTGCGTGTACTTTGTGTATGAATCTTGTACTATCTGGAGAGCTACACAGTTATAAAAATGGAGGTATAATGGAGATTACCATTTTGTAGGTATAGATGAAGAATTTTAGTAGCAAAACATAAGTTGAAGCAAAACTTGTTATTGAGAGTTAAAGAAAAAACACACCATGTGTGCGCATGTGCATGATTTGTGTGTCTGCATGTGGAAGAATGGAATTTTGTGAGAGAGAAAAATGGATTTGTGTGTGAGACAGAGAAAATGGATTTGTTTGCAAGTTGGAGATAGATGGATTTGTGTGTGTCCAGGAGAGAAGATTTGTGTGTGTTGGGGGGTGGGTGTGGAAACAGATGGAGCTTTGAGGGAGACTTACCAAATGTGGTAGAGAGGAGGGGGACTCTTGCTGGATGAACAAATAGCACTGTAATCGTGTGGAGACAAATTGGTAGGCGTGCTGCAAGGGAGGCGTGCTCTTTGGAATGTTTTGAGACATCTTGTTCGTCCTTGACTACAGCACAAATTGCATACCGCACCGATCATGTTTTCTTCATCTTCATCAGGTTGAGAAGAACAACAACATGAAGATGCTGATTGCAGAACATTATTTCTGTTTCTGGTGGAGATGACACATGTTGGCAGTTTTGTTTCTTCCACTCCCAAGAATTGGCACCATGCTTTACGCAACATGCATTCCAGTAGCTTCATTTCCAACGCTTCCCGCACCTCTTTCTCGAATGCCAATTGCATTCGTACGCACTCTTCTTCTTCCGACATGTGCCTTTGCTCCTCCGCTTGCCTCGTTTCTTCCTCTTGCTTCTGCGCTCTTTCCTGTGCTAGCGTTTTCTGCGTTTCCACTTCTCGTGCTCTTTCTTCTTCCTCCCTCAAAATTTGGTCAAAATATTTTTTCGTCTGCTCTTCTACTCTTTGCATGCATTCTGACATCCTGCATCTCTCATTTTCCTCCCTTTGTAGTCTCTTTCTCTCTTCTTCTTCCCTTTGCAGCTGCTGAAGCTGGCATCTGCTCTTCTCCTCTTCTTCCTTTTGCAATGTCCTTTTCTCTTCCTCTTCCCTTTGCATCTGCTGAAGCTGGTATCTCCTCTTTTCATCCGCGTCCTTTTGTAACCTCCTTTTCTCTTCCTCTTCGCTAAGCATCTGCTGAAGCTCAGTTCTTCTCTTCTCGTCCTCTTCGCGTTGCATTCTGGCATTTTCTTCCCCTTGGGCTTGCAGTTGCTCCAGGAATTTCTTCCTTTCTTCTTGCAGAACCCGAGCGTGTTCCATCAATCTCTCCTTTTCGGCCTCTGCTTTGATTCTTTCGCTCTCCTCCCTCTGCATTTGCTCTAGCGTTCTCCTATCCTCTTCTTCTTTTTGCGCAGCCTCCTTGAACGCAACTCTCCTCCTCTCCGCTTCCTTCATCATCTCCTCTTCTTCTCGTTGCATCTGATCATATAACCTTTTCCTTTCTTCCTCCACCTGGTACATGCGATCTCGCACCTTGGTTTCATCCGCTTCCAACTTTTGCATTCGCTCTCGCACCAGAAGCTCATCTTCTTCCAACTTCAACATCTGATTTCGAATCTTAGTCTCATCTTCTTCCATGCGCTCACGAATACGGTCCAGAGCTTCCTGCTTAATCTTCTTCTCAAACCCTGCATCTTCACTGTTGTAACCAAGAGTGACAACACCACTTGTATCTCCAGGAACGTAAAAACCTCGTGTTGATTGTATGGACGGAGCAAGATCCGCTTTCACCGATTTGATGAGCGTTGTTTGCTCAGGGCTTTTCTCTTGATTGTAACCATAACTAACAAATCCATGTGTTCCTGGATTGTAAAATCCTGCTGTTGACTGTATGGCTGGAGCGAGATCCGCCTTGCTGTCTTTTTCCGACGCAACTACAACTTGAATTCTTTTGTTATGGGACTCTGCTATTGGATCTGTCATGGCTTTACAACAGGTGATGCAAGTGTTGGCTAACTTCTTTTGTTTCTTGAATGGTCTGCACAAGAATTGCTTGTTGGCAGCAGTGTTTGCAAGACCAACACATCGCCATCCTTTGTCAAGCCAAATAGCACGCCGGCAGAGGTAACCTTTGTAACATGATTGAATCTTAACAGCTGCTGAATGAAACATAGTCTGCACCACAACAACAAAACACGGATATCATAGATATCTATCAAGCATTTTGTTGTGCTCATTCCAACTCTCTCTAGTCTGTAAAATGCTTCAAAAAACTTTGTTTCCTGCAACAATCATTGCAACACAACCTTAATTTTCTTTGGTGTTCTTCTTGCAACAGGTAGAAGTAGGATCATCATCATCATCAAAAATGGAGCTAGCAATTTTGATAGTAAAGCCTTTACCGTGCACCAATCTGAACAAAGTGAAGTTGAGCGTTTCATAACAGATAAGGTGCTGTTTTGCTGGCCATCATGAAGGTTCCATCTCCAACCTCTCTCCTCTTGTATGTGTTTCTTTGTTGCTACTTTGGATACATTGTCCCTGGAAATTGAATTTCCAGATGAAGGAGTAGTCCAAATGGAAACATTACTGAATGTGTCAGTGGTTGTCAGACTGCTATTCTCTTGATTTGAACTTGTGCTTCTTTCAGTTCTATAACCAGAATTCTCACTGTCATCAGTGTTACGGGTTGTCTGAGTTCTTGGAGTTGTCACAGACAATTCCTTTATAATTGTGGGAGCTTCAATATTGCTGCTCTCATTACTGTCAGTGGCAGTTTCTTTCAGTAGCTTCAACTCATTCAATCTCAAATCCACCTGAGTTTCACCTACCGTTTCTTCTATTGCTACTTTTGGTTTGGGTCCCTGCTGCACATTCAATCATGTTCATCATCATGATGATACTTTGCGAAGGAAATTGTGAGCAAGTCTTTCATGTTTCCCTTAGAAATTTATTAGCCTAATGTCTGATGCAGTAATACTGCACAGTTTCATAGAGTCTTTAGTTGTCAATCTTATTCCATTGGTAGTGTGTTGCAGATTACCTCTCTTTGCGCAATCAAAGTTGTCCATGTTTTCAGTAAGATGGCCTGCAATTGGTGCTGTTGAAAGGATGTAGCACCATTATCATAGCTAGCATTCACGACATCTCTAATTAAGCCATGCAGTCCTGCACTCATGTGTGCTTTTGGTTTTGTCTGGCCAGAAAGTACTTGCATAAGTTGGTATGTGATCATCTCTGCAACATGTTCTCGCTTTTCTTTGTGCTCCTTCCTGTTGTTGGTCACCTCTCCAGGTGATTCATCACCACTAAAGCACTTGAATCGAGCAAACCAGGCTTCCATACCTCTGGAAGACCCCCCAATAACCTTTGAATTCTGCAGACCACCATTTTGCAGAGAACAAAACAAAAATAAGAGACCTTGTTATGACTTTGGACAAGATTCCTATTCTTTTTGACAGATTGCAACATGTGGAGTTCATGGGTTGGCACTTATTACTCACATTCAACTGAGTATGAACTCAGGTTGCAAGGAAATGAAAATCACATAAGTGATGAGAACTAAAATATTTTCTCTTGTGGCCACATGAGTTTAGGCTACAAAATTTTAGTTGGAGGAAGACAACAAATTGCAATTCATTGAATTCTCCAAATATGTATCTTTTAGTCTCCAACATATTTATGTCTATAACAAAGAATTTGGAAAGTTTCCTTTGTGTTTTAAATGTGCTTATTCTCATGAGAACCTGCCTGAAGCTCCATGTATTCACAGAGTGTAACACACTCACCAAATTGGCAAATGGGTTGCCCTCCATTAACACCCCTTTTTTTTCAAAAAGTATCCAAATTCTTTATGAATGAATGGTAAGGGACCCATGCAGGGCCTCACAAGTTGTTCTTGCCCCTGTTCACTCGGGCTACTGCCCTCATTCACAAGGCTCAAACCTATGAAACCCTTCACATGGGTGCCTTAGGTCCCTACACAGAGAATCTCTCATGAGCAAAGTCTTTGAGATGATTGATGATTTAGCCACCATAGAATTTCTCACCTGTTCCAAATCATTCCTTAAAGATTGGTTCGCCTTAGAGCACAAATTATGCTCACAGCTGGGACAATTGTCCACATTCTCCAGAGTAGAAAGAGATGGGTTTTGCCAAGGACCTACAATTGTAGAAACCACTAGTGTTGAAATTACTGTGTTGATCCACACACTGATGTTGGTAGCAATTCTAATTTGTTGGCTACCAATTGTGTGAATACTAATACAAACTTGCTCTAGCTTATTATGTTTGACATAAGAATACCCATAATTTTGAGGCTCTTTTTTCTGAAGGAAGAATGTAAGGAAAACATGTTCAAAGATATTTAAAAGTTACAGGACAAATAAAAGCTTGTTACCCAGAACTTTCACAAACAATGATCACAGATGTGGTCAGGGTAGTAGTAATATTGACCAATGTCTTTGGACCAATCATCAAGCTCTCCTGCATGCTTTCTCTTGATTATTTTTTTTCCTGTTTTTGCATCAAAATCAGAAGCTTTTCCTTTTCCCTTGATGCATAATCGTGCACGTGCACGTGCACGATGCAATCTCCTACGTAGTCTTCTCACCTCATCCATTATAATCAAACTTTCGGTCTTGAGACCATTAGCCTAGTTATAACTTCATGATGTTTAATCACATCTAGTACCATTTTTTTCCAAACTGCAACCTGAACTTTGACAATGTCCTTGTACCTGCATGTCTGCCACTTTATAAGATAGCTCAACAGAAAAGATGGTGAGTCAAACAAATATTAGCTTTCTGAATTTTTGCCCACAAATGTTGCAAATATGTTTTCCAAAATTATACAATCATATGTTTCTTGCAGAATTCTGTGTAAGTAATCTCAGCAATGTATGAGAGTGACCCAATTTCATGATCATGATTTGATTTTTCTTTTGTCCAATGTTTACAATCTTTAATATTCACTAGTGAAATGTATTCTTCTTGAAAATTGAGTACCTGTGTATTGGACTCTTAATTTGTCTTCCTGCCACAACAACCATGTTCATTAACTTCAAAACTTTGCAGTTGGTCAAATTTATTGGTTGTTTTTTGTTCACCTTGATCATCAATTTGTGCAAGTTGCAAGCACAAGAGCAATGAGCATGCCCTATTCAACTATAGAGTATTGTAGGGCACACAAGCAATAGAGTCCATCAGTCCCACAAGACTTGATGACCATGAACAATATATTGGGAGGATTTGTGATTTTTCTCCTCTATCTCAAAAAACCCAGATATAGAGTCTTTCACCTAAGTCATTTTGTAGTCGAGACAAATGCCACAAACAAGGTTAGCTACAAGAAAAAGTTGGCAACATAAATATCACACATTGTTCAAGAGTTTCTTATTCAAATTTTGCTGCATCAAATTTGTAATTCAGAGAAGTGCAAAATGGTAACAACGCAAACTTGAAGAATGAATCAGAACAGTAAATCTGTATGTGTATGTGTGTGCCCAGCATAATTTAGCTCATATATAGTTTCCACAATGTTTTTGGGCTTGGAGGATTGATCTTGTTGTGATCCTATGCTATGTTTCATCTGCTTTTGATACCCAGTAGCAACCATGGATGGGTTTGTTTTATTTGAACCATTTTGTCAATACATTTCAACAAGAAGCCATGGCATCACCATTTTAATTACCTGTTAGAATGCTCTGAAGAGAAGCTCATATGTAACTAAGACACAGACTTTCTTGCACCCTTTGATATAACCAAGGGACATAGCCATGTTTGATGATGATATGTCTTTTGGGCACAAAAGCTAGAGAACCTTTTCAGTTCAAAATTGCAATTGCTATTGATCTTACCATTGAAATAGCCAGTGTTGGAGCTGGTGTCTTGACTATCTATTAGGCGGATCAATCCCCAATTTCATTGAAATTGTGAATTTGGGTCTTTACTTTTTCTTTGAATTAGGTTAATCGATTGTGGACATGTGAAATTTATTATTTAATTGTGAAAATTTATTGAATAACCACATTGAATACTCAACAATTATTGAACTGTTTGGATATTGAAAAATTATTGATAATTAAAGTTAAGGTTGAACAATATTGGACTAATTAATAACGAACAATATTTTTTAATTTTGTTATTTTAAATATTGAATATTAGGAAGTAAAAGATATTGAATATTCAACAATTAAGAATTGAGAATTGAGAATTTGAAGTTTTGAATAATTAATATTCAATTTATTTTACTATATATCAACTGCAAACTCTATAACTAATCTTGTGAAAAAATCACCGCATGGTGTAATTATTGTTCGGTCATACATATATGTCATCACCTAATATCACATTGTTGATTGGTAATTTTTAAGCTTAGTTTTGAAATATGTATTTAGGGAACCATTAGATTTTTGACTTTCAATTTATGAGACAACTTGAAATGAAGTCCTTTACATTCAAAAACTCATCATGTACAATTGTCTATATGGAATTATTGAGAAAAATCCATAGTAATAGTTTGAACATTACTTATGCTTGTTTCCAGTAAAACTAAAACAAAAAACAAAACAAAGAATAATTGTGTCATAGCCTTGATAGTGTTAATTGTGATCATCAAAATTAGAATCACAAACCATATGGAAAATCCATAAAACTTAGTAGTTTGTCCCAATAACACAAAAATGTTTCTTACTCTTACTTCCTTCTTCAACCCTTATGTAATTAGAATAGAATAAAAATGATCTAATTTTGATTAGAATAAATTGATAATTACTTAGGTCCAAACTTTAAGAAAGACCACATCCACAAATTAATGCATAGGACTATGTTATTAAAAACTTCACCTTGTTGGGCTTAATCATGGGCATGAAGAATGCATGGACATCAACATAATGGAAACATGGGTGCATCCATCCTATATATAAAAGCAACAGTGGTGTCTGTCGGTCTGTCTGTAGTGGTGTATGTCGGTTTGTCTGTGGTGATAAATAGGGCAGGGCGGGGCAGGGCAGACACCCGCCCACTGGACCTGCTGGCGGCCCGCAGCAACCATCTAAGTGGTCTTTTTGCAGTGCAAACATTTTCTTCTTGCTCTCCTCTCTCGCTTACATCTCTTCTCCCTCTCTCGCTCGTGCGCTCTCTCGCTCTCTCTCCTCCCACGGTTATTATTTTCATTATAGAACATATTAAAAAATTTAGAATCTTTTTGAAAAAGAAAATAGAAACTAAATAAATAAATAAATACATAAAAATAGAAAAAAATGAAGATAGACAAAATAAAAATAGAAAAAATAAAAACATGAAACAAACATAAACCCAAAAAAAAATAAAAACTATAAAACTATAAAAAAGGAATGGAAACAAATGAAACAAGGAAAGGGAAATACAATGAAATAATTTTAAAAGAAAAATAAATTCCAAAAATGAAGAAACCAAATAAGGTGTAAAAAATAAGAAAAATAAAACTTATAAATATTGAAAAAAACCCTTCTTGAAAAAGAATGAAGTGTGTCTTCTTTCTCCAAACTTCAAACTTACATCCAAGTAAATATATATAAATTTTTTAAAAAAACTAAAACATGAACCAAGTTTAAAGAAACTCGGGCACCCACTAGTAGTAATAAGAGCCATACTTGCCACTTTTGGACTACTTATTTGATAATTTATTTATTCTTAGAATACATATATAATTAAAAATAATAATACTTTTTATGTCAAGGGTTGTATTTTAAATTTTCAAAATAATGTCACTTAGAATATTTTTAGAATTCATTAAATTAAAAAATTATTTAAAAAGCTTAGTTACATATTTTTATTATTATATTAATTTCAAATATTTTCACATGTTTCCATGATAAATTGTGAATGTTGTTATACAAGTAAATGCAAAATTTTAACACCAAATTAAATTATCATTTTAAAACATGAAAAACCAAAAACTAGTTTAACTTGTTTTGACTCTTATTAATGTGAATGCATCAACTTATGAACTACGAAAAAAAAATTAAATTATAATTCAGCAAAGGCATTGTAATTAGATATTTCAAAGATGGCATGGTTATAATTAGGTGTTAAAGATATGGTTAGTGAACCATTTTTTCCTAGTACAAATTTTACATATATATAATTGATTCTAGCAATTGATTATACATCTCTTGAGTAAAAATTGTGTTTTTCTTAAATTTTCAACTTTCATGTCATTAAAGCTTGTGAAAGTTCTTCTTATGCCTCTAGGTGTAAGGAAGTAAGGTTGTTTAATTTTCTTTTGTAGAGCTAAATAAGTTTATTGTTCCAAAAATGAATTAGGATAATTCAATGATCAACATGATTAAATCCAATAAGTTGGACAACATTACTAACTATATTGTGTGGTAGACCAAGGTGAAGACTCACTACCTAAGAAAAGATTTGTGAGACTTGGTGGACCAAAGCGTCAATGAAGAAATAGTAATAGTGGAACCAACTAAGGTGGTAGATTCAAAAGAAGATGCCAAACTAATGGTGTAGTTCAAGTAAGTAGCTAAGAACACAATAGCTTCAAAGTTAAAGGATGGAGTTGGCCTTGAACATGTCTACACAAGTAAACCAAGGTTGGGACATCTAAAGGTTTTTAGGGGTCTTGCTTTTGCCCATATAGCCAAGGAAAGAAGATATAAACTTTATTTGAAAGCTATTCAATTGCATTATTATCAGATACAATGATGCATCTAAGACATCTTTTGTTCATAATCCTCAAATATGAAATTTTGTGATGTTGAGGATGTAATTTTTGATGAAACAATTTAAGATGTTCCAAGCTTGAAGGGAAAATGACTATTAGAACAATCGTGATGACATTATTTCACTTCACTTGAAAAATGAATCTACCATCTTTGAGGAGACAAAAATGCATGACGAAGATCCTAAGTTTTTGTAATAGGAGAAGCATCCCAAAAAAACATAAATCAAAAGGATATGCTTTCACCTCCAAGGAAAGTGAGAAGAATAACAAGATCAAGCTCAATACGATTAAAGCTACCATCAACTTGAATCGAGAATATTCACTTTCCCTCTAAAGATTACATTTACTCACTATAAGTAAAAATGTATTAGGACTCCATAATAAGGAATGGATTTTGGGAGTCGACCAATCTACCACCTAGAAAGAAGGTTGTTTTGAATAAGTGAATGTACCATGTGAAGGAATTCAAAGCAAAATTTGTTGCTTAGGGTTCTAAACAAATTGAAGGTTTGGACTTTCAAGAGACATTCAATCCAACCATAAAATGGGCAAAATATACAAAACAATAACAAAGGCATCCAAACAAAGATGAACCATAAAACAATTAAATCAACATTCTTCAATGGTGACTTGGTTGAGGAAGTTTATGTGATTCAACGAAAGAGATTTGAAGTACAAGGTATTTAAGAGGACAAAGTTAATCAATTGAAGAAAACATTTTGTGGATTGAAATAGGTGCAAAGAGCCTAACATTCCAAGATAGATTCCTTATTAGAAAGGAGTAATCCCCAAGAATGGGTTGTGAATTATACTCATTCTTTATGTAGATAAGAGTTTTTTTCTAAAAAAGGGACAACACTACTGAATACTAGAACTAGAGAAAGAATTAATTACAAATCATTTTGAAATGTCAAAGCTAGGAAAGATTTCTAAGAAATAAATTTGTGTTTTCTAGGGAAGTTATTTATTTGGAAGATGGAATCTTTTTTATATAGAGAAAATATGAAAAAGCAATACTCCAAAGATTTGGGATGACTAATTGTTGTTATTCCATGACTCCATTGAGGGAAGAAAGGGTTAAGATCTAGCTTGATATAGAGTTAGAAGCTACTAATCAAATAGAGTACCAAAGTTCAATAAGTAGTTTAATATATTATACACTAACAACCCGTATTAACCCATAGTTGCATTTTCAACCTTGAGGCTGAACATCGTGCATTTATAAATGTGGCTACTTATAGATGCGACTAGAGAAATATATCTCTTGGTTGAGAGCATTGTTAGCATAAATTAAACATTAGTGACAAAAAGCCCATCATAGTAATATTATGTGATAATTAGATAGTCCACTCAAAATTGATAAATAATCTTATATTGTATAGTAAAACAAAGCATTATAGAATTACAACATCACTTCATGAAAGTGAAAATGGAACAAAAATAAAATAGCATAACATAATATGTGCATTACACTTGAACAAAATGTCAACAAAATGTTCGGCCCAAGTCTTGTGCTACAAAAAATATTTGAAACCCTTGAGGGAAAGTTGAGTAAGAATCATGAGTACCACCCATGAGCTACAAAGGAAATGAAAAATCTCGTGTAATCATTTTTTCAAAGCTCATACGTAAACAAAGATTTGAGTTTCTTACAATTATTTGGTTCACAGTTTTATTTAATTTGATTTTTACTAGAATATTGCATTGCATAACTTGGATAGAATATTGGATGGACTGCCAGTGTTGAAAACGTCGATCATGGATGAAAGATCGACGTTTTCATCCTGTTGCTCCTCTTCTTCTTGCCGATTCTACTCCGCGGCAAAGACACTTTGCGGCGCTCGTCGTCGTCGTCTTCGGTGCTCTTCTTGCTGTTCTTCTAGCTGTTTCTTCTTCTCTACAACGACCATTTGCGGCGGCTTGTTTGTTCTTCGCAACGAATAGCAAAAGTTGTGGCGTGGCGCACCAAAGACAGCGGGAAATTTCGGCTCCAATAGTGCACAATGCGTTTGCGCTGCTTTGGATTAGATTACTACGGGCAGGCGTCAAGGGCGGCGCACGATAGAGATAGGAGCTTCCTCCGTTTTCCGCTTCCCACTAGTGGTTTGGTTGAAGACGAAGAAATTGGAATTCTCCATGACGACTGTACCGTCGCGTCCTTGCTTGAACTCAATTGGCTCCAACATGTGCCTGCAAGCGTTCATTTCTCTGCGGATGTCGACTTCGATATTCACTGTTCTGAGGACATTGTGCAACAGCTCCTGTCACAGATCCTGCCTTCCAAGTTACCGTATGAGCGTGTGCCCAGTGTTTGCCGTTTAGCGATGTTTGACGATCCATTCTTGGAAGATCAATGTTTCTCAAATGATGAGGTACCAGAAGGGGGGGTACTGGAGTCTAACCTGCTGATGATGTTACACGAGTTGGAGCAGCCTTTGTTGGACGACGACATCTGTGAAGTACAGCAAAACAGCTCCTGCTCAAGAAACGAATTGGCGAACTGGACTGTCATGGCTGTGGAACAACAATGCGACGACGACTTCTTGCGGTGCGATATCGCTACGGACATGATCAAGGTGAACCGCAAAACAGTCTCTTGCAATTGAGGTCTCCTTAGCGTAGGATTGATTATCGTCTGCTTGTAAACAAGAAAAAAAAAAGCACAGACCTTCAAGGGCATCTGATCAGCAATCTAGAGCTCTGCAATGGAGTTCCGGTAGAGATCTGAAAATATACTTCAAACCAGTATGGAAACAACCTGATGAAGAACAGAAACAACATAGAACGATAACCTGAGCGACAAGCGCAATAGCATGCAGCCGCTAGAATGTGAACTGTGATCGTGGTTCTTGCCAGGAGCAGCAATGTGGACTAGCACCAGGGCGGATCGACTGTGCGTCGTCCATCGAAAGCGGCACCAGCAGATCCGTGCGTGAACAAGAATTTTTGAAACTTTTGGAGGACGATGCATCTGAAGAAGACCTCGAGATCATGCACGATCCGCTATTCAATCTGCCGAGTTTCGCAGTACCAGAACTTGATGATGATGATGATGATGAGCACCATGCAAGCTTGTCAGTCAATGTGTCTCGTAGGTTCAAAGATCGTTGTCTCCGTTTCAAAGCAGAATCCCATGATGATGATGCAGCAGCAGCTGCTGCTGCTGCTGTGCATTTTCCTCAGCATCTGGATCCCGCACAATTCATGCAGGACATGTTCGCCCCGAAGCTAAAGCTCGATCGCTCTTCGCAAAAGCCCGTTTCTGCGCAGCCTGGTGAACGCAATATACTGTTTCAGGATCGTAGCTTGCTGTTGAACCTTGAACCTTGCCATCAACAAGATGACCATCCCAGATTTGAACTACCTGAAGTGCTTCCAGGAGGGATCGAGAGCTCTGATCCTTCTTCGTTTATTGCTGGTCTCACGGATCATGCACTGGACGTGAAGCTTCCAGACCTAAGCGCAGTCGTTTCTCGTGAAAGCTTTGAATCTCTGATCGTAATGCCTACTTTGTCGCTGGATCACATCTTGTTCTGTACACTTCCCGTGCCTCTGTTCAGCGAGGAGGAAGCAAACCTAGCCGTATCTGTTTTGGAGAGTTTGTCTCGCCCTGCAAGAATGTTCTCGGTGATCTCTGCAAGCGACATGATCTATTTGGATTGGCACCTGTCTCAGGGGAGTTCAAACTGCAACAACTACAGCTGCTTCTGTCTCCAGAAAAAGCTGCGAGAAGAGGGATCATGTCTAGTGCCGTGCTGTGCCCCAGAGGAGAAAACCTTAAAGATTACTGATCTCCTTGAGGCCGAATTTCATCCCTGTGATGGACTCAATGAGGGGAGCAAGGGCATCATCATCCCGAACGAGAGTTGCAACCAGCTACGTGGTCGCCATGTACAGGAGTCTAGGTACAAGGAAGATTTCCCTTGGGCCTCTTTGCTTGAGGGGAGCCAGAGCCGGACACAAAGAAACAGAGGCTCTGGCTCCCCTCAACAAGAGGCAAAGAGACCCAAGGGAAATCTGAGCAGAGACAGGAAGAGCAACAGACATGTCCCAGTAAATGATAATATCCATGCTCAGGGCAACACTTTGCCTTTGGTTCATGCAGCAGAAGAAGATGAAGTTGAAATGCTCACCCGACTAGCACTCCAGTATGATGATGAAATCATGAATGCAGTTGCTACACAATATGCAGTGGTTCGGCCAGATCAAAATCATTGCAGTTTGAACATGACCAAAGCCATGGATCCCCAGTCCATGGTGGCAGGAGGACGACAGCACCCACCACCCACCATCGTGAGACGACGGCCAGTGAGGATTGTTGCCAAACTTATATCACAAGATGGAGAGGATGTCATTTCTCTCAAGCGAAGTTTGTACCAGAAAATTATCAGGCTGGAATGTGAAGATTTCTTGGTTGTGGAAAGGAAATTCCAGCTTCCTGTTGACCTAATCCTAAGTCCCTCAATCTGCTTCATCCTGTACACTGTGCAAAAGCTGAAGCTATGGCTCTCTGACATGAATGTTAATCTGGGCCAGTCTCCACTATCATTAATGATTGATATTGTAGTTTGCAATCATATGAAGGTGACAAGCTTGGCATTTGGACTCTGCATTATGGTGAGTCAGTGGAACCTTGTTCTCTGAGTCTTGACAACCATTTCCATAGTCTGCATTTTGTGCTGTTGCTACGATACAAGGTGTGGCAGAGTCACAATGCCCATTTGGGTTTGGTGGGCAAGGTCATCACTCTCTCTAAGTAGGTGTCTTTTGCTTTTGGAGCTTGCCATGGATTTTGACATCATATCTGGACTTGGGATGGGCTTTCAGGCTTTTGAAGGCAACCACGAATTTGCCTCAGCAGTCAATAAAATCAGTCCCAAGCTTCATGCTGCTGCTGATTGCCTCAGCATGCGTGTGCAGTTCATTGTAACTACACTGCCCAATAGCAGTGATGATCACATCTTGGAGCTCATTGCAGAGATCAGAGGGACAGCAAATGAAAAAGTTAGTCATGTGCCAATTCCTGAGTGCATTACCTCAGGGGAAGCTTCTCTTATGGAGTTCCCTTCATTGAACCCTCTTAGTGCACATGCCATATCAAATCTCAGAATTCCTCTTCACGAGTTTGTATCTTTGTCCTATGAAGACCAAAGAACTGCCCTTGAAGACTGTGACATCCCCAAACACAGCTTACTGTTATTTGGTGAACAATGGCAACAGCAAGAGAGGGCTGTACTTGCAAAGAGCATTCAATGGCCTTCAGCATCAGAAGTAGGGTGCCCTGCTCCATCCAATCCACCACTCAAGGACTTGCAGCAGGAAGAGGACGACCATGCATATGAGCTTCCTTACTTTCCTCCTGCATCAGAGATCACTGGTGAGCTGGAAGCAAAATCACCAGAGTATGAGCCAAAGGGAGATGATTATTCCAGACTTCTGTGTTCTCCTTTCACCAACGGTTTTGAACTTGGTGGTTTTGAACCCATCACTTTTGACTTTGACAAATTCGACTTTCTTGAAACAAGGTACTTGACAAAGCTAGCTCCAGCAAAGGATCCCACACATGGAACAGTTGATTTGGTCCAAACAGCATGCAATGTCGCAGATAATTCTGCTTGGGATTCCTTTCGCTACCATCCCATGCAACGACCAGCATCAAAGGTTAAGCCCAGCTTTAGGCAGACAAAGCTAGACCAAGCAGGTTTCACCAGGGATCAACGCTCATCAAAGCGGACAAAGATCAATGCTGCCTACACCACCTGATTTTCAAGCGACTCCCAAACAACAAACTGTTACACAAGTGATTCTGCAGGATTCAAACTGTAGTTCCCAATGCAATGTCTGGGAAGAACAGGCCAAACTAAGGCTTTCCAATAACTCTGGTTTGGGAACCTCCAATTGAAGCAGAGCTTCACAAGTTGTTGATATTGATGGATTGTGGTGCTTTCAAATGCAAAATGTCCTGAGATTTGCAGATGTGGTGAAACGATAGCTTACATTGCCTGCAAGGTAAATTCAATTCTTTCAGGTATGTGCCTACACACATGACTAGAGCTCATTGCCCATCTTCGCAGTCCCATTGTCTGTCATTTGACTCAGACTTGTCCACAAAGAAGCCTTGCACAAACTATGCTTAGAGAGCCAGAAAGAGGAAGTAGTACCTGTGGTCACATTAGTCCATGTAAACAACAAAACTAACAACTCATGGGAGGAAAACAATTCATGATGGAACAATCCTCACTGGTACTAACCAAACTTTTTCACAGCTGCCAATACTTTTGCAGCCAGTTAATGACTGCATAAGATAATGGAACAGAAATGCTGTACCCAACTAGCATAATGCTGAGGAGTGATTTGTTGCACTTTGGTCCACTGAATCACTCTTGAGCTTTGTGTGCACCTATGACTAATTGCATACTGGCAAATTCCTTCACTTTGTTGAAGTCACAGATGGAAATAAGCTTGAAGCCACCACCTGTCTGTGCAGCCTCTTACAATTCATCAGGTGACCAGTTGACTGTGACTAATTGCCTTCACTTGACTGCAAAACATTTCTGTAATGACAATTTTGTTTGTCAAGTTCCTTCGTAATTTTTTCAGCCTTCAAGTTAAATAAATTTCTTGCTGCTCTCACAAAGGGGACTCAGACATTGTGAGAGCATTGTACTAGGTTCTCTTGATCCAGTATTATGCATAGAACGTCTGGCAGAGTCAAGATGCTGTGAAAGGCCACTGTATTAGTCCCAAAGATTGAACCCTGGTGCTACTCCAAAACCTAATGCAAATTGCTTTCAATCACAAACTTGCTCCCAAATGTAGTGTATGACAGGTACCTATCTTGAGCTGATAATTTGCAGTTCTCAACTTCATTTGCTATAGACAAATTTTGCAGATAGTTGGCTGTGATAAGATGTTGAGTTGACACTTTAGTCTCTGTCATGGTTAACCTGATGCTGCTAACAAAATCAGACTTCATGTCTGTGGAAAGTCATGCTTGTGATTTTTCACTTCTCTGGTTTCTAGTGAAACACAAAAGAGTGGTGTCAACTTTTCAAGAGACCAGATATATGAACCCACAGCAAAATCAGTAGCTTTTCAAATGGGCAGTCCTCCTTGTTTTGGAAACTGATTGATAGTGGTTAGAAGAAATTTTGTCAGAGGTCCTATTTGTTTGGGGTGTTTCTCGTCTGCTTGAAAATCCATCTGTTTTGAGACTACCTGGATTAAGATTATATTCAACCCTCGTTCAGAATCAATGAAAGAATCTGCATCACAGGTGGTTAGGAAACAGAAATCAGGAAAGCTTTTGCTACAAGCTTGGCTGGCATGTTTGAGCAAGCCTCTGATCCATCCATTGTACTATGTCATTAGTTATGGCCTCTTTCTCTGGCTCAAATAGCAAATCATGCAGTAACCCTTCATACAAGTTGAGTGTCTTGTGTTGTGAAGAAGCTTGCTTGTACAACTCCTGGGAACCATTCGGATCTGTAATCTGATCATCTGTTCCATGGAGAACAAAGAAAGGGGTGTTCACCATCTTCAAATTCCTCATCAAATAGCCACTCAGACGAAGAATTTCAGAGCCTGTCCGCACACGAACATCACCAGTATAAACCAGAGGATCTGTGTACTTATCAATCAGGGCTGCTGGGTCTCTACAGACAACTGCTGATGCTTTACATGCGCCTCTGAACTGAAATCTTGGAGCAAGAACTGACAGTAAAGGAGCCAACACCTGCAAATGTCTCAACAAAGAATTCAAGAGGCTTTCACTTATGCAGCAGCAGGCTAGGAAGCCAATGCGAAGACATGAAGATACAGTGTAAGCAGCACACCTTGAAACATGGCCTGGAAGCAGAACATTACTGGGAGAGGGCGTACTTACTGGAATGATAGGGTGAGCAGGCTCAACCCGAACAGCTGGTGAGGTAACAACCAATCCCTGAAACACTTTCTCCATTCCAGGCTGTGAAGCAGCCTGCTACCAGCAAGAGCATTGTCTACTAATGTCAGTAATAAGACTAAATTCCATATACTTTTTGAGCCTTCATCCATGAAATTGCAGCTACTAGAGGTGATGCTGCTCTATTAGAATCTATAGTTAAGACTACAGACAATTGCAGTTTTCATCACAGAGGAGGTGACCCACAATAGATGATTGTACTTTTCTCCTCTGGATGTAAGGCATAGAAAGGCACTATATATATAAGGTTTTCTGTGTTTTTCTTTCCTGTTGAGCCCAAATTAATAGGTAGCTTCTTTGCTGAGGACTGCAGGCCAAATAAGTGCCTGAGACCAAGGGCTCCTATGCAATAGCTAATTTTCTTTCAACATCTGTTCATCTATATGTTTCAAGATCTCTGTATCTACATCTGTAGTAGGAATAATACTGTAGTAGTATACTTTGGCTGTATCACTCACCTTCAAAGCAATAGCACCACCTGTTGAATGCCCAAACAGGAAACAGGGCACGTCTGGATGATTGGCAGTTACTCTTTGGATATACACTTTCTGTGAAGAATGTCAAAACAAGCCTTCAACAAAATTGAGCTCGGTGAGCAACCACAACTCATATACTATTGTTGATTGTTGTTTATGACAAGGAAACTCAGCAGCTGAATAGAAGGGAGCAAACTGAAAAAGAAAAGCAAGAAAAACTGCACAGATTATGAGGGTTACACTTGCTGTAATTTTGTGGCACTTACAATGTCAGCTAAGACGTGGTCAAGCGACTCAACATATCCATGCAATCCATCACTCCCACCATGCCCTACATCATCATTGAAGAATTACAACACTTTGGATCATCCAGCAACAGCAGCCTTGCTATAATGTTTTGAGTAATTTTCCATTTTTCATTGAGGGACGGGTCTGTCTGCAATTAAATTAGCACTTGGTAGAAACTGAATACCAAAGATGAAAAAATGGCATAGCATATTTAAAAATTCTTATTACCAATCCAGTCCATGCCAAAGACTCCATAGCCTTGCTTGTTGAGATCCTTTGCAAATGATGCATACCGCCCACTGCAGATGAACAACAACAACAAATGACACAAAATGTCATGGGTATGAAAACAATTCACCCAAAGAAGCTCTTGGAAGGCTCACATACACACGCATCAATGAACATTCTGCAGACATTAACTGTGAGAATCTCTGAAAAAGCACTGCTTGGAAAAAGCTTGATTTGAGCCACATTTGAAGATTTGAGATTATATATTCTATATTGACACAATAATGGGTGCGGGAGTTTTTACAAGCTTCAAACAGCCTTGAGCAATTAAATTCATCACATGATTTGCTATGAATGTTCTACGAAAGGAAAAAGTGTTATACAAACTATGTTTGCAAAAACTAATCCAAAACTTCATGTTCATTCACATCTTAAATATTCAGGAAAGTAGTGGTAGTGGGTAATAGTAGTAGTAGTAGTAGTACCTGTGCTCATTTAGTCCATGCAACAACACTACCAGTCCCCTGCAGAGAGCAAAGGCATCAGGTGGGGAAACCATTTAGGGTTGTAGGGATTACAGTTTACGGTTTTAGGGTTTCTTAGTGGCACTTAGGTCACTGAGTTTTTAGTCACTACCCAACAGCATGAATTGCAAAGGAGATAAAACTAGCACTGAGTCTTCAAAGCTGCTAGCTAAATAATTAAATAAAGTACTTGTCGACAGAGTGAAATGGTGAAATCCCTGCATCTCAATGTTCTTGTACTAATCAATGTATTGCAAAAGACTCAATGAAACTTCTTGAAAATGCAACTTCTTCACATAACTCGTAAAATGCTAACACACAGGTGTCCAATTTTTTCACAAATTATAGTTGTCTAAAATGTCCTTAAATTAAGTGCTTGATAACAAGAGAGAGTAATTCATCGATTCTCAAATAGAAGCATATAAAACTAAACCCTAAGTCCTGTCCCCCCAATCAAACCTGTCTCAAAGCTCTAATTCTTCTTTCCTAAGTAAACTCTTTTTGAAGTCTCAATTTGTTGCTGAATTTGAATATGTGCCTGCCTCCTCTCCAATGGAGAAAAGAAACTATTTCATTTGGAATAAATCTATCGGGAGTACTCAATAATATCCCAATTTTTTTCTTATCTCTTTTTGGATTCAAAAATCAGTATTCAAACTCTGGATTTGATTCAAGTGCCCAGATCGTTACGCCTTTCGTGTGGGTCTCCCTCCCTCCTCCCTCTCTCTCTCTCTCTCAGTGGTTAATATTATTAGTGCTTGGCTGTTTAGGATTTCTTTAGACTCAAAGTTCCTAAATAATCCTGATTAAACTATGCGGTTTTAAGCCTGCCATAATGTCAAAATACATGCTTTGAATTAGGCTTGCAGAACCCTGCATTTGCTCTAGACTGGATGTCCTAATTATTGGCAGTTAGAATTTAATGAGCAAAGTTCTGTCCAGGAGCAGAACCAGTTGTTAATCAAGCCTCCACATCTCTCTAAACCTAGAACTCTCCCTCTAAAAGCAGAGTTCAATAGACCAGTGCTCAATATGATTAGTGATTGGCTGTTTAAGGTTTCTTTAGACCCAAAGTGCTTAATTGAGTTTGATTAACATATGTTGTTTTATAAGCAGGCTGCCTTAATTTCAAATTACATGCTTAAAATTCAGGCTTGTGGAACCCTGCATTTGCTCTAAACTGGATGTCCTAATTAATGGCAATTAGAATAATTCTTGAGCTAAGTTTGTCCAAGAGCATAACCACTAGTTGTTAATCAAGCCTCTGGCATCTCTAAACTGATCCCCTAAACCCTAACCTACAACTTAGCTCTTAAAGTCATGTATTTTGAGATTATACTCACTTCATGTTCTTGTCGATAGCCGGAGTCCATGATTGCGTGAAGAGAGTCTGTCCGCGAGAGTTGAGAAATGACGCCACTTTCCTTTGTGTCTCCACGTCGAGATCCCCATTCGCAGTGGTCCCCAGCTTTTGAGCAAGCTGCCTCCTAATTTGCCCCTCGCTCAATTCGTTTTTTAGTGGGTTTAAAGCTGCCTTGGAGCTGCAAGTTTGATATTGATAAGCACCCCACTGCCGCAACGTCGTCGATAGGCTGAATGGTCTTCCACCTTCTTGCTTAATTTTCTTCCAAGTTGCAGCCAAGGTGTGGTCGAATACAAAGTTCATCGGAGGAGACGGATTTATGGATTTCGACACACTGGTAATTGCCATTGCCAAGCTCCGCAGAGTTCGGAAGTGATCCGACAAGAACAGTAAGGGCCAAGGTGAAGAAGAAGAAGAGAAGCAATAAAATTCCGCTTTCTGCATATCTCTCAAAGCAACATGGAACTACTGTCTAGATTTCTAAGAGAAACGAGCAAACCTTCAGAGTTTCGAATACTAACCTTCGGAAAACATTTCCCAAAAATTAAGTGAGAAACACAAAAGACAGAAAAATCCGTTGAATCGTCAAACACCGTAAAACCTCTCAACCAACCACCCGCTCTATCGAATGCCGCAAACAACAACAACAACAACAAAATTTCCTTTATGTCGTCAGACATGAGTCGTTGTTGCTCAGCCCCCGCTTCTGCTCGTCACACAAACTACAAACACCATTCGGCTACTTGAGACGAAAAGGCAAACGCAATTGCGCCAAATCCGGGAATTGGGTACTCAGGACAAATCTGTCGTCGACGAAAGAGCGAAAAGAGAGGAGCGGCCGCGCATCGACGATGGCGTGCAAGGCTGCGGAGGTGCGAAACGGCCGGCCTGTAATTTTGTGTGCACGTTCTTTTTGTTTTTTTGTTTTTGGTCTTTTTCAGGAAACTTTAGTGCTTGTTTGTTCAATTACAGTTATTTCTTGGCTTCTATGTAATGTAGACTAGTGTGACCTGTGCCGTTGGCCCAAGTGTTACCACATCCTCAACTGGCTTTTCTCTTCAAAACCTCGTTTTTTGGAATTTATTTGAATTTTCAGCGGCACAAATCACTTGAAAATCAATATCTCCCGCATTCTGAATCCAAATCTTACCAAATAAATTCCTTTAAATCCTGCTCATCCAGATCAAGATCTTTCCAACAACATCAAATGCACATTCCAATTCCTCCGAAATTTGCAGCTATGATTTAAGTTAATTTCCAGTGAAGAAATCATTCAATATTCAACAACTTTTGCAACGCAAGTCCGAACGCCATAGAACCAAGCCCATGCACCCCTCCTTGTCAAGAAGAGCTTTCCAAAGAAGCCAAGAACACAATCTGAAGCATCCCAGTTCGATGGATCTCGTGACTACAAAACAAAACAAACTACCTCCTTCATAGACAGATCATGGGTTATTTTTCCTTCCCAATTTTCTAGGTAGCCATTACAGGGGCTAATCACGATCATCCACAGGAATCAGCCAAATTTGGCTACAAATTTGAGAGGAAAGTAAAAAAAATTGAGAATCCTGCTAATTTTGACTCAACCAGCTTTAGTGAGTTCTTTCTCAAAAATTGTGAAAATGGGATTATGTGAATGGAATAACTTTCAATTCATGGGATATTAGATGCACTTTGGATGAAGGTCAGGGGAAGGTCCAACAAAATGGAGCAATCCTATTTGTAAAGAGTCATAAATGGGTTTAGGGTTTATAGATGAAGATTCAAAACCAGTTCAAATCAATTTGGAAACAAAGTAAGGAAAAAAAACCCAGCAATACAAGCCAAAAATTTTGCCTATTTTGTTTGGCTTAAAGAATTTCAGATTGGGCCAATTGTACCTTTTAAAGGCTGCCCACCTTGCCCCCATTGAAGTTCATCACTTCAACCACATTAAGGTTTGATCCCACAACCTCCTTAGGGGAAAGAGAGGAACTCCTCACGAAACAAACTTCATTTCAAATGTTTCAGTAGAAATTGCATTACTTTTATCAATGTCATCAACTCTGATTTTTTTATTTCAAGGAATTCACAAAATTTGGTTTTTTATCCCAATTTGTTTTTTCCTTATGAGTATGAGGGGATACATGGCTGAAATTACACACTCAATTACTGGTTTCAATCCTTATTTTTCCAAGCCTCTCCAATTGCTTGCAAGTGAAAATTCAATGCAATCCCCAAATGATATAAAGACCACAAGATTGCAAATGAGATTTCAAGTAATGATCGCCATGAATGTCCTTTCTATTATGCATGGAATAGTTGGTGACATTAAAATAAGGGGCTTTGTCATGAAAGGCTTTGTCCTGAAAATAAGATATTACATTAATATTTTACTATGAACTCAAGTTATATTGGATGAAAGTTTGTTGGCTTTATGAAAGATCATGAATTTGTTTTTTCACATATGTATAAAAATAAAGTTTTCTAACCACTTTAAAATTCATTCTGCATATTTAAAAATTGAAACCATAGTTCCGTTGTCTTTTTTTAAACCATACAATTGAATATAAAGTTTGTAAATTATTATATTATGTGAGAAAATCCAAGTTTTTCAAACTTGGATAATGTAGACAATTTTAGCAATGTGCATGAGGTATTTCAATGTTTGAAACAAACATCAATATTGAATGTATATAATTTAAATGGAAAGATTTTTATTTTTAATCTCATTTTCATTTTGAAATTTGAAAATTTGGCAATTCTTATATTTGTTTTTGTCACATTTTTAGTTTAGGTTTTCCATGAAAGGTGTTTTGTTATGGTATTTGGTGGGTGTACATGTGGATTAAAAAATTGTCCAAATTTTTTTTTGTCTTGTTATTGATATTTATGAATTTGTTTTACACATGGTCCATGAAAAAAATGGAAAAATACAAATTCAAACCACAAGCTACCAACATTTTGAGAATAATTACTTTAGGAGAAAAATGCAACATTTACGTGCATATTTTCACAAACATTACACTTCAAATAAATGGAAACATTAATGATCTTTTATTATACATTGAGAATGTGTTTGGTAACTTGAATTCAATATAAATCAATTTGGGAAAATTTAACCAATATGCTTATATTACATAATATTTGCATTCATTTCCAGGGACATTTGCCCACATATGGTTTAATTGAAACTCAACTTTTGTGGTGCTTTCATTAAATTGTGATTTTAATTTGAATTTATCCATGAAATATAATAGTTCTTGCTTTTTTTTTGGCTTGGTAATTATCTTTTAGAATATCAACATTAAAGTCTCCCATAATTATGATTAAACAATTTTTGGGAGCTTGTTGAATTATAGTTTGAAGATTGTTTTAAAATGTGAAAACTCAACATGAATGAACTTATACACACATACAATATGTATTGATTTTTGTGTATTAATATTAATAGTTGATGTTATATATTTTGAACCATCACTAGTTATTGTATTGAAGGAATATAAGTGCATGTGTATGTCATACATCATCATTAACCCATGACGATCATGAATTGAAATATATGAATACTTCAATGAATTAATAAATCTGTGCACATCTATTGATGCATGGTGTATTCTTGTTTATATAAGACATAAGATATGAAACACTTGAAAGTTATGATCATGATTCATGTCTTTGTAATGTTGGTGTAAAGAAGTTGTATTCAAGGCTTGTATAATTACATGAAAATTATGTAAGTTTTTAATTGAGGAATTAATGGTATCCAAGTTTCAATTGTTTTCAATCTATTCATTTTTATATGTCTCTTGGACCCACATAAAAATCTTCATGTTGGAAAGGAATTAACAAAAGTAGTTTGTCTTTTATTCAAATGTGGGATAATGTTGTATATGTTAACCCATATTTTTTAACGTTAGTGGGATCAAAAACCAATTCATCTAATGATAATCCCTAAGAATAATAAATGGTTTTTGCTACTGCAAGTTGAATTAGAAATTGAATCCTTGTTATGATAAATGATTGGGATTTACCAATTTTTATATCTTTGATGATAGGTTCAATTGGTGTCCATTTTGATTCAATGTTATTGTCATAATAATGACAATTTTTTTCTTGTTAATGTTCTAATTTTAGAATTTTAAAACATTATCCATATAATGGTTTTTTCACAATATGTTGTTGATGCTTTAAAAATGTCATCAACTCCATTCACAAGACCATCAAATGTTGCATAATTACTAGCACATAATTCAACCAACAAGTGAAAGTAGGGAAAAAAAGAATTAAACAATGTGTGGACAATCCTTTAAAATTATTTTTTGAAAATTGGAAAAATCATCATGGGAACACTATATGTCTAAAAAATTGTTTATTTTTAAAATTATTTTTTATACTTTCAAAGTTGCAATTACAAAAATTTCATGAAAATTCACCGTGTTTCAAGAGTTTTTTTTAATGTGTAAAACACTTAAGAAAAACATGTGGACATGTGGTTTTTTTATATCAAAAGTCTTTTTCCCCTTATTAAATGTTCACCAAATTATTTCAATTTTTTTTTGTGAATTTTAACATATTCCACAAGAAAGGATCCATATGTTCAAAACATTCCCAAAAAAAAATACATATACCTTTTTAGATTTTAATACTTGAATGTCCTTTTACACTATTATAGTTTTGAATTTGTAATCATGGTTCAAAGTTAAGTTTTAAATTTGACTATAATGTAAGCCTTGATGCAAAAAAAATTGAATTTTTATCATGTTATATGTCATATTTGGCTTCAAATTTGATACTCAATCTAAAAAATTATGTGAAAAATGCAGTATAAACCAATAGAAAATTGTTAAATGGAAAAATGCAATCCTTAAAAGGATTTAAACCTTAATGCAACCAGTTTTTTCTTTCACACTTTCACCCCAAAAAAATTATTTATATGAATTGTAGAATGCAAACCCATAGTTTTATTCAAATCATTTGAAAGTTTGTAAGATGGTGGGCATGATTAATAATTGATGTCCATTTCTTGAAAATAAACGTGGGACCTAATGCATTAATGAACACATTTTTCATTGTGTTTTTGCACAAGTTTATTTGTGTAAAATAAATAAGAAATAACAAAATTGTTGGGTGGTTGTTGATTATAAATTGAATTTATTGAATATCCTTTGTGTTTTTTTGTTGCAATATGAAATTTGTTCAAAATTTGTATAAAACCCATATCAAAATATTGCATAATTTGATTTAGTTCATAACATTAGACATATGTTTGCCAAATATTTGGTGCTAATGCGTTAACATTATTTTTGATATTTTGAAAAATCCAACTATCTTTCATAGGGGTTATTTGATAGAAATCACTTGTCATGATAACATCAACACCACTAAAACTTTGTTTTGAATGTGTTTTATGGACCCTAACCTATTATTTATAACATTAAACATTCTAGCATCAATAAGTGATATTTCATCTATGACAACAAGTTATAGTTCTTCATATTGACATGTAAGCCTATTTAATGAATCTGATGATAAGTTTAATAAACTAGATAAGGATTGTTGAATAGGTATGTTCAATGTTGAATGTATTATTAAATCATCAACATTAAAAGCAGTTTTACCTATTGATGTCATAAGTAGAGCCTTGGTTTTTATAAATCAAAAGACATGTTTCTATTGTATAATCATAGTAATCCTTGAATTATGAGTTTTAATGACAAAGTTTTACCAATTCCAACACCCTTTATCAAAAATGAACATATAGTGTATCAGAGTACAATTATTTTCTATGCATAACATCATCAAATATTAATCTTTGTTCTTCATTTAATTTTCTAAGTAACTACGATATTCAAGATTTTTCCATCATCATGGAATATGATGATTTTGTGAAATTTTCATCTTTTAAAAATTGTGATTCTTGGTTTTATCCATTATGCGATTGAATGACAAAATCAGATCATAAATTATAGTGTTCAATATTGATGTGTTGTTATAGGAATTATAAGATGTGGATCATTTACTTCATTATTGTCCGTCCATATGTTAATTGAATGTAATGGTTTTGATTTTGAATCTTTGGAATCATCCATTTTTTCAATATTTGGATATGGCATTTGGTAATGAAAAATAGATTTAATCTTAAAATTTTCATCAAGTTGTTAACAATATGCATCATGTTAAATTATTAGTTCCAAATTGCAAGTTTTTTGAATTTGAAATGGTGAATACAATAAAATTTGTTCTCTTGACCAATTTTCAATATTTTTATATTTATTATAATTTACAAACCTAATAATTTTGGGTTTACGATATTTTGAAATCTTTTTTTTTAATGTTATAAAAAGAACTAAATTTTATTAATGACAACGATTCATATTAACTAGGACGATTAATATATTTGTCTACGATTGATGAACATCATATATCATTTGAATTTGGTTCCAATTCATTTAATGCAACTTGTGATTTTAACACAAAAGCCGTTCTTCAAAAATATAAATATTTATGAATTGAAATGTTCGAAATGAATGATATAATGGTAAAGAAAGCACAAGGTAAGCAACAAGTTAAGCAACCATTTGTTGGACATTAAAAAAAACATTTCCTAACTTTTGAATTATTGTATTTGCATTTTTATTATTTGTGATGCATTTTTTTATGATTGAATGTAATTTTGATGATATTTCAAAATAAAAAATTACACTATTTTTATCATATATGATGTGCAGTATGTTGCATCAACATATGGGTCTAAGATAAATTGAATATTTGTATTTGCAAACCATAAATGAACAACATGTATACTAAATGCATTAGTTTTTATGTTCTTAGGTGTTCATTTCAAGAAAATGTGCGACTTTGTTAATTTACTTCTCAAACTTAATATATAAGTATTTTCATCTAAATTTAAAGAATTTAGATACTCAAAAAGTGATATATCATCATTTTTTTTTAATTCTTTAAATATTGAAAAAAAAATTGCTTGTGTTTGGAGGTATTTTGTTTTTAGAAATTTTATTTGGTACTCATTATAAGGGTGGTTTATTTTATCTAATATTATGTAAACAACTTGTACATATGTATGATGTTGAACTAGTTTCTATTTGAATTTGAAAGTATATATAAAATTGTATTGACAATTGATTTGAAAAATATTTAAGTTGTCTTTTAAAAATAACCTTTCACAGCTAAAACATGGAATTATAGGAACATCTTGGATTTTTTTATTATAAATGTCAATGTATATTGAATGATGTGTATTCCTTTATATTAACATTATAATCTATTTTATTTGATTGAACATCATTTTTTGCAAAAAGTTGTTATGTGGGAATTTTATTTTTAATTTCTTCTAAAATGTATTGAACATATGACAATTGAACTTTGTCATTTATGAAAAATTCTTGTGATTTATATATATATTTCATGTGATTCATAATTTATGATCTTGTTATTTTAATATTTGAAAACATGTTGATGAATTTAGATGTTTTTGTGTAATAAGTTAGATTTGGACAAACCTCCAATAATTCAGAAATATTGTTTTCATAAAATGCCCAATCAAAATCTTTTCCTTTTCATTTTTGTGTTACATTAAGTTCAGCAATCAGATGAAAATGTTCCATTTTTATTTTGGAATTTTTTAAAATTATGGTACAGGAAACTAAAATGAATAGAACTAACAAAATTTCATTGATAAGAACATTTGTCTATTTTTCAAAAATAATTGTAAATATTGAATACGATTTCTATTTTTTAAAAAATAATATTTATATTACAAGAAATGTTGAACAATGAAATAACATACTCCAATAATGAATCCCAATTATCTTTCAAAATGTCCATGAATGCATAATCAAATTTTTCATTCCAATAAAAATGTGTAACTAGTTGTGATAATTGAATAGGAAGTTGTTGCACCACTAATTTTAAAAGAGATGGAAAATCATCTAAATCTATGGTAACTTTGGGATCATTAATTTCAAAAGTAGGCAAAAACTTAGATAAAATGTTAACACATTGAATTAGTTCAAAGTGTTGAGAACTATACATTATATGTAAGGGAATAGATTGAAAATCCATGCCACATCGAAACATAATGCATTTTGATATTTTATTCCAAATGTAAATTGGCCTTTGTAGATATTCAAGTATCTAAAATATTGTTGTGAAATTTCTGCACAACCTCCCATACTATCATTTAATGCCATATTTGTCACATATTGATGTTCATTTGTGACCATGTTTTAATGTAAATAAAACAAAAAACTTGGAATTCAATCTCGAATATGACATTGTTAAGCTTTTTATGTATTCAATAGTAAACATTGATTTAAATGTGCCATGTTAGTTTGCTTTAATTCAAAAGATGATGAATAATTATATAATAAATAAGATATAGAATCAAAAAGACGATTGCCTATTTCATATTTGTATGTTGAAACTTAATGAAGGCCATATGAATGCAATAAATGTTCAAATGATGAATCAACAAGATTTAATAAAGGTGTTTCCATTATTATGAACTTCAATTTAATGAAAATCTATGTAAACAAATCATGGTTCCACATAAACACATTCAAAAAATATTAAATTAATGATTCATTCAACATTATTTATTTTAAGTTTCCATTGAAAAGAATTAAACAAAAAAACATTGCATGCACTAAAAAAAAAATTCATTAAATTTTTTACTTATATTGAAAATTACTTGCTTTGAAAAATTGTTTGCATTGAAAAGTTGCTTTTGTTGAAAAAATTATTCACATTGAAAAACAACTTTCATTGAAAAAAAAATTCATTGAAAAAACCTGCTTCTATTTTTAAAATACTTTTCATTGAAAAAATCACTTTGATTGAAAAACTACTTTCATTGAAAAAATTGCTTCCATTGAAAAAACTTTTTCCATTGAAAAGATTGCTTCACATACAAAATGTTCCATTTAAAATTATTTTTGACACTTGATATAAATTGATGTATGAGAACTTTCCTTTTCTTCTACAAAAAAACTATGAAAATGATTATATAACTTTAAACCCTAAACCCTAAACCTTAATATCTAAAAGGGTTTTGGTCTAGAATATTGAATTTGATTCATCGAAATCAAGCTTGTGTTTCACATGACACTAGACATTATCATGAAAAATACTTACCAAAGAACATCTAAACCGTTGCTTTTCAAATTGGTTTCCACTTGTGGGGTAAATTGTTGCATGACTTTTTGAAAACTGACGAGGGTAGATTTGGTAGACAATCGAAATTTACCTTGAACGTGAATTGAAATGAGGAATTGAACTTGTTTTGGACAAAGCAAATCCAAGAATTCAAATTGTGTCATATGCACAATTGCTTTAAGCTAGTTGCCCTCAATAGTCAATAACATAGGTTCATCATTAGTTGCAATGAAACTCCAAAGAAAACCTAATTTTTGAACTATTGATTTTGAATGACAAATGTTACAATGAACATCACCAATTAGAGAAATGATGACATATGTTAATAACAATTTGCACATTTTTTTAAATGGAGGCGCAATAGGGCTAGCTATGGACAACATCCCAGTCACCTATAAACAAAAACATTATGTCAAAACAAAAAGGTAAATGAAAATGAACATAAACATAGGGAAAATGTGGAAGAAAGGTAGATCAATCATGAAAGAAATAAAACTATACATACACATACACATAACATGTAAACAAAAAGAATGAAATGCATAATAAAAGATGTAGTGGCAATGTAATAATTTAAAAAATTAATACCTAAAGAAAAACACAAGACAAGATAAATGATAATAACAACAAAAGAAATATCAAGAAAAGATCATTCAAGCACAAAAAAAAACATTATACCCCCTTCTTGCAAACCATATATCTCTTTCATTTCTTATTCACATTCCAAACATTTTATTGCATATTCTTTACCCAAAAAGGAATTCCACTAAACTATATAAAGACAATTTTTTCACTCTTAGTAGCAACATTGTACTCTATGTTTAGTATGCAATGGAACATATATTTTTGTTTTTAAATAATTTTAGTAAAAAAATTCATCTCAATGTAGTTTTATTTTCTATAGGTTATTCTAATAGAAGAATTATGTGGCCGCACAGTTTTTCCCTCCTCAAGGAGAGAAGAACCAAATGGTTTTTTATTTTATTTTATTTTATTTCACATTAAATTGGATGGTCACCCAATTTCCCTTCCTGCCCAAGCAAAATAGAAAACAAAAAATAAATAAATAAATAGACCCTAGACTACAAAGGACCTAATGGCCACCAAGATTTTTTTTTGTTTTGCTTGGAGACTTGGTGGCTACCATGTCATTTTGGGAGACCTAGCGGCCACTAAGTTACTTGGTGTTTTTTTTTTTTTTTTTTTTTTTTTTGCTTGGAGATTTGGAGGTCCCCATGTTGGTTTTTTTTTTTTTGTTCTTGTTTGGAGATCTAACAACCACTAGGTCATTTTTTCCCCCCTAATTATAGACCTAGTGAGCACTAAGTCTCATTTTTATTTTTTTCGTTTGAAAACCTAGTGACCATAAGGTTGTTTTCCTTTTTTTCCCACTTAGAGACCTTACGGCCAACATGTTGTTTTGGGAGACCTAATGGCTACCTGGTTGTTGTTTTTTTTTCACTCGGAGACTTAATGGCCATTAGGTTTTTTGTTTTTTTTAGTTGAAACATTATAACCGAAAAAAAGAGGGTCCATAAATCTAACAACACATGTACTCTCCTTTGTGGACCCTGGTGTCCATGCTCTCCAGATCGATCTCACCCCTACTGACACCTCAACACCCCCACAACTCGTCCATGTCTTCCTGATCTCTCTGACCCTCAACGATTCAAAGACCGACAGACACGACAACACAGTAATCCCACAACACACATCTCCTGTCCTATACTTCCACACTGATGCGATTCAAAAAGAAACTCTTGTATCTTATTCACAGAATATATACATCCCCGAAGGTACAAGCGTTGCCTTCCTACAAATTCACAAAAGAGAGGTCTGAAAGTTCCTAGGCTTCTCGCTTCTTCTCTATCTCTCTCCTCAATCCTTCTGTAACAGAAGCTCAATTATCCATCAGACGCAACGGAAGATCTCTAGCACAGCTAAGCTCCCTTCTACAGAACTCCCTTACTCCTTCTTTCTGCCTCGGCACTATGTTGCCAAAATCTCTATTCTGTTCCCCGAAAACAACCTTCCTGATCTTTCTTTCTTCAGAACTCCGTTCGTTTCTTCCAGAAGCTTCCCCATTCCTCTAGTGCTGTTCCATCCCACTCACCCAATCCGCCATTTCATAATTGTAGCATCGACCTAGATCACAACTCGGAGCCGCTATCCAGCCTCTATTCAATAGCAGCCATCATGCAAATCTCCCGACAAAACACCTCACACAAACTAAGCGGCACTTCCCATGCAAATGTAATGCAAAGGCAGTCGTCATAGACACAAAATGGCTCAATGATGTGCCAATTAACTTCCCTGATTAGTGGGCGCTCACAAGTTGGGGTAACGTAATTTCCCGTTACAACATTTTTTGTTTCGCTTGGAAACCTAGTGGCCACCAAGTCACTTCGAAAGCACTTGGGGGCCACTAGGTTTTTTTCTTTTCTTTTGCTTGGAGACTTGGCAACCACCAAGCCATTTCGAAACGACTTGGTGGCCACCAAGTTGTGTTTTTTTTTGCTTGGAAACCTAACGAGCATTAAGTTGTTTTGACACTAGACTACCAAGGACCACATGGTGGCCATAAGGCCTTTTTTTTCTTTCTTGGAGACTTAGTGGCCACCAAATCGTTTCGAATTAAATTGCTAGGGACCACCTAATGGCCACCATGTCATTTTGATTTAGGGACTAGCTTGTCCATCTATAAATGGTGAACAAATTTATACCTAAAAATGTATTACCTAGCCAAAAAAAATTAGTATGGGAAGGCAAGCTTGGGAGTAAGCTTGCATAGGTCCAAGATTGAATCTCAAAAAATTAAGCACACCTATGAAGACTAGGTATGTGAGTTACTTGTTCCCCATTTTGTTTTTCATATTTTGTTCAATTCTTTTTTGTTTTTCTATAATTGTCTTGCATCTTAGACTTGTGGTAGGGGGTTATGTGTCTATTTTTTTTGTTGGTTTTAGGTTTGCAAGTTGATTCTTGCTCTTCCAAGATGCATTGACATTCCAACATGCTATTGCCCTATATTAGAGTCAACAAACAATGGCCTTACATAAGCTACATACCTTCTTTAAGGACTTGGGTAGTTTGTGAAATTATTGTGAAGGTTTTGAGTTTTATTGTGACTAATTATGTCGTGAGCTAAAATTGAGGGCACTAGCTTTTTGGAGATGCCTTACACTACATCATTTATACCTATTGTGATCTTCGGTAAGACCTTGCATCTGTGACAATTCCTAATGGCTTAATAGACTTAAAAGTTTTTATTTTAATCAAAAATTGGGAAATGCTTGTTCATCACATGAAACAATAAATGTTGGATGTCCTAGACCTTTTCCTTGTTTTTTACATGTAGCTGGAAAAAAAAAAGGTCACTTGATATATTAAAATTAATGTTGGATCCCACATTTAAGTCCATGCGTTTTGTGAACATTTTTTCGATCATAAAAATGTAGTAGTTTTAGTTATCACATATGATGAAGAGGTGTTGTTGCCTTTACTAATGGAGGTTTACAATTCATCATTGCCACTTATTGAAGAACCTCAAGCATTTGAATCCCTAAATGGTGGTAGTCTTGGAAATTTGTTTCACATTGGTAACACAAGTACAAACACATGGACATATATTATTGGAAGAGATCTTTATGGCTACTATGAATATCTTCTTGATTGAAACATTTGCAAATGTGCCTTGATTTGGTGGCGGATCAAAAAACACAAGTTTCCAATGATTGTTAGCTTGGCAAAATAGATATTAGGCATCCCAACTATTTAGATTGAAATTGAGAAAATTTCTTTGATTACTCGCATTTTCATAGTACTTTGCAGTTGTTGCCAAGTTTAACAAAAAAATTCACAAGTTGATTTTTGTCAACAAGAATTGGCCTTTTGACCCATGCATTGAGTGCTCCAAGTTTTGTGATCTTCCATGTACATGTGAAGCAAAATTAGTTTTAATGGAAGAATTGGATGTTAAATTAAAACATGAAGTGGAACATGGCAAAATTATGCAAGAATAGTTTTTGGCATTGGTGTGATCATGTGATTGGTGATAGTATCAAATGGTTCTTGTGATGATTATGATGGATAGTCATCATGGGTTTATTGTATCCATTTTTTTCCATTGCATAAGGTTAAGCTTCTCATAAAGCAATTATGTTGAACAACATGTTTAGTTGACACAAATGATACTAGTTGTGGTGTTTTTTAATAAAAAAATGGATTGATGAAATGATGATAAATCCTAGGTTTTAGAACAATCCAAGTCTTATTGATATAAATATGATGATATTTTTTATTGTAAAAAACTTAGAGAATGGCATTGTGAAAGTTTGATCCACTTACCTTTTTAAAAAATAATGAAGCAAACTTGAAATATGTATTGCATTTGTGTTTTCAAAATATGCTAATAGATTATTATTATTATTATTTTAAAATTAATCTAATTTCTTATGTTTAGGTGTTGGCAGTTGGTAGATGTAGATATTTTGGTAGTTTGAAATCCATATCAAGGTTATATAAAAATAAAAATAAAACAAAGGTTCAATCAAAGAACCCCTAAAGAACCTGCATTGATATTTGTTAAAAAACCAAAAAACTTTAAAATATGGGTGATATATGTACAAGGGGTTTTGCCAAATAACCATGGCACATACATGGTTGCAATAATTTCCAAACCCCCAACTTGATGTCCTATTTACCCTATTGAAGTATTTTCAAACCTAGATCTGGGCAATTCTTAAAATTGAAAATAACCAAGTTCAAAATGGTTTAATTTTAAAATATTTAGTTTTTTGGAAATTGGGTTCAATTATTATCTTAAAAGAAATATATGCCTCACACTAGTTTAATACACATGATCACATCATATAAAAATCATATTTTTAGTCCATTTCAGATTTTATACATTTCATTTTTGTTTCATAACCAATAATTTATAATCCAACAAATTGTCGTAAGATTTAATCACCTTTAATGTGCTTTCAAGTTCATATAAATAGGTCAAAAGTAATCAATTTATATTGTACAATGACCATGTGATGTGTTAAACATGTTATATTGCAAGATCATAGGAATTTTTGTCAATTTAAATTTCTTGTTATGTTTTTATTGTTCCATTTCTGTATCAAGAATTGATTGAAGATTGAACTTGCAATGGCCAATAATAATATTTTCAAATTGTAAGCTATTAACAAGTGTTGTTTAATCCCAAAATCTCATATGTCTAAGCTATAATGGAAATTATATTGGTCACAAATTTTGTTCGTCATTCTTGTAGCAAAGCAAATTGCTAATAGGCATTGAGGCAACTAATCTTGGATGTTTTGATTCATTATGCAAGTGATCCACCTTTCAAAGAACAATCTCGATTTCCATTCCCACTCCAAGTTTTTTTAAACTAAAAATTTAAATCAATATAAATATTGAAATTGCATGCAAACAACCAATTATAATAAAATATAGGGTAGTTCAAATATGTGCATATTATAAAATTAACTAATAGTAGGGCACAAAAAGATAATATTCCTTCACTTAATGCTTCCCCAAAAAATTCTTGTTTGGCACAAGTAGTTTCAAATTTTAGCATTTAGTGTCACCTTTGGGAGTTGCCTTTATCCTTAAGTGCAAACACATGTAAACTTTCAAAGACATGGCCTCATCAATTTAAAATTGTGCTTCAAAACAAAAACAAAATGCATAATTTGAACAACATGTATATTTCATAACAACAAACTATAATTCCTTTAGGAATATGATTTCCTTAAATACCATGATATTTGCTAAAATTAACAAGAATCATTGAAAAACTCACAATCTTTAAAAGCCAAAACCAATGATCACAAAATTCTTTCAATATTTTTTTTATGAAAATTTTGTACGTTACCTTTTCCAAAAACCTAAATATTTTTTTCTTTCTCTTTCAAATGAAACTCGACGTTGAATAACCTTAAACCACAAACACAACATCCCCCCCAAAGAAAATATCAAACTCACTTTAGATTTATGTTGTTACTTACACCTTTTTGTTTCTCAACCAACAAAACATAACAGAATTTGTAGAGAAACAATGAAGACACCCATAATTCACATGCAACAACGAATACTTGTTCCTCTTTCTCTTCTCCCAACTCCTTTGAGATCCCCTTGTGCAAATCCATAGGCTTGTTGCAAAATCACAAAACCTTTCCTTATTGTTCTTTTTTCCCTTCTTCTTCTTTTGACACCATTGGAAACATAATCGTTGTAGGGCCATCCAAGATAACCCACAAAGGTTGGTCCAATGTATAACCTTCTATTCTTCAACGATGCAAAAACATCCCCTTCATGATTTGTGCATCTTGTCCTAATGCATGTTGTTTTTTTTCAAATCATCTACCATGAGATACCTTAACACCTTGAATAACTATTGATAACAACTAAGGTGATGTGTCTCACCACATGCAAGTGACTAAAGCAACGTGACCTCACCACTTGCCAATAATTACAATGAAATCACATTAAAGAATGGTTTGGAAAAATGTAAGCAACATGGCAATATTTTTGGATAACATTCAAGACCTTTTCTTCATCAACAATAGAAGATCAACAAAAACATATCTTGTTCATAGTAAAAGGTGTCTTGTTGAAAAACACCTTACGGTTCTAGCAAGCTTTTGGCACCTTTGTGGGCCTTCATGTATGAGAGGTACCAATTAGATTATGAACTTTATAATAGTGCTTCCATAGGTGAAAGGTATGGGTCAAATTATGAACTCCATAATAGTGCCTCCATAGATGAAAGGTATGGGCCAATTTTGAACTCCGTATTAACAACATATAGATGTTGAGAGGTTGGGGTTAACTCATGAAATCCATAATGGTGTTTTCATAGATGAAAGGTTGGGGATGATTTAGGAACTCCATACGATTAGTGCTTTTGCACACATTGAGAGTCCTCATCAAATCATAGATGAAATACTTGGCCTGAACATTTAAGTTAATTTTGAATATTCTCAACACTTGAGCTAGTTATCACACATAACTAATAATACAAGAACACCATGAAGATTACAACTTATCAAACATGAAAAAATTATGTGGTTCACCCAACTAGCCATGGGGATTATACCAAAGGTATTTGAGACATAAAAAAATGTCTTAAAACAACTAAATACATGATATAACTTGGGAGCTTTTGTCCAATGGCGTGCTACCACATTAACAATAAAAGGTAATGGACTATGTAATTGGTGAGTGCAGCCTAATTACTTGAAAACAATGAACCATGGGAATGCTGAATTTGTTGTTTTAAGTGACTGAACTATTCGAGCCAATATTTAAGACATAACTGGTGATTTGATGAACGAGATTTCACCTACCCGTAATTGGTGACTATTTCGATGTTTGAGATGAATGTTGTTGTTATTGTCCACATAAATTGTTGCAACCTTAGCCTTGGGTTCGTGACCAAGGTAAGGGCTTGTAAAGGTGCGGGCCACAAGGGAAAGCCCGAAAGTCACATCTCATGCTCCCGGGAATGTAGGAGAGTGTGAGGGAATGAACCTCCACACTCCCAAGTGAACTTTCATTTTGGGAGTTGGAGTTTCGATGGACTCTTGAATTTTTAAAAAGCGACTTCAGTGGTTTAAACTCATTAGATTGAAAAGTTTTTATATCATTGGAAAGCTCTTGGAACGTAGATGTTAAAAATGGGCTCACATAACCCATTTGGATACTTAAAACACAAGCTATGGCCAAAAGAAGGGTCGGGAGTCAAATTGCCAATTTGTTTCCCGACCACTAAAAGTTAGGAATTTCTTTGATTTCTTTATGTTCACATGGTGTGTCACATATTGTTGGAAAGCTCTTAATGATGGTTATAACTTTGCTTCAGACCTCACCTCAATTGGAGATCTACACACATAGTTATGCGCTTCCAAAATCCCAATTTTGGGACATCAACTTGGGAGTTTTAAAACAAAATGACATTTGAGTGCTGACCTTGTGGCCAAGCACAAAGAACACTATAAGGGGGAAGGTGGTAGCTTCCCCCAAGTCCGGGTTGTGGTGAGTTTTGTAAATTTATGTTTGTTCACGATTTGTCTCTGCACCAAAAATGTTCCAACTTTACATTAACCAATTTGTTGTTTGGTTTATGTACGTACATGTGAATAATTGAACTACTTATCACTCGTCCTAGTCTCATCCTAAAGTCCAACACCTCCCTCTACCCCGAAGTGCTACAAGCACCCTTTAACTTTTTCTTTTTCCGTTATCTTCACATTTGGAGTCGCAATTGAATCCATCTACGAGATTGAGTGTCATAACCCCTTCAGCCCATTTTTGACCCAATATGCATTAAATACGGGTTGTAACATGAGACCTTTCCACCAATGGGGTGACACCAGGCTGCCAATTTCTAGGGAGGAACTGGGTATGAATTAAAGAATGAACAGTGCGTTGGTGGATGAGAAGCCTCGTCATGAATGTTTTACATCCAGCCGAGAGGGTGGCGTTGGCATCCCCATGGATGTATTGCATCCGAAAGGATGGTGCGGTAGTATCCCGTCTGCTGCGTCACACGCTTTTGTCTGGTCTTGGCGCTCTTGGATCGTCGTCTTCAGGATTTTTGCCGTCCAGAAAATCCATTCTTCATTGCGGTGGCCCTTCCGATTTGCCTTCAGGTAGCCAAAGTTTGCACATCGATCTCGCCGCAAGTAGATTCCGTCACCCAATTTCTTCAATTCCAGGAGTTACAGAATTAAATGTCTTTCAGTTGCTTGCGTTCTTCATAAATTGTAAGTAAGTAGTTGGTGGCCTTTTCTTTTTTCCAATTTCGCTTCGATTTGCTGGTTTTGTTTATGAGCTTCTTCCGAATGAAAATTGGAAAAAAGAAAATAGCACAAGTGATCTCAGGTCTTTCGAGTTTTGTGATTCCTACTCAGGGCTGTTGTTGACGGGGATTTTCTTTTTCGTCAAGCCTGGGAACTGCCTGCAAGAGAGCCATAATTCCAATCGGCCCTAGTGCGGGAGAAGAGGATACAGAGGGGCGGCGGCACCATGTTCCCCTTGAGTTTTTGGAAGCCGAAGGAGGAGCAGCCGAACACTCTTTCAACACTCCATAAACTCGATGAGGTTTTCTGACACGTCCCGAGGCTTCCTGGCTCTCACTTCCTGTAACATTATTGCATTTTGATGTTTCAGTTTTGTTCGTTCTCATGTGAATAGCGCGCAATGAGGGTTTCAGTTTCCTGAAACGATTTCTCATCTTTGAACGATGGCAAGTTGTGTGCAGACTTTGGAAATGTTGGAGAAGAAGGAGAAAGTGTTGCAGAGGAAAATAGCCACAGAAATAGAGAAGGCTCGGGATTTTACGAGAGCAAAGAATAAGAGAGGTATGAGTTTATTGCTTGTCAACGGAAGTTAGGGGACATGGCAGGCTTCTTTTAATCTCCGCACGGTGCGGGTCTGGTGTTACGAGATTAATGGCAAAGAGCTGTAGTGTCTTTTACTTTTTTTTGTCCTGTTCTCTGAGCAGCTGCAATCCAGTGCTTGAAGAGGAAGAAGCTATATGAAGTACAAGTGGAGCAGCTTGGAAACTTCCAACTGCGAATCCATGATCAGGTTGATTCTTCACCTAACATACTTACTGCTCTTTCAAGTTTTCTGATTCCTATGCAATGAACCCAGCAGTTATTGCACAATGGTGGTCCAACTGTGGGTTTGATCATCGGTAGGTGTTTCCACTACAGTCTTTTTTTCGGTTTGGAACTGAACTTTACCTTTGTGCTTGCACTTATGTTGAAGGAAGGCAAAAGTTGGCAGACATGATTGCTTTGACTCAGAATTGTATGCTCTGTCACTTTGTAGATGATTATGCTGGAAGGTGCCAAAGCCACGACAGAGACAGTGGATGCACTTCGCAGTGGTGCTGCAGCTATGAAAGCCATTCACAAAGCCACGTAAGCCTATTCCTCAGTTCCCTTTTCTGAATTCTAATCATGTACCTGTCTGTGTGTTCTTTGTCTTTTGTTGACTGTTAGAAGAAGATAACATCATGCTGGATGTGGATTCAAACATCATGTAAACTAGCAAAATTTAAAGGTAATGGTGTAATATATTTTGGGCAACATTCACAAAGTTAGGGACTCCCCCTTTTGTTGATGTATTTTCTTGAATTTGGTCATAACTGACACAATACTCACATCCTATGTTTGAGCGTGGATTTTTCTCTGCAATCTCATTGATGGGTACATTAGCAAATTTGAGAGGGGTTGAAGAGATATGAGCTTGAAATCACATGACCTTTTTTTCATGAAGTAGGAGTGGGAGTACTACTACACATGAGAGCCAATCCTCATTTTACACAGCTGAACTGTCTTTTGTGGTCTGCAGAAATATAGATGATGTGGATAAGACAATGGATGAGATCAATGAGCAGACAGAGAACATGAAGCAGATCCAGGAGGCATTGTCCACCCCCATTGGTGCAGCTGCTGATATAGATGAGGTCTTTGCACTGTCCCCTGCTTGCTCATCTCCTAAGGCTTTTCATTGTGTGAGCTAGTTTGATCCACTTTTAAAAGTTGGGTTGCTATCATATGTACTAGGTGTAGTGAAAAGTTCTGGATAAGTTGGATCTGTGAAATATTACATTTTTGTCTTACCAAGGGTTTTAATGGACAGCTTGGTGTGTAGTTTTTGTGTTGCATCTGACTTTCACAGTGTGGCAATGCAGGATGAGCTGGAAGCTGAGCTGGAGGATCTTGAACAGGCAGAACTTGAAGAGCAGCTGCTTCAGCCATCTACTACTCAGCTCCCACCTGTTCCTGCACACAGTCGACCTACTCAACTTCCTCCACAGAGAGCACCTCAGAAGTCTGCAGAGGATGATGAGATTGCAGCTCTTCAAGCTGAGATGGCATTGTAGTAGGACATTCCGACTCATCTCACATTCTCAAGTAAACATCTGTTGACTGTCAGGATCAGCAACCCAGGTGTGGACAAAAGCAGGCTAAGTTAGAAATGGAACTTGCTTGGATTGCTTTGAAATTGCATATGGATATGGAGGGTATGTCCTCTTTTGTTCATTGTGTCAAATTTGGAGGATGAATCAACCCATCTCTTGACAGCTCCTAAGAGACAGAAGTGGAACATTTAAAGCCTTTCTATTGTACTATAGTGTAATGACTATTTCAGTGCTTGGCATGATCTGGTACTCCACCATTCAGTGAGCAGATTGATGTACGTTAATGGAGTGTTTCAAATCACTTGCAGTTTTATCTACATCTTTATGCTTATGTCCCACTGAAGTGAGGATTTCTTTCAGCTTTAGAAAGAAAGATTGTGATTATGAATAAAAGTATCATACTATATTGCTTCAATCTTGAATTATTCTGGTGAATATAGGCTGACAATTAGTAGGTTTCTGGGGGTAAGGAAGGACTGAAATAAGATCCAGAAATCAAGGACCTTGTGTCTTTGTGGTGTTTTGTGGCATGTGAACTTAGATACCATTTGCTTAGGATACTGCAATTTGGCACTCTTTACTGGAATCTGGAAACAGTTTTTGAGCAATGTGATTGAGTGAACAAAGTCCATTACAATCCTCAGTTCAGGGATCAGATTATTTGGTAGCTGCATGTCTATACTAGAAATGTGACTGTTTTTGGCATGCAGGTGTGTTGAGAGGAGTTTCAGCCAATGAAGCAGCATCCATGTGGTAAGTACTCTGTCAACAAGAGCTTTCAATTTATGTCTTTTGTTAAGCTTTTTCTTAAGTCCTCTATGTTTATGTACTGTTTGAGAGATGAATAGATTTTCTAAAGGTTCAATTTTTAGTGTTTGAGGAAGTAGTTAATACTTCAGATTCTCTTCTACATGTTAGTGCATTCTTGTTTCATTGTTTGCCACGTCCAAGAGATAGATTACTCTGCTTTAGCATTCATTTCCTTTCCTGCAGCTGTACAGTTTTTGTTCGAAATGTTGCCCCTGCTGCAGTATGGACACTTCTACTGCAGATATTATAATCATGCTGTAGATTGGGATCTCCATTCCTTTGAATATCATTTTCCTGGATGAAGTTTGCTTTCAGTTGACTCATTTGATTCTCTGCGGTAATTTTTGATGCCAAGGGTGACAGGCATTCCAGGCACATTGTTTGACCGTCTTCTCAAGTGCCGCCAATGGTGTCAAATCTGATGCTGATCTGCATCTGACCTCCAAGTTGCCCCTCCTTTCCATATACTCATTGCCATAGCATATATGGTTTTTGATGTTGGAAGTTTAGGTTGAGACTGATAATGCTTGAGAATTGGAGTAGTGTTGGTACTCTGTGGAAGGTGTTGATTTCATCTTTCTGGGCTGCATCTTTCCTGCATCTGGATTGACAAGCCTCCCTGATTAGGCCTGTTGCTGATTATATAGGTTCTTTCAGCTGCGAATTAACCTGCATATTAACCTGCATTGGGTGGTTATCTATTTTCATATAACCAGTGGTTCTACATTTATAGAGGAAATGAAAGAATTGGCCAATTTTTTTTAAAAAAAAACATTATTCACTTCTCATGTGGGAAAATAGACAGTTACCAAATGGACAATTTTGCACTGAGTAATAGTTTTAAATTAAATTTAAATTCTGTTTTTTTGTAGAATTATTTTAATGTCCTTAACAAGTTTTTTTAAGTTTTAAACTTTTAACCCAACAAGATTAAAACCAAATCAAAATCTATATCATATACAAGTCAGAGTTTCATAACTTTTTTATTTAACTAATTATAAGCATCCAAAATTTGTTGTTGCTCAAAAGAACCTCCAAACTTTCTCTAATTCAACTTCTCAAATTGCTTCATACATGACTCTTTCTTCTAAAGAATTTAGGGATTTGCAGCAAACTCCAAGATCATGAGACAAACTTTAAGTTTTAGCCCTAGTTAGTGCTTCCATTCATTGCTCTTTCGGGATTCAAAATGATGTTAGAAATTGATAAATATGAGATTTTTTGAAACTTGTTATTTTCAGTCTACTGTTGTATATAGCTTCTCTTTTGAGGCTTTAATTATTGTAAAGTTGCAATTGGTCATAGCATTATCTTCTTGCATTCAATTTGGGATTTGAACGACATTCTTTTCTCATTTAAATGTTGTGTTACAATTATAAATTTTAGAGAAATGAACACAAAAGAAGCATTCTTTCGAACAATAGTGGTGGCATAGTGATTTACGTTAGTTTCTTTGTGTCTAGTTGTTTGGGTTCCGTGCTTGAAGATGGAGTATTGCAAGTTCTTCCAATTTGTGTTAGGCAAAGGGCTTCTATTTTCTAAACTGGAGGTCTAAGTTACTTTAAGAAAACTCAATATCCAACAACACCACATGGTTGACCACATTGTCATATGGTTTTATTCATGTTTTTTCAATTGATTGTGGCAGCCAACTATGGGTGTAAATAACGTATTTCATTTTGAAGCAACAACATTGGAGATTTATGAGGCATATGTTGAAGACTTCATTGGATCTACTCTACAAGGCTTCACTTTTTGCCTCTTTGAATTGATATTTTCATTGAACTCTTATGTGTAACTTATGCCCAATAGTTCAAGCACACTTGCAAAGGTGTTCATCTTGATTGGACAATGGGACAATTTAGCAATATCCATCCTAGTTTATTTTAACTTGTTTCATTTTTTTGTTTCCCTCAAAGAATGGTGTTTGCCTATGGACAAACAAGCATTGGCAAGATATTCAAAACATGTTAAGGCCATCCTTTGAGCTTGGCATCATTCTCTTGGTTGTTTACAAAGTTGTAAGAACATCCAAGCAATTCTCCCCTTTCCTTCATCTTAGTTGTTTTAGGTTTGTGATGATGCGAAGTAGCAAGGGGGTAGTAATTCCTTTTGGTAGTCCTCTTATTTTCATCATGTTTGTTGTGAACTATAAGGCAATTCATGGATTGGGCAAGAAGGAGGAAGGGGGGGAGGGAGGGGTAAGGGGGGTGGTTGGGCAAGGTCTCCTTGCATTGGTCTTTACAATGTTCGTCATGTTACAAGGTAGCAAGGGTGGGAGCTAGTGTCTCCTTGTGTTGGTCCTCTTCATGTTCTTCATATTTGTTCTTGCCATCTTGCAAGGTTGGGTGGTGCTTCTTCTCATTGGTCCTTTTGTGTTCATCATGTTGTAGAAGGAGGGGAGGACACAAATATGGCTTAGGTGGGGTTGATCATTTGTATATATATAGTTTCAAAGATTAGAAATGATGATGATGATGTTACATTGATTAAAACTAATGCATAATTATTTATGCAAAACACCTTAACTTGCATGGGACCTTAAACATTAGAAACACCATTACATCAAAACATGGTTTTTATGATTAAAATTTTTTGCACTACTATCCAAACTTAATCATAGTAATAAATGGCAAACTTCTAAGCCATTTTGCAATTTTAGTCACAAATATGATTATGTGACAATCATTACAAACTACATGACTAGTAGTCATTTCAAAATCAATATAATTACATCATACACTTTGCATCCCACAATTTGGTAATGGAAATCATGTAAAAAAGATTCTCAAATTTTCATAGTTTTTACACACAAATATTGTACATCTAAAACATGAACATGAAATATTTGTAAATAAAATGAAAACAAATTATCCAACATGGATGAAAAGATGTTAGATGAAAGATAAAAATAAAATGAGCCCCTCCAGGACATAACCACTACTTAATTTTCATTGCAGTAAATGGTTATTTAAGTTAATATTGAAAATTTTGGATGAACTTGTACAACAATATTTGTGATGTATTGTGAGAACATTTCACAAAAATTGAAATGAATTTGATATGGAAGATTTAAAAACACTTTAAAACAATGTAACCACTATTTTTGTTGCTCAACAAACATTTTAAAAATCTTGAAATGATTTTTAAATAACAATTTCATGAAAATAAATTTATGTAAAACTTTACATTTAAATATAATCTAACTTTTTTGGAGACATAAGAATTTTAAAAGTTTATTTTTTTATTTCTAAATCATTATTTTAGGCATATTTTGCAAAATATTCCGATATTAAACATTGCTAAACATTTAATCCTTGTCTTGGATAGGCTCATATTACCTTACTTTTACCTTGAAAATCTTTCATCATATTTGTATGTGCATAATATATGTTTAAATGCATAACATTCATGTGAAAAATTTACAAACTTATGAAGATTTACAAATGTCACATGTGTTTCATTACCAAATCATGCACAATGCAAAGTTTGTGATGTAGGCTACTTCAGTAAGTAAATAGTTAAGCTAGGAAAGTAATATAATAACTTACGTAACCTACTTACTTAACCTATGGATGGTTGTAAGCTATAAGGGATGATTTTTAACAATTGAAAAGTCCATTTTGGACACAATTTAACGATAAAGAGATGTGTTATGAGAATACCATCCTTTTCCCATGACAATTGAGTCACCCAATTTATTTATTTTAAAAAAAATATTCATTTAAATATTCTATACATCACAAAGAAAATAATAATGAAAAATTCCATTAAAATATTCTAATTTTTTTCCTAAAGGAAATTTGAAAATCAAGTCATTTTGAGGCCATTCTATAGTCCATTTAAGTACCATTTTTATTGCCAATGTCACTTTAAATCAAAATTTTAGCAAGCTAGTCCTCCACAACAATTTTAAATGAAAATTCTCAATTAACAATAATGAAAATCAAAGTCCATTTGAACATTATATCTGTATTGTGACAAAACTACATGAATTGTTCTAAGCCCATCATGTGGTCAATGTAAAGAATTTGATTGTGATCCAACTTGGGCTTAGTAGCATAACAATATTCCTCATAGAAGTGAGTAACATTTTACAATCTTATTAAACAAACATTAAGGACCATTTTAATCAATGTGAACAACATATTAAAAAAACACCATGTGAAAACAAATTAGGCACACAATAGCTTGCAACTATCCCTACTTACTTAACCTATGTACTTACCTATTTATCTAACTTAGTTACTTACCTACTAATAGGTTAAACAAGTTATGTAAGTAGTTAGCTAGGCTATGTAATTAGGTAGGTAGTGAAGTTGGTCAATAGGTTATTTAGGTAACCTAGGTAGCTAAGCTAGGCTACCTAAGTAGGTTAAAAACCATAATAATATGACGACAAAACATATTATTATTTTTGTGAAATGTGTGGTGCAATGGTTAAGGATTTCTAGTCCTTCAATGTGAAGGTAAGAGGTTCAAGTCTTCATATTTCTAACCTACAATGTGTGTATACGCCTACGTAGGCTAATTACATGACCTAGACATGTTAAGTTACCTAGCCTAGCCTAGAGGTTTTTAAAGTTAACTTACAAAGGGGTATCTTTTAGCTTGTAGACATCTCAATACATTGTTTATATACCTTCTAGAAAGGAATAACAAATTTTACATTTAAAAAAAAAAAAACTTAAATTAATACATGTTTTGTTCATGTGAGAATTTGGACTTATTGCATCATGGAAGCTCGTCCATTTCCTTTGGTCTTTAATGTCTTATTTGATGCACATGACATTGACCTTCCTAACACTCCTAATGTCAATTTTGGCACCACTTGTCATGCCTATTGTTTGTTCATCACCCAACTACCATTCTTCTTAGCATCCACCCTAGCACACCATATCATCCCTTGTTGGTTATTTGTTGCATGAACAAATAAATTAATCAAGATAAAAATTATGTCAACAGCTTTCAATGTGGTGCCCTTGTCATTCATCCTTTGTGTTGGGAAAAAAATGTCATGAGCTACTACCTTGCCACCTTTTATCCATCATCTATAATATCAAAATTTCAAAAACAAACTCATATCTGTTTAGTTATTCTCCACCATTCCTTTTCATCAATCAATTATTCCCTAGCATTAACATTTTGTTCCCCATAATCAACCTATTGTTGTTTTCCATTTTTTATCATCAACCCATCATCCATCATCATTCCCCATCACATGCTTAAAGCACCATTCCCAATCCGTAATTTACAATTCCCCATTATCAACCCATATTCCTTGATTATTATTTGTTGTCACTTGTTGTGACTTATAACATCATTATTCCTTTTTGTCATTTTCCAAATTTTGTATTATCACCTTGCCATTCTCCATGTTCTCTTGTTGTCCCTTGTCATTTTCCAAAATGTCCTCATCAATATCTATACATTGTCTTAATATCATCCAAGCAAAAACAAGGAGTCCCTTGAACCAAAATGTTCCATTTTAATCCAATTTTTCCACTAGGAGAATATATTGTAATATATTGATGTACATATTCTAAAAGTTTGAAATTCAAAGAATTAAAAACCCAAAAGGACTTTATAAGTAGTTGCAACCACTATTTTTACAATGTAAAAGGTATATCTAGGTATTTTTAGGAAATTTTAATATTTGCCTACTTTGGGGGAGGGGGGGCGGGGGGGGGGGGGAGTTTTTTAATATAAAATTTAAAAAATATAATAAATGACATTAAAAAAATAAATTAGAAGATTTTTCTTAAAAACTGTCAAAAATATTCTTGAAAAAAAGTAGTGGCCTAAAGGGGTGAGTGGCGCTCATGATTGAATGCATGCATCCATGTAGACCCATGCCAAATGAAGATATTGTAGACCTCATTCCCATTCAAAATGAATATTCATGAAAAATAATTTTGAAGATATTGCATCCATTTTCATACAAAAAATGAAGTATTGCAATGCCACTTTTAATGAAAATTTTGGTGTGTAAGAAAATTATATATATATTGCATTCTCACTATCATTGGCGATTATGATTTGTAAAAAAATGAAAGTATTACCAAAACCTTACCCCTAAATATTTCAACTTGATCCTTCACATGTAAATTAACATGATATGTGTTTCTAACAAAATGAAGTTATTCCAAAACTTTCGACATATTTGAGTTAAGGTACATTTTATGGACCTTGTTGACAATATGGGGAATAATTCAAAGGCAAGTCTTGGACAAGATAATACCAAGTTATTACTGTTGTGACAATTTCATCTTTTAATGACAACATTGTGTAAGTGGTGAATCGATAAGTAGATGCAAATGTCTAAAGATTGTTAGGTACAATATAAAAGTTAAATTTTTAATATAAAAAACATAACAAGAACTATGTTCACCATGTTGGGTAGTTGTGGGTTGGGAGCCCAATGAACAAAAAAACTTCCTATCTAACCACCATCCATCCAAATGGTTTGATGGTGGGTGTTCTTTCATTATGGCCCTAAATGATTCCAAGGTATTAATTGTGAGTTGATGGAGGGTAGGGTTGTGATCCCCACATCCTAAAATATATCTTACAACTAGCTTTTTTTACTAAATTGTTTTGCAAAAATATATATATTAAAAATGAATAATTTGGTAATGAAATGATTTTGGAAGGTTTCTATTGTTGGAAATGAGAAATAATAATAAAGATCATTATTTTTATAATGCATCAAATCAATGAATTTAGAAACTTGATAAAAAAAATTTGAACTTGATATCATATATATATATGGCTAAATCTTCCTAAGGATGATCACAACTTAGGCTATTAAAAAACTTCCTTAGAAAAACAATTCCTAGGACATAATAATAATTTTCGAATATAATGGGGCATTTTAGTCCAACCTAGATTATAATGGGAAAATGTTGACATGACAATGTGGATGATGGGGGATGGTGCTAGGTGAAGTGACAATTGGGATAGTGGCAAGGTTAGTGATAAGATGGGGATAAATTACAAAGAATTTTCATATTAATAATTGGTTTTCCAAGTATGAATGATACATGTGATTGCAAATTCCTCTAATCATTTTAATCTTTAAACAAGTCACATAAAATTTTAATCACAAAAAAAAATGTGGCAACAAGTCAAAATGGCAATCAAATTGACGCACAACCTATAGCCACTTTTCATCCAATTGACATCTAGCTTACATTGCAAGATCAATTACGACTGGTTTTATGACTAAAAATTGTAATGACATTTGTTTACATGGCATGATCATTTGTGATCAATTTTACAACTAAAATATGGAAATGTGGGGAGTTTTTTTACCACTAAAATGTTGACATGTGACAAGTTCCAAGTTGAACAAATGACATTACAAAGTTTACCTAGGTTGGCTTAAGCTAGGCCACCTAGCCTAGGGTGCCTACTAGGTTGGGTGGTCTATCCTTGGTTAAAACATGGGCTAAACTAAAGCCTAGGGGGCTTAGGTTAGAAACCTTGACCTATATTAGGAACCTAAATTATCTAGACTAAATTAGGATAAATGGGTTGTAATAATAAATATTTGATCCCTTCACCTCCACATTGAAAAGTAAGTGGTTACCATTGCACCAACTTCATTTTATATAATATGAAATGGATCTACATTTTGATAAACATTTTTTCAAACCTAAGTGATGTATTCAATCTACCCTAGGCTATGTAAGTTACTTAGGGTATCTAAGGCCTATCTAGGGGTTCCTTAAGGTACCTAAGAACTATCAAGGGTACCTAAGCCTACCTAGGGTTACCAAGGGGTTGCTTAGGCTACCTAAGGTATCTAGGGGCTACCTAGGCTAACTAAATTACTTAAAAGACTACCTAAGGTATCTAGGGGCTACCTAGGCTAAATAAATTACTTAAAGACTACCTAAGGTATCTAGGGGCTACCTAGGCTAAATAAATTACTTAAAGACTACCAGGGGATTGTTGGGCTATCTAGGGGTTACCAAGGGGTTGTCTAGTTTCCTTAAGGTACATAGGGGCTTACCTAGGGGCTACCTAGGCTAAATAAATTACTTAAAGACTACCTAGGGATTGTTGGGCTACCTAGGGGTTAACAAGGGGTTGTCTAGTCTCCCTAGGGTACATAGGGGCTTACCTAGGGGCTACCTAGGCTATTTAGAGTACCTAAAGGTACCTTAGGGTTACCTAGGGGCTACCTAGGTTACTTAGGGTATTTAAAAGTTACCTAGACTATTTAGGGTACCTAAAGGTTCCTTAATGTTACCTAGGGGCTACCTAGGTTACTTAGGTTACTTAAAAGTTATTTAGACAAATTAGGGCACCTCGGGGCGCAAAGGTTGTCGATGCTATCTAAGGTACCAATGGGCCTAACTAGGGGTTGCTTAAACTAGTTGAGGGCTACCTAAACTAATTAGGGCACCTAGGGGCTTAATTACGGCCTATTTAAAAGTTGATTGGCTACTTAAGGGCTACCTAAGTTTCCCAACACTTTTACAAAACATGGTTTTTATGTTAGTCTAGTTGTGATTAAATTGATTATAGAGTTAAGATTATTAATGAAATGATTAATCGTGTCTAATTTGAGTAACATCAAAACTAGGTATGTTTGGTATGACTAAATGTTTTAAAATATCTAATCAAATTAGACATTACATTATACATGTGGCAAATTTGGCACCTATTTGGAATTATCTGGTTTGACTAGTATGATTAATGAGATTGAAATTAGTCATCCAATATGACACCTTGTAATCATAGTGCTACTTTTGATGATGCAATAACATTGAATTTTTAAAAATGTATATAACTATTTAAAAAAACCTTAATTACTAAAAAATTGAAAATATAGTATGGTTTTCATGTTTAATTGTTATTTACAATAGTCATATTATTAAATAAAGGTTTTTTTTTTGAAAATCTCACATTAAGACCTCCTAAACCATGGCACCTTTTATCATGCTTTTAATACCAATGGGTATTTTTATTAAAATCGGGGCAATTGGGGCATGCTCTTGATATTTTTGGAAAGCTTTCAATGATCAATAGGAAGTGTAAAATCTTGAATAATTGTTGTCCGCAAAAGTTAAATAATAAATGAAAATCAAGTTTTTAATGAAAATGAAAATTGGAGATCAAACTTAGGCTAAAATTCTTGAGTATGTTCTTGGTGTTGTTGGAAAGCCCTCAATGATTAGATTTTTCTAGTGGTAGTTTCATAAATTCTGGATTTAAGGTGCAAGAGATATTAAATTTTTAATAATTTTATATCTAAAAACTGAATAACAAATGAAAAAATCAAATTTTAGTTAAAACGAAATTCTAATTTCAATCTTATGCTAAATATTTGCGATAAACTCTTGTTGTTTTTGGTAATCTCTCAATGAGTAGGATTTAATGGAGGTGGTTTTGTAATTTTTAGATTAAGGTCTACAAAATGTTGAATTTTGAGTCATTTATGTTTGTCATTAGAAATTTACTAACAAATAAAATCTCAATTTTTAGTGATAATGAAAGTTGGATTTCAAACTTTGGCTAAAAGAGTTTGGGCACACACTTGGTGTTGTTGGAATGACCTCAATGAATATGATGTAACGGATATGGTTTAGACTTAAAATGTACGGAATATTGAGTTTTGATAAAAAAAACTTGCACTTGAAATTCAATAACAAATGATTTTTTAGGCATAAGTATAGAGTAATAATAATGACCCATCACAAAATTGTTATACATTCAATCTTTTTAGTTGAATGATAAATAACAAGATATTTCTTCATTATTACACATTAATTTAAAAAATTACGTTGTAAAAGTAGGTTTCAAGGAGACTTTTTAAAATGCAAATAGTTTTAAAAACTTACTTTCTGCATTGTAAGATTTGATTCAAGTATTTGTCAAGTATATTATACCAAAGAGAAAATAGATTTGGTTTTTGGTCATGCCCTTGAAAATACAATGAGCTTTATGTTATAACTTCATACATGTATATTTCATTAAAATTTTTAATGAAAAAGTAGGTTTGAACACCATATTGACCAGTTAATTTCAAACATACTAATTCCCTACTTGTATTATTCCAAACTTTTTGAAATTTTGTAATTGATTCACAACAAATTCAATTGAGGGCTCAATAGTTTCAAAATCAAATTTAAGTAAAATTTGAATCTACTTTCTTATATTTTTGTGAAAAACTAACTCTTTTTAAACTTGATATTTTTTCTTCAACTTTTTTTGTATATTTTACCATGCTTTAACCGATTAAAGACAATTTCAATCTATTTCATTAGTAGAAAATTTGACATTTGAAAATTTGAAAAATACTAAATTGTATGTCATTATGAGATTAAAAATTTCAAAATAAAATATCATATTTGAATTTCTTGCCAATTTCAATTCTAATTGATATGTAATTTTTTCACACATAAAATTTGATTTTTTTAAGAAATTGGATGTGTTAGTGAAATTCAGAATTTGAAAATTACATGTCATCAAAGATGTTACATTTGAATTTACAGTCCAAATATGTAATTAAAAATATTACATTTGACTTTTTGAAATACATATTTAAAATGTTTATATGTATTTCGATGTCAATATTTTTCACCACATGATGTTATGTTAGGTTGGATAGATGAAAAGGTGGAAGGTTTGATTATTTCTTGTGTCATGTGCAAAAAATTGACATGTGGCCACCCTAGATTGGTTTTAAAAAAATGAAAACCATTTGGAGATCTAAACATGAATTTAATAATTATTGGCAGTCCAATTATAATTTTATTTATTTTTGTTCTTGTGAATAATCCAATCCAACAATAGATTCAATAAACTTGTGATTGTTTGACAAATCATACCTATGACATTTTTTCAAAAATAATAATATTAATGTTTATTTATTTATTTATTTATTAGGCCATATAGGATATTAAATCAACTTGACTTTTTTTTAACAAATCAAATAATACATGTTTGAATCATCTTAATAATTTGAGCTCAATCAAGCTTATGGCATAAATGATTGGTTTGTTTTTAGTAATATAGCCAAAATTGTCCATTGTCCATTATGACTAAAAATTTGATTGAATTTAGTAAAAGCAAACTAACATAAAAACCATGGTTTTGTACTACTAAAGGTTACATAGAGGTGTACCTATGGGCTACCTAAGTTGTGTAGAGGTTTTTTAAGTTATTTGGGGTAGCTATAGGGGTTGCTTGAACTATTGAAACTACATAGTAGTACTACCTATCTTAACTAAGGTACCTACAGAAATGCTTAAATTATCTAAGGAATTTAAGTACTACTTAAGCTACCTAGGAGCTCCTTAAATTACATAAGCTACTTAAGGTGACATGTCATATTGCATGCATTAGCTAGCCATTAACACATGTACACTTGCAACTATTATACATAATCATAATTCTAATTCAACATGATGCACATGTTGTCTGATCACTTATGAATCACATTTCCAATCATTTAAGCAACTAAATTTTCATCTAATGTTGGATCCCGTCAATTGTGAATGCTATGAATGCATTTTTAGTTTCATTTTCATCCAAATCAACAATTGTTGCAAGTCATAGTTGCATCTACAATTTAAGACCATGTTGTAATTGAATATGCAATTACAAATCGTTTTTACTATGGTGCAATAGTGGAAAGATTTGAACACAAGTTGCAAACATATGAGTTAATATGGATATGATTCCTTATAAAGGTGGCATGGTGATGACGTTTGATGTTGAAGGATGGTGGGGGCAATGACAAAAGAAGGCGAGAGATGATGAAAATTATAGGGAACAATGAGGCGATGACTAAAGATGGCATGGGACAATGGGGGTTGACGAGGTGAGGATACGTCGTGGTAGGGGCACTAAGATGGATGGTGTTGGTTTATTTTCCTTGGTTACCAAACTAGCAACAAGGATAATATGTTGATAACAAGGACATGATTATTTCTTTTCTTTCAAAAGTTGTTTGGCAATGGCAAAGAAGATTGGCGACAATAGGGTGGACAATTGGGGGGGGCAGCAAATTAGATGTTGGAGGTGACAAGTTGAGCAACAAGCATGTCAAAGGAACAAATGAGCCACAAGTGTTCCCATACTTGTTCCCATCACCACATCAAATTCTTGGTAAGTTACTATTCTCATCCTTGTTCCCCATCTTCCTTTAGGGTGAGTTTGGACCTTCACCTGAAGAAAAATAATAACAATTTAGGTTTAAAAAAGGAACATTAGAAAAAAAAAACCTTTTTGGAGGGTTGCCAAACGGACGTCCCCAGTAGAGGGATGTCTTTTTGGCAACCCTAATCATGGAGGGATTGTGCCTAAGGCCCACTTTAGAGGAGGGTTCAGGGTCCAATTTCCTAGGAACAAGTTTGGACTGATTTGAAGCAAATTGAATCCTTGAGTTGGACTGTACCTTGGCCCCTAGCCTCATTCTTTCTTAGTTCTCCAAATCAGGAGCTCTCCTTTTAGCACTGTTTTTTTGGTTGGAACCAAATTGATTTTCCTTCCAAAACAGGTGCCATATAGGTTTTAGCTTCAATTTGCCACTTTTTGGTGTTGGTCCCTCGTCTGAAGGCATCGGGACCCATTTAAAGCTTTCAACAAATAAGATTGGTTGAATTCATTTGTCCTGGACCTTGGATCCTCATCTAAAGTCACCCTAAGTCTACTTACTAGCTAAAGCACTTGCCTGCAACTCTACCATAAATCAAAGGGTTCAGTTTATTTTGTGTTTGTGAGACATGGGAGTCAATTATTCTTAAGTGAAATGACTTAAGTGACATGAGTTACAATATGACACCTTAATGCAAAAGTGGACTAATTAGACAGAGGGAGGAGAAGTAAGGGTACAGATTCAGTTTCGTTAAGAATGGGTTTTTGTTAGAAAGAATCTCCATGGGGAATTGGCCCCTTGTACTAGCAATTGGGTGACTTAGAAGGATGAGGTGCAGCGAAGTTGGAAGCAGCAACAAAGACAAACAAGAAGAGGCTACTTTACATGCATGCAAGCAGCTGATCCCCTTACCATCACGTTTTGACTCTTGACCTTTTTGCTTGCTTGCTTGCTTGTCGTGTGCATGATGCGGGGCTATGAAGCTGGCTTTAGCACAACAATCTCCGTCCAAGAACTTGGACGTCCTCTAGAGTCACGGAGAGTGAGAGAGACTATCACAAACTACATTGATACTAAAGGGCCACCTACGACACTGTACTGAGAAACCACCACCACCACCATCACCACCTCTTGAAGCGACAAAGTTCAGGAAGCAACTAGCCAACAAATGAGCAGTCACCACCAACTTACTGAAGGCATGGGAGTTGCTCCAACTGGCGTGGAAAGTGCAGTGCTTTTGAGTTTGTTACAGCTATTTGTTTTGGGAGAATGCATGTACAAATGTCCAGACATACTCATTGGATTCAGGTGGGGATAAGTAACCCAAAGTAAGTGTGCAGGGTGTGTTGTATGGAACACCAAATGCATGGTTATGTACTTAGGTTTTATCTTAATTTCCAATTGTTCTCCATTTCACCATGAAAAATTCATTCATTCATTCATTCATTCATTTGTCTTCGGTCAGTGGTTTTACTTTTTGTGTAGGAGAAGGTCCCGCCATGGGGGGACCTGACCTTCCAGAGTTGAAATCCCCAAGACCAGTAGGTTGAGGAAGGTCAAAACTTCAGAAGGCCCCAATAGTGGGACCTTTCCCTGCTTAAAGCAATGGTATTTTTCCTTGTTTTATTGAAGTGACTAATTGTAAAATTGGATCTTTCAAAATTCAAAAGGCTCAATTCAAAAGGCTCAAGACAAGTTGTATTAGGCCTTTCAGATTTCATAAGATCTCGTAAAACAAAGGTAAGTCTCAAGTAAGTCTGAGGGAAGTCAAACATGACAAATTCAGGGTGGGGAGCAACCTGAAAATACAAAGGAAAAAGTAGTGCCAATGCTTTACATGTAGGGTAATGCCCAAGGAGTGTGGCGTTCCTAACATAAGTGCCCACCCCAAGGCGGAGCTGAGGGACGCTTATTTTGGGAACATTGTGCTCTAAAAGCATTACCCCTTGTAAAGTGCTTGCAACAGAAAAATCATTTATATTCATTTTCTTGTGATAGTTGATGGGTATCTGGCAGGTACCTGCAGGGTATCACCAGAAAAACAGAAGAAAAAACGATGTGCGGCAATTTGAATAGTGGGACATGCGAGCATCATCTGGGCATTTCATTTTCTGAAATGCCCCACAAAAAATTTATGCTTTGTAATGTGACCTGGAAATACACTAGAATTTACTGCCCGGTGCTTTACAAAATTTGATAAGCACAGCATTCATCTGCCCAAATGATTTAGGGATTACACAAGGAAGTAAAATATACTGACTGCCCTTCCCTACTAAATTATTTCAAAAAATTGAAAAGAAAAGAAAAAACCTTCACTGCAACCTGAGCTCAAATGTTCAAACCAAAATTTACCTCAAATGTGCATACCATATACGGGGTTGCTGACAATATAAATGGCCATGTCTACTAAATCTCAACTAGAAAAACCCAGGGATTACTATTTGTAATGCAAGATTATTACAAGATCTCTGGTGGAATGTTTTAGGATACAATCTCTAATTTCAGGCAGTTCACACATTTGAAAACAAATCCTAGTCCAAAACTTTCAACAATTTGTTGCGCAATTAGACTATTTTCGATAAAATTCCACCAACAAAATTTGAGCTGCGAATATGAAGAGATTTCGGTTGGATTAATGGCAGTGTTCAGGGGGGGAAAATTAACTTTCTAACTCCAAAGAAGTTCTGGGCAGCAACACAAAAATCTGTGAATACATGGAGACTAAAAGCAATGTGAAACTCATTTCAAGCTTGTGAAGAAACCCAAGAGAAAATTGTCACACAACTTTAAGTTTGATGCAATACTTTGACACCAACACTCCCAGAAGAACATACATACTGAGATTTAATGAAATGTCTTTACTTTGCGGATACCGCTGGAAAGAGGTGATATGGGGGGCTGAAAGGAGGCCCAAAGACAGGGTTAACTCCTTTCCAGATAACTCTGTTCACTAAATATTGTTGAGAAGCTCTTTAAACAAGTTGCAAAAGCAGAATGGATGACCAATGTGTGATGAAAGCTATCATCATCAAAGGACCAACCGTTTGATCACACTCTTACTGAAGTAGTACCAATATTTTGTCTTTAGTTGTTTATCAACTAATTAAAATATCATCATTATTTCAACCACACAACACCATCAACACCACACATATAATTGCCCCACATGAAATACACAAACAGAAAATGACACCCAAGTCAAGCCATAAATTGGGGATGCTTTAATTATAATCCACTGCCTGATCATCAGTTCTATTTTCAATCATGCAAGGTAGCTGGATTGGCAATCATCCACAAGAGTACTTAGCCTAATTTGGATATTTACTAGGAGAAAAATAGAATCTTTTTAAAAACTTAGTGACATGCAAGAACCTATATGGTCTATATATTGAGATTTTAACTCTTTTTCCCCCCCTAAAAATATGATGACTTTGGGGAGATTTTTCCCCGAAAAAATCCTTTGTACTATTTTAGCCCCCTTTTTAATTTTTGTCACCAATTGGCAAAATTTACTCACACAAAAAATGTGCAACAATATTCAAATCTTAAAATAATGAGTTTTTCCACACAAACATCATCTATGTCTGAAGGAAGGTAGTTTGTTTTGTTTTGTTTTGTTTTGTTTTGCAATTATAAGATCCACCAAACTAGGATGCTTTAGATCGTGTTCTTGGTGTCTTTGGAAAGTTCTTGATGAGGAGGGGTGCACTTGGTTCCATGATGTTTGGACTTGCAGTGCAAAAATTCTTGCTATTGAATGACTTCTTTACTGAAAATTAAATCATAGCTGAAAATTTCAAAGGAATTGAAATATGGCTTTGGTGTTGTTCAAAAGATCTTGATGAGTAGGATTTAATGGAATTGATTTGATAAGATTTGGATTCAGAATGTGGGAGATATTGATTTTCATGTGATTTGTGCCACTGAAAATTCAAAATAAATCCAAAAAAAGAAAAAATTCAGTTGAGGACATGGTAACACTTGCGCCAATGCCATAGGCTACACTAGTGAACAACTAAATTAAAGATTTTGCTCACAATACATGAATAAAAAAATTGAACTTGAACAAAATTTTGGTACGATTTTCCAAATAGCATTTCATGGTGATAACAAAAGAATCTCTCATCAAAATTTTGTATGAACATGAATGTGTTTAAGAAGAGACTTTTCATCAGAATTTTCAAAAATGCATCATGTACATGATCATGTACATGAGCTGAAAAATGACATCATGTCATTTAATGAAGGCTTTAACTGGGTATGAGATACAAACAAGATAAAGTGTAATATGGTTTTCCTTGTTGCCACCTAGATCTAATATGTGGTAAAACAAACCAGAAGTGAAAAGGTGACAAGGTCCATTGGGCTTGGGCAATGATGACATTTCAAAACTTGAACAAGCATGAAATATTGAATATTATCATATTGTGAATTTTTAACAATTTCAATGTTTCATGTCAAAGTCTTCTATATAAATCATGCTACTCTTGAAACCCATCAACAATAGTTTCTATATATATTTTTATCATGAATTTGAAATAGTTGATTTTTGGGAAGAAAGAGAATTTTGAGATGGGGAAGTGCAACATTTCCAAGTTGTGAGAGGACATCTTTTCATGATAGTTAAAAAACATTGGCCTCCAAGATAAATTATTTGGAAGTTTTAAGAATTAATATATTTGAAAATGCTATGAATGGAGCCTTCAAGGATTGAAACACACTTCTAGATTTTGGTTGCCATTCTAAAGTTTATTCTTCTACATCAAAATACTTGGAAGGACCTATGTTATCTTGTATCAAGCTATTGATAGCATTGTTAAAAATTAAAAAATTGAAAAAACATCAAACATCATGATTCACAAATGAAAAACATGTTAGCCCAACTCTTAATGGTTTGAATGAAGGTCCATGCAAATGATTTTTTATAATTGATGTGTTAAAAGGTATTATGGCATCTCAATATGTGAAATTCACACTTTTACAAAGTTCAATTTCTTTTAGTTTCTCAAAAATAGTTGTACATGATTTTCATGGACTTTTGTATTCTTCAAGAAAATAAGATGGCATTAATGTAACAAATTAAGCACATAGTTTTTCACATATTTACTACTATGTCATTCATTCTATTTTTTTTAAAACAAGAGTATTGAAAATGCCAAAAGGTATATAAAGTTCAAACATATTTTAAATGATTGTTCCACTTAGTACCTTTTTGGACACACCAAATTATGGATGTTATGTATGTTCATCTTCGTGTACATCTTTGGATGATCCAATTGATTAAGAAGCCTACAAATCAAAAGAACATGGTGAACTCATCCAATTCACCATAATGGATTCATAATTTAAATATATTTTGACAAATAAGATTGGAGCAGTAGCTAAAAACTTGGGATTTCAAATGAACCCGTTTTAAACCCCTTTGCAAGATCTTCATCAATATCTTTGCAAAGCTTTCAATGAGCAGGGGTGCATCAAATTTGTTTGAGATTGTTTGGAACTACAGTGTGGAAGTTATAGATTATTGAACCATTTTCTCAATGAAAACTAAATGAAATCAAAACTGAACACTTCATTGGAATTTGGAAGCGCTCTTGGTGTTGTTGGAAAACCCTTGGTGAGTCAAATTTATTAGAGTTTATTTCACAATTTTCAATATTAATGTGTCAAAGATATTGATTTTTGAGTGACTTTTGTTGCTAGAAATTCAAACAAATTGCAAAAATTGGGTTTGGAAGGAAAAATAAGTTCGGTGTTCAATGTGTTCACACTTGGGCCAATGGCACAAGCTACACTAGTTCCCAATGATGATTGAGAGTTTGTTGTAAATAAAATGACATTGAAGCCAATGTTGTTGTTTTGTGGCCCAATAATGATTGCAACCAAACTGGGGATAATCCATAGGAAGATGTAGAAAATGTAGTGATTATGCCTTGGAATTTTAACCAAATCTAGGTATTAACTAAACATTATGTAAAAATATTTAAATAATTTTCTATATATTTAGCAAAATTTGAAAATTAAATGTATTTTTCTCACTTTTGGGGATTGAAAACCTCCAAAGGAATTAATTTTAAAATTTTGAATCTTTCTTTTTGGTGAAATTTTGGCATGCCAAAAAAATGATCCCAATTAAATCCAATCTAAAAAGTAGTTTCATTTTGACATAAACATAAAACATAGGATTCAAAACCTCTTTTAGTTTCAACATGAAACTATCAAACCTTTCATTGATTCAATTAAATGCAAAGTTTGAGGATGTTTAATATAATAAAAGTGGATTACAACTACATTCTAAAATGGTTGGTTATCCAACATACAAAACATAATTTTTTTTATAGTAGACCTTTAGTAGAATATGACTATGTAATATTCCAAACTTATATATATTAATATATTTTGAATTCCTATCAACTTGAAACTACCAAAGCTCTAGTTACGCCCTATTTTCATATAATTTAAAAACCTGATTTTCAAAAATAGGACATCTCCTTTCATCTACTTGCATCTCCAAAAACTATTTACTTAAATACAAATTTAACATGTGGTTCCATTGCAACAAAATCAAAGAATGTCCTCTTATTGATCATTGGAATATATAATACTTCTGGATTCAATAAATGAAAGCTTAATTCATGGCTAATTTCCAAAAAATATCAAGTCCACTCAGTTTATCATGTTTATAGCTTGTCAACTTATGTTGCTACCCCAAATCTTTGTTGATAAAACACGCTAATGCATTACAATCAAGGAGTGCTTGAACTTTTGGATCATGAACTTTTTATGTATGGTCATGGGGTGAAAGCACTAAATCAAGTAGATCAATTCAAGTACTTTTCCAAGTTGAATGACAAGTACCACAAAATGTATCATAAAATGGTTAAACATCCAATTTGATTGGGTTAAAATATTGTGATTTTTATTTCAAAAATGGTGATAGATCTTTATATAAGTTTAGGCCATACCAAGCCATCTTCAACATGTGACATACCAAATGGTCTTTAGTGGGACAATACTATAAATCTTGTATCTTTCATTATCTTTTTTGAGTGAGAATACGATGATTTTTGGACAATTTTTTCCTTAGTAAAAAAATACTTGTAATTTATGATGATCAACATATATGCTAACACATCATGTGCATGGTGACATATCATGATTGTTTGGTTCCAATGTGTTATGTCCATGGTTTACTAAAATGTCAAGTACTACTAATTGACATGGTTATACTTTTTAAATAATTCAAAAATATTTAATAATTAAACCATATCTTTAATATGTACATCATATGGTTGATGGGTCATTTCACTCTCATAGGACCTATGATTTGACTCCTAGAAAAACTTTAGAATTTTTATAAACAATGAAAACACTTTCCTATTTATATTTTGACACTCCATCATTAGGCCCACAACTCATCATTCCACCTTATATATATATATATATATATATCATGTTAACTTTAGTCATGTAAGTCACAACTATAAGATGTCACAAGAGAAAAATTGTACCTTAATCTCCACCACCACAAAACATGGTTTTCAATCGGTTATTCTTTTGGCCTTAATTAGAACAAACTAATATTTTATGCCAAAATTTTGACTAAAGCCTTGAGTTAATTGATTTGATGAGATTAATTTATTATCCTAAAAATTAATGATATTATTAATTAAATTGATTATATGACATAGACAATTTTTATTCCTCTAATATAATTAATAAAAACGACGTTTTTCAAATTTTTGGTAGGTCATTGTAATGTGGTGAACCCATGTCCAACATCTTATGGCCTTTGACTTGTGACTTGACACTAAAAGAAAACAAGGTTTAATTTAGGGTTTTTTTGGATGATTGTTGATACATTGTTGATGGATCAACACACATGTGAATCATGTATGTGTATTTATTTTTATTAGTATTCCTTGCCACATCATTTAGATGTTTTTAATCATGGAAATCATGATCAATTGAACCCTCACCTTCTAAGCCACAATCCAATGCCTTTCACCATTTGATCACCACCTCATGTGGTTACAAGTGATGTTATTGCAAAAAATTTAAACAAAAATGTATTTTTTTGTCTTGTGCATTATAACCTTAATATGTGATAATCAAAATTCATAATGGAATTCATTACAATGTACAAATGTATTTAATTTCAATAATTAATTTAATTCATAATTTAATTTCCTACTTACATCGAAATTTGTAATTTTTTCATTTTAAAATGTAGAAAGGTATTACAGTAACTTTAAAAATTAACTTTAGAAATTAAAATGTGGTTTTTTTTTTTCAATAAATCCAGAAATCAAAAATAATTATATAATAAAAATATTGTTGTATGTTTTTACCATTCATATCTACCTCCAAACCTAGAGCTCTTCATGATCCTTTACATCTTTTTATGTTTTCCCATAGTGACCATGTAGTGTTTTTCATTATTCTTTTACTCTCTTCTTCCTCCTTTTTCTTGTTTTTTCTTCTTTGAAAACTATGAAAAACTTCGAGTTACCATTGTTGTTATGGCACATTGTTGATCTCCTCCATACAATTTATTTGAATGACAAAAGATCTCCATTTTTCTTATCTTCTTCACATGAATTTTTTGATGAGCAAAAACAAAACCTTGTGGTTAAAAAAGATTTGTTGATTCTTTCTGTTTTTGAAACATGTTTTGGTTTATTTCTTGGGAAATTATTTCTTAAGGTACTTTTGATGGTATCCTATTTGGTTATGCTTAAATAAATTTAATTGAGTAGGTATATTCTTAATGGATTTTCAAAATAACCATTGCAATTAGACAATTATAATTATAATAGTTCCCACCTTTTTATTCCAATGAACATTTTTTAGACCATATACTTTGGCATGTAATGATAAACATGAAAAAAAAAAATTATAGTTGTAAAAAATAATAATTTGAAAGGTTAAAAATATTATTTGGCTAAATTTGTGTCTTAAGGAATTTTTTGAGGTTGTTCCTACTAGTGGTACCACATGAGGATACTTTTGCCAAGAAAGGATGTTATGCAACTCTTTATGTGTGATTTCATGAAGGCATTTTTGAATCCCAAATAGTTAACACTTCAACCAATATCATCAATTGGAAGCTCTTGCATTAGTATTTCATCCATTATTAAAAGGTTCAAAAAATTTAATGTGTACCATGCAAGAAAAAATGTAAGCAATCTTGAACACAAGCTTTAATTATATCTTATATTTCGATTCCCATACACATTAATAGAGCAATAAAATCATGTTTTGAAATATGACAACTTAATCAACCACATATATATGTAGACATCAATATCATCCAATTTGTGTCCATGTTGATAGTGAAACATGACCAATACAAAGTACAAACAAAGGAGTACAAAAAGGTGATGGTATTATAACATTTTTGGTACAATTTATAGAATTTGAACCTTCAAAGCCTAATTCTACCGATTCAACAAACTCATGATTCATGATTCACATTCTTTTAGTTTTGTCATTATCATAAGTCATTCTTTTGAGAACATCACATCAAATTGTCCTTTAGTTTCCATTCCTAAGGAGGTTACTTCGATTTTTTTCCGAACAACATGCAAAAAATTATAAGACCCAATCAATTCATTAGAAATTTATAATTTATATTCTTGAAATATAAGTAATGTTCCTATAATTCATTATGGAAATATACCCAAAATACACCTAGAATATATTTTTATTTTAATATAATAAAATTTCAATATTCCATTATTTCATAATATACTAAAACATACACTTGGAACCTCAAGTGTTTCATAAAATATACAAAAGAGTGGCTTTGCAAGTTTCCATTTTTATTTTGCTTACATTTAAAGCCCATTGCCCTCCAACTCATTATTGGGGCTCAAGGATTTTCCATCAATGAATATTGGGATGAAACACCCCTTCAAAACTAATTGACACATTCATAAACACGTTTTGTTGTTTTGCTATTGGTTTTTCACTTAGATCCAATCATGAAGGTGAAAAAAAGGGTGTAGAGGCAATAAGTATATGTGTTTTGTTTGAATTATAAAAGGGTTTTGTTTGATAGGTATAAATGTTGTGTATTTTGGCTTTTTCTTTCTATTGTCATTATAATTTTGTCCCATATCATGAATTTGTGCAAGGACTTCTAGCTCTTAGTCCTTTTTTCTATAGTTGTTATTCTAGGATTTATATATTTTAAAAGGCACAAGAAAGGGGAAAAAAAATTCAATTTTGCAATAAGGGACATTGGGCATTTTTCTTCTTCCTCAAGTCCTAACTCCAAACCACATTTCAACCTAATAGGAAACAAATTCAAATTATTGTAATTGAAAGTGAAAGTACAATTAGGTGATTCATTTTGGAAATGTGAAAGTCCATTTTTAACACTAGTTAACACATTTTTTTGCATTTTGATAATTACCAACTTATGCATCCAATGTACATTTCCCTATGCTTCCATTAAAAATTATTTGTAACCCCAAGTGTATACATGGTTAAACATATACATGTAAAAACCCATGACCTGAAAATTTTAAGCTTTTCATGTTATAGATCAAAGCTCAAAATAAAGGAGTGTTTGGAAAACTTCAAGATCTTTGTTGATCATTGGGTCTACCATGTGATGTAACACAAAACAAAAACACTAAAAAATGCAAGAATACTTGCAAGATTTGTTGTCAAAAAAGATGAAAACATGCATTTAACATTTGAAAAATCAAAGTTCTTAAGCCCTTTTGGTCATTCCCATCACCCAAGGACAGTTTATGAAAGCTTTGGGTAACTCTTTAACAAACTTCAATAGATGTAAGAACTTAAATCTTTAGGTTCTCAAACCCTTAACAATTAGTGCATTTAAATACCTAGCAAGAACCACCTCATCAACTATTACATGAATTTAACAATTTGATTTCGGCCATAATTTCAAGTATAATATTTTCATTAAAATATTTTTTAAAAATCTAATACCAAAATGAATTTCATCTCTGAAAATGTATAACTAAAATTCACAGCTTGTATAGTTTTCCAAACTTTATCAATTAGTGCATTCAGTTATTTGACTTTTGGATTTAGTTTCAAATTTGACAATATTACATGGGTTTAATAATGTATTCCAAAAATCTTAATGGGTGAAAGCATAGGTGGTTCACTTTTGACATTTTGAAAAGTTCACATCATACATTAGTTAAAGCTCTTATAATTATAATAATGATCAAACTATAAATCCTATAATTATCCCCTATGTTTTTTGTCACAAATATTGGTAGCCAACTTTATGAATATTTTAAAACATGTGATTGGTTAAAAAATCCAAGTGAAAGCTTGGAAATTTTAATGCAAAATAGGAGTAAAAATGATAAAAATATGACAAAAATATGGCATTTCAAGTTTCTAAAATTGAAAAAAAAATGGTATTAAGTAAGTTTCAATGCATCTTACTTTTAATTTACTCATTCAAGAGTGGCCTTATTTTTCCTTTTTGACACTATTATGACATATTTCTTGAATTCAATAGTTTTCATTTTCTCTACACAACAAATGTAATGTCATCATTTCAAAAGTCCATTCTTTTTTAAAAACACATCCACATTTCTAAAAATGATGCCCATTAAATTCTATTGTTAGGTGATTTTAAAAAATGTGACAATGTTAATATTGAATATGACTTTACACTTTAAATTCGTTTGCAATTTGAAAAAACTACAATTGTGACAATTCAAATTATCCGCCTAATTATGCTTTCACCCCTAAGTTACATAAGATCATACTTCAAAGGCAACTTCAACACATGTATATGGAATATTTATTTAATTAAAAAATACCTTTTGAAAAGAAAAAAATATTTTCAAAGATTTTTTAGTTTCCTTCACAATTTGTTTTTGGGAAATTTTGTTTTGGGAAATTTCATCATTTTTCATGCTAAGGTTTCATGTTAATATATCTTCATAATGAGTTTTGAGGGTGAAATTTTATCGAAATTCATAAGTCTTCATGTCATTGAAAACTTCTATTGTATATTAGGATTGTATAGTGAAAATGAAATTGTTTTTTCATAATATGTTAAATCATTTGAAAATCTAAAGCACGAAGTGTTGCAAAAACTCATGCTTTGGGAGTACATCCAAATTTGGAACTTGAAAATTCATGACAAGGGATATGGATCATTTGCTTCACCTAGCTAGATCAAATATGATTATTGAAAGTTGTAAAACATTTTGAAGTCTAGTATTCCAAATGTTATATTGAAATTGTGGTTTGTTATTTGAAAATTTTGAGGTTTGTTGTATTGAGAATTTATTGTTCATATCATTTGGTGACTTTAAAGGTTGTATGGTTGATAAACAAATGGTAATGCAACTAAATTGAGCATCATCATGATCTATGAAATGATGGTTGACCAAACATAGTTGATTCACAAAGTTTTAAAACATTGAACATGTTTCATTCAACTTTGCAATTTGAAATATTGTTTTGTCCAAGGTTTTAATATGATATTTTGTTATAGGAAAATGTCTTAGTGGTGGGAGAAATTAATTGTTCTATAGATGTGCAATGGAGTCACAAAAAGTTTAATTCTTCCATGGACACAATTATTTCATCCCTTGACACATATATGAATTTAAGGAACAATGACACATGTGCGAGTTGATGGCAAGTTGATCAAATTATCACATGCAAAAAGGGTATCACAAGCAATGTTTTTTTTTAAGGTAAAAAAATTTACACTATGACAATGATAACAAATCCATTGTGAATTGTAAAAAGGAATTCTGGGGAAAATTCACACAAAAGTTGCCACATTATGAAGAATGTTTTAGAAATTTCACCATTTTTTTATATAAAGACAATAGAGTTATCCGTAAAGTAAGACAAACACAGCGCTAGAACCCTGAGTTTGGACATACACAGGGCGAGATTATAAAAAAACCAGCAAAAAAATACATTAGCATTCAAGGAGGGGGTGAAACTAAAAAAACCATCAATTTTGGTGGTAAACTGAGTTTCATCCTGTCTTTCCTTTGTTCCTGAGCGCCTCCACCGCTGCTACATATATTTTCACTGCTCCTACCTGTGACAACTACTATAATTACTCTCCAACCTTGTGCATTAAATGCTGAGTTGCAGCATTTCGCACTGAGTTGCAGCATTGCATACTCTGATATTAACAAAATGTCTATACTTTGCGTATACAACTGAAAGAGGGGATAGGGGGGTGAAAGGAGGCCCAAAGACAGGGTGAAGACAGGGTTACTTTACGAATAACTCTACTGATGAGTTCTCATAGCTCGCCAAAACTAGGCATGATTCCAGAAGTTTCTATGATTGTCTTCAAAACTAGGCATGATTCCAGAAGTTTCTATGATTGTCTTCAAAACTAGGCATGATTCCATAAGTTTCTATGATTGTCTTCAAAACTAGGCATGATTCCAGAAGTTTCTATGATTGTCTTCTTTGACCTCTAGGCAAAGTTGGCTCATTCCTCTTGTGGATGATCGTGAGTCCACCTACCTGACAAAATTGAAGGGAAAAATCTGAATTGTGAGCACACAAAAAACAACTTTTAAGAGCATATGAAAATACATGGTAAATAGAGATGAGCTCAAACATAATGCCAATAACACATGTGAAAACAAAACACAAGAAGGAAGAAATGAAGTATGCAAATAAGTACTCAAGTTGCAAAATTGAAAAGACATGAAGGGAATTAGTCTCATTTAAAAATTGACAACCCTAGAGAGTTTATCTCCTCTTGAGAGTCTCTTCCCCTACATTTTGGTTTTGCAAATACTAAAACTTTGTGCTCTCCTTTTTTATTATCATAAAAACCTTTTTTTCACATGTTCACACAAACAGGGAATACAAAGGGCATGCATGTGCCACAACACATCTCATATCTGCCATCAAATTATATGTAGTGAAACATGAATTAAAATATGGATATTTGCATATTTTTAGGGTTTTCAATTGTTTTAGCCACCAGCTAGCATGTTTGGGTTTTCATGGGATTCACTCTTGCAACTCCCCTTACACCATGGTTATCTGGCCTAAAAGGGTTTTATCCGAATGTTTAAGCTTAAGAAAATCCCTATCTTGTGTTTGGCCTTCATCAAGTGAAACTAAATTCGTGTTGGAGTTTGTGAACAAATTACTATGAAGTGATTAATGTGTGCACTAGTGATCTAAAGCTCCTGTGATTGGCCCATGTGTGATATTGAAGTTGCCCTCTCAATGTATATTATTCAATATTTATAGGGAAGGGCAAACTTTTAATACTAAATTTGCATATGATAAATAATGATATTGCCTCAAATACACCACACATCATCACTAGAACTGGCACCCTTGAAGTGATCCACAAGAGTTGGTGGGAAGCTATATAGATGAACTACATCATCGAACTTTCTTTTGAAAGAAGTAGACTTGAGCAAAGGGCACACATAGTAGAGAGACTCAGTGAGATATCCATAATTGAGACCACAGTGAATTTCCATGTTGCCATGTCTACCACAAGTTTACAGTGGACTCTGGACACACTAGCTCTTCTTACAAAACACACTTATTGGACTTGAAAATTGGAATTTAAAGGTTTTATTTTCAATAATAGCTCTTTCCTGTTCAAGATCTATTGTTTTGGGTTTGGGAAAACAATATAATGTCTTTGAGCAATTTATAAGTCTTGAAAAATAGATGGGTGGTTGTGGGCTTGTGAGATATTATTATTGGGAATCAAAGTAGTACTGACATTTGTTCATTCATCTACATATTTTTCACTATAAACATAATACTGTAGATGTAAAGTATAATCCAATGCTTGGCTACTTGTTTAACCATTACAACCATTTGATTGACTTGTAGAAACCACCACATTCTAATTCTTTCATTTTGACTAGTTATTCTTACTTTAAATATTGAACCTATCAAATAAGTTGTGGTCATACATGATTTAAATTGTTGAAACTGTGCACATATAATGTCTATATAGCAAAGTAGTAATCATTTGTTCAATTTTGAGCACAATGTGGTTATACATTGAGTTTAACCTTTGATTAAACATTGAATTTAATATGTTGAATTTACCTTTAATTATGAAGTTTTCTATTTTTCCTTTCTTCAAATTTTTGGCAAAAGAATATCGTTTAACTATATTGGAGTCACTTTAGGGAACATGCATTCAAAGTGATCCAAAGAGAAACGTAGTGTGTTAGTTAATGTTGATTAGTTCCATGCTTATCCCATTAGTCCCACATGGTTTGGAACTCATCATGTTGTAATCATGGACTTAAATTATTCATGATAAGTTATTGTAATCTGATTGAACATTTCTCAATATGTATCTAATTAGGAACTTTTTTTGTCAGTTAATGGATCCATCTGGATCTTTGCATTGCCCTTTGACCCTTTTCCATTCCCCCCTTATCCACATTTTGATTCCAATCCTCTTTCTAAAAAAAAAGTTTATAAGAGGTTTTTCTTCCTTTATTTTCATTAGAAAGATTTACTGAATCCTGATCCTATCCAATTCCAAGTACACAAAATGTGAGTGAATGGGTCTATCAGAAAGAAATTTGGACCACTTAGAATGGGAGTTGCACACACTCCTAAAATCTTTGGCATCTAGGCTTATCTATTGCCTTCACCAACTCTTATCTACCCAAAGCTCCTTTTGCATGCATGTGAACCCAAAGACTTTTTATGTTTGGTGGCCCCTTTGATATATTCCTGAAGTATTTTTCATTCACAATGATTTCATTATACACACACATATATGTCAAACACATCAAGAAACTTCAAATTCCAGCCATCAATGATTACTCAGAAAGTCTGTGGTTCGTGACCAAACTCAGACTTATCTGCTCCAGCCCCCAAAACCACCCATGAACTTGGCGGTAATGAACTTGGCCCCATTGAGGCTGTGCAAACTGTAAACCTCTCTATTCAACCTTTTTTGGGGTGTTATGAGGTGTAGCGTATCCTTCAGAAGGATCAAGTACAGGGTGAGATCAACTGTATAAACCATTGGAATTATCAAAGATTATGAAGGAAAATTTAATGTTAGTGAAATAGTTTTGCAGCTTTGGCGAAGATGCTTCTGAAGAATGCATGATAGAATGAATCCAAGGAACCAATTGATGCAACTGATGAAACTAGCTTTTTCCACCCATATTGTTGTACAGGGCTTCGTTACCAGCTGCTAATGTTTTATAGTCTCAGCTAGATATTTTGGTTTCCAGAGAAAAGTTGGAGAACATCGAGTCTTGGGGTTTAGTTTGAAACCTGGCAAACTTAGGCTACCATGCTAACCACTGAACTGCTGACAGTAGGATTAAATTTGTCAAGATAAATGCTCCGTCCTTTTCCTTGCTTGCTTGCAACATGGGTACAGGTCAGGGGTCGTCATGACTGGGGTGTGCACGACTTGAGTGTGTGCACAGAATTCACAAAACTTGGGTGCCTGCACAAAATTGATGTTCACACCCAAAATTGATGAAACTTTTACAGATTCAACAAGTGGGCTATAGGGTGGAAGCTTGGAGTACTGCACTACCAATTTCTCATTCTGCTATCAACTTTGATGCTGATTCTGTGAGATTAGTAATGGAACTCAGTATTGGGGGGGTAAGTACAATCAGTCTCAAACATACAGGGTTTAATTTTTTCTTTCTGAAGCACAACAGCAGACCCAACCTGACAAGCTGTTGGCATCCCCCAAGTCAAGCTCATTGGCAGACATCCCCATTCAGGTTGGATTCACCTGGAGGAAGAAGCTTAATCTTTCACAGGATAAGGTACAGTATAAAGCCAGACAAAATCAAGGGGCTAGTGGGAGGAATGTTATGAATCACTGGTAAGTATTAAGTTACTTACTGGTAGCTTGAGTGAGTAGAATGTTTAGCTTTACCCAATGGAGTTATCAGTCAGGCGATTAGGGGCCGAGAACGTCCAGTTTCCGCATAATAGGGCATCAAATGGGTATCTGGGAATGAAAATTTTACAAAATGAAATAACTGGGACCCAAACTAGTTTTTCCACGAATTTTGGAGGTAAACTGAGTTTCATCCTGTGTTTCCTTTTTCCTGACCGCCTGCACTGCTGCTACATATATTTTCACTGCTCCTACATGTACAACTACTATCATTACTCTCAAACCTTGTTCATTAAATGCTGGGTTTCAGCACTTCATAGCCAGATTTAATAAAAATTTCCTTACTTTGCAGATACCACTGAAAGAGGGGCTAGAGGGTGAAACAGAGCATGACTTTACGGATAATTCTAATATAGGAATTAAGGCAGAATTTCTCTCTACTTGTATGGCCCAGAAAACCAAGGACCTGGTTAGATTAACTCTGCAGAACAGAGCCCATTTCTTGTATTATTGGGATGATTATACCAAAGAAGGACAAGAGTGGTAGTTTTGGATGTTAAATTAACATCAATGGCAAAGATTAATCATCATCAAAAAGCATAGCACAAGTCAGTTGGGTAAGCACACCCATCACTGAACATAGGTGGGTAACCCGACGCCCATAAATGCATGTGCAAGCTGGTAAACGAACACATGCCACCTTATGAGGATGCTAAAGGGCGTACCTTGTAAATCTGCCCCCCCACCCCCCCCTTTGATGGGATTCAATCACTAAACATAGCTTGAATGCAAGTTTGAAGCCAAGGTGACAATTGCAACCCTTGTTTTGGGTTTGCAACATAGGCTCAAAATGATCATGAAGCTTAGCCAAGAATTTTGTTAACATAGCTTGGCATGAAAAATGTCAAAGGAACTTCAACCAAAGTGCATGAAATATGGGAGTTCACAATTGAACCTCATAATGACAATGAAGGTATTGACCTTTGTTTTTAACTAGGGGACAATATTGTGGCCCTAACTTGAGAGCCTGACCAACTCTTGGGAATGACACACAATGCCCTTCCAAGATGAAAGAATTAAGATACTTCCAAGTGAAAATGGGCCATGACCAAGGCTAAAAGTTCATGATAACAAAAGTGGGTTAGGAAAATGTCTTGGGACTCAAACACACTCCCACAAGTGTGGGAGACTGCAAAAGAGGTGAGTCCCAAGCATTCCCAAATGGGAATCACCTTGGGAATAAGAGTTTTGGAGTGTCTTCAACGTTTGGGCCCAAAGTGCAAGTAATAAAAATGATCCAATTTGGCCCCCAATATATATATAATTAAAAAGGTCTTTGGAACAAGTGCACTCAAAAGAACTTTCTTGCTCCAAAGACCTTTCTAATGTTGTATTGGGGGCACAATTTGGACCTTTTTTACTACCTACACTTATGATCCAAATATTTGAAACACTCCAAAATTCTAACTTTCAAAGTTATTCTCATTTGGGAATGCTTAAGATTCATCTCCTGTGCATTTCCTCACATTTGTAAGAGTGCTTGAATCCCAAGACATTTTCTTTGTGCATTTTCCTTGTCATGAACCCTTAGCCCTAGTTGCAGCCCATTTCCACTTGGATACATCCAACTTCTTTCATCTTGGGAAGGCCATTGTGTCCCCCTCTCAAAAATTGGTCACACACCCAAGTTGAGGTCACAACATATACCTACCTAACTAACTTCCTATGTACTTATCTACCTACCCCAACCTACTCATATATTATCTAACTAAATTTGAGTCTTTAACAATCATAATATCAAAGATTGGACCATTTTGAAATCCATATATGTACATGTATATATTTTTAGTTGTAAAGACCCTAATGCTCACTTCAAATGTCCATAATTTTGAAGGTTTTATGTATTATGCATAAATAAATACCTACATTACATAGAAGTTCAAATTAATAATCTTAAATTATGTCTTCAAATTGGTAATTTTAATTTGAATATACATTTGTAGGAGTAAGCATAATAAATTGTACACAAAAATTAGCTTGTCAAGGTTGGATGAAAGTAGATGATCAAAAAATTGTTGTACATTGAATATTTTTAATTGAAAGATCAAAAGCTAACATAGGTATTCATTGTTGTGCATTAATTTTTAACTTTTAAATTGTTTTATAAAAATTAATCTACTTGATTGAAATGCAAATAGTTTCAAAATATACTTTGTTTCTTGTAAAGTATGTGGTAAATAAGTTTTAACAAATATATATTTTACTTTCCATTAAAATCACACCTCAAGAACCTAATGATATTTATATCATGAAAAGTAAAAAAATAAATGCATTTTAAAAGTAGTCCAAAAATATTCCCATTTGGGCAAACCCATCCTTGGGTGGTGCCATTAGGAATGTCACACCTTAATTTTTCTAAACCCATTGAACTTTCAAAAATATAAAAAACATTGATTTTTTTTTCATAAATTATTTTAATGAATACATTGATTAGGTTCCAGAAATTTTGAAATTTTAATAATATCAAGATATTGTGAATTTTGATGCTCATAATCATTGCATTTATAAACAAATTCAAAAACATCATGCTCATTCCTTTCCTTGAACTTTTTAGTCAAGAACACAAATTTGAAACATGATTTTAGAATTTTCTTGGGAATGTTCTTCCTAAGGTAATTTGAAATCATTCTATTTTTAACTTTTTATTAGGCAATTAATGAAGTAATTATAATTTAGTTATGAATTTCCAAAGTTCAAGTTATTGATTGCTAAAGGGGCCATTTTTATTAACATATACAAAATTGTAATAGTTTTCACTTTTTTTAAATCCAAAACAAACTTCAAGCCATATATTATGGCATGTAATGGATAAACATGGGGAAATAAAATTATAGTTGTGCAAACACTTAAAGGAAAGGGCCTACGAAAATGATTTGGCCACTTTTGGTTCCTTAACCATTCCTTGAGGTGGTTTTTAGTGGTACCACCCAAAGATGGGTTTGCCCATTTACAAAATTTACCACCTAGCAAGTGGGGATATTGTTGGTCTACTTTTTAAAAACATTGCTCCTAATGTTTTGGAAGTAAATTTTTATAATAATAACAAAAGTGTAAGAATGTTTTCAATTATATTTTCACCCATTTTTATGCTACTTGTTTGAATATATATGCATCAATATAGGGTAAAGTTAAAGACATTTACTTTTGGTGTCTACTTTACCATGTTTTTTCCCTTACCCCCTTTGAATTAAATCCATATTGTAAATATGTGATTGTAATTTCCATATTGGTTTAATGTAACTTGAACTAGCCAAACATCTAAATTAATTGCGACACATGACAAACATGAACTCACATTGGACAAGCATCTTGATTTATATTATTCAAAAAAAATATTTTCCCTATTAATGCAAAATAAAATAAAAAAGCTGACCACCTTGGTAGCCCCAAAAGAAGTAGGTTGAAAATAGATTCGTATAATAATGAATTGTTGTGCATTCAATTTTTTTAAATTTAATGATCAATGATAAATTACTTCTTTATTAATGGTCATCAATTTTCAAACTTTACATTGTTTGATATCACTTTCAATATATTTTTTCAAATGCAAGTAGATATCAACTTTTGTTTCGAGTATATGTCAAGTATCTTTTAATAACATTTTTATTATTATGATGTACTAACACAATTATCTTTGTGTTGTAACTTAGTACATATGCATTTCGTTAAGTTTCCTATTTAAAAAATATATTTAAAGACCATACTAATAAGTCAATTTGAAATGTATTTGTTATTTTTTTATTATAAGGTAGTTTCTTAAATTGGTATTTAACTTCCTAGAAACTCAAGGGAATGCATAATGGCTTCATAATGGAACTTTAAAATAGATTTTGAATCTACTTTCTTATATTTATGTTGATGGAAAGGGACCTAGTAGGACATAATTCCTAAGGAAAAAATAACAAATTACTCCTATTGGGGCAAGAAAACTTGTCAAAAACATGTAGTAGTATGTAGGTTACCTGACCTTAGGTTCATATGTGAAAAACTTTAGTTGGTTATGAAACATTGTCCAAGAAAAATCAAGTTTCCAAGTATTTAAGTAGTCCTAGGGCTACATTACATCTAAAGACAAAAGAAAAAGAATAACTAGATCTAGATCTTCAAGGGATAGGTTTTTGGTAGTCAAGTAGCCACTATAGCCTAGAGGAAAAAGCTTATTAGAACAAACAATATTCAATTTTGATCTACTATGAAAAAGTTATGTCATCGAAAAAACATTATTGTAATCCTTGGCAAAAGTTTAGCAATTAACAACAATTCCAATATTGATTGTTAAAAAGGCCTTTTTACTAAGATTGAACATCAATGGATATAACAACTCAAACAAATATCTACCTTTAATTAACACACTCAAGTGTTGAAAGTAATATACAAAAATGAAAGTATAAACCCATTGTTTTTGCACTTGTTTCACATTGTTTCACAACCACACATTAGAATATTATTGTTGGAATATTACAATAGCCTAATGCCACTATTGTAGCCCTTATTCAAGTCTAATCTATACACACACACACACACACACACACACACACACACCCCCACACACATTACGAAGTTGTTGGAAGTATATTATAGTAACTCAATACCACTATTGTAACCCTTACCTAAGTATGATCTACTCTATCTAGAAATCTAAGCTTACATTTTCTATCCAATTCCAACTCTTTTTTTCCATGCCCAAAAACAACCCTTTAAATAGGTGAACTAATCCTACCTACCTTTTATAAAAATAACTCAAATGATTTTCTAGAGTCAACCAAGCTCTTATTTGGTGGCTAAGCTCAAGTCACATAACTCCCCCTAACACATTCCTTTAGAACACTAACTAAAATAACTAAGGCTTGAATCAACTACCTCCTAAACTAATGGAAGTAATGCCTTTTTAGTGCTACTACTTAGTACTAGTAATTTTAAATGATCAAACTATTGCAATAAATAGTAAAGTCCTACCCCAACTTCTAATTTTGTAATTTGGCCCTTAATAGTCAAAAGTTGATTCAATTTTAAACTAGATTTTGAAATATGTAATATTTTGTTAAATTTTGTAATGCCTTCAACCCTATAATGTAATTTGAAAGTTATCATGAATGTGGCATATCCTAATAGCATTTGCTCATAGTTCTCACAAATGGGAGTATTGAAATTCATGGGCAAGTCTGAATTCCCAAAATTTTAAGAGGTTAATTTTAATTTCCTCAAAATGTGTCTAATTGGGATGATATATGATTACATGTTTTATGACCCTTTTAAAAAGAATTCCAATGTTGTATCAAAATCCTTAATTGGACATCATTGAGTTCGTCAAATCACATTCTAAGTGAGCAACTGAACATGAACCACATGTTTATAATTCCATCACAATCCTTCAAATCATTAAAAATGTTTTGGCAATGCAAGCCCACCACATCATAGCTCATATTAAGACCTTCTTAATGATTGAAAATTGTTCTGTTTGGAGATGTTTTGATCCTTTAAATAAATTTCCAACCATTTGGGACTCTCAAGGAGTCAAACTCTTAAAGTGCAAATTGACATAAATAGTCCTAAGAATGCTTCCTCTTGACCTCCACGCTACACTTAATTTCTTTGCACATGGAATTGTGTTTGAACTCATTTGTTCATGTCATACCTTGAATTCATTTTGAGCCAAAGTACAAAGGGAGCCAACTTGGTTTGCCTTCATGTTGGGAAGGATATTAACTCATTTTCAATTTGAAGGCTTGGTTGCACCCCCAAGTTAGGTCATGACATGAATGTTTTCACACATAATAACAATAAAATAAAATATAAAATATATATATTCAAGGAATAACATTTGATGCACCCCTATGTTTATCAAGTGGTATTAGTGGTAAGTAACCTCCTTAATTCAATTTTGCAATGGAATGTAAACTCAAGGGGTGCCTTTTAATTTTCAATAAGTAAAAAGGTGTGAGAACTTCAAGGTGGGATTATAACAACTTAAGTTGAACTCAAAATCATATCAAATAGCACAAACCAAAGAGAAAAAAAAAATTACTATATTTGGAGTCAAAAGAATGCATGGACAAGTCATGACTTAATTCATATTTACAAGACTCCTTGTGGCCCAAACTTGGCATGAAGTTCTAGCAAGGCCTCCTTATATTATACTTTGTTGCAACTCCCCATGAAGCCCTTTGGAAATGATGTTTTTTAATAAATTCCCAAAATGAAGATCTTTGAAATTAATAAGTGATGAGTCTTGCAATTTCATGGGTTCATAACTTTCTCATTTTGCATTCAAATTGAGAACTTTTAGTAATCAAAGTTGTAACCTTTAAAAGAAGTTTGAATGATGTGTTAAACAATGTTGATGTGAATCAAAAAAATATTAATGTTGAGGTTACATGATTTTTACTTGTAGGAACTAAAAATAGACCGTTAAATGTGTGAATTGATATGATGAATCTTACAAACGTTAGAGGGGAAAACATTATTGTAGGCCAAAACCTAGACATGCAATTTGCTTACAAGAGTGGGACACCTCCATACATAACATCCATAGACTAAAAAATTCATTTCTTAGAAGTGTGCAAACATTATGCCAAAACATGGTTAAAAAATATAATGTAGTTGTTTATGCCACATATGCTTCCATGATTGTGTAATCAAATTAGATACATTATTTTTGCCACTAGTTGTTTCCATTGTTGTAGTCACAAATGCTAATAACAACTATATCTTTTTTGAATGCTTAACTATTTGCATAGCCTAGTGACCAACATGCTTAGCCTAGCTTGCTAGCAAAACTCCCTACACCTTCTTATTAACCTACCTTACCTACATGCCTACTTAGTTACCTACCTTTTAACCCACCTATCACATGCATACCTTACCAAGGTAAATACAAGTAATAATAAAATGCTAGCCTAGCCTAGGTGGATTAATGTACCAACCTAGATTAGGTTAATGGATGCAAACATGTTATTAGGACCAAACCCCACCTCCTTGGTGTTTTGTTTAAAAAGTTGTTAATTAATCAAGATAATTTGGTAGAACTTGATCGGAAAATCAAAGAGAACACGTTACATTATTAGGTACATTTGTGAATAAAATGAATATATATAATACCCACAATGGTTACATTTTTTAAAAAACATTTTTGGGTACTCTATATTCATTAAAAGCATTTCAAAACTTACACAAATGTTCCCATAATGTATTTGAAACATTATTATAAAAGTACATCAAACTTTTTTGACATTAAATTAATATAGGTCACATAAAAACATGAAAAATGAAATAGTTGTTACAAGTTACATGGGTCTTAATAACATTTTTAGACCTTAAGCTAAAATCTTAGTCTAGGTTAAACAACATATACATTGGGGTAAAAAACCTTGGTAATTTTCAATTTTGTAAACCCAAGGTGCACTCGTTATCTCCCACCAAAAAAAGAAGGCATGGGAGTTCCAAAATGGGATTAGGATGAACTCACAAAGTTGAATTCAAGGTGAATCTTGAATTGAATATTATAGTACCTTTACCATTTCAGCATAAATTAATTTTTTTTTGTTTTGTCGAACTTTTGAAAATATTATCTATTATTTATGCTGAAATTTTAATAAAATCAAAACTTCAATGGTTAGGTTTTGAATCGCAAACCTTCCAAGACAATGACTTAAAATTGAGGTAATCTAGACGCACTAGATTGTTCCATAACATTGACAAGACCCAGTTTATTATTTTTTATAATCATTCCCTGCCAAAAAATTCAGATTAAAAAAACCAAATGTTAAAGTTAAGATTTCAAATTTAATTAATTATTTGGCAGTTTGTTGCCAAAATGGTAAAGGTACTATGGTATGCACAATTAAGAAAGAGGGTGTTTAGTGCAAATTGGAACCAAAGTGATGCTTGAATGAAATCACTAGAAACACACATTTACATGATTTTTTACAGCCTTGATGTGTGAGGAATCATCATTTTTCTCTTGATAATATATTTTTTCAATTGCATTGAAGACTACATTGAAGTGGCATAAATCCCTAAAACGGGAGTGAATTTTTTTTGAAATTATTGAGTTATGAATCTCATTATTGTTTGGGTTCATAACTTTTGCATATGAACTTTAATTTAAAAACTTTCAAGGTACAAGTTGTAGTGCTTGAAAAGATCTTTCCAATGTGATACCACATGATCTAATTAGGATTTTTTTGACATCTATTGAAAGTTTTAATGATAAGGTGCCAAATTGTTAATTTTATTTTGAACCATTCAATTAGTCATAATTAATGCTTAAGATCTTCAAATGGGGAATGTGACCAATATTTATTTTTCATGACCTTTCTAATAATATAAAGAAGGCTCAATTTGGACAAGGTTTGAAGCTATAAATCTTCCTGCAAAATATTGGAACATTATGAGACTTCAATTCCCAAAGTGGGAATATGCTTTAAGGTGCCAGGATTCACTTTTTAACACTCTCTTGCAATTGTAGGAATGTGTTTGAATCTTGAGATATTCTTTCAATTTGCTTCTTTTATCGTGCCTTAACTTTGGTTGTGGGCTCAAGGTGACTTGGGTCATGACATATAATGTGAGATTTTCAAGTTATATTTGAAGATATACAAATCAATACACTTAGAGAAGTGACACATCAAATTTTACATGTTTATTCATTTTCAATGTTTTGAAAGACATTCAATGTGTGATATGTTTCACTATTAAAACTCGCATTGGTACAAACATTAGAAAAATGTCAGGTAACACCCAAAGAGTGGTGCATTCCAAAAATAGACATACCCTTTGGCTCAAGGCAGGCACCTATTTCAGGAAGTCACCATTCTGAGGGTGTTTGGGGCATATGCTTATTTCAAGAACACCTTGCTCTCTAGGCATTACTTGGTGTAAAGACCAATGAGGAATTTCATTCTTCCTTGTGCTAGCCATTGGGTATCATGGGGAGAAAGAAACAGTGTGAGTATTTCAAAGAGTGAAATGTGCACTTCTGTATAAGAGGTGTCTCACAAATATAAGGTGTCCTCCATAAAAGTTACACTTGGAAAATTCTCTTGGTGCTTTACAGCTTAATTTTTAAAGCAGTAAGGCATATATACATATTTAAGAGGCCTCTTAATATACCAAGTATAGGTGCCTCTTCCTATTACCTCTCATTCTAGTTATGTTTGTTTGGGATCATTATGATGTTTGTGGCTTGCTTTTACAATGGGTAAGGCCCATGGCTGTGGAACATTCCTGAAATGTGGGCCTAGACTGGGCTCTTGCCCCATCTTAGGGCTCCTTGTTTGGGGAATGCCCCCACCATGGGGGCATTACACTATACATTGTATCCGAGGGAGTGTTGAGATGTATGGGTATCTCAATAACTTACCCTAGTATACTGCCTGAGACTTTCTACCTCCCAAGCTGTGAGACTCATATGAGGGAAACTAATGCACACCCATGAGTGTGAATGATACCTTGTTGCATCTATAACATGCAATTTTCCAATTTGTAAGTGGCCTCCAAGATAATGTTGTTGTTGGTCATGGGTGCATCGATGGAGTCAAAGTGGTGATCAATCAGAGGAAGATGTAGCCAAATTTAGGCTATTAAAAGAGAGATGAAAGTTTAAGAAAAAAAAAAAAAAAACTTAAACATCCTTCTATATTTCTGGCTACTACCTAGTTGAATAAAGTATAGAAATGTGGATGTTTTCCTTAAAATTTCCGAATTCTGGAAATTTATAATCCCAGTAATGATACTTCATTCTGAAATTTGAATTTCACTTTTTGGGGGGGAAAAAAGATTTTGCCAGCCAAAAGAACATCCACCCACCCTGGTTCTTGTCATATTAGGTGTGTATATCAAGTGACCATGACCAGTGTGCAGATGTCTGATGAGATTGAAGATTCTACCATTGTTTGTCATGTGTAAACGACATATTAAGCTCCATGTCTGGACTGGTAGTCTGCAGTTTTGTCACAAAGAAAAGGAATAAAATAAGAAACAGGCTGAAGCTAACTTACATGACTAGTTAGCAGATGTCAGTTAGCAGCTTGTAATGAACGATATCAGATATGAGAGTCAGATGAGTACTGTTTTTATCATCATGAGTGGAATCTGTTGTATCTGGCAAGTGATGAGTAAGGGCCTCTTTCCAGTAGGCCGCATCTCTGTTATCATAGATTCTATCCCAACACTAGCTTTTCCTTACATTGAGTCCATTTTGCTCTGCTCTGAGTCACCTCACAATTCTATGGTCAAGGAGACCCTTACTTAGGCCCACTTTAGACGAGGGTCCAGTGTCCAATTTCCTAGGAACCAATTTGGACTGATTTGAAGCAAATTGAATCCTTGAGTTGGACTGTACCTTAGTCCCTAGCCTCATTCTTACTTAGTTCTCCAAATCAGGAGCTCTCCTTTTAGCACTGTTTTTTTGGTTAGAACCAATTGATTTTCCTTTCAAACCAGGTGCCATGTAGGTTTAACCTCAATTGGCCACTTTTTGATCTTAGACCCTTGTCTAAAAGCCTTGGGACCAATTTAAAGCTTTGGACCAATAAGATTGCTTGAATGCATTGGTCCCTGGACCCTTGGACCCTTGCGCTTAGTCCATCTTGCTCTGCTCACAGTCACCTCACAATTCTATGGTCAAGGAGATCCTTATTTAGTGCCAGGACTGAGTTAGCCTGATTCCACTAAAGCTGTTGGCCTCTGGGCTTTACACTCAGCTCTGCGTTGAGCACACAAGCCCAATTCTGGTAAGGCCTGTGGCCAAGGGCTTTACTGAGCATAATACCCTGCTCGGATTTTTTCTTTCCTTCTTTTCGTACGGGTATCATGGAAAAAAGTGGGGTGTAAACCCCAGAAACGGAATGACCGCTCCAAAACAGAATAACTGCTGGAGCAAGCGGCCGTTCTGTTTTCTGAAACGGGAAACATGACACTGGATAAGTTGGATTAAACTGAAAAATCCGAGCAGGTCTTAATGGATCTATCAGGCAGAGATGCTACTTATAATTGTACTCATAAGAGTTGAGCTGGAAAATTTATTACAGCTCAGGAGCATAGACTCTTATACTGGCTGGCATAAGGGGAAAGTTTTGATCAGTACTGGAGTCTGGAACACAGCAGTCCTTGACTTCTCTCCAGGACGAACACGATAGCTCTTCTTGCATTGTCAGAGTTGACCAGTACCTACATGGAGACACACAGGCTACAAATAATGTTGAAACCATAAGTTGGTAAGGATTCGAATGCAAGAATTGTTTGCTACTTACTTGCTTACTTACTACCTTCTGCCAAATGCCCATGTTGCCCATGTCCACTGTCGGTCCAGGCATGTTGGCAGCTCCTGCACGGGGCCCAAATTCCTCAGGCCAGGCAGCGGGGCGGGCCGCGCCGCGCGCGGCCTTTCAATTTTTTCTTGGAAACAAAGTTCCATTAATCCGGGAAGTACACTGACAATAACCCACCCGGGAAGCTGGCTGTCCTGGATCCTTGACCTGTGTAAGAGTCTAAGTATCTATCTATCTAAGCTGTGTTTCCTCAGTCAAGCCCTCGGAGCACTCACTCTTCTTTGTAAGTAGTTGCAGTTTTTGTTAGCCTTGCCTGCTGCCAAGGCAAGGATATTGTGTTTAGATCCATTCTAGAGTATAGTAGCTTAATGGGTTTTGGCCACTAGGTAATAATAATAGGTCTATTTTTATATGGGGATTTTTGAAACATGATATTTTGGCTTTTATTGAAACTTGAGATTAGTTATCAAGTTATAATATCTTGAAGGATTTTGGTTTCTTTTAGAGGCTTTTTTTGGAAGATTATATTTTTTGCATGGTGAAGTATTTGAGTTTCCAGAATTGTTCTTTTGCCTTAATAATATGCTTTTTAATGTACATGGCAAGGCCACAGTGTGACACACCCCTTGTTTTAAGAACTTTTGTTTGTAGCCAAAGTGGTGACCATCCACAGGAAGATGTAGCAAAGGTGGCGATGATCGTTGTGAAGATTTAGCCGAATCTGGCTATCAACCAGAAATATAAAGTACAAATCTTTAATCATCCTTTTATATTTTTGGCTACACAATGAAAATACAAGTGCATGAAATTTTACAATTTTGCAATCTTTTACTTTTTTCTTTCCTCACTTTTGGCAACTGAAACCTTTGAAAATCACTTCTACTTTGAAATTTGAAATTTCACTTTCCGGCTAAATTCGCCTGTAAAAACAAAGGCCGAGTATTAATATTTATGTGCATTAGTGCATATTTAGATGTATTTTCGTTGTTTCAAGTGAGAGGTGACCAATGGTGTGCAGTTCAACTCACTCTTTCCTCTCTCTCTCTCTCTCTCTCTCTCTCAGTTCATTTTTCCAAATTTCAATAGTCAGAAGATAATAGACTTCTATCCTTGACATAGATGTAGCCAGATTTGGCTAATTCCTCTTGTGGCCAGTCCACCAACCTCATCAAATCGAAAAGAAAAACCTTGATTAGCACATAAATAAGTTACACAACTAAATTTTCACACACCAGGCATACAAAAACACTTGAACACTTATTAAAAAAAAACACTGAAATTTATATGTTTTTGAACTAGAATCATGCACATGCATGTTTACAGTTTGATCTTTATGCGAACTACACCCAAATGAGGAGCTCCCACTTATTAAGAAGTAGCCATGAAAATCAATCTGATCCAAAAGTTAGCTATTAAAGCACGCATTCTGCAACGTCTGAGGCAAGTGGCAGCCTGCACAAATTTTAAAACCACAATTATATATTGCTGATTCTGGAACTTCGATTATTACGTTAGACAGCAGGCATGTTTGAATCTTCCCTGAAACATGGTTGGAGCATCTATTCGCTTGCGGGTGACCTGAAACCAAGTCGTCTTACAAACCCGCTACAAAAACCCAGCTGATCAGCTACATGCATGCGCTGTTCTTCTTGTTCATTGATTAGCGAGATAATTTGTATTCGAGATGATGGCAGTGCAGACATTTGTAGTTAAGATAGCGGGAAGATTCAAGCATTATCTAATGGGGATTTAACAGCAGGATGGATCATTAGAATACCATATATATGTATATAAATGGATTTCTTCCAAGAAAATGCAACATTCAATTCAAATGTTCCAGAACAATAAGGATACTATGCACTTCCAGGTGTACAAGGCTTACTTTAGCATCAGAGTTTTTCTTAAAGGATTTTCAATGGTAGCCCTGGTGGCTATGGATTTCCAGTCCAGGGATGACATGTGATGATAGCCTGTAAAACTGATCAGTTGTTTTTTTGGGGATCTTTTCATTTTCTGAGCAAAAATGTGGTTATTTTGTGTTTTCTTTATGCTACAAGGTTGTTGGCTACAAGGTTGCTGTTGCTCTCACTTCAATTTTGAAGGCAACTGCATGCTCTTGCAAGTAAAAAAAATGGCCAGAAGTTGAGAAATAGAGTAAAAATTTTACATCTTGAAATTGAAGCAAGTGGAAAATTTTAAGGGATAGAACTTAGAAGCAAAATCTCATGGGAAAATTGAACCCCAATTCTAATAGATCATGCCCATGGCTGCATGAAATAGGCCTGAAACAAATAGAATCGTAGTTAATAATCTGGTAGCAACACACAATCATCATCAAAACAAGAACAAAACTTAAAACATGATAATTAGTACATATCAAAACTAACAGTAAAGGCAAGAAATTGAAGCAAAATATGGGGGTTTAAAAAATAGGGCAATAAGCTTTGCTCCAAAAGCAATGTCTACTATTGTTTTGCTACCCTCCAAACCTTCTTTGTTTTTACCTTTCACACAACCATTAGCTAGTCCACCTTTGAAACCCAATTCAAACACCATGTTATTGTGCATCATTTATACAACATGTAAGTCCACCCATAAAATTGAAATGCTACATTTTTAATCCGTGAAGCTAGTTCAATAACCCAAACATGATCTAAAACATCATTGTAATGGTCCATAATGTCCAACAATTGACCAAAGTCATTATGCTCATACCTTGCTTGCTCATCACAATACATCTAGTAAAGAACCTCTTCAAAACTCTTGAAGGCAATAATAAAATCACAAATAAAAACATCACAAGTTTGAGCAAACTTGAAAAGATTTTAAAGACATCACAATATAATGAGGATGCAAGCAATACCCAAAAGAATTTCAATATCACAAAATAGCTCTATATTTGGTTTGGTAGACTCACTTTCCACTCGTTCTTAAAACATTTACATAACTAAGGTCTTATTTTTAGTCTGAATCCATTTGGTACACTATGAGAAGTGATTTGCAACTAGCCTTGCAATTGGGCTTTTGAATTGCAATGACCATTTGTAACTCAACATATTTTTGTGGGTATTAGTGTTGTTGGACAAGTTGCATGAGTTGCAACAAATGCAATTCACCATATTTGAAATCGTATATATATGCAACTCAATCACAACTATGTACAAACAATTACCGTGCAATTTTAATGCAACGAATTTGCAAATACAATGGTAATGTCATGTTGATGTGACTTTTCATCAATCCATCAAAATCTAACACATGGCATTTTGGTGATTTTTAAGTGAAAATTCTTTTTTTGAAATATTGATCTCTACCATCCATTATGATTATTCATTTTTATGTCATTTTATATTGTGACACATGACATAGTCAAAAGTGCCATGTGAGTATTAATACAATTTTGATTTTTTAAAAATAATTATTTAAGTAGTTAAGTAGGTCAATACATAAGCATAGGTAGGTATGTTAGTGGGTCCTACCTACCTACCTAGGTAGGCAAATAGGTAGGAAGGTACAAGGGTAGGTAAGCTAAAGACTAGCCGTGTAAATTATTTTTAAATTATTTTATTTTTTTGTTTTTAAAGTTCAATTTTTTTGTGTTCATCAAACGTTGACACATGTATTTTAATGTGAACACACAAGAAAAGACACCTTTTTTATATAGTTTGTGAGATGAGAATCAAAGACAAAATATATGGGTTAAATTTTGTAGTTGCACATTAATTGCAAATTGGGTTGCAACTAGAAAACATAATTTTCACATTCCTTCTGTTTACTTTTTATTTTGTAGATTGTACAATTTAATAGGTAATTATCTTATAATCATATATGGGAATTAATTATCAATAATTTATCTTAAATAATGATTGAATTTATTTTTTGAATTAGTCAGTCTAATTCATTTAAGTAATTAGTTGGTTATCAAATAATTCATTATTTGGATTATCTAATAGTTAGATATTTGAATTAATTATTTGAAGTTGGATAGTTAGTCATTTATTATATCAATTTCAATTTTTAAATTAATAATCTAAATTATTATTTTTTGAATTAGATCATTTAATTCAGGTTAATAGTTAATTATTCAGCCTAATTCATTAGTTCATATTATTTAAATAAATTACAAATGAATTAATAAATAATAGTGAAAACTTATTGAAAAAGAATCATTATTAAATATTAAAGATCAAATATAAATTTGGGTAGAAGACATAATTATCAAATAATTAATTATTTGAAATTTTGAATTGATAATAACTTATTTGAAATCAATATTTTTATGAATTATTCTCATTTAAAAAACCAATCACTTATTTAATTATCAATTAATAAATTATTTCATTCAATTAGCAAACTTTGTTTTTGCATTAAATGGATTATTTCAAATTAATTGTTATCATTGAATTTAATCAATTAAATTACATATTAACTAGTATGTAATAGTTAATAATTTATTGAAAAATAACTCATTATTAAATATTAATGATTTAATATGATTTAATTGTTTAATTGTTAATGGAAAAATAATACTTATATAATGCGAACATAATGGCTCAACTAATTGTATGAATGGAAATCATAGTTGACAACTAGTTGCAAATGTCACATCTATTGTGTGGTGAAAATGTGTACATGTGGCATGATTGTACATGTTGACGATGTACAATAGTTACAATGTAATTGTTGATTTGAGTGTTACATTTACACTGGTTCTTATGTAATTGTCACATGCAATTAAAATGCAACTTATTAAAAAATCAAACATGATTCACTACATCCATATGTATGATGCATACATTACACCACATAGGTGTATAATTTGCAACTAAATTGCAACTACATTATAATTCCCCAATTTTTTGATATGGCATTTTATTTATTAATTGATAGTATTTCCATGTTTTAGTAGTTGTATATAAGTTGTTTTAGAACTTTTGACATGCCCCCAAGTTCCTTGTTAGATTCAAAAGAGTCTAACTATGTTAAAAAGCGGAAGTAATTGGAATTTGGTGTCGCTCCCAGTTTCTAGCACTATAGGGGGTGAGAGGGGCATGCTGAAAGCTCTAGGATTAGACTAGGGAGAGGGACAACTTATTTAGTTACTCGGTCCTGCATCAAAATCAACCACAAGTTGATTAGTTCACATTCGGAAACACTCTTGGTGTTGGAACAAGCCACGGGCAACACGGACTCACTTGACTCACCACGGCCCGGACTCGGGAGAAGCCACCACCTTCTCCATATAGTATTCTCTACGTTGTTCCGCCGCACCCGCATCTGAATGACTTTTATTCTCGGGACTCTAAAGGAGGAGTCCCGAAACTATCTCGATTTGGACTCCCGAGACTTTGGGAGCTCATAACTCCTAGCTCAAACCTCTGATTGGGATAAGGTCTAAAGCAAACTTGTAGCTCTCCTTAAGAGCTTTTCAACTGTGTGTCGCACTCCACCTGCACACACCAGGGTTGGGTCGATTCCTGACCTTTAGTGGTCGGGAGTCAAATTGTCAGTTTGACTCCAAGCCCTTCTTTCGACCATAACTTGTGCTGCAGATGTCTGAATGGCTCAAGCGAGGCCATTTTCTACATCTAAACTTCAAGACCTTTCCAATGGTATAAAAAACATTTCAAGGCGAAATATTTTGACCCCTGCAATGGAGCTCTGAAGTTTTGGGAGTCCTGGAGGACTCCAAGTTCCCACTTTTGGGAATGTGAGTCTCATCCCCACCCTTGCTTCAAAGTGGGGTTGCGACAACTTTAGTTGTAACCAATGTGGTTTTGATGGATAAGGTTTTTCTTAATGGTAGGAGAAAAGATGGAAATCCAATGTATTTTGATGTTGCAAAAGATCCCAAAGTTTTATGCTCTCAAAACTCAATTTACATTTGTCCAAAACAACTTAGGAAATGTATAGTAGTAGTTCTAGTGGAACTTGAATCTTGGACATTATTGGCAACTTGGAGAAAATTTGAATGGTAATGTTGGTTCAATGGGCAATGCAATGCAATACCCGTAACATGAAGGGGGCATGTTTTTCCTTCAATTGTGTTATAACACAAATTTTAGCCTCTTGGAAAATTGACACACCATTAGCACCAATGCTTATCAATTTGGAAGTTAAGTTAGTTTCATAGAGGCCTCCATATTGTAGCAAGTTTGCCATAATCATTTTCATTAGGTTGTTTATAATAATGCTAGACAACATTTGTTCCAATGTCAACAAAATAGGTATGTGCTTCCAACCTTCAACCACATAAACATAAATATCAATATGCCCCTATAAATTCAGACTGGTGATTTATCAATAGGTAGTAAACCAAACATTGTTGATTGAACAACTTATTGTGTGTTCATGAGTATAAGTTCTTGCATGCATTCAGCCATTATCTAAACACTTGTGCCATTCCAATGATGCCAAAGGTTGTTTGAGACTCACAAAAAATCAAACAATTGCTTCATGCTTTTGTAGTTTGTAGTTGGGCACCAATGTTTTATGAAATGATAAACTATCAAAAATTGCACATCAAGAATAAAACCTTTACCATGCATCATCATAAACTAGCATTCATTCTTGTCACATGTTGGTTAGTCAAACTACCATAATGCTAACCTATTGCAACCTTTGGCGTCATTACAAGAGCTTTATGATGACTTGCATGCTTTCAAAGACCATTGAACATAAAGGTAAAGAAACTTTTCATGTTTTTTTGCATCCTACATCTAACTATTAATAACTTACCATTTGAACCAATAAGTACCTTTGCCCAAGGTAATTTAATAGCCCAAACATTTTGAAAGACTTGACTAAATTCCCATTCAAGTTTTAAAAGTTTTTTTAAACAACAAGATGAAGATTTGTGAAAACATGAGTTTTCCCCCTAATGCTTATAATGCTAGAGGAATCACTTTTTGTTATAGTTATAGACATTAAGCTATGGGAATTTTTTAATAAAAGAGTTAAATAAAATTTTGCAGAGTTATTTTTGAAAAATATAATAAACATTTTATAAAAATTTGTTAAGGGTAGAATTATTTTTATTACCATTGGACAGAGTGGATAGAACTATATTATCATTATTGGACAAAGTGGATAAGAGGTAGTGTCATTTAAAAACAAAATGGTAGCATACGGTTGATGGATTAAGACTCATTAAGAATTTGAATTCATGTTCATGGTATGAAATTGGGAAGGATTTGAAAAGAAATTTTAAATTTGTCATCATTAAAACATTGAGTAGTTTTGAGGATGAAAATAAGCTCATGATAGGAGGTAAAGAAGAGGTTTGATGGAGAAGAACATTAATATTACATTGTATTTTGTATCATGTTCTTAATTTTCAATTCCATATAATTTGAATTTGCTTTCAAATTATTCTAAATGTTGTATTGTTACAAATATGGATTTGGAAGGGATTTTGTTTGAGTTTACTTGTTGATTTTTGTAGTTGATTAACATTGAAAAATCTGAACACCTACATAATCATATGTTAAACCATAGAAAAATAAACTAGTGATAGAAGATTAATAATTACCAAAGTTTGCAAAAACATCCATGAAAAATTTGCATGGAAGTTTTTAGAAATTTCTAAAAAAATCTTTGAAATAATATGTTTGGAAGTTTTTAGAAGCTTCTAAAAGGATATGCTTGGAAATTTTTAGAAATTTTCCATAAAAATCCTTGAAATAATATGCTTGAAAAGTTCTAGAAGTTTCTAGAAAGATCAAGATAATGTATTAAAAAGTTTCTAGAAAAATTAAAAGAATATGTTTGAAAGTTTCTAGAATTAATAAAAAGAAAAATTGATAGAAGTTCCTAGAAGATGAAACTTTTTTGAAATCAACAAATGTTTTTACGACGAATTTAAACAAAAAGACATGCTCATCATGAACTTTTTTAAAACATGGTCAACAAAGCTTCTGGCTTACTGAAAGAGAGCACAGATGTAAGTTTCTAAAAAACTTAACATAAACTTGTTAACGAAACTTTCCAAAAAAATAATGATTTTTTTAGAAGGTTTCATTAGATAGTAAAAGAAGAGGTCAAAAAAGCACCACCCCTTAATCTTGCCTTTGTAAGTCATGACTTTTTTTGGTAGTTCATGTTTAACTTGCATCATGCCTTATTCAAACAATAAAGTTATTTAGTTCTTGTTCATTATTGAGTTGCTTGTTTGTTAAGTCTTTTAATTTTCTTCAAATTTGTTTTTGTCTTGTCCTTGACACATTGAAGCATCAAGGAACTCAAGGGTTTTGCACTATAATAGTTGAACCATATCTTGAGAATGATCCAATCTACACACATCAATAGGAAGTTTGGGGAAAAAATGGTGGAACTTGAAGTTTGGCAAAAGTTTCAAAGGAGACATAGTTCAAAACTTAAAGCAAAACACAAATGTACACCTTGACCTTGTGCAAAATGAAGGATGTAAAAAAATAATTATTAACTTTATTATCCGATGTTTCACATATAGATGATGACCAAATGCTTAAGGTTTTGAAACAAATAGACAAAACCACAAGGATGATCACCAACACATTATAATGTGCACAATCAAGACCAAAGATTGAGTTTTGACAATCAAACCTTAAGCTTGTAATGTTTCATGACAACATTGTTCATAATTCACAAGTGATGATTAAGCCAATGAAATGTTCAAATTATGAATAGGATAAAACAATTGGTGAGCGAACACTTAAGTGTTCAAGGCAGATTGGATCCAAAGGGAAGGCTCCATTGCTTTTGATGTCCAAACAAAACTTGAACGCCTCCTCTTGGTGCATTCGATGCATTAATGTTTTTCAAAAATGGATTAGAACCAAAAAGTTATGCCCCCGTCCCCCCCCCCATAGAGGGGGTCAAGAATTGAAACAAAAAACATAAAACACTACAAAGCTGGTTCCCGAACACCCCAAAAATTCTTTGTGTGTTGTTTTGTTGCTATTACAATTCAAAGATACTTTGTAGAATTGAAGATGATGCTCCTATAACACTTTAAATCATTTAAAATGAGAAAGAAACGAGAAAGTTAGAAGCTTTGAAAGTAGGAGGGGTCCAAAGAGACAAAATAAGGAAAAAAATTGCGTTTCGTAAGTTGAAAAACTTATTTTTCCATTACTCCTTTTCCTTGTCATTTCAAAGATGATTTCTAGAGCTTCAGCTTGTGCTCTTGTAACATTTTAAATCACTCAAAATGAAACATAGATGACAAAGATCTAGAGAAATGTTCGGTCATGGGGTAGTGATCGATGATGGGGCAATTTTACCCTAATTAGTGCAACATATTTGGGCATGTGCATTTGTAAGTTGAAGGCATGGAAATGTCATGGAGCTTGTTGTACTTTTGATTCCTCAATTGGATCCTAACCAAAATATTTGTCATGTTATTTGACTCTTGTATCCACCTCAAATCAACACCAAGCACCTTAAGATTGTATTCAAGTTTTAAAGACAAAGTAAAAAATAATTAAAACCTTCTTGAGTTCTATAATTTAAAATCTAATATCACATTGCAAAAAATCATGAAACTTGAAAGGCGATTATGTACACGTTCATGAGAGTGAAGGGCATGGCAAAGTTTTGCGTAAAGCTTTTGCAAAAGGTGGTGAAGTGCAACAAAGGACTTTTATAGAAAAGGTGATCCCTAATCATTGTGCATGAAAAATTGACATCCAAGGGTTCACACAAATCATGATTCCCAACAACAATCTTAAGCCATCCATGGAATTGGTGACCTTCAAAATCTAAAGCCATGTCAATTCTTGCTGAATTCAACAAAATTTCTAACCTAAAAATATAAGAAAGAGATCAAAACCCAATATTCTAGGTAAAAAATGTGCCAAAGTTTTCCATTAAGAAACATTATGTAGCATAAGGGAATCTCCTTCTCACTCCTGGCACTCTAGAAATCAAAAGCATCTAAGTTCCAACTAACCTTACCACTTGGAGAAATCTCCTAATGTATTTGAAGGGGACCGTAAATCTATGTATACTCCTCCTAATAAAAAGGAGGGATCTTCTCCTATTCCTTAAGTGTGTGAGGGAACTTATACCGACTTACATGAGTGCAACTAAGATCCTTCCCTCTTTTTAAAGAGTAGGTGTAAAAACCATAACCCTCCTAGACCAATTCATGAAGGGTAAACCCATGGGTGGGGTACAGTCCCAAAATGAGGGTCCATCCGCATCGTCCTTGTCCCCTTTATTTGTGTTGCCCGCACCCCCCCCCCCCCCCTTGGGGTTTTAACCTACCTGAAATGCAAACATTCACCAAACTCATTTAGGTTTGGATGGAGTGCGTCCATGCCAATTCCTCAATACATTGATCACCTTGTGTTATTTGTGCATGTTCAACAACATTTCCATGTTTGGATGACTCACCATATTATTGGGCAAGCCAATTCAACTCTCTCAAAATTTCCAAATAAATGTGAATGGAGGATGTTGAATGATTTTGGAAATGGGTGAACCTATTACATGCAATAGGTTAGCTAAATCAATTATCAACGTTGCATGTAAGATATTAGGTAGTGATGATGATCATGGCATTTAATATATTTATTTCTTTGTCAATGTCATTAAATTTGAAAATACCTTTGCATGTGTCCAATATAAATTGTTTTGAAGTTAACACTATTTGTTCCATATTTTGATATGTAGCTTTTAAATACGCTGTTCGAACGTAGCACAATAGCAGAGCAGTTTTTTCCAATTTTATGTGGTAGCTGAGGTAGCAATTGTACATAAGTTGATTTATCAAAATTTGGCTATTCACTACATATGAAAGGAAAAAGAAAAGCATCCTTATATTTTCTGCCTACCTACTTGGACCATGTATAGAAATCTGGCAAAACAATTAGACTTTTTTGAAGGAAAACAAATCCGAATTTTGGCAAATTGCTTTAAAATAAATCATTGAATTTGTGACCCAAAAAATTTCAAAAATTTCCCAACATTGCAAATTCTCACACAGACAAAAAGGCTGTTTCAGATGTGTTATATGTGTAATTTACTCAGCATATATTTTTCATATGTTTTCCTTGATAGCAGGTTCGGAGTTTGGAAGCTGGTTGTAACTTGAAGTTATGATATGCTTACTTGACATTGAATCATAAAACCTGTCCAAACATAAAATACAAACATAAAATGTGCCAAGGTCCATTCTGTTCAAATGCCACTTTACAAACTACTCACCTTCACTTCTTCAAAACCATTGAATTGGTCCAATAAAAATGTGGACTACTTGGACTCGTTACTAGCCACAACCCAATTGTCATAGATGACACTCACCAATCCCACATCTAATGGAATAAAACATAGTGCCTATGTTGCTTAACATTTAATTCATGGATGTTCATTATTACTCCATAACAGATACATTTCATACATGACATTCATTTTACCATAGTCACGAATGTTAACGGAATAAAACACAGTGCCTATGTTGCTTTGGTTTCAATTCATGGACGTTCATTATTAATCCATAATGGGATACATTTCATCCATGACATTCATTTTACCATAGTGACGAATGTTTAGGACAATGCTTATAAGTTGATTGCTTGGATTCTTGGCCTTGTCAAAGGATATATATATATATATATAATCATACACAACCCATACATACATAAATAAATACATGTCATTAACCTGTTCCATGTTTTGACCAACACCAATTTGAAGCATGATTTATTAGCGTCTAATTTTCTCTTGGTTTATCATCATGTAATCAATTGCATTTAAATATACATATATTTTGGTTATGTTCCATCAGGTTTTGTTTTGTTCTTTGCTTTGATCTCAATGCTTGATTTGATCTTTATATACTTTGTCATTTCATGTCCTTGTTTGCTGTATGCTTTTAAAGTCCTGTATGTCTTAGCTGATCATAACAATCATGCTTGTGATCCCCACCAGAAACGCCTGTGAAGAATACCTACTGGCAGACACCCAGCTGTGATTTGCAAGGAGTGCAGATTAAAGAACCACCTCCTCCTCCTCCTCCTCCTCCTCAGACTTTTGATGGATTCGACACCATTCAGCATTTGGCAGGTTGTGCCCGGGGGAATCAATGCTCTTGTAAGTACTATGGAACTGAATGCTATAACATTTTGAAAGAACATGGTCAAACACGAAAGCAGGAGGAGGCACATAAAAACAAACTTGGATAAGAAGTGAATGATACTTCAAAGCACACACCTCCAAAATGAACCCTGCATTCACTTAGTGTCAGCTCCAAGATAGTTTGTATGACAAGTGTTGGAGTGAAGAAGCAACAAGCAAAATACCCAATTTCCTGGACCTGTTCCACATGCATTATTATGCAAGTCCTACTTACAGTTTCAACTCTACCACTTGAGCTTGGTCACAGTTACAGGGTAGTAGTCAGGCTTGCAGTTAGAGGCTTTTTGTAACCTCACACCCCTTTTCCACAAATAAACATGGCAACCCTTCCTTGGTCGTGCATCTTTTAATCTTAATATAGAGAATTTACAGTCAACCACCAAATTTCCTGTTGTCCAATTTGACCTACATTTTGTTCCTTTTTGGCTGGTGCAGTCTAATTGCATTTGTGATTGTGCCAAAAATAGATTTTTTTTTGGCTCCCAAGCAGGGTTTTTTAATTTTTCATTTCATGAGGTAGGTGGACTGGTGATCCTCCACAAGAGGAATTAGCCACATTCACCAACAGATCAGAGAGAAAAGTAGAGATTTTTTGGGGAAAATTTTAGATCAATTCTACAAAAAACCTATAGTCTAAATATGGTGATTTTGACCCCTTTTTTCCCTCCCCCCCCCCCCCCCCCTCAGAATGTGATGAATTTGGGGGATTTTTTCCCCCCAAAGAAATCCTTGCTAGAAGTCCCAACTCTTTGGTTTTTGTTTGCCAAATCAGTCTTGAAAGAAAAGACCGCTGCAAGTCCCAAGAATTTGTCACAAAAATTGCAATAGCTTTCAACAGTGCATTAGGCAAGGAAGGCCTTTGAGTGGTACATAACCACCTCAAAGTGGATGAAGGAAGAGCTTGACTAGGAAGGAAGGAAGGAAGGAAGGAAGGAGTCCAGGAGCACAGGGTAATTCTTGGTGCCTGCTGGAATGCTCCGGGTTTTTGTTCTCTTTTGCTCATGAGACAAAGGTTTGTACTGTTTTCACACTACCAATAAAAGTTTTTGGGGCCTTGGGTGGTTTTGGAGGGGGGAGGGGGTTGGGGAAGGGGTACTACTAGAGTACAACTGAGATGCTTGTGCTATTTTCAAGACTGATTTTCATAGAAAAAACAAAAAATCCACCCATCTGCCACTGTGCCACACCTTTGCTTTCAGCCTGATTCTATGTCCAAGGCATAAAACTAAATGGCCACCAAACAGCTAGCCTAGGCTAGCAGTTGTAAATATGCCTTGCCTTTGGTGGTGGCCACACACATGACAAGCTGACAATTCCCAATGGCTAACTACCCAATTTTGAAATTTGGTGAGCTAAAAAATTTGAAAAGAGACTACCTACACATGAGAGCATACCATGAAAACCTTGACCAAAAAAGGAAAGAAAAGAAAAGAACCAAGGCTTATATGTCACAAGGATGTGATCTCATGAGTGACTAGTAATTTTAGCTAGTACACACATCTTCACTACTATATTGGTAGATGCCACTTTTACCATGTCAAATTTGAGCTGTAAAGACCCCCCCCCAAAATGCCCAAGAAGCCAATAATAAGGCTCTATTTTTTCCTATATAGCTATATTATATACATATATATATATATATATATTATAGCTAATTGGGTGACAATAGTCCAAAATTCAAATGTTGCTCCATAGCTTGCTAGGAACATAAATAGGATGGGGTGTGTGTGGTGGGCCTAGGTACAACTAGCTTAGTACACAACACTGATCATCCATAACAGAGCAGTGTGATTGGGTTTTAAGAATTAACTTAGCGTGTACTGTACTTACCCTGCAATAATGTAACATGAGTCTGCAGGCCAACCTCTCATGACTCATGAACAGGCATACATTAAAAGGGATGAGGACAGAAATAATTAAATAATGTACTGGTATTGCCATTCACTTCTGGCAATATATTTATCAAAGGGATTGGCATTGCTAGCTTGCAAGAGCCCCATCTTTTTGGGGAAAAAGTGTGATAGTGGATAGTGCTTTGAGCCTTCTATAAGCTATCTAGTGTGCTAAATTTGGTGGCACTCTCCTTCTCTAAGAAAAATGCTGGTCCAAATGTGGAATTAGGTCCCCTTCAAATTATAGAACCCTACTAGCTACTACCCTTTCTTTAGAAGCTCAGGATGAAACTCCACAGTTACAGCCAAAGCCCACTAGAGTTATGTTGTACACTCTTTGAGTTACCCCAAACCCATTTTGCCCCTGTTTTTGGCCTTAATAGGCCCAGCCCCTGAATTTGATTGATTTTCCTACTGCTTTGGGCTATACCAGAAATTTCCACCAGCTGAAGGTGCAGCTAGCTAGGGTTTCTTTTCATAGCATTAAGTGTTCATGGTGAAATTGCAGGTAGGGATGCCGCTTGCAACTTACATGTTTTGCAAAGGTGAATTGCAAATCTGGAACATCTGTGAAGTCAATAGTTAGAAGTAAAATTTCCCTGGTTGAAATTGCTGCTCCTCCATGGATTTCAATGTTCTTTTTTTGTCAATTTTGTGATATGGCCAAAGTGGCAATCATCCACACAAATATTTAGCCAAAATTGGTTACAAACTAAACATGAAAGCAGATTTTTTAAAACATCTTTCTATATTTTTGGCTACCTACTTGAACCACGTGCAGAAATATGGTGCTTTTTTTAAAACTTTGCTTGAATTCTGGCTACTGAAATTATTAAAAAGCACTTGATATTAGCACTTTAAATTTTAGATTTCACTTTTTGGCTATATGTAGCCAGAAAAAAGAGGCAGATTGGATAGGCACCCTAATTCTCAATTAGCTGACAAAACCTGCAACATGTACACTTGACTTTATTCATGAATTTTTTGTTCGTTGAGTGTGCTAGTCATGGATTGTCTCTAGGTGGTTGTTACAAGTTGTTTAGAAACTCTGGTATAAACATTTTGATCATTGTCCCATGTATTTTAAAATGTCCCATGTATTTTAAAATCCTGCAAGTGATTAGAAGATGCTTAATATCTTACCTTTGGTTGGTACTTTGCATTTATATTTTTCAGCTCTCCTCTATTTACAAAGGAATACAAGTCCAAGTCTGATGATGTTCAACAAAAATGTCATGAATATGGATATGATGACATGTTGAAAATGAACACACGTTAAATTGGGGTTTTTTTTTAAACTTGCTTCTAGCTTCACATAAGAAATTACACTACCTACCCAAAAACTCCACAAAATAATCCACAGTTGCAAACATATGCATCTAGCGACATTTAACTTTATGCTACAAAACTAATGTGCGACTTTCATGTACAAATTGTAATCAATCATGCACTCTTTCATTTAGGCTTTCATGGCCATTGTTCATGCGATTATTACATATGCAATGACTTTACAATCTTTCTTGTCATCATTATGGCACATTTATGTGTACATGAAGATATTTGTGTTCTAATTTTACACGTTGTACATATGATTACATGTAGATGATTATTGAATATCATGTCGATAAAGTGATAACATTTTTACATGTGGTGAAATGCTTTTAACATATGTATATGGTTTTCTATATATCATTGTGATTGTAGTGATGTTCATACAGCCATATATATCCAAGGCATGTTACATGTATCGTCTAAGGTATTAATCAACTTCATGGTAAACTGATCTTTATTGGAAATATTAGTTATGCAATGATCTCTTGTTATAATTATGTCATAGACTCTTTTTATAAAAGCATAGGTGATATTCAATGCATATTTAAAGATATGTTATTAAATTGAATTTCTATGAGGCTATGGGATTGATGCTAAATGAGGATTTATCTACATTAATTTCATGTGTATTGTTTTATAATCAGATAAATTTGGAAAAAAAAATTTACATTATGATCAATAACTAGGATGGTAATTACATGCACCAAACCACATAATTCCATGCTATGGGTTGACTATTGTTTGGCTGTTTACTTTAAATGAGGTATACAATTGAATTCTTGTATATAGAATGTGTGTGTGTGTGTGTGTGTGTGTGTGTGGGTGGGTGCACGTGTTTTCTAAATTGACATGTATGTAACTTTGAAGCAACCTCAAAAATAAGATGTTGAATAATGAATTTTCTTGGCATCAAAATATTTCTCACAATATTTTCTGAAATTTTCAATTCAGAAAATATTGTATTTCAATTCAGAGTATTTCAATTCATTTTCTAACATTGATTTCAGAATATTGCTATAATCTTACATTTTCAGACTCAACATATTATCTTATTGCTCACAAGGAAAGACAAATTATCATTTGTAAAGATGAAATTGTGTTTTATATATTCTGTGTAAGTTGTAACCCTGGGGGGTAGGATGAGGGTAAGAGACTAATAATATATTTCATCATAAAACTCTTCCGCAACCTTTAAAGATTTACTTCAGCAGTGTTGTTAAGCTTGCAAAGATTTGGCTGGATTGTTGGTTTCCCAACATTTCTTTCTTCAACTTGCTTTCCAAGGAGGTTAGGAAGGAGGTGGGTAGGTCTATAGGGGTTGATGTAGGTCTTTGGGTAGGTATATAAGGCAGTAGAATGATTGGATAGACACAATTGCTTTTGTCATATAGAGTAGTGTGGCCTGTGCCATTGGCCCAACGTGATACCACGTCCTCAACTGATTTTTCCTTCCAAAACCTGTTTTTTTTGGAATTTACTTGAATTTTCAGCTGCAGAAATCACTTAAAAAATCATTATCTCTCACATTTTGAATCCAAACATTACCAGATAAATTTGGTTAAATCATGCTCATCAAGATCTTTCCAAGAGCACCAAAGGCACATCCCAATTCCTCCAAAATTCTCAGCTACGATTCAATTTAATTTTCAGTGGAGGAATCATTCAGTATTCAAGAACTTTTGCACCAAGCCCATGCACCCCTTGTGATCAAGAGCTTTCCAAACACACCAAGAACACGATCTGAAGCAGCCTGGTTTGGTGGATCTCATAACTGCAAAACAAAACAAAACAAAACAAACTACCTTCCTTCATAAATAGATTAAACATATATATATATATATATGCATTGAAAATTAGTCATATATTTGAAACTCCATGACCAAAACTGTCATGACTGGGTGTCAATTATCAATGGATATAATTTGAATCAATGAAGTTTGAACTTTGGAAAATGGTTTTCATGACATTGGTTAAATTTAAATGACAATCACGTGACATTTCCAATATCCCCTAGAGTTTCTGTGACACCCCCTCTCCCTCAAAGAAAAAGGAAATGGCCTCCTGGATGCATTCAGCAGTAGTAGAACCTTACATTTCCAAAAAACATTTTATTTTTGGAATTGGTCATGTCTCGGATTCAATCAACAAGTGTTATCAAGATTAGAACCATTAGATCAGGAACTAGCAAACAAGAAAAGTTGACCTGACCCCCAACAGCAACCGGTTTTGATAATATTCTCTAAACTTGAACTGGTGGGTCATCTATTTTAATTTTATAAAAAATATTTACAAAAAATTAATTATTAAAAAAAATTTAAAAAACCCCTGACTTGCTTATTTCTTCTAGGAAAATTAAGAACTGGCAAACACTGATTTTGCCCTATGTTGGTCAGTTCTTTGACTTTGGACCAAAACTGCCACCAGAGATCAGACTGCGTATATCAAAAGCAGAGGCTAAATTTTGAAAGACCCACTTTTGGCTGCAACTGGCCAAAAATAAAAGAGTCAAAGAATTATAACAAGAGGTGTCCTTGTATGTTAGGTGATTTCACTAGATCTTGAGTGAATTCACTCCTCATAGTAAACAAGGACTTATTTGAAAAATAATGAATTCACTAACTAATTTATTGAATAGGGACTAGTGAACTGCACTCGCATTTTGTAGTAATACCAAACCAGCAAAGAACAAGATGATCCATTCATGAAACTAAGCAGGTCTTTGAGGGTTTTGAAATACTTGAAACCAACGATTGTTTGATTTCAAATTTTTTTTTCAAATACTCAAAACTGGTCAGTTCTTGGATCCTGATTTTGCAAATACTTGGAACCAGTGGTTATTTGAGAAATCAAAAGAACAGTTCCAAAACTGGTTTTTCTTTTTACCGTGGTAAGAGTGTAAGTGTTGGTAGAAGAAACCCCAAACTTGTTGAGGTTCTTATTTTTTAACACAATATGAATGTGGGTGCTGGTTCACCGAAGGATAGATGACAGTGCAAGGAAGTGGACAGGCTTCAGCAGCACAATGTACATCCATCCATCCATCCATCAACGGTCTAACTTCTGTCAGTCTCCCCTTGTACTAGAGCATCTCCAACAGTGCTCAGAATGTGTGACCGTGCGAAAATAATAATTTTCAATTCCAAGTTTAGTTTTTACTTTTTTTCCAACCCCACCCATAATACTAAAACTAGGACTGCAAATCGGTCGGTCGGAGGGAGATTACTAATAGCAAAGCACCTGGACGAATCATTATGATATGCCAATCAGAAACACGGAGCAGCTGTCAGATCATATCTATTACACTCTTCTCAAGCAAGTGTTAGGCTTTGTTGTGCTTTCTCCAGCCTCTGCAAACTCTTGCACAAATGCTCGGGGGAAGCTATTTTGCCTCGCCAAACTCGCATGTTTTGACTTTTCTTCATCCAATTTAAAAGTTTTAGGGTCCCAAACTGAGCACCAGTGGAGTTGCTCTTATGTTTGTAATCAGAGTGATTTTTTTGGTACACAAGATATGACACCTACAGTGGCAGAAAATCAACATGATACCCACCCAAATGGCAGTGAGAGGAAGTAGAGCATGATTCACCACATCAACATTTAGTTTTCTTCCACGGACTATTTAAAACTAAGAGACTATTTAAATGTCACCACCTAGGCCAATTGTTATGGTTGATCAATGAATAGATAAACAATAATTTCCTTTTGGAATTTTCTTCGAGGGTAATGTATCGTGTGGGTAGGTTTACAGGCCCAAACTGAGTTTTAAACTATTTGACTACTATAGCTCTTTCGAAATCATTTTACATGCCATTTTATTGCTGTGGGTGGAGACGCTCATTAAACCATTCTAATTTGTAATTATTCAATACATGTTGGGCTTTCACGTACAAAAGGCTTGACATGGACTTAGACTGGCCAAGTTTTTTCTTTGTGGGGTTTCAGTGGGGAGGATAATTTTGCTTTCCCCAAATGTGTTCTGCATGGGTTCTCATTGAGTTCCCAAAGTGTTTCTCAAGACGTTCCCAATGTCACCACACTTTTATCCCATAGTTGAACTTCCACACATACACACACATATATATAAACTATAAAGAGGGGGGCAAGGGGAAGCACCTCTATCCTTCTCTTTTAGGGAGGCCCAATATTTCAAAAACATTTGTGATGGACTAATCAAATTGGGTTTTTCTAAAAATGAAACAAAACAGAAACAACTTTAGGTACACCCCCAGTGAACTAATAGGAATGGCAATACATACCTCAACAATAGGATGCAAGGTTTTGGTAAGCGATATAAAGAGGTTGGGGTTATGAAAATTCCAAGAGTTTAGCATTTGGTAGCTAATGGTTGTTGATTTAGATTGAAGTAAAAGTGCCAAGATGAGAAGTTGTGTTGGTGAGATGATTGTGATGAAGTGGTAGCCTAGGACTAACAAAGCCTTGAGTGACAAAGAAAATGAACACATATATGCATAAGCCTAGGATCAACTTTCACATTGACAAAATGAATACTTATTTTTTGAAAAGATTGTGTCGGTTTATAATTTTGAATTTATAATTTTTTTCATCTTCAATATAAAATCATGGTTTTTACATTATTAGCATCATGTCCAAAATGATTATATAGTCAATATTTAAAATACACTAGTAGTGTCTGAAATGACTAAACGTGTGCATTATGACTGATATTAGAAGTAGTAATGTTGGTTATGACTAATTTTGTTTTGCATTGTAATCAAATCGAAAAATATGTTGCACATGTGGTAAATTTGGGTGCTAGAATGGACTTGTTTATGTTGACTAATATAACTAACACAACTAAAATTAATCACAAAGTATGATTCATATGATTATAATGCTACTTTTTAATGACATAATAATAATGAAAATCTGACTTAAAATTGAAATTAAAAGAAATAATAAATAATAAATTTATGAAATCAAAGTAAAATCCATTGGTACTACAAAAACATTATAATATTTAATACAAAATTTTAATTCTATTACAGAAATTGATAAATTATTGAAGACATAACAACTTTAATAACATAATTCCACAAGTCAATTTCTATTGTTACGATATTTAAAGATATTTTGTGAAAACATTAATTTTGGATAAATATTTGGGGACTCAATGATTCATACAATGTCAGTTAATGATTTGCCAATAATGTCAGCCCACCAAAATAAATAAATAAATAATTTAATTTGTTTTAAAAAAAACATTCTTTTTCTAACATTAAATCCTAGGTCAAAGGTTATAGTGTTTTGGATTCACTTATAGTTCAAAAAATAAAATAGAGCTTTGTAATGTCAGTATAAATAACTTTATTTTTAATTTGAAAATAAAATTAATAATGTCATGTCAACTAATAACTTTAGTCATTTCAAACAATCATTTTAATCATTTTATACAATTGTCTTTAGTCAATTAGGCTATGCTAATTAACATGTTTTCACAAAAATTAGTTTCACTATTTTGATGATTATTTAATGACAAAATCTATACACCTTAGGGTAAGGTATATAACCGTTGTGGTAGGTACTAAGGTGGATACCTGGTGTATAGATTGGTATTGCTCCTGACATCAAAGAACAAACCACATTGGTATCCCTGAGGCAATAGTAGCCTCATACCAGTACCTACCTGGTAGGGACTTGAGGTAATATTTAGTTTAATATTAAATCTCAATACTAGGTATATACCAATAATGTTGGTTGGATATTTACATTTTAAGGTCATGTCCAGGATGCCAATAAGACATTTTTTTTATTTTTTTAAAATTAACAAATGGATATGCCTCAAAAAAAATTCCAGCAATTTATTTGTCACGACAGATATAGATTCAATTTTTGTTCTTTCAATAGATATGAATTTTTTAATTTTTTAAATTTAAATTTAAATTAATTATAAATACATACAAAGATTATATTCAAAATCTAAGTGATCACAAATTTTTTTTCACTCACATGAATGCATACATATTACTATTGAAGTGACTTAAGGGGGAAGTGAACCCCAGTTCTTGGTAGAGTTCAAGACCTCAACCCACTTCTAATGCAAGCTACCTGCCTCAACTATACCCCAATTACACCATACAAAAACCTCACCTCTATAAAAGCTTGTTACAATAGAAATAAATTATATATATATATATATAAGTGCTGAAATTTTAGAAAATTAAGGTCCCTTCTTGCTGAAATTTTTTAAAAACTATTATTTAGTGATGCCAAAATTTCATAAGATTCAAGAAGTTGTTATAGGATAGTTTTAGGGTTTTAATATGTATATTATTGCATGTACTTTAAACAATTTCAGGTCATTGCTGAATTTTTTTAAAAATTTAAATATAATTTTTGTCAAAAAAATCAAATTTATTTTTTATTGGGTGTTGAAGTCAATTTTTCAAAATAAAATAATTATTTGGCAGCAAGATGCCGAACCTGAAAAGGTACTACGATATTGTGAGAAAATTGTTTCAAGTTGCAAATTATAGATGAGAATCAGATATGAAGAAAATTGTTTGTGGATAAGATAGCATTTCATCAACCAATGGGAAAATTTGAAAGCATTGTGAGCCTAGATGATCTCAAATTCCTTTCTGTTCAAGTGATTGAAAACCAACAACCTTTATACACTATGGAATGGAATGGGGAAGCCCCTGCCCATTATGTTGGGTAACGTGCAAGCTATATAGCCTATGAGGGTGAGTGAGGCAATGCACCTAGCATCTTGGGCAAGGTTGATGGGCTTGGTAGGCGCCTAACCCAACATAATGGCCAAGTGTGAGCCATTCCATGAAATTGTCTGGAGTGACAGATTCACCCCAAAAAAAAAATGAAAAAATTGAAAAATTTATGTTCAACAAACAAAGTTTGGTCATTATTATGAGCACATGATCATCATGGGGATCATCATGGGAAGAGTAAGTCACATATTGTGGTCAAGAAAATGACCAAAAGTTCTGGGGTGGCAGGTTGTCATTTAATTCTTGGCCACATTATGCAACATAATTTTCCAATGATGATCATATACTCACACATACTAGTGACCAAAATGTGTCTGTTGAACATAAATTTTCTAAATTATTGAATCTGCCACCCGAGAATTTAATGCCTCACCATTGCCAATTATGTTGGTTGGGTGTGTCCCCTAGCTCTCACCATGAATGGGCTTGGTGGTGCCTTACCTTACCCAACATAAGGTAAGGGCTTGATCATTAAATTAGGTACATAATCTGCCACTCTAGAGCTCTAAGTAAATCATAAGCAACAAATTAGTGAGTCCCACAAACTTGGCTTGGTCAAGTTGCAATCTAGTCACTGAACCCTAACTCTAGTGTACCTAAAGCTAACTCTAACACTAACCCTAACTCTAATGTACCTAAAGCTAACTCTAGTTGACCTATATTTTTAAAATAAGACCTATCTGTTTGCCAAGAGAAGAATGGATAGTCCTTCTCTGTCGCCCATAATCCAAAGTGAGAATCGCCTCAAAAGTGCTTCTGCCAAGCAGGGGAGGCGTGTGCAGGTATGTATATCACAAGGGTTCAGCCCCAATCCCTTTTAAGCACCTTTCTTTTTGCAACCCACTACAGCATTAAAAATAAACCCCTCTTTGGGGGAGCAGATTATTCAAAAGAGCTTGAGAAGATCACCACACTTTTGGTCAGCAGCTATGTTGCTTTGGCTCACCACCCCCCCCCCCCTTCATCCTTGAGGAGATTATGTTATGTATCTGCCATGATGATGGCATGATAGCTAGCTTTCAGGATACATTTTGTAATACTTTTCAAAGCTATGGGCCCCAATCTGGCTTTTGTGATCTATTTACAACTTCCACCAATATTGTTACCAAACTCTCTAGTATCTATCCCCAATTGCAAAACCGTTCGTTTGTGTACCTGTTCTGGTGGTGCCTTCATCCTAGTTTAGATTGTTGACTAGATCTAGACTAAAAGTGTTGATGAATAAACCCTAGTTCAACTCTTTTGAAACCTTGAAGCGCATGATTGCTGTTGTATTTGATATATATTTTTTAATTGATTCCATGAGTGTTTCAGTTTCTTCTACAACAAAAATCCTACACATGGGAACAAGGTGTGCATCACACCATGGCATAATTCTTCCTCGTTTGCCTTAACATACCAAATATTTCACCATGCCAAAAACCAAAATAAAAAATTTGAAAAAATATCTTCTATAAGAGAAAGCCAAAAACCTTCAAGATATTATAACTTGATAACTAATCTCAAGTTTCAACACAAGCCAAAATATCATCTTTCAAAAATCCTCACATAAAAGTAGGCCTATTATTACAAACAAACAAATTACATGGATGGTTTTTCAGTGAAGGAGAAGTGTGAACAGAAGTAAGCTGGACAAAGAATCATTGGTGTTGGGGGGGGTGAGAGACACCCAGACAAGACAGGAATCACACCCCCCTGTTGTCTGTCACTCATATTTGGGCTCAATAATGATGCCCACCTGCAAAAGCCTTTGCAACTCTGGCTCAGAAGGGCAGAGACACATATCTGTGGGAAGAACCAAATTCTAATGATCAAACCTTCCATGCCATGCCATGCCATGCCAAGGCAAAAAGGCTTACAGGGGTGATGCTCTTTTGAGTCATTTTGAACGGGTTTTCTTGTCTCTTTGCAAGGCCAAAACAAAACAAAAGAAACCCGAAGCCGTGGTTGATGCACCAGAGTATGGTTACCCACCTTACTCTGCTGCACAGCAAATTAAAGTCGAACATGACTCATCTCAAGTGCAACAGTTGCATATTCTTCTTGAAAGAAAGCCAAGAAGGCAAGCCCATTCTGAAAGAGTATTATTGTCTGAGCTTTGCTTTACTTACACTTTAATCCATCATCATGTCTGTAAGACACAACGTGTTGCCACAAACGAATATTCTTCTGTTTGCTTGCCAATGTGATGTGTGGTTTGCCAAGAAATTGTGATTGATTCTCACTATTTCAAGGGTTCAGGGTTAGGGGGTTTAAACCCATATCCTCTCTCTCTCTCTCTCTCTCTCTCTCTCTCATATATCCAAGATGGACGTGCTCAGTCTAGCACATGAAACCCAAACTCAGTTTACCAACTGTCCTTGAGGATTTTTATCAATTTTGGGGAGCATATAATGGATAGGGTAAAGGGATACCTTGACTGGTTTCATAGGTTTGATTGAGCCCATGTGCAGCCTCAAAGGGAAGAAGTCCCTTAGCTGATGTAAATGAGTTTGGAAATAAAGAGGGGGAATAAAGATAGAGGAGTAAGAGGAGATGTGATATGCAACATAATCCACTTTCTCCTACTTGGCATTGTGAATTTAGTATACACCTGTGAAGGTACCCCAACCTAGTTCATAGACATAAAAGCAATGAAATTTACAGAGGATTTTTTCAAAAAATATTCATGATTTTACTTATCATCAAGTTAAGGATAGATTTGTTTCCTCTCTAAAGTATTTTCTGTAAGGTACAAGTATTATTGAAAAATATCATCAAGGTAAAGGCGCATGAGATTTTTGATGTTCAAGGCATTATAAAAGGGCAAAGACACAATACAAGGAGTCAACCAATCCAAGGTCAAAGTTTTTTTTTTTCCAAAGTGCTCATGTAGCTCCCACATACCAAAAACTTTCTCCCAAAATTAGGTGGAAACATGTTATATAATGTATTTTATCATGAATTTGATGAAAAATCTTTTCATGCCAAAATGTTGTTCAATGTTAATATCTTTTACAACATTGTGTAACATTGATTTTGCAAACCCACAAATGTTGTGATGGAATAGTTGTGCACCTCATGTAATCAAATATTATGTGCTTACTCTATGCGTTAGATTGAGAACCAATATTCATGATTATAAAGTCAAACTAGATTAGTTATGAATACTATGTTTTGGCATAGTGTGAGGGATATGATAGAAACAATTTTACCATCAACACATGTATGTATGTTAACATGATTCACCCATAAATCAACATCATAAAAAGGTTGCAAATGACTAAATTAGATGATACAACCTTCCATCTATTTGCAAACTAAATATGTTGCCTTAAACACAATATCTTATTGCAACATTCTACAAATCTGCCTACCACAATAGGAAAGAAGATAAAAAAACAAACCAAATTGTTTGAAGATAAACAATTTTGTATTCACCAATAAACATATTGTCCATTTTGTAACTAGTGTGCAATTACCAACATTTTGTCTGGAGGCAAAATTTAGTCCAAAAACTAAACTAAAATAAGGTCAACAAAACCCCTTTAGGGAAATTGAGAGATTAATTTTAAAATGGCCAAATCTTGTTTATCCCATGATTAACAATTAAAAGCAAATCTCAATGAAATCACTTTGCCATGTCACATTATTCAGTTATCCTCATGTCCATTAACCATTTGCTAGATAGATAATTATATATTTTTCACACACATAAAATTGAATTGCCCTAACAACAACCAAATCCACCATCAAGTTGTTAAGGTTTCATCAAGCTCATTTATAGTTATCAAGGTGGGTTGATTAATGGGAAAAACACAATTACATTTCATTATTCAATTACCATGGCCCATGTTTATGAATTCAAATTCCATAATGCACACATATTAGTCACAATTGTATTATCTATACAATAACCCTAAGACTATTTTCATTTCTTATTTTCTTAATGAGTTCAAGGATCTTGTGGCTTAGACACATGCCATTGGCCTATAGTGGATATCCAATGACAAACATGAATGAGCCACTTATGGAATATCTTGCTTTTTATTTTGATAAACACATGTTTTATGCAACTTACATTTCATCAAATTCAAAGATTGTTTGCCCAATATATTGAAGTATTTTCAATTTCATATTGCATGATGCCAAATTTACTTGCACTACTAGTATATTTTGTTCACCTTTTTATTCTTTTACTTTGTATTTTGGATATGTTGCCATGATTTTACGATTCACACCATGTCACTTTCCATTTGCCTTATGTTGTGATTCCGTTTCCAGGTGAAACTATGATGCAATGGACCAATTTCAGCAAATGCAAAGTCTACACATGAGTTCACAAATTTTGCAACCCCTTTGTTAGCCCTTTCACAATTCCAAATCTTACTGTTACACTCTTTGAAATTTCATAACTTCTTTTGAAATATTAAATCACCTTGGTTTATACCTTTTTTTTCCTATATAAATTTATTATAATGATTAATATCAATGTGAACTCTTTCTTTCAATTCATTTATTTGTTTACTTTTCCAATCATGATTATGTCTAAAGGAAATGTATTCATGCTTTATACCTTATTGAATGAAATCATTAGTTTCATACCATTTTTAATATTGGTAATGAAAACATGTTACTCCTAAATTTTTTAAAAAAATCTTCATTCTTATGTTCCTTTTGGATTTATAAGATAGTTTGCTTTCAAACACATGTGTAAAGAAAAATAAAATTCGACATGTCATCTATAATATGTTTGATTAACTCATACAATTAAAATTTAAGAAATTATTTTTTCCCATGGGAAATAATGTCCACATTCATATTGTAATTTGTAATAAGGTGAAAGCACAATCAAATGGATGATTCAAACTATCACAATTGTATTTTTTCTAAATTGTAAATGAATTCAAAATCTAAAGCCATATTCAACATCATTATTTTTAAGTTTTTAATTATCCATGTTGTAAAAGACTTTGTTGGGAATCATAATAAAAATTATGAACTTGAACTATAATAAAAAAATCAAAAGTGTGAAAATAGTAGTGAAATTCAAATTAAAAAATAGTTTACCATCAAATGAAAAATTTAAAAGTAAAATGCAATGAAACTAGTTACATGATGACATTGTTACATGTCATTGATGTAAATGTTGTGGATACATTTACAAAATAATTAATTAACTGATTTCCAACTAGTTATCTTATGGATGCCATGGGCATACATTAATTTGACACACCCCCAAGCTCCTTGATGGATTCAACTATGAGTCTTATGGTGACGACAATGAAAGGAGAAAGAGTTTGGGCACGTTTCCTGGCTTGTAGCTTTTTGGGAGTAAAGGGGTGTGTTAAAGCTCTGGGATGGGGACTCAGAAGATTAACAAGCAAATCAATTACTCACATGGACCTACATAAACCAAACAACAAATTGGTTAGTGCGTAGTTGGCACCTTTGGTGCACGGATTAATCACGAACAAACACAAACTCATAAGACTCACCACATCCGGATGTGGGGGAAGCCACCACCTTCCCCTTTATAATATTCTCTAAACTTGGCCACGAGACCAACACCCAAATGTCATTTTGTCCTGAGACTCCCAAATGGGAGTTTCAAAATTCCCAGAATTAAGACTCTTGCAATTTTAGATGCCCATAACGTTGTGTGCAAATCTTCAATTGAAATGAAGTCTTAATTGAAGTTGTAACCCTTGTTAAGATCTTTTTAACGGTATGTTGGACATCTCTTGCACACAAGGAAATCGGGGTGATTCGTGACTTTTAATGGTTGGGGGGTCAAATTGACAATTTGACTTCTAACCTTTCTTTTGACCATAATTTATGTTTTAAGTACTCAAATGGGTCATACAAGCCCATTTTAAGCATCTATGTTCCAAGATATTTCCAATGGTGTAAAGATTGGTTAATAAAATGGGTTTTGACCCTTAAAATTGCTCTTTGAAAATTCGGGAATGCATTGAGACTTTAATTCCCAAAGTGGGAGCTCATTTGAGAGTGTGGAGGTTCATTCATTCGCACTCTCCCTTAATCCTGGGAATATGAAATGTGACTCCCAATCTTCATTCTTGGCATGCACCTTCGCAAGTCTTTGCCTTGGTCATAAGCCCAAGGCTCAGGTCGTGATAATTATACACAATATTTGACACGCTCCCAAGTCCCAAGTTAGGCCCAAGATGGGCCTTGGTTTCTCAAATAGCAAAATTGTGGGGACTTGAGGGCACACTCCCAGCTCTTAGCACTAAAAGGGGTAAAAGGGCGTGCTAAAGCTTCGGGATGGGACTAGGAAGAGGGACAAGCTTTAGTTACTTACTTGAACTTGCATCAAACCAACCAACAAGTTGGTTAGTTCGCATTCTGGAGCACCCTTGGTGTTAGGACAAGCCACGGGCAACTTTGGACTCACAAGACTCACCACGGCTCGGACTCGGGGGAAGCCACCACCTTCCCCCATATAATATTCTTTGTGTTACTCCATGGCACCCACATTTGAATGGCTTTTTGTCCCGGGACTCTCAAGGCGGAGTGTTTTGACTCGAAATTGTCCCAGTTTGGACTCCCGGACTCTTTTCTTAGACCTCCGATTAGGATGAGGTCTAAAGCAAACTTGTAGCTCTCCTTCAGAGCTTTCCAACGGTGTGTTGCACTCCACCTGCATATACCAGGGTCGGGTCGATTCCATACTTTTAATGGTCGGAAGTCAAATTGTCAATTTGACTCTTGACCTTTTTTTTTTGCCATAACTTGTGCTACAAATGTCCAAATGGCTCATGCAAGGCCATTTTCGACATTTACAGTTTGATATCTTTCCAATGTCATGAAGACCGCCTCAAGGAGAGGTGTTTTGACCCCTACAATCAAACTCTGAAGTTTTGGGAGTCCCGAAGGACTCCCAAGTCCCCATTTTGAGAGTGTGAGTGTCATCTTCACATTCTTCCAAAAGTGGGGTTACAACAATATTAGTTCAAGCTAGTTGTGAAGAGAATTTCCCTTGCCATTATTTGGTATATTTCAAGATTCATTATGCTTATGAATGTATATTAAGGTATATATTACTAGTTTTACCCCTATTTTGTCCTTATCCATGTTGGACATTCAAGCTAACACATTCAAAATCTTAAAGAAGGTTAATTTTTAAACTATTAAATCAACCCTTTTTTTGCATCAACCTTTTCACACATCTTTAAAAAACATTTTTTAAATTTTCCATTGTCATAAGCCACATTCCATACTATTTTAAACCTATTGAATTTGCCAGAATACAAGTGTTGGGATCAATGGAAGTTGAAAGGATATTTTTGACATTGTCTTTCATGAATAATAAACTGTGGAATTGTCTTATAACCATCTAAAGACTACTGTCAAAATGCACTTTCAATCATTCTACAATTTAAAGACATTTCCTTATGATGTTTATTATGAGCAATGGAAGAAGGTCGAAAAACATTGTCCTAAGGTTCAATAATGACCATAACTTGTTATGATTTTTTGCGTATTTGAGTATATTTTGATCTCTATCAAAACTAATGAACCAACATGATAAAAAAATATAAAGTAAAAAATATGAAAAAAATGAAGTTATGACATGATTTCAATACACCTTAAAGGATTTGGATCCTTGAATTACATGTACATACATAATGGTATTATGTACCATAGCCTTTGGATAATTCTAAAGAACAACCTACTTTCATCATTATGTACATAATTAATGTACATGTACATGTACAATAAGATGTGAAATAAATAAGTTGACAAAATTTATCTTTTTATAAGGGTGTGGTGCAATGGTTAAGGACTTGGTTTATATTTGTGAAGGTGAAAAGTTCAAATCCTCACACTTTCACCCTAAGTTAGGGTGGGGTAAGCTATGCTAAGTTAGGAGACTAAATTATGTAAAATAGGCTAGGCACCTATTACTTGCCTACCTATTATTTACCTAGGTAGGTAGGTAATTAAAGCTTATGTTAAGCTAGGCTAAAATATAGTTAGGAAACGTGGCATCATGCAACTATCCATCTTGTAGTCACAAAGGTCAAGTTTCACATAGGCCTAAATCTACCTTGGGTCCATGTTATACTCCTGTTCATTCATGGTGGTGGATGAAAAAATGGACTAATGTCACAAGGGTTTGTGATTGTTGGTACAATTTCCATGCCATGTTGTGTGTTTTACAACTTTTTGTCCAATGTCACTTCTCTTTAACATAATTGTTTAAATTATGACTAAAATCTAATCACAAATTGAATTGTTATTTTCCAATTTTCTTCTAATTTATATTTAGGTTGCAATAAATTATTTAAATCAATATTAAAATTATCTTGAAAAGTTCTTCTAATTCCATCTTGATTATGATCTTGTAAAAGCTTTTTACTTTCGTAGCAACCAAAATAATGAATATGGGTTAACCCATTATTTAGTAATTTAGCCACAATTATTAACCTTGGATGGGTAAAACCAAAATTGTTATATTTTCTTTTACTATCAAATGGACTTTTTTGCATATTAAAATTGGTCTTTTTGAAATATATGACATCACATGTTTAGTCCTAAATTGCAAAATTAGTGTATTATTTTAGAACTTCGTATTTGGTTTACATGTGATTTATATACTAAAGACAAGGGTTAAAACTTGAATACCATCTTTGCTATCATTAGTAGAAAAGCATGGTTTTTCAAGTTGTTCAATTTATTAATTGGTTTTTTTTACTAGTGAAATGTCCATTTTGACTAAAGGTCCATTGTATGAATGGACATTGTAGTTATTGATTGGTCAATTTGATTAATGACAACCCATTTTACTATTTGTCAAATTGGACATCTAGTCAAGTCAAACAAAAATGATATCCTTGGTTAAAATGGCTAATGGGTTTTAGTTAAATGAAACATTTGGTCAAGTTGCACAAACAAAAAAAGTCCTTGGTCAAGATGGCTAATGAGTTTTTAATCAAATAAAGCATTTTGTCAAGTTTAGGTAAACAAAATGACATCCTATTTACATACTTACCTAAGTACCTACATAGCTACCTATGAGTATGTAGTAGGTACCATAATACTTACCTACCTATTTAATAGTACCATGTTGGGTACCTAGGTCATTTTAAGCTAAATATTATGGCAAGTTGATGGGTGAATGGGTGGGTAGACTTTGTTTAAGTTAGTTCAATAAATAATAGATGGCCAATGCACCTCTTATCTATTGAGTAGGTAACTTAGTAGGTAAGAGGTGTAATTACCATCTCATCTACTTGCACAATTAATTTACTAGATATACAATGTAGGATGTTAAATTAAAAAATTGGCAAATGTTCACAACTTTTGAAGTTGTAATTCATTAGTAAGAATCATCGTGGAGATGAGGGGTTCAATTTTTAATACTTGTAACCTATGTTTATGTTTAAAGGGCTAGGTTAAATAGGTTAGGTTAGGTTAGGTTGGGTAGCAAGGTTACCACCTATCTACCTACCTCTCTCAACCTACCTACCACTATAATTTAATTTTAAAAATAAACTTAAGAATAAATGATTTTAATTTGATCGATCAAAATGACCACCCTAATCACAATGGACATGTTAAAATCAATCTTGTTCTACATATGTTTAAATGGGGTTTTTTTAAAAGAAATCTTCATAAAAAACCATGTTTAAAAAAATGTTAATTATAATATTTTGATTTGTAAGTTTTTATAAATTGAAAATGTATTGAAAATGGGCCTATTCAAGGTTGGGTTCCAAAAATAAAAGAAAAAGGACCCCAAGACTTTTAAAAAGTTACTTTTTGTAAATAACATTTACTTCAAACATATTGAAGTCAAAAAAATTAAATATTCCATTTAAAGATTATTCATGTGATAGGGGTGATTTTTCACATGCATACATACTTGTGTATCAATATTTTGGTTTATAACTAAAAATCAAAAAAATCAAAAAATGAATTTCAATGGATAACGAAACATGTTTTTTGGCAAGATTATTTCCTACCCATGCGACTTGCACTTAAACCTAAATGTTTTGAAACCATTGAACATAATGTTTTGGCCAAATGGTTTAAAAATGAGTCATTTGCCTTGGAACCTTCATTCAAAATTTAAAAACTTTGAAATTTTTGTATGATTTGGTTTTTCATCTAGTTCATTAAATGAACACGTATTAGTTTCATAGAAGGGGCCATGTTTTTTTGTACAAATATTTGGAATCAATTGTATCACTTTATGCACTCTTTTTTATTATTATTTTAAAAAAAATGTAGTTTAGACACTTGATATTGTTAGTTTAAAAGGTTCAAAATGACATTTACATAGTATTCAAATTACTTGTAAATACTTTTGCTAATTTAACAACACATTATCTATTGGAAAAAAATTACAACTATAATAATGTAAGATAAACCAAAATTAAAAAAATTCCTTTGCAATCCTTCAAAAATAAATCATTCCTTTTTGCTACCCCGATCATGAATTCACCCAGATACATATATTTTGGATATCATTATGAAAAATGTGGAGGTTTTGCAACTATGCTTGCAAATACATTTGTAGGTACAATGACCATTTACAATGCACAGTATATTTCTCATCATGAGTTGCATCACTTGCAATGGACATGACATGCCATGTCAACATATACCACTACAACAAATTGTGTAATTTTCATTATTTTTAATTATTGAAATTTCAATAAAATGGGCATTAGACACATTTGGACTCGTTCAAAAAAGAGTACTGAATTATGACATGTATTTATTAATAGGTAATCATCTCCATGTGAGGAAAGTTTGTCATGTTTTGACTAGAATGTTCATTTATGTGGTAATGCACATTTTTTTAAATTAATATGATTATAAAGTTTAATACTAAAATATTCAAAAATTTCAAATTGTCATTGCAATGCATGGATTTTCAATATTATTTAAATTTTATAAATTGAAAAAATAGATTGTTTCTAATTTAAATGCAACCAAAAAGGGTTGAGTCAGAGTAAAAAAACTAGTTTCTCTATGTAACCACTCTTGAAAACACATAAGTTTTGGTGTAATGTTGTGTAAAATTAGGAAGTGGTTAAACAATTTATGGATTTTAAGTATTATAGAATTCTTGATGGCATGTAAAAATTTCAATAAATTTTGACAACATTGGAAGCTCCAAAAGACTACTTAAAATTGTAACCAATCCTACTTAAAGTTTTGAAATTATGGTTTTAAATATGTTTAATTTCACAATGTTGATTAATGTTTTGGAGTGTTTCAACATATGAAATTCAAGATTATCACATGATAAATGAAATCTAAACATATTATATGCAAAAACATGACCATTGATTTTATGCACATTAATCAAAATTTATGTGTACAAGGAGGAATGCAAAGTTTGTTAATACAAAAGTGGGGTGTAATTCACTAGCTTAAATCATTATGGGACCTTAAAAGTGAATAAATTCATTTCATTTTAGGGATTTCACATTAGTTTAAATTATTTCACTATAGGGTCACTGTGTAAACATCTTGTTTCACTACTAATTGACATAATTTAGTATTATTATGATAAATAAGTTTATTTTTATGTTGTTATTTTAAATATATTACGATACTTTAAGCTACACATTACATTATTTTAGGGTACCCTATTTATTCTAATTTATACCTTAAATTATTTAAAGCTAAAATATTTAACTAACCTTAGGTTATACTTTGGGTAAAAATTATTTTATATTAAGGTAAAATTAACTTGAAATAAAGTATAATAATTTAAGATGGAATAAGCTAGGGTAGAATAATTTTAAATAACTAATAATATAGCTTCAATAAAATAGTCTATAATAGCAAAAAATGGCATGTGGTAAAATAATTAATAATAACTTAAAATAATTTGTGATAAAATAATTCTAAATAACCAAAAATAACCAATAATAGCATATGATAAAATAACCAACAATAGCCAAGACAAACCTATGATAAAATAATTAATAATAGTTTATGATAAATAACATTAAATAATCAATAATAATCTATAATAAAATAACCAATAATCGGTAAAGACACACTACAATAGACCAAAATGGGTAGTTGAAGGTCCATTTAAGAAATTCAAATCTAGTGATTTTTTAAAAAAAACATTGAAATGGTGTTGAATTTCAAATATTTTTCCATTTCCAAATTCATACCACCATAATTTAAACCTTTTTTTTAAACCCTAAAAACATGGCCTTGAAAAATGAATTTAAATATTGAAATGAATTTTATGAATTTGAAATTTGAAATTTAAACCTTAAAAATTTCACTACAACAAAAAGTGTCCTTATACGCAAATGGATTTCATTAGATTTTGAGTGAATTCATTGGTCATAATGAATGGGACCTAGTGGGGATGTAATGAATTCACTAGTTTAGTGAGTGGGAACTAATGAACTACACCCACATTTTGTAGTAATGTTTTGAACGATTTTTTCATCTTAAGTGTTACCATGTTTTGTAAAATTCACCTTGCATTGAACATTTATCCTTTTGGTAATTTGTTTTTTGGGTTTGAAAGATTAGAATGTAGGTTTCAGTTTTTCATCTCATTTTTGCCAAGTTTTTCAAATAGATTTGAATACAATGCAACAATACTTGACTCACGTAAAAAAAACTACCATTGTGATTTCCAAAAAAATCCATCATAGTGTGTTTTTATTCAAATAATATATGTTAAATGCTTAAAATAGCCAACAATAGCCTATGATAAAGTAACAACAATAACATATGATAAATAACTTAGAATAGCCAATAATAGTTTATGGTAAAATAATAAAAACTAGTCAACAATATATATCTAATGATAAAATAACAAAAACAACTTAAAATAAAATAGTTTAGAATAGTCAACAATAGCCTACGATATAATAACCAATAATAACTTAAAATAAAATAGCTTAAATTAGCCAACAATAGTTTACGATAGGATAACCAATAATAATTTATGGTAAAATAACCTAGAATGGCCAACAATAGCCTACGATAAAATAATGTATAATAGCCAATGGTAAAATAATTTAGAATAGGCAACAATAATCAATGATATAATAACCAATAATAGCGAATGGTAGATTAACCAAAAATAACCACTAGTAATTTGAAACCTCCCCATATTTGAAGACCTATTTGTTATTATTTGGCTCTAATAGCTCCACCTTGTCTGTTTTTGCATACCATCATACATGTATGGATTACCATATGCAAAAAAGATATTGAAATAATGATTAATCACGTTCAAAACAAAGGAGTATTGATCAATTAATGGAATGAAAAAAACAAGTTTGCCTTCACTTTTAAAGCATTGGTCAATTGTCGTTTCCAACATTTTAATTTGATATCACATACAATAAAAATTAAAAAACTAACAATTTTGAATTAAAATTAGTCACCTAATCCAACAAACACATAACATTTACTATAAGTACGTATATGTAATAACTATTACCTCAAATTTGTTAAAAATGAACATAAATTCAACCCAAAGCCCTATTAAATGCATTAGGATAATGCATGACGTACAAATAATAATAATTTACTATGTTTTGGGTCATATTTGGTCTCAATTTTCATATCCATCCATTATCCAGCTTGAAAAGTTATTTTTAACAATGCATTACTAACCAATACAAGAAGGCTACATGTGTAATTTAGTCTTTGAAAAGGACTTAGACGTTGCTACAAATGCTTCCTTTTATTGTGATGGACCCTTAAGGGTGCACATTAACCCTTAAATTCAAAGTTTCAAATTGAAATATAGTAATAGGTCATTTAACTAATGATCAAACTATGTATGGGTTTAAGCTACACAAAATAATTGCAAACTAATTTATCTCTCATTGTAATACACAATTATGACATGAGTGTTAAAAAATAGCACATGATCTTTCATCAAGATGACCACATTAATGTTCGAAAACTTTCAATGTTAGTTGACAATTGCAACCTTACCCAATCTCATATGTGGCATGGCCATATAATCATGTCCTTGCACCTAAGGGGCCAAATGATGCACCCCCAAGCTCCTTGATGGATTCAATTGTGAGTCCAAAAATAAAAATAGCGAAAAGAGAAAGAGTTGGCACGCTCCCTAGTTCGGAGCACTTTGGGGGTAAAGGGTTGTGTTGGAGCTCCGGGATGGGGACTAGGAAAATTGATAAAGAATTTAATTCCTTGCACAAACCTACACAAACCAAACAACAAGTTGGTTAATGCCTAGTTGGAACACCTTTGGTGCATGGACGAACCACAGGCAAACATGGACTCACAAGACTCATCATAGTTCGGACGTGGGGGAAGCCACACCTTATAGTATTCTCTATGCCTGGCCACGGGGCCAACACCAAAATGTCATTTTGTCCCGGGACTCCCAAGTGGGAGTCCCGAAATTCCCAAAATTGGGACTTTTGCGACTTTGGATGCCCATAATTTTGTGTGGAAACCTTCGATTGAGATGAAGTTTGAATCGAAGTTGTAGCCCTTGCTAAGATCTTTATAACAATGTGTTAGACGTCACCTGCATGTAAGGAAATCATAATGATTCTTAACTTTTAGTGGTTGGGGGTCAAATTGACAAATTGACTCCTAGCCCTTCTTTTGACCATAACTTGTGTTTTAAGTATTCAAATGAGTCATACGAACCCAATTTAGGCATCTATGTTCCAAGATCTTTTCAATGGTGTAAGGAATTCTTTAATAAAATGGGTTTTGACCCCTAAAATTGCTCTTTGAAAATTCGAGAATGCATCAAAACTCCAATTCCCAAAGTGTGAATTCACTTGGGAGTGTGGAGGTTCATTTGTTCACACTCTCCCTTGTTCCCGGGTTTCGCTCTTGGCCCGCACCTTCGCTAGCCCTTGTTTTGGTCGTGAGCCCAAAGCTAAGGTTGCGACACCAAAATTGAATGTTGCAACTTTTGTGCAACTAGGCCATAAAGTCGATGTACATTGACTGAAATTACACACATGGCAACTAATGTGTCAAACTAGCGATGAAGTTACAACCACCATAAGACTAATTATGTAGAACTTGGAAATTTTTGAAATAGAATAAAATTTATGTATTATTTCATGTAAATATTATCATATTTCTAGATCCCAAGTTGTGAACTCAATACATTTGAGTTGATTTAAACATTTAGTTGCATGGTAATATGGTCTCCACAAACAAGATTTTTCATAGTGTATGTCAATGTAAAATGTGTCAATAAACATGTTAAGAGTAACCTTGTAATACCATACCTATGGCCAATAGGGTGCAATCACAATCCAACAAGCCAAAAATGGCATTGGAATCGCAAAGAAAAATAGTCAATATTGGATAAATATTTATGTTTTTCCATTTAAAACTATGGGAATCATGACAAGTTATTGCTTTTTCATTCATATAAATGTTAAGGAATTCAAACCAAAAATCCTTTTGATGAAATTTTAAGTTTTTGATTTAGGACCTCTAAAAATGAACAACAATGCCTCGGACATGAGTCAATTTTGCAAAGGACTATATAAAGACTCATATAATAAAACACATTTGATGGGGAAAAGCTTAAGAGGATAAAGACCTATTAAGCACATTAAAAAATCATTCATACCCTAAAACATGTGGAATTGTAAAACTTCAAAAAACAAAAAAACATTCCAAAATTGATCCATAATTTTAGAATTTCAAAAGCCCTTTGCCACACATAAATGGGGTAAAGTGTACATGATGTGTTAAGAAAAGTAATAGTTTACTATATAAGAAAAAAAATTGTAAAAAAAAATTGGTTATGATTTGAATATATTATCATTTTAAAAGACAAAACATTGAATTTACAAGGAATCAAAACACTTTCAAAAATTCATATTTATTAAAAAATGATGAAGAAAAAAACATGTCATGTACTTGAACAATTATAAACATTTATTAAAACAAGTTGCAAGAAAAAAGTTCTAAAATGCATTCATATGAAAAAGTTTTTTTGGGGGAAAAAGACATATAATCCTTTTTTATAGGAATCCCATTAGCTTATTGTATCCCATTTGCACCCAAGAGTTGGAAATTATTGTTAAACCATTTATTTATTTCTTAAAAAGGTTCAAAATTTCCAATTTTAATATTTCAACAATCAAGGAATAACTAAAAAAAATGCATCATATGATTTGTATTTGTAATTAGTATCCCAATGTTGGGACAAATGAAACTTGCTAAGGGTTGAGGGTTTGATTTTCATGGATTTAAAACATAAATAGTAAATAAATAAAATTGTTGAGACCTTTCATGAATTATTTTGTGCCAAACATCAATTGTACTTGTAGGGTATTTAACACTTGATTGGAAATGTTAGAATAATATTCTTGTGAAAGGATAAAAAATCACATAAATTAGGTATGTGGCCAATTTTTTTTTCATTTATCAACACACGATATTGTCATCAAAGGCTCATATTGTTCACAAAAATATTCTTAAAATCATGATTACAAATTTACATAATTTAAAAAAAATTATGACGAGAAAAGATCATGCATTATACTATACTGTAAAGGTTTACATTAAAAATATCCCATTAAAAAATAATTTTCAAATCATTTCAAATCCTTTAAGCATTAAAAATCATTAGTTGCATTATGTTGAAATTGGGTACTCCGAACTCAATAAATTCATTTCAAATCTATCAAAATTCTCCAATAATAAATTAAGATTCAAGAATATGATTTGTCCAAATCCAAAATTTGATGTTTGTGATTTTCCATTACATTTGAGTTCATGATGTTCAAGTATACACTAGTTTGACAAAAAAATTTTGTCATACATTGTAATCAAAATATATTGAAAGATCATCTTAAAAGCACAACATACATTACAAAACATGAATGAATATTATAAATAAATATCTACATTAAACTATATTATTTTTATATGTCCAATTGACATCCTTTTTTATTTAGTTGATTGTGATAGCACCCACCATTTTTACATGGCAATATCATCAAAACGTTAATCTACCAAAACTTATCCACAAGCCTAAAATGTGGGTAGCAATGTAACCAATCAATAGCACATTAAAATTGCTCTCATAACATGTTTCATGGAAATTGATTTCAAAGTCAGAATTAGCTCTTTTCCAACGTTTTCATCACAAACATTTTTGTTATGTGAAAAAATGAATGTTATAATTTTGAATTTTGACAAGGAAACAAATTAATCAAATGTTACAAATCAAAGGAAATGTACCAAAAAAATTTGTATGTAAAAACTTTTTTAGCTTCTTAACCCTATTTTCTCTCCTACCTACCTTTCTCTTCTTTCCTCATGCCTACCATTTACCCCTTTCCCCTTTTCCCCCTTTTTGTTTTCTTTCAATTTTCTTTGCTGAAAGAACTCCACTTCCATAACAATTGCTCTAAAACCCTATAATTTTTTTATAAAAATGCATATATTATGTTTTGTGTTCATTTATTTATTTACATTGTTTTATATGATGTGTAAAACTTACCCAAGGTGTATATCGATATTCACATACACACACAACACAAATTTCAACATCAGTTTCATTAAACATTTTTCAACTGTTAAGCTTCCAAGATAGTTTTTGTATGTTTGGATTGCTAAAAGATGCAAAATATCCTTTCTAGTGTTGAAGCTATTTTCACCTTCAAAATTAAGAATATTATTACCAAATTTGACTGTTCTATAATAATCATGAATTCACAACCATCATGATTAGTTGCAAGCTACATACTATCTTCGCATGTATGGGGTCCACTTTTTACCTAAATAAATTTAAGGATATGACGACCAAATTCAATAATCACAACTAATTATTCAACGACCATGAGCATCCACGATATTCTTGAATCTTTCAAAAGATTGAAATAAGTACTTGAGATTTCCCAACTACAACACCTTATTGCCACTAGCAATTTAGTTTTTAAATCATTGAAAAGAACTCACAACTAAAGTTAACATTCATTGTGAAACTTCAAATCACCACAAGTAAGTTTCAAATTATTGGTAAAAACTACTATCAAAGATATTGGATTGAATGTGTTTCATCCCAACAACATGAAGCAAATGATAAGTTCAAGATGCTAAAACACCAAGAACATTGGTTTAAATAATTACAAAACAAACATACGACTTTAATTAGAAAATTTGAAGTTGAATTAAAGAATATGCTTGGTTGGCTTTTGGCATTTTCATTGAAACCTAGTTAGAAAAGGATCCTATTAATTGGTTAATCTTGGATGAATAACCAACAACTACCCAAGTCAATAATTGACATCAATGTCCTAACTTTTAAATTAATTAATTTCAAGAAGTTATAAAATTTGGCTACTTGTGCTACCTTTTCTTTTGATTGTTTTCAACTATGAAAACAAACTTGACTACATATTATGTAACTTTTATTTGTCAAATATTAAAATATGTTTATTAAAATACATAAAAAATTGTAGTTTCATATCATGTTTGGCTAGATTGAATGATTCATTCTAGTTGCCGCCTTGGGTAGTTGTTGGTTATCAATCTCCTTGGATTTCTATTACATACAAAAATAAATTGATGGCCACATATTGATATGGTGATGACATTACACTTAAGCTAGTTATCTATCTTCTCCATTTGTTGGTCTTTCAAAATACAAAAGACTAACTTATTTGATTAAAGGTTAGAAAAATGAACTCTTAATAGAGATGATGAAAGTAGCATCTAGAATTTCTGATGCAAACCCATGTTGTCTGGTTCTTTGACATTGTTAATAATATCTCATTAAAAAACTTTCAGAATCACAAAATCCTTGAATATTTGTATTGTAAAAAGAACCTTTGGTTCAAGTTGTTGAAATCTTTCAAAAACATTGGTTGTTTTCATGAAAAGAATTGGCAAAGAATTGGCAATTTACCATAGTTTCATTGCCCAATTCCTTGATTGTTTAGCGCCTTGGTTAAAGGCCAAAATCGGCTCTATGATTTTTGTGAGAATTGATAGTCAAAATTAGAATTAGTCATAAAATTTTGAAAACCTTGAATTAAGGATATACATATACCCTACCCTTACCCACCAATTCTAAATTCTCAAAAGAGAGAACCACCCAACATTGATCCAAACACACCACCTATATGTCTTTTATGGATTGCTTCTCAAAATGGAATAGAAATAAAAGGTTATTGGCAATTTTAGTCACCAAATTCTGAAAAGAAATTAAAAAAGAAATCAAAAGCAAACAGATAATTTCTATCCTAAGTTCTAGTAGGTACCCAAAAATATAGGAGGATTCTAATTGTTTTAACCTTCATGTTTTTTAATTACCAAATGTGGCTAAACCGTCTAATGGAATATGATTGCCACTTTAGCTACATCACATAAATTGAAAATTAACCAACGCTGCTAGAGTGGATGCATGCATGCCTTTTGTTGCAAATGTTTGATCCGTGATATCCACCTTGTTGTTGCTTTTTTGTACCTATCTGCACTTTCACAGGGATTATGGACCACATAACCGCCGGTTCCTTTGGTGAAATTGGTGACGTGGCATCACCTCATTGGCTGAGAGGTCACAGGCTACAACCCATATCTGCTGTGTACTGGGTCGGCCAGATGGGCGCAGGAGGGTTGTGGCGACAGCAACAAAGGCATTCATTCATTCCAAATGTTGGTGTAGTCATCAGTTACAGGCGGGTGAAATTCCGTTCATCAAGTCACCGGTTATGTCCCATAATGCAGCTGGAGGAGGCCGGTTATGGGAAAACCCTAAACCCTAAACCCCTTTGTACCCATTTACTTATAAAAATGTTTTTTTTTTCTTTCTTTCTTTTGATTGGGAATTATATGACATGTATGTAGAGTGTGTTTATTGAAGAACACTTGTTTTCTGCATTATCTTTGGACATAATCTTGTGAAAATTGCCAATGGAAAAATCTTTTGCAAATGAGAATATGATAAGTGGTAACAATGAAATAATTGAAATATGTATAAATGATGTAGTTCTAGAAGGTAGGTTTGAGGAAAATTCAAGTGTCCAAACATAATCAAGTAGTAATCGAAAAAATGATAGTGAAGATAATGAAAGGAAACTTGAAAAAATTGGATGTTCAAAGGAAAAATTGGAAGCCACATGGAAGAACTTCTTATGTTGGAGTTTTTATTATGTGAATGATGATGAAAAAGTTGATTTGGTAAACACATAAATAATGTGTTGCATGTTTAGAACTATTAAATTTGGTAATTGGAATAAATTCAAGAATTCAAGTGAAAAAAGGATTGACTTTTTATTACAAAACCAATGGAATAACTCCTTTTAAAAACTTGTGGATGTAGACCATTATCTTATTACACAAATGTTTGAAGAAGAAGTGAATAGTTTGTTGAGAGGTAATGATGAAAGACAACCTTAAAAAAAAAAAGACACATTCATGTATAGGGTCAATCTTAAAAAACATTTCAATCAAAAATTCCTTCAAAAAATAGGATGTCTCATAGAAGAATTTTAAAGGACATTTGTCTACATTAATTTTCAAGAACAACTTACCCATCTAGTTTGTAAAGAGTATTTGGCTCAAACATTTAGTTCTCCATTTTTGTCCAAAATTAAATTTCCTTTCCAAAAGGCAATTTTCACAAGATATATTGCTGGGGTTATTGGAGAAGATAAATCAATTATATGTTGTTCCTACCTTGGTAAAATGTTATTTTGCAATAGCTAGCTTTGACTTTTGGATGTCTAAGGGAGCTTACGATGTGTTTGCATTGGTGATTAATTTTCTAAGTAATGATTGGCTTCCAAAACATGTGACTATTGGTTTATTCAAAGCAATAGAAACAACGAGGCAAACCATGGCCAAAAGTTTGACATAATTGTTGGACAAATATGGTTTAATGAAAAAAATTGTTGCGTGTATCAAAGATGAAGGATCTAATCTCAATGCAATGACTATTACATTGAAATGTGTTGTAAATTGTGAATTTTTTAGGTTAGAAGAGAGCTTTTAGGGTACTTGTTTTGGACATGCTTTTTCAAAAACATATCAATATGGCATTGCAAAGAAAAAGGTTTGTAGAAATTTAAAATATGTTTTCTATCAAGTCTGCTCAAGTAGATTTGCAAAAATGCATCATTTGGCTTAAGAACTCTGGGAAGGGTAGACATGAATGGAAAAAGGTTTGTGTTGAAACTAGAATTCGACCCAAAAAATTATTCACTACAATCAAAACAAGATAGTTTTTTGAAACTCATTCTTATATCAACTCTTTACAATTTTTGTGTTAACTATTTAATAGGATAATTAATCAAGTTATTATTGGTTATTTTGTAGGTTTGTTGGTAAAATCAATATGTTTCAAAAGGCTTTACAAACTCGATTTACCATTGTCCTTTATTATAGCAAACAAATTGTTATGAAAATTGATGGTTGAATGCCTCCACCTCTAACAAAGTAGATTTTTTAGACTATTGTTGATTATCTTTCTCTAATTATTTATGCCTATATTTTTAATCAATTTTGTGGACATTGACTTTTTAGTTATGCTTTACACTTTGCAATTTCCTTGAGTTTGAAACTTAGGAAAGAAAATCAAGTTCTTCCTTCATTTGAAAGCCTAATAGGCCCATTCACAGTTGGGGTTCCAAAAAAAAGGAAAATGATACACTACAAGAATTCATGATTTTTTTGACTTGAAAAACTAATAAGAAAAACCCAAAAGTGACAAATGTTCAACTTGATTGGAAGTTATCTTAGACAAGTCATATTGAACACGTCTATTTTAATTGGGTCATTTTGAAGAGGTCACTTTGACTTGGTCTTTTTGACTGATTGTTCAAAATTTGGGTAACAATATTTGGTAATTAATTTTTATTTATTTACATACTTGACCACCTACCCTCCTAGTTATCAACCTACCTATCTACCTTGGCTTGGTAAGTTGGGTAGTTAGGCCACCCATTTGAATAATTAGCTAAGCCACCTAGTTAAGGTAGAATAAGAAGGTAGGTATGAAGGTAGAAGGAAGGTTAGAAAGTAACTTTGGTAAGATGTAGTTAGGAGCGTCAAACATACTAACTAAGATACCTAGGCTAGGCTACCTATGCTATGTATTTTATACTAACAAGCCTAGGTTATAACCAATACAAACACATGCTATTTAATATATTATCCTATGTTATATTAAGCTATTATATTAGGCTATGTATTGGCTAGCTGTAAACTTAGGTAGGAGCAATGTTAAACTACACATGCCTAGGTAAGGTTTAAGTAAGGTCTATGTTAGGTTATATATATTTGCTTAGGTAGGAGGTATTTATGGGCTACCTAGGCCTATCTAGGGGCTATATATGTAAGGTTATGTAGGCTATGAAGGCTTAGGTAGGGTCCAACTAAGGGTTATGTTAGTTATGTATGCCTAGGTAGGGTTAAATAAGGGTTATGTTCGATTATGTTAGGTTATATATGTCGGCCAAGGTAGGAAATGTTTATGTTTCTGGGCTACCTAGGTTATGTAAGGATATGTAAGGGTGATGTCTAGGCCTAAGTAAAGGCTATATGGGGTTATCTAAAGGTTATGTAGTCTATACATAAGCCAAGGTAGGGTCTAAGTAAGGGTTATGTAAGGTTATTTATCGATTATGTAGGCTATACATAAGCTTAGGTAGGGTCTAAGTAAGAGCTACGTAAGGTTATTTATCGGTTATGTAGGCTATACATAAGCCTAGGTAGGGTCTAAATAAGGGCTATGTAAGGTTATTTAGGGGTTATGTAGGCTAGATATGTAAGCCTAGGTAGGGTTTAAGTAAAGGGCTACGTTAGACTATGTAAGGATAGGTAACAAGTATGTAGGGGCTATATAAGGCTATGTAGGGTTGTGTCTAGGCAAAAGCTTTGTAGGGCTATATAGGTGTTATGCACATTATGTAAGCCTAGGTAAAGTTTATGTAGTAGCTACCTAACTAGGTTTACATAGGTGCCTATATAGGGGCTAAGTAGGGCATGACTATATAGGGCGTAAGCAAAATAACACAAGCCACACCCGCTTGCTTTTTAACTATGTGGATGCAAGCTATGGTGGTTCACTTTTGTGACAAAATAATGTTTTTTCCCTAGGTACCCTATATTCAAATGCATATGGTGATTAATATATCTTTAGATCTGCTAATTGGGACTTGCATCTAAATCAATAATTTCATTGTGAAGAAAACTATGTGGTTATTTATTGATAAAAAATCCATTTGTTAGTAGTAATTGACTTTTGAAGTTGAAAAATATGGACTGATCATCTGACTAAACATCACAAAATGAAAAAAATTATATTGCTTAACATTTTAAATTTTTATTGGGACTCAATATGTAATACTCAATATGTAATGTAATATAAGATGATAAATTCATATGAAAAACTTTTTTAAAAAAAACTATAATCGTTTAATGGTTAGGGACTTTGAATGGTTAAAATTTGACCATATTTTTATAAGTCCATATGAAGTGCATTTTTTGTTTGTTTTTCAATTTCTTTGTCCCAAAAAATAGGTTTTTGAAAGTTTTAGATGGGGCATTATTTCTTTGGGTTTTGTGGGTTTTCCTTTTAGGACTTCCAATTTTAAAAATGACATCAATCACATTAAATGTAAGTTTTCACATAGATTTGGGAAGGTTTGTAGGTGATTGAACATGTATAATTCAGAGATTAAAATAATAACATTTAAAAAAGTAATAACCATGTTCATTTGAATCAATTTAAAGAATCTTGTATGGATTTGTAGGGAATGTAATTTTTGTTGATATTGAACCACTATAACTTGCATCTACCTAATTACTTTTGTGATTACCTTTGGGAAATATTCCTATCTAATATTCTCGGAATGTTTTTGAAAAAGTCTTTGAAAAATATTCTTAAAAATCTAAAAATTTCTTCATAATATTTTTATTAAAGTTCATGTTAAAAATTTGGCAAAAAATGTCATCTTCAAAAAAATTGAAATCCATTTAGAATTTTTTTCACTATTTAAAAACAAGTGTTATAATGTTTAATGAACGTTTTTGTTAATTTTTAATTCATTGGATTAGGTTCATGTTCCCATGATATATTAAAAGTACAACTCTATAAACAAATTTTATGATTTCAACATCAAATTAAATTATGATTTTAAAACATGAAAAAACCAAACAAATGTTACACTTGTTTTGGTACATGTTATTATGATTACACCCTTTAGGCTATGCAGGCTTATGTAAAAGCTTTATATATGTAACTAAGGGGTACACAGTGGGTACCTAGGCATACTTAAGGGCTAATATAATTGGGGTTATATTGAAGGCTTATGGAAGGGTTATGTAGGCTTAAATATAAGCTATGTAGGCCTAATGTAAAGGCTATGTAGGCCTAGATAAGCCCTAATTATATATAACCCTACATAACCTACTCCATAACCCTTACATTACCTAGTTACCAAATCTATACAAACCAAGGCTTACTTAGTTTAGCATAAGCTCACCTAAAATATAACCTAGGTTCAAGTAGATTCACATAGATGTACCTATATTGCTAATCTAGGTCTATTATTTATATACCTAACCTTCTACCTACCTTCCTTACTTTAATTTCCTACCTCTTAGTAACCTATTTATATGTGACTTGCCTATAACTTGTAAACATTTATATGTAATATTTTCTTTTCTAAAATTTATGATTATACATGCCCCATTTGGCTCCATGTCTCATATTACTACACCTTTGTCTTTTTTACTAAAGGTGTACACATCTTGTCTTATTTGACTATAAGTATTAATTGACAATATATCTCAGTTGATTACACCCATGTCCATTTTGATTAAAAGATAACACTTTTCTCATATTTTGACTAAACGTCAGATTTACTAAGTAGTTAAAAAAATTCATTTTAATGAAATGAACCAATCAAAATTTACATGTCACTTTAACCACTAGGGCCTTTAGTCAAATTGACCAAATTCTTAGTCAAAATGGACATGGCAATCAAATTAGAATACTTGAAAAGCCATGAATTCTTGTAATGATATCAAGACTTTAGTTTCTCCAAATAACAACTACACATGAAAACAAATTTAAGTGAAGAATGTGGTGGTGGTGGTGATGATTTATCTCATATATACATCGATGTGCATTTAAATCTTGGTTCAAACCCAAAAAAATAGAAAAATGATTAAATAAACATTTATAAACAATTTCAAATTCTTTTGGAAAATTTATTTTTTGCACATGTGACCCGCACTTCAAGTTGTAAATCTTAAGCTTAGTAAATATAAAAAATCAACCAAATTGCCCAAAATTAGTTCTTTTCTTCATAGCCCTAACGATTGAATTCTATTATTTTCAAAATTTTCATAATGGTTTATAGTATGGGCAAAAACACACTAAGGTGTCACAATTTTAGCATATTTTTAAAATCCCTTTTCAAAGTTTTTTTTTCTAATGTAATTGAAAAATAGCTTAAAATATGAATATTTAGATGATATTGAAAATAAAAATTTTCCGTTTCCAATTTCAAATCATGGTGCTATAAGACATATAAAATATATTTCAAAAGAAATTATTTAAAATAATTATTTTTAAATGCTTAAAAGAGCTTTTAAAATAATTAAAAATTTTATAATTAAAAAAATTCTATGACATTATAAATTAAAATAATATTCCATTCATTCAATATATTTTTAATTTCTTAAACATAATTCATCCAATGTGCCAAAATTTCAAACACATAAAATTAACACCTTGTAAAATAAAAGTCCTTATCCATGAGTTTTGCAGGTGTGACAACAAATGTGGGCAAAATTCAAAAGTCCATTATTTATTGGCTATCCATGATTTTGATTTGATTTTTTCATTTTTGAAAGGTTGATTATGATAGCTTTAGATAAGTGAGTCCCTTTTATATTATTTCAATGGATATTATTTAATTTATTTTCTTATCCACCAGGAATACAAAAAAAACTACCATTGTGACATCTATATAAGGTCACCGTAATGTACAAACACCCATATAATCAAATGCATGCAATGACCATGGCTAAACATAAATGTAAGCATTTTTAATTCATAAAAATAATTTGACAACAATTGCATTTCTTAAACCATTTCTTTTGATTTCTTTTATAAAGAAATGCAATTTAGACACTTGATATATCTAGGCTTAAGGGAATCGAAATAACATTTATATAATGTCCAAATTCTTTTATTTGTTTTATTGATTTAACATGACACCATTTTATCTATTGGTAGAAAAAAATTTAATACAATTATAATGATGCAAATTTAAAAAATCCAAATTTGTCCATTCTAGTCCTTAAAAACTTAGACACTCCATTTTGGTACCTTAATCGTGAATGGATTATGATTCGATTGTTAGTGATGAGTTATCTTTGTTAGCCTCTCACATTAGAAGGGAGGTAATCAATGTGCTAGATTCTTTCCTCTCATTTTAAAAAGTTTATGATAAGAGAAAAACCCATAATATGATTTCTTTGATGCAAGACCTTAGGTATAAAACCCTTTTGTATAGTATCCTCATTTGTTGAAAGGAGGAAGGTATTCTTCTTATTGTAGAATATGACAGGAAATCCTTATATCCTATGTTGCTCAAATGTCATGAGCATTTGCATCCTTTGGTGAGGTCAAAGAGGAATTTTATTGATCATGATATTTTTTTATCAAGATTGTAATTTGGATATATATGAATAAAAAGAAAGCACAAGTGAATAAAAGGAAGAACTTGTCAAGAGGGAGCTACTGATTTTCAAGAGGTATCAATTGGATGTTAAACACATCAAATGTCCTCTTCAATGATGGTAGAAACATGAAGCAATATTTCTTATAGTTGGATTTAGCTCAACATATTTTGAGGATTATTAAATTCCAAATAAAAATAAAAAGGATATTTTCTTTGACTATAATTCTTACTAACCTTAGGAGATGTTGTTTGCAAATAGAAAATTTAGAACAGTTGATTTTTGTCCACAAAAATTAGTTTAATGGTCTTAGAATAGGATGTAAATCTCCATCTAATTTACTATAATTCTTTGAAAAGGATATAGACTTAGAAAAGAAGTTAGAAGAGTTTGAAGGGGAATTTGAAAAGGATGAAGTTGTTGAAGAGTAAAAGTTCAATAAATAAATTGTTGGTTTTTTTTTTAATTTGTAAAAAAAATTCTTATAATGTTTTCATTGTTAAAATAAAAAATTAAATCAACAATTATTTAATCTCAATTTAAATTTTTTAAAAAAGTAATATTTGGTTTGTGAAAGCTGGTAAAGGATAACTAACTATTTTCAAATTTTCAAGAACTAGCATTGTGAGAACCGTTGTAGTTTTTTAAGGAAATTTTGATACCCCTACTTGACATAGAATTTTAAAAAAAAAAAATCTAGGAAGATTGGACCCTTTTGTAAATTACTTTGTGAAAGTCGAATTCAATTGGTATCATAGAATTATGATACCCACCCAACATTGGTCCAAGACTAGTTTCCCTTGGACTAAAGTAGGTATATACAAATGTTGGTTGATTATTGAGTTTTAACTTGGTTATCAACCTGGGTATTGATAATCTATCCTGATAGGTGATTGATTGTTAATAATTAGTTAAATAACCTACTCATATGACCTAGTTATCATCTAGGTAGATTATCGATCCTAAAATACTAAACATATTCATGATACAAAATAGAAATACAAAAAAAATATCAAACAATATTTATTAAAAACCTTATTGTTGGTTAATATTGGTAGATATTTGGAAAAATTATCAATTATTTGACAACCTACCCTTATGCATAACTAATCGTTATTTACCATTTTTTTTTTGATAACCTAATTGGCATTCATTTTTCAAGCTTTGATATTGATAACCTAATTTAAAACCAATTTTTTAAAAAGAAACCTCGACAATTATGAAAAAAATCAATAACTTCCCAATGTTGATATAAAATTGGTATAAAATTTATACAAGGCTAGAATATTATTACTTTAGGTTCTTATAGACTATTAGTAGTACAAGATTTGTATTGCCTTACATTATTTCATTTGAGTCCTTGCTAGAGTAGTGTTGATACTAATGCAAGGTGGATATTTGATTCTTTTAATAATAATCAAGTCTAGATTTTAGAAACCCAATGATGGACAATTATGAAAAAAGGATGGGGGTTTGGGTATGTGATTATTGGGTACACATCTTTGTTTTTAAACCAAAACCTATACATGTATATTCAAGTTCTTTTACCAAAGTGCTTGACAAACTCCCTTTGAAAATAAGTTCCTAGTTCTTTTTAGCAAACTTGTAATGTTTCTTAGACATTTTTATTAGTATTAGGTCACACAACAAAGACAAGACATTGAAGACATAATAAAACCAAAGCATTGAAGACACAATAGACACAAACATGAACAAGAAACATAAAAAAAACAAATAACACAATAAGAGACCCACAAGCAAGACACCAAGACCCAAGACCAATGAAATCAAAAATATATGAGTAAAAGAAATGACTTTCTAAATTGCATTTTGAAATTAAAAATAGTTAAGCCCTTTGTAACACTTTTGGAATCATGAAAAAATTACCCAAAATCCACCACCTTGACACATGGTTCAATTCATCATCTTCAGTGTGAGAACGACCCATACAAAGGAAAAATGAAAGATTAAAAGGAATCATGAAATCCAAAAAATCTTCAATCTCAATGTGGTCTTCAACTTTAAGTTTTAGCTATGCCATCAAATTAGGTTCCTCTTCACATGTAGATGCAAAGTCAATGGGTTTCAAATAGTCAATCCGTGGATTGAATGGTTGGTTTTTGTTCACAAATATCAACTTGTCCATATTGTTTGTTTGGAGACAACATTTGCAAAATTTAGTCAAAATGCTAGCAATGGAAAAAATATGCATTATTTTGATTTGGTTGGTTGGGATGCCAATAATATATTGTGCTAGCATAGCAATGGTTGGAAACTTGGTTTTTTCTTTGCACTACTAAGATAAGGTGCATTTACAATTTTCTACATCAACATGATAATGACAAATTTTAACAAGTTCTTTTAACATAAGGATTCTATAATTGTTTGCATTTGTTCTTGTAGTATGAAGCAAATCTTTAGCATTGATTTGTGATTGAAGGTCTTCAATTTCTTTAACACTAGCAAACATCAACAACTTGCTTGCTACCATTAATAAAGGTAACAAAGAATTTTCATTGTATTTGATAACAGTAACAACATTTTCACAACCTAAATATGTGGTGATAAACCACATTCTTTAAAACCTTGAGTTAAACATCAAAGCTAACATATTATGACCTTGCTTCTTATCAAATGCATGTAAAGATGAATTGAAGGGTAAAATAACTTTTAAAACCTACCACTTCATGTGGACCATGAACTCTTTCAATGCCTGATGAAACAATCCTTTTTAAAAAGGCTATTTAGCAACAATTTAGAATGTTAGCAACAATCTGCAACCAATTTGCTTTACACCCATATTGATTACAACTAAACATAATTTCAAATGACATTTTTCAGTTACAAAAAATGGTTGTAAATGACAATTCTTCTTCTAATGATGTCCTAACAAGTCAATATTGTAAATTACAAGGCATTTGCAAATAACTAGTCCTTGTGAATTTAGTCCAAAACACAACTAGTGGCAATTCAAGATAAAACTTTCACCATGGTTTCACATGCAACCTAGATTCTTGTAAATGGATATACATGAGATTGTAATGCCATAAATTGTTGACTGTAACATAATTTGTAATGGTGCTCCAAAAATTTAGAGCATTTTGGAATAATAATACATGAGTTGCAAATAGATATGTTTGACAACTGAAAAAATAAATAACACAAGTGATCAACATAAACAATTATAAAATAATTAAAACCAAAAAACCAAAAAGTAATTAAATAAAGAACCATAAACCACTAAAAATGGTAAACGAACCACAAAAAAAAAAAAAAACAATCATAAAGTTATTTTTTAATATAATAGAATTTAAGATGTTTACATAGGTTTGCAAGTTAGACCATTATCCTTCACATAAACAACAGGGTGAAAATCTCTTAAGGTGTACCACACAAGACGAAAAGGGCCTAGTCCTTACTACAATCCTTTTTTACCTTATATTTTGATCCCCATAAAAAATAATGGATCAAAAGTTGCAAAACATTTCAAAAGTACTACATTTTAGATTATTATAATTTTAGATTCCATCATAATCACCCATAAATGTGTCATTACATGGTAAAAAAGGACTAGGTGAAAAAGACAAAAAAAGGTGATGTTGTGACAAGATTTTGGTACACCTTAAAGAATTTGCACCCAACAATTTTTTGAATCATGGAAAATATTTCAAACATCTATTGCAATTTAGAGGTTGTAAATACATTATTTGTGTACATCACCTTAAAAAACCCAATAATGACATGTTTCACCTCCCAATCACTTGAAATAAAATTAACAACATCAAAAACATCACATGTGTTTCTTTTAACATCCATAAATCAAATGTAAAAAATATTTAATAAACAATTATCCAATGTAGACTGCACATGTCCATAGTCATGGTTCTTTCAACCATGCTAAGTAAAATATCTTTGAAAAAACATTTTTGTATGGGAAAAAAACTTATGGACACAACTTATATGTTAACCTTTGGAACTTAATGGATTCAACAATATTCATAGGTAGGAGATTTTAACCACAAACAACAACGGATCTCCCAAAAAACCCACTTGTGTTACATCATATTTCTTACACATATTAATAGTACCAAAAAAAAAATATTGCAAGTTTGTTATTTCAAGTTACAAATTGTATTTAAAGATGAGTTAAAAACATAATTGCAAATATGGGGTTTTCCTCCTAACATTACCAAAAGAACCCCAAACATAAATATTCATGGATCTATGCACATATTAAGAGATAGGAGCAACACACCATTAAATTTGAAGAAAATTAATGTGAAAAATAAAATATAAAAATTTCAAAGTGATTGATAAACATAGGAGCAAGATTGGGCATTTGGAATGCATCAATCTAAAGTGAGGAATCTCTTGCCTGATGCCATGGCAAAAATTTGAATGCCCATCCCCCCCACCCAAAAAAAAACAAGGAGACATTTCCCACACAATTGAAACTTTCAAGAAAAGATTATATTTTAACTATCTTGTGCCCAAATTTGAATTCATGAGGGGTTAAAATGAGTTGAATGGTTCCAAACATGGTAATTAGATTGCAAATGTCCCTTGTAGCATAAATGAAAAATAGCCATCAAGTAGGCATTAATAGATTAAACTTTTAAAATATTATTTAGTTCAAGGATGAATATGACATTTTTTTCAATTTTTGTTAAAAATACTACATGTTGAAAGTAGGTTTAAGTATATTCATGATAATTTAAGCAAAGTTCACAATCTATTTTATAATCTTTAGGTAGGTTGTAAGTAGATGAAGTATTACATTTTTTGGCTTTTTGAATTAATGGGGTTCTAAAATTTACTTGTGGTTTTCATCTTTTTCACATTCTAATCAAAATATGTCTAGCTTGTAGGGTAAAAATAGGTTTAAAAAACTAAATTTACCAAGGTGCAATCACAATCAAATGAGCCAAAAAACACTTTGGGTGATCGTCAAAACTCAATAAAAACTGTAATCTTGTTGAATATATTTTTGTGACACCACTTTAATGCCATGTTAATCATGGAATGTTGCGTTAAATGACTAATGTGAATGTTGAGGAATTCAAAAAAAAATTCAAAAATATTTATTTTGGGTTTTGGTTTTAGTAAAAGACCTTTGAACTTGAACAACAATTACATAAAAAGCAATCAATTTTGTAAATTATTACGCTAAAAAATCTCTTTATAAAATAATTTTGATGAGAAATTTTTTGAGATGATGTTAATTGATTATCCACATTCAAAAAACACTCACAATTTGAAAGTTGTGAAATTTTGAATTTTAAACATTTAAAAATCTATTGAACAAAAATTTTAATTTTCAAAAGTCCTTTACCACATGTAAATGGGGTGTAATATAATGAAAGTTTTTAAAGAGTTGTAGTTTATGAAACAATAAAATAAAACATTAAATAATTAACATACAATTTGAAATTAAAATAATATTTCAAAATAAAACACAAAATTTAGTAGAATCTATACATTTAAGAAAAAAAAAAAGTTATTCATGAAAACTCAATACAAAAAATGTGATGTATTGAAAAACTTATATGTATTTTTAGTAACATATTGCAAAAAAATTCATCCCAAAAGTCCTTTTAATGAGAAAGTGAAAACGACCACAAAAAAGATTATAGTCCTTGAGTCCTTTGTCACCATTGGCTCATTTGATTATGATTACACCCACTAGTAAATTTCAAACATATTTTTTACCTAATTTTTATATACCAAAGTTCTTCAATTTATACTCAACTTTTAGTAACGCAATGGAGGCTTGGATGTTTTCAAAATGAAAAATAGAAAACTTTCCAATCTACTTTCTTGTTTTTTGTAGAAAATTGTCATAATTTAAAATGGGATTCTAGGTAGACATAATTTTTGGTCTATTTACCATGCTTAAACCTGAATTCAACACTTCTAATGAATGCACATTCATTTAATTTAATGATTTAAAACAAATCCCATGTTAAGTAATAGGTGCCCAATAAGTAGCTTCTAATTCATTATTGTCTAACAAATGGGATTGACTAAACATCACCAATTACACCTACATTAAGGGGCTAGGTTGAAAAGGTTGTTTTCATGGGGTTTGGCCCTTGGGGAGCCCTCTTGGCACATGAGAAATTGGCTGCATGTGATTTTTGGGACAAAATTCTCCTTATATTTAAATGGAGTGCTCAATCAACACGCCATTATAAAGTTTTTTTTGGTATTCAACCAATAAGAATAAATTCAAAAAATTAGAATATGTAGCATCCAAACCTACTTAAATTTATTTTTAAAAACTCTAATATGACCTTACAGGTGTTTAGTGTTTATATGTAAACCACTAAGATGTTCATTCAAGAAGGTGAATGTATTAATGTCAGTGCTAGCTCACCTTGCCCACAATAAGTGTATCTATCCATAATGACCATGTAGGTGCCATGTGATACACTTGATGTTACCTTTACATTTGTTTCAAAAGTGTCATTATGCACTAAAGTAAAACATCACCCACTAGTGCACCATTATGGAATGGAGGGTGTGTGCACAAGAAAAATCTTTTCAAAGTCCTCTTGTCCCATAGTTAACCATGGTGGTTATTTATGTATTAACTTTGGGGTGTTACTTTATACTATTGTCTAGGGATGTGCATGTTTAAGTGTATCTCACTTCAAACTTTTGAAAGATTTTCACAACATTTTTGCATATTATGCTAGAATGTAACCTAGGCAAGATATTGGAAAAAAAAACTATTTCATTACATTTTATAAAGTGGGAGATTGGAGTATATTTGTGGAAACAAGTGTAGTGTACATGGGCATTCAAAAACACAATTTCAAAAACATAATTTAAACAATTTGAATCTTTATGAAAGTTGAAGGTATATTGAATCATGTCATTTCACATAGTTTGAACCATGTTTGGATATGATGTGACTAATTTGAAATTTTTCATTTCAAAAAATTAATTTTTTTAGGGAAAGTTATGATAAATGTGTGATGAATTAAAGTTTTGACAAATAATTGCATTCACATGGAAGATGACAAACATAGCTATACGGGCCATATTTTAAATTCCAGTGAAATTGATTATTTTAATGATCAATGAAGCCTTAAAGTTAATGTAGTCAAAACAAGAAATGACCCTATTATACCAATGTATATTATAAATATACCCATGGATCTTTCAATATAGATAATGAAATTTATGATTATTTTCAAAATAATGTTACATAACATTAGTTTTGTAAAAATATTAATTGTAAGGCTAAAAACCAAAATTGATCAATTAATGCACTATGCTTTTGGAACAATTATAATATATGTACTATGATATTAAACTCAAAAATGCCCAAAAGGGGTCACTATAGTGTGTTCTCACCCTTGGCTGTGAAGTGTAATGTAAAGCAATAAAAGATTTTGTTGGGGTAACTTGGTAGTATATTGTGTTTCATCTTAAATAGTAGTGAGAATCCCTAAAGTTTTTTTTGGGATGGGCATCTTTGATTGGCCCATCACAAAAGAAAATTTTTTTATCAAGTTTTGGACAATCCCAAAATAAATATGTTATAATATCTTTTGGGTTGGATAGGCTTTCAAAAGCTTAAGGAAAATATTATGGGATGAAATGAGGAGTTATTAGAAACATGTTAATGAACCCAATGGGAACTTTGTGGGAACACAATGGGAACAACATTTAGCACCCTCACCTTCCTCTAAAAGAAAAGAACTTGGGCCTTTTGTTGCATATTTTTGTTTTATTATCATGTTTGGCCTAAGTTAATGGCAAGTGTGAAATTATGGGTGAACATTATAACAAAGTCAAAAATAAAAAACATTTAAAATTGATCATGGGATTTTCGGTTTATGGGCTAATGGACTTCATGCTGAGCCCACCTCTTTTTGAAGTGGGTTTAACATGAAATTCGTTAAATATGAAACATTATCCAAAATGCATTAATTAACATTTTCCATCCATTCACATTGCACTAGTCTGTTAGAATAGCTTTAACCTTAGTGTACAATGAACTTGTACTCTAACATGTCTTTTCCTCCAATCAAAGATTTTCAATTCGATTGTCATGGGCTTTCAAACACTAATGTAAAAGGGGCCTTATTAATTTGGAAGAGATTGAGACCACAAAAGGTGGAAATGATTTCTAGAAAATTTCCTCACCAAAAAAGCTTGCATTTGAAAACAAAAAAACTAGACCTAACCTCATTTTGAAATTGTAACCACAAAGCTTTCTAAAGCTTAGAACTATTGGTTTGAGGAATTGATAACATAAAAAATTAGACGTGACCTTGGAACCAATGGGTATTAGTTTACTAAAATATTCCCTAGACCTTAAATTTATTTATTTCCATTTTATAAAAAACACTAAACCCAAACCCAATTTTTTTGAAAAAATCTTGGATTTGACCAACATTATTTTACACCATTGTAATCATACTTTGTCAAGTCAATCCTCTTTCAAAGTTTGGAACTTAAGATACTAAAAAATAATTAACAAAATAATTTCCTTTTAACTAATTTGATTAAATTTCTTGTGTCCCTTAAGGTTAGGGTTTCCATCTCAACTTTTCAAGGTGGACACCATTTAATGGTTGTAAAGGGACAATGTAGTTAATGGTTCTTCACCAAGGTTTAGTTCAAGCTTTAACATACCTTCTTGGTAATTGATTTATTCAAGGACCCATGGCAAGGAGTGATTGTTCTAGGCCACATTTAAATGGGTTGAAATTGAATTGAATTCATGGTTAGTACTTTGCAACTCACAATAGGGTAACCATGAGTTTTCACATGGCAACTACCACTTGCACTATTGATTTGATATCTTACAAAATTACACTAATGTATAGAAAGGGAGTAATTGTATAATATTAATCAAAATCAATTCCCTACTTGTGTTGTAGTTCCTTGTGTTGGAAATCCATGTCACTTTGTCATTAATCATGGATGCCATATTGGCGAAAACTTGCAATAGAAAAATGATGTCATTTTTCATGTTATGATGTCATCATAGACTAGTCAAATGCATCACTAATATATGACTATAGGTTTTTCCATATAGGATTTGAAGTAATATCCTATGATTATAGTAAATTATGTAGTTGTTTAGAACATCTAGTCATTAATCTCTTGGTTGCAAAAGACAAAATTCCTTCTAATGTTAAGCTAATTAAATTTACATCCTTAAATCATTTTTATGCAAAATGTGATAATGTTTCTTATAGGACAAGATCATTACAATGTCAAGATTAGGATATTAACATCACAAAGCCTTGTGTAGTCTTTAGTGGTGGTTGAAGTATAACATTGTTTAAGTTATTAAATAGATACCATTATTGTATGGTTGAAAGATGGAACTTTGATTTCACCTCCATCTTCTAAATTTTTCCTCTTGCTTTTCCTCATACGTTGTCATGTTGTAATGAAAAGAATGAAAAGCACAATATCACACACCCCCATGAATATGCTAACCATCAACCCTATTCTATTGATTTGAAATGAATAAACATTTCAAGTATTTCAAACTTAAAACAAATTGATTAGGCATTCAATTCATGTCCTAAAACATTTAATTTAAAGGTCATCATGGATGATATCTCTCCTTTTCTTTTCATGGAGCACAATGGGTCATCTTCTAGTACAATTCTATTTGTGATTTATGCTTTAATACATATGAAATTACTCCCCATTGAAACAATACAAAACATATCCTTCACATATGTGCAAAAAAATCCCTTCAAACAACTAGAGACTCCCATGGGTGCAAACTTCTTCCACAACACAACCCACGCCAACACAATTAAGAACTTCTCCACCTAAATGAATAGAAAAAAAAAATTCACAATATGTATCAAAAGGTTTGACAAAGATAAAACAAATTTTGTACATTTTGTTCATAGAAGTTCCCTAGTTCAAACATTGCTAGAATAAATGCTCACTTTGGAGCTCCCATTTCAATGGGTATTTTCCTTTTAGTACCAACAAAACCTTCAAAATCAACAAAACATCCCACACATTGTAATTGACTTGCCATTTGACCACTCTTGAAACCCCAATGGTTTTCATCACATCCATGATTTTGACCCCTATAAATTATTTCTAAAATTCTACTCACTCTATTGAAGCTATGGTGTAATAAAGATTCATTAGTTTCACTAGTTCATAAAAGTTTTCAACCAAAGGGCATTTTTGCCCTTCAATTGAAGCAACCATTTTAAAACGAAGACAACACACACAAAGATTCTAACTCACAATCATCCAAAATGACATTTAACCACACTCAGATTCAAGGTACTTAGATGTTTACATCACTGAATTTTTCGTCAATCACTTTTTTTGCTTGCTTATCCTCCTTGATTGAAGTCCAACAAAACAATAGTGCAAAACCGACAACATCACCAAACATCCTTGAATGAAAAACCTAGAACAGAGAGAGCGCCATTGAACAATAAAACTTGCATTGCTCATAACTTGCAAGAAAACAAACAAAGAAAAAAATAACCATAGCAATCCACATCTTCCTTTTCCATCACCATCAATTGGCAAAAGCCTTGTTTGCTTTCAATGGTTGATGATATTGCTCTGTCAAGCTAGGGTTTCATATCTTAGCTTTTCATCACAATGCTTTTCGTTTGTTCATCTTCTTTGGTTTCGAACCCCAAAACCCCTTGTGATCACATCAGGTTAAAATTTAAAAAAAAATTGAGACATGAGATATTGAAAATTTGACTAATTTTTCCACCAAAGAAGAAAAATTAGTTGAATCAACACTAGGGGAAAAATTCAATAATTTCACAAAATTTTCTGAAAAATTGACAATATTTTCTAGAAGGGAAATACTGAATCACATAGAAACATCCTAATTCTAAATAAATGCAGAGAAAATTTTAGATTTGACAGGAGATGCACATCCCCCTTGCTGATCAAAATATAAACTGAGTACCAACACCCATGTTGGTAGTTGGTACCATGGTTAAAAATCCCAAAATCCAAATTGAAATTATTTCTAAATATCACAAATATCTCATGCCTAGACTAAGTCAGAGTCTCTACTATCTAGTTCAAATCTAAACATTTTTTGGGGCTTAATATATGGCAACTAAGAGCCCTCACTCAAAAAGGTAAAGGTACCAAGGGGTTCACCCTGGTCATTATTTCTCAACTGACTTTGAAAGAACTTACACCTGGCAGTTGCAGGTGTAAGAGAGTTAATGTAACCGAGCCCAAGTCAGAATATCTTTGCACTTGAAGGATGGATGGATGGTAAGTGGTCAGGAAACAGTTATCTGTTGGGTTGCGGTTCCCTAGTTAACCATGGTGGTTAGCTCAGTTGCATTTTTTAACTACCTATTTACTAACAACCTCATCAGGAGGTTGTTAGTAAATAGGTAATATAAACAGCCCTTACCTATGTGTAGAGCATCTACTTACCCAGTAGTTACCTATTTTCCTACCTATCTACCTATTTATTAGAAGACCTATTTCCTACAAAATTGGCTACCAAGGTAAAACCAAATATGAACTCAGTTGAGGTTCATCCACGACTGAATGATAATGGGCATCCAGTGGACTGTATCCATCATTACAACTGTAGGCTGTAGTCAGACTTGTGGCGACACGGTCCCCAAGATAAGGAGGAGTTTGGCAAATTCTTTTTTTGAGAAAAAGGGGTTATTCTCGCCAGAAATTGGAGCCAATGTAGCCATTTGGCAATTTTTCACCAAACAAAAAAAAAAAAGACTGATGGGGGGAGGTTAGCCAGGGAACAAGAACCCAAAGAAAAAACTTGTCCAGTTCAGTCAGTGTTTCTTAAACCCTAAGGATCTTTCGCCAAATCTCGACCAAAAAATACAATTTCAACTTATGTAAAGGATTTTTTTTCCCATGGAAAAAAACAAAAGACCCAAATTCGCCAGAATTTGAAGAATTTATTTTTCAAGTTGCCAGATTTTTATGGTAAGTTCTAGAAGATAACCAATAATATAGAAGGAATCTGTATTTTATCTACTTTCATATCTAATATCTAGCCAAAATTGGCTAAAATTATTAAATTGTGGACGATCACCACTTTTTGGCTATATCACAAAATCCTTAAAAGACCCTGCCATTCCACTCCAGGGGAGGGATGTTTGTGGGTGCTGGCTGGTTCACTCTAGCCCAAATTTTGGGGCAAATACATCATCATTTGAAGGCGCTTTGCCAAAAAAACTCTTGGACCCAGATGTGGCTGGTGGTACGCGAAGTTCATCATCACCTTTGAACATCAGGTATTTGTTTCAACCATCAAGGCCTTACACTAGTAGTAGGGAAGCACTTTAAGATTGTGATCATGGTTGTAAGCCGAGAGTCCCTTTGTTTTGTAAAGGTGCATTCACACCTGGTGTTAGGGACTCTAGTGTTTAGTCCCCTAACACCATGCTAGTCATTTAAAACTTACACCTACTCACCATGAACTTTTAAATGTTACGTTTAACAATTACTTAAAATTAAGGTAAAGTTGGAATTTGTGCACAATTAAGAATTTTGTAGAAAAATTGTGAGATGTGAGGATCCCCTCCCAGCAACAATTTCTGACCAGATGCTTTGATATGGTTTAGACGATTCTCTCAACAGCAGAGAAAGCATCTCCCAGTCCCTGCCTCCCCTCCCCTGCCCCCCCCCCCCCCCGCCCCCCCGGCCCAACCCCCATCAATCACATTGAAAGAAAGGTGACAGACTACAGAATCAACTCAATCTTCTTCTAACCTCCAAGGCCAGCCAGCAATATTTTTTTAATTTAATTTAATTAATTTTTTTCTTCTTCTTCAAATTTATGATACTGAAAATTTGGCCAAATTTTGTGATACTGAAAATTTGGAATTTGTTCTTCTTCTAAACAAATAGAAAATTTAGTCAAGTTTTCCACATTTATGGGTTGAGACACCTGACAAAATTTGCCAAGAATCAAAGCACTGTCCATCCATGGCATGTAAAAAGTAGTGTTGGCTCTTTCGGTATAGAGAAAATCAACACTCGGCTATCAACCTGGGTATTGATAACCTACCCGCCAGTTATTGATATTTTGAAAACCTGTACATAACCTACCCACCTGATATTGAATTTTCAAAAATCTAATAACTTACCCGGATGGTTGGAATTTCATCCATGCATCCCATCAGTTCTAAAACACCAAACATATTTATTATTCAAGACAGAGAGACAGAAAAATTTAAAGAAATACATTATATAACATAGCCTACTTAGGCAATAGAACCGGCAGTTCTCAAGACTGGTATTTGAGAACTGACCCTTATGCATAACTGACATTCATTACCACAAAAATAATTGAGTAGATTAATATTGCGTCCATATTACTTTGGCAGTGAAATTGATTACCGATGGGTTTATTTTGTCCCATAACCTACGAGGCTGGTTATGAGAAAGAAACAATAATGGACCAACAATGGTTATAAGCTTCTTGGAATATCTCAAATCATTTTTTATTAATTTTTCAGTTTTGTGACGTAACTGAAGTAAAAATGATTCATAAGAAATTTTAGCCAAATTTGGCTATAACAATATGAAAGTAAATTTTTTCAAAACATCCTTCTATTGACCTACCTATTGGAACTTAATATAGAAAAGTGATTAAAGTTTTCTAGATTTGGCAAATAAAAAACCCAATAAAACACTTTTTCCATGATAAAAGAAATCAACATGTGCCCAGCATTGGCAATGGTGGAAAAAAAAAAACCAAACTGGTTCTTACAGCAGAAGAGAAAAACCATACACTAATATGAGATCCTTCCCACTGTTACAAAGTAGGCATAAGATCCCTCCCTCCTATTCTTAGGAGAGATATTGATGGATGTAAGGTGCCCTCCAAATGCATTAGGAAGTAGTGCTTTATAAACATGTAGGTTTAGTAGTGGTATTTTGTGGCTCATGGGCAGTATCCTATTTGTTGTCCAAGAGAACAAGGGGTGTGTCACATTATGGCCTTGCCATTAAGTATCTTAAGACAAACGAAGAATTATGGAAACCCAAATATTTCACCAAGCAAAAATATAATCTTCCAAAAATCCTCTAAAAGAAACCAAAATCCTTCAAGATATTATAACTCTTTAACTGATGATCTCAAGCCTTTAACACGAGCAAAACATCATCTTTCAGAAATCCTCATATATAAATAGACCTATTATTTATTACCTAGGGGCCTAGAAAAATCCCTTAGGCTACTATACTCTATAATGAATCTAAACACAGTATCCTTGCCTCGGTAGGCAAGGGCAACAAGGGCAACAAACAAAGAATGCAATGTGTGTTTGATCTGTACTATCTGCAAGTATTTGTGGCTTTGAATTTTTTGTGGTTGCTTACACTCTTTTATATTCCCAGCAAAAGAGTTCAGGCAGGTTTCTTGCAGATTAACACTTTCATTCATTCAGGTTTGTGTCTCCACAAACACAAATAGATAGAACTTTCTTATGTTGAAATGCACTTGACAAAATAGTATATGTACTGGGGGTCTTATTTCAGGAACGCCTGGCTCCTTGGGTGTTGTTACCTATGCATAGAGCATTTGGAAAATTTTCCTATTGTATTTGTGGGGGCTACTTCATATGGTCAATATCCGTCCTAGAAAAGAGGAGGAATGATCTTAAACCTACTATTTGAAATTGAGAGGGATTCTTATTCCTCCCACTCTTAAGGAGTAGGCTTAAGATCCTTCCCCCTTCTGTGCTTCATGATTTATGTCTGTTTTGGACAGTGATAACTTTCACCTGGTACTTTATGACAGGAACAAACCCCACAGGTATGGGTGTGGGGACACTCCCAAAATCCACAACTACACTAAAACCTCCCTCTCTCATCTCCTATGCCCCTACTTATTTTGAGAATGTGCACTGCAGGGGGCTTTTACCCTAACATTATAGTGCTTGAGTGGCTTCAGCATAAATTAAATTATTTTCAACTTGGCTGAAATTTTCAGAAAAAAATTCAGCCCTTTTCGCTGAAATTTTCAAGCTGCCAGCCACTTATGAGCCTGCCTGACCAAATCAGGTATTTTACTTCCATCTGATCACTAAACACAACACAGGGAAACATCTTAAAAAACACCAGGGAATTTTAATCAATATAGGCACACATGTGCTGAAAATTTCAGAATTAAAAAGGTAGCTGTTGAACCAGAAATTTGGGATTAGATTTTATTGTTTGGCAGAGAACTGCTGAAGCCCCCCAGGGTGCTACTATTACATATGTGTGGACAACAGCGTTTTTTTTTTCCCCTGTGAAATTTTGCCAAAAAGAGAAATTAATTTTTTTGAAAAAGAAGTGATTTCGGAAGGTTTCAGTCGCCAAAAGTGAGGATTGCCAGATTTGTATATTTTCTATTTATTGTGTAGGCAAGGAGTATTAAGGAATCATGTGATTTGTCACCTGATTTGGCTTGATCTTCATAGGGATGATTATCACTTTTTCTACCTCTTTGGCTACAAACAGTAATTTCTAAAATAAGAAACATGAGTACTAAGAGAGTTGAACCTTAAAACACCGATGGAACCCTCAGGGTTGTTATTGGCATAGAATTCTCCTTCCTTGCCTCACAATGATCATCATCAGTAGACACACCCCAAACAAAACCAACAAAAAAAGGTCAATTTTTTTTTTTCTTTTTTTCTTTTTCTTTTGTAAGTCACAACCTTAGTTGTTGAATATTGATCAGCTCTTGCGAGAATACATTCCCATTGGCCCAAACATGGGCCTACTTCTGCTGCAACTATAAAAGTTTCCTACAAAAACCCTTCGAGACAAAAACATTTGGATAGAGATGGCACTTAAAAAGCCTACTGATCGAGGATACGGATAATGGCTAGCCTGGCCAATGGACTTTTTACTGGCCAGAACAAAATTTGGATCCCAAGGAACAGCAACATCAGTGATTCTGCACTCAAGAAAATAGTTGTTTTCCATCGTGACAAAGTTTGACTGTTTGATGTGAGCCATGTTCTCTTATAGTAGTCGTTGCCTTGCTCTTTATATTCATCTTTCACTTGTAGTAGTTGGATTCTACTCATAAAACACATAAGTTAGTAATTGTAAGTATTATAGACACCATTTCAGACTCCTCCACATCCTCCCTTGCACACATCAACCCACAAATCAAAGCTCCTGAAACATGAAGCAGTTTTACAACAGCTGTCATGACATCCAGATTCCAATTATGGGGGAAAAAAAAGGCATTCACATGATAAGTTACATGCACAATTCCAATACAGAGTAGGCAACTGGTTTTCTTTACTTCCCCCCCCCCCCCCCCTTTTTTTTTATCATTGCCACATTCTAAAGCTCCCCCTGCCCTCCATACCTCCCAACTCACTTGTCCTTTTAGGTGTCACCATGTGCGGAGAAAATTAAAAAAAAAAGTGGGAACATAGCAAGGTCATACAGTGGGTAATCAGTAGCCTTGTTGGCATACATGTTTCCTGGATTTTGCAGGGTTCAGGTTCTTGTGACCTGGACCTGAGCCAGCACCCTTGTTCATTGAAATCAGCACAAGAATTAGACTAGTGTGGAACTAGCAGGCTCTTGTTACATCCAGAACCAAAGGCAGATTGAAAAACATTCTTAACATATTTTTAGGTTCTTTGCGAGAAGACAAGTAGAATTATTTGAAAAGTTGGTAAGTAAGTTGAACTTTATAAATAAGTAATTGGTTTAAGTTAGCTGTAAAACTCAGTACTTATACAATCTATTATCTCCAGCCTTGAGAGTGTGTAGTGTTCTTTGGGTAGTTCACTTGAGAGCGTGTACAGATCTTTGGGTAGACAAGTTGAACTATTTGAAAAGTTGACAAGTAGGCTGAACTTTATAAGTAAATAATCCATTTAAATTAGTTGTATAACTCAATACCTACACAATCTACAATCTTGAGCCTTGAGAGTGTGTAGTGCCTATATGGGGCCCAACTTGATTTTCCAAACAGGCCCCTGAGGTTCTTGGATTTGAAAAGATGTGGCAAAATTGGGATTGATGGTTTAAAAATTTGAAGAATAGAACTTGCATCTGCACTTAGAGAAGCTCCAAACCATTCTTAAATGTCAAAACCGGGATCCAAGGTTGTGTCAAATTAGAATTTAAACCAGCCAACATTGGTTAGTAACCTTCTCAACATATGTGTAGTTTGCAAGCAATAAACCAGTACAACAAATTTAAGGCAGCTCACCCTCAAATATATGCTGAAGCAAGTTTAAGCAATACTTCTTAGAATCGGCCGGTGCCTGTTTTTGCTGGAAGTTCTATTCAAATTAACATTAGTTTTCAAAAATCTTTCTGGCTTGAAATCCCACAATAAATTCACAAAAAATTGGGTACTGAGAGGTAGATGGTAACCCCCTATTGCACAAGCTTTTTTATTTGTGAGTCAAATTTTCTTAGACAGTTTTCATTAGTCTATGTGAGAAAGGTTATCACAAATCATCTATTTCTCATAATTAACTACCTACATTTTTATCTATCATCTTTCTTGGAATTTTCATATTTTTCAAACATTCTATTTTTATCAAGTTTTGTTGGGTTTTAACTTTGTTGAATTATCTGTCTTTTCCAAGCTCCATTTCAAACATTTCCAATCCATATCCTCCAATGTGTAACTTTATGACTTTTAGATAGTTTATGTTCTTTTGCCTTTGTGTATCATCAATTATCTTTCCTGGATTCAAACTTTTTAACATTTTGCATAGACTTCCTTCACCCCATTATCATCTATTAGCTTTCTCACTTTTCAACTACTCTACTCCCAATTTTAGCATTCCTAGATTTATTATTTCCCAGCTAGCTCCATTTTGATTCATTGTTCAACTATTTCAACTCTTTTTAGCATATGTCATCCAATGAACTTGTCATTGTTTGAAGGTGAAGGTAAATTCTCATAAGAAGTTCTGGTGGATTTCCACAATTTTGACCAATAGGATAGTAGACGAAGTTGTTTGCTACATGAATACTTGAATGTGCTTTCATCAAATTTGAACTTTCTTTCTTTCTGCTGAAAAAGTCTCCCTTAAACTAACACACTTGGTGTTCACTTCAGGCATAACTAAAGGAGTTTGATTATAAAGGCTGATAAATTCAAAAACTTTGAGGAAAACTTTCTTGTTGGGCACCTTGTCTGCTAGCAACATTTGAGTCCATAGTCATATTGAACTCATTGAAATTGTTACATATGGTCCCTAGTCCAAACAACTTTTAACTTACATGATATTCACTTGCACCCTGAGGAGTGTAATAGTATTGCATCGGGATGTAAGCCCATCTATCAACTTATTGGTCCTTAGTGCTAAAAAGTGATTTTTTTCCAGCAAAATTTGCGTTTTGTGAATAAAAGATGGAAGTTGTTTGGAGAAAAATTTAAAATAGAGTAGATTCGACTTTTTTTGTGGAAAAATTGAACAAATTTTCAATATGAAAAAACTGAAAAAGAAAACCCTGGTGTTAAAGCTATCTCTTGAAACCAAGGTTGTTTCTGGTGTTTCTTATGATTTTTCGAACCTGAAAAATATGATTTGACTTTCATTTGAGGATTTTGTAAGAAAACATTTGGCCAGATTTTGACAATAGGTTCCTGCAGGTAGCCATATTACAGAAGGATGCTTAATTTATATTAAAAAAAAAATCATATCCAGTTTGTAGCCAAATTTGGCCACATCTTCATATGGATGATCACCACTCTGGCTACATCACAAAATTGCAAAAAAAAAACAAACACTGCTTGAAACATATTAAGTTTGTCATGATACTTGATTTTGAGATTCTTACATTAGGCCTACCTTATCCTAGTCAAGCAAGATTTTTTTTGGTAATGTAAGAACTTAGAAGCCATGGATCTCCAAGAGCAACAACAACAACAATGGATGATAATGTTTCTGCTTTTCTGACTAACGAATGAAACTGGATTGGTTTTTTCATATCAGACAATTGAGAGGAAGAGCAGGCAGTTGATGGGTTGTTATTAACAAGTTGCATTAAGTGTATGTACAAATGAAGAGCATATTTTGCCCAGGTGGGTGGTGGTGGTGATGAGAGAGGATCAAAAACAAATGGTGAGATTTGTAGTTAAGTACACTTTTGGGACATATGGAGCTTGAGACTTGTACCACTGACTTGCATGTTCATGCATCCAACCACTAGACCATTATATAATGGAAAGAGGAGGAAATGTTGTGTCTGCAAGTTGAAGAGTTTGAATCCTTCTTATGAATATATTTGTAAAGCCAGCAATGACAGCAAGGTAGTCTTTCCTTTAAAATTGTTATATGCCAACTGGCATTTTGTGAATACCTTTGTTTTAATCTCCTTTTAAGGAACCCCCAAGTTTGAGGTATCATCTTCTAAAGACTGTTAAGGAACTAATTATTTCATACCAGGAAAAAACTGAGGTGGAAAAAAAGGTATTATTCTACAACAAACAAGGTTTAGTATTTTGGTATGATATAAGGTGTTCTGGAAAATTAAATGATTCCATCATGCTAAGCCTTCAGTAATTTAGGTGTATGCTATAGTCCCAGGGTGGGGGCATTCCCAAAATAAGAGGCCTAGGATAAGGTAGTAGCTGAGTCCAACCAAATTTGGGGATGTGCCCCCCCTACTGCTGGGTTCTATCTGTTGTAAAGCATGGGGCAAACTTGTTCCTGAACCTCTCAACACATGTAGAGCATGAGCCCCAGGAGAGTGAGGGATCTTGCATCTACTTATAGGTCTCATTGGAGAGCGAGGGATGTTACACCTACTTATAGGTCTTGTACAAGAGGGAAGTATCTTACACTTTTTAGGTGCAAGACGCCTCTCTTGCTTCGAGCAATCTTACACCTACTTACAGGTGTAAGATGCGTCTCTGGCAGTGTACACCTATAAGTAGGTGTAAGATCCCTTGTTTTTCCTATGAGACATATTACTCATGGATATAAGGCACCTTCAACATACTCTAGAAATTTTCTCTGAGAGCTTTACACAATATATAGATGTGAAAAAGGATTATGTTGCCAACTTGCTAAACTCTTGGTCATTTACCTTCTTCAAATTGAGGATTATATGATTATACTTAGGCTTGACTACAACTACAGGGAGGGCAGCACACCTTGGGCTAGGTTTGCTGTTAAGTGGTAAGTAGAATTCAACCTGTTATGGCTAAGGCATTAAATAACCTCACCACTAGCACATGAAGGTTTGGCCCAAAGCACCCTTTTCGTGGTCTTCTTGGAGGAGGCACAGGGGAAGAGTTTGGGGAGACCTAAAAGGACCCCTTAGCAGTGAGGTTTGTAGAGCTTTCATCAGTTCCTAGAAATCTCATCGTTCATTGCTGGAAGCAAGTATGAAGGTCCTAGTTGTCATGTTAGCAACTTCCCTTGTCAACACTGCAAGGTGCAGCAGCTTGAAGCTCTAATAAGAGTGAGCCGCAGTGATACAACACCCATCAGTGCACCATGAGGGATGGATGATGGGAATAGGAAATACCTTTTCATTGGGCTCCAATTCTGTAGCTCCAGTTTACATAGTAGCCACCAAGTGACCTATCTACCTACCAGATCTAATTTCTTTAGGATATGCCACCAAGGTGAGACATGATGCCAACTTAATTGAGGTTCATCCACAATAGAAGCATAACAGACTTTCAATGGTGTGCTGGCTGGTTCACTCTGGATGTAAGAGTGTGGTTGAGGCCCCCTCTCTATGGGATCGTATGACACCCAAGGGTGCACCATACATTGGAAACCTGTTATGACTAGTGTTGTGTGGGTATATCTTTTATTTGAAAATATTTGTTGGGTATGAAGAGGGCATATTGTTTATTTGAACTTATTTTCAAAAAATCACAACACTCACATGATGTGCATACTTGATCAAGGGTATGTGTTAAAAATTTGAGTAAATAAGATGTGAAACCTTTATATATATATATAATCACTTTGTGGGTGTTTCTAATTTTGCTAATCTATTGGGTATGTTGGTGCCAATTTTGCCAAAATGTTGCAATGTGGGGTTAACAAATGATTGATTATGATAAGTAATCCCAAACATAGAATGAATGTTTGATTCAAAAAAGTCTCATAAAATTTTCCTTAGTTGTAGCATTCTATGTGTTTGTGAATATTTGTAATCAAGAATGAAATTAAAATTTTGATTTTTGCATTTCAACTTGGGATTTGTGCACAGTCCCATTGGGTTTGGCATTTTGAGAATTGTCTCAATACATCCAAAATGTGAGCATTGTTTCATTTTCAAATTTAATGAACAAAAATGAAATACCTGCTTTATGACCCCAAGTAGGGATACATGATAAGGGGCACCCAAACCCTACCCATCTGCCTAAGATCACAAATTCTATATACCCAGATTGCATGCATCTATAGAAACAATTGAAGGCTAATATACCCTTACTTGAGGATATATTGAAAACAATATATCTGCACAACACTGTTTATGAACCACAACTGAGTTACCAGCTGGAATATATCCTTTAAACCTTTCTAATTCCCCCTCACATTACCTACTAGCCACTTATGTGAATGGCTAAAAGACAAAGGTAAGTAGGTAGGAAATGTATCCTAAATATAGCCTTTTTAAGGCTCCCTTACCAAGGCACCAAAGCACAACAGAACAGAGAAACACACCCACTCCAAAACAAAAACACTACTCAACAAAGAGTGAACACAAGGAAGAGCCTTAGCAACCTTGAGCCCACATCACAAGCTTTTAGAGAAAGTCCCACATGGTGAAAGTTCCATGAAATAGTGCCTGGGGAGTCGTCTGGGACTTTGTGAAATGATCTGCGCAGTGCGTAGGGCGACATCAGCGCCACCTGAAAAATGAAAGGGTGAGCCAGCCAGCTTCTTTGGCTTGTAGTCAAAGCCTCACCTCTCTCTCTATCTAACCAATGAGCTTCATTATCATCCCTTGGAATCCGTTCTGCAGTGTGGGCCTTGGAATTCGGTCCAAATGGATCTCTGCTCTAAAAGAACACTGAGGTAATAAGCTGCTGAGTAATAATATCATGGGTATATGTGTTCTGTTCAAATCTTGTCTTGTCATGAGGAAGAAGGTTTTGCATTTACAACTTGCATGTATCTATCTGCTCTCTTTTGTCTGGCAGAACTTACCCAGTGAGTATTTTTTGTGGCGAATTTCCACCATTTTTGCGAACTTTTTTTGTGCTTGGAAAAGAAAGATTCTGTCAAAATTGCTCTTTTATGAGGGGGGGAAAAAAAATCGCCAAAAAAAGAATTCAAATTTCTTAAGATTCGCCAAAAATTGTAATGAAGTTCCAGTTTTCATGATGGAACTGTTTGATTGGCCTGGCATTACAAATTAGGTTAGATAAATTGTGAGCAACAACCAACTTAAAAATTACTTTTCTAGCTGTTTTTTTATATTATTGGCCCAGAGATGTATTTTAAGAGAATAGATGTTTTAGGAAAAAGTAGTAATATTGGATAAAACAGTGATGCTAAAATAATGGGAACATTGTAAGCAACATGCGAAACTATTTGAGAATGCATGAGGAACATCATAAATAGCATGTATACCGAGACCATGAAGGAACCTAATAGGAATTGCACAGTAAACTGAACTGAACCATTTTATTTCCTTTCACCTCTACAGCGTTTGTCAATTTACATATGACCTTTCCAAAACCCCAAAACCCTAAAGCCATAAACCCTAATCCCCGCCCCCCCCCTGCCCTCTTCCCCTTTCCCTTTAAAATACAGGATTCTAGAACTCTACTTGGTTTCCTTTCAATCCATGTATGCATAATGTGATCCATCCCACTTTTTGCCAAGTGGCAAGGGCATCATTGTGGAGTGCTTAGCTTAGGCTACCCCAAACCGTTCTATTTGGTCGGTGAAATTCCCAGTCCATTGAAACCGGGAAAACTTTTCCACTAGAAGCGGTGGAGGATGACCTTGGGTGAACCAGCGCCTACCCTGGTGAAGTACCCAGGGTAAAACCCTATGGTTGATTCTGAAGCCTATAAATATCCTGTGTTTGAACAAAATCAGTGTCTCTCTGTCCAAATTTAAACATTTTTCTTGGTTAAATGTAGCTATGAAGAGGCTTCACTCAAGAAGGTTAAGGTGCCCCAATTTAGGTGCTGGTGTATGCTCTTCTGAGGCCCTAGGCCTTCACCCTTCTCAGAAATGCAAAAGCCGAAAATGTTTTAAGTAATATATTTGGAAACGTTTCAAAAGTAAGGGCATAACTAGTTTTTGACCAGTGTTGTACATACCTATGTCTGTTTTTTCCTCTGTATTTCACTCTAGTTATTATATGTTTTCTTCCCATAGGCTCTTCCCATTCAAGGTTTTTCTTTGTGGCCAATGTTCGACATTTGGTGATGTTTTCCCCAAAAAGTAAATATTCTTCTGAATCTTCCCTTTTTTTAAAAATTTGTAAAAATTTCTCAAAAATCACCATGGTTCTACACATTGTTCAAATGCAAGTAGCCACGATCTAAAGGGTTTTAATATGGGTTGCACCAGGTACACACAACCATCTACACATGTTGTGTGGGTAATAAGTTGGGTACAAAATACCTGTGTTTACCCAAAATACATATACCCTTCAGGTACATATGAATAACAGAACACAAAAATACTTTAAAAAGCATGCATGTTAAATCTAGCAATAGCATGTGCACCAAATTCAAATCTAGGAGGCTACAATTTAAACAAAAAGGAAGGGAAAAGGTTGGAGCTTTGAACCCCAAAGATAAAAGAATGAAGGGGGAGCTTGGAGTACATCCATCTTCACTAGGATTTGACCATGGATCTTTTGTTTTACCTGACCTTGCATCCATGTACTTAACAAAAGGTTTCATACTTGACATGGCCTTATAGGGTAGACCAGCCGGTGACCAAACACTTAAGCGCTCAGGGCAGGCTGGATCCAAGGGGAGGGCTCCATTGTTTTTGGTGTCCAAACAAAACTTGAACCCTCCTCTTGGCGCATTTGATATGCTAACAATCATTGAAAACAGATTAGAAATGAGAAAGTTATGGCCTCCCAATGTAAAGAGAGTCAAGAACTCAGAAAAAACAAACCACTAAACACTACCAAAGCTGGTTCCCAAACACCCAAAAAAATTCATTGTATGTTGCTATTGTAGTTCCAAGATAATTTTTAGAACTTCAGGTGGTGCTCCTATAACATTTTAAATCACTTAAAATGAATAAGAAATAAGACAGTTATGATGTTTGAAAGTAGGAAAGGTCCAAAGAGAAAGAAAAAAGAAGATTTTTTTTATAATTTTTTTTTGAAAAGCTTTGTTTTTTCCTTGTCATTTTGCATTACTCCTTTTCCTTTGCACTTCAAAGGTGATTTCTAGACCTTCAAGTAGTGCTCCCCTAACATTTTAAATCACTCAAAATGAAGCACATACGATGAAAATATAAATAAGTTTTTGGTCATAAGCAGGCAATTGATGATGGGCCGATCTACCCTAGTTTTGGAGGCTTGGCAGTGGGCAAGTGGAAAACAGAAGGCACCTGCTTGGTTGACTACAACCATAGGCACCCAGGGGGGAACCAACACCTACACTGGTACCTTGGCCTGATTGAGTGCTTCCTCTTAGCGGCTACGTGTAACATGGGAAATGTTAAATTTGGAGTCAGCGACCCTGATTTAGTCATAGGATGTGATGTTGTTCATAACATTTAGAAGCAATGGGGGAAAAAGGTTGGGGTTTCTACTTTCTACCATTATACCTACCTACCAGTGTAGGTGCTGGTTCTCATGAGGGCCCAATCATGGCAAGGTTCCAGACTAGGTGAATATGTGTTCCCCAAGACTTTACGGAGACTGTAAAGCTGGATAAATGATTTTACCCACAAAAAGCTGGTTTGGCTTTTCAAATTGTTATATATAGAGAGAGAGAGAGAGAGAGATATGACTTTTGAAGATTGGCCCCCTTTGATTTGGAAGGGCCCTAGCTTCAAATTCCCACCAAGAGTAGAAGTGGGAAATGGATGTTGTTACAAACAATGTGTTTCAAGGCAATGATTAGGATGCTTGCACGCGTCTGTTCATAACTAACATGGTAGCCAACCAGCACCCCATGTGCAAGTGGTTACAGCGGTTGGTCTCAACGGTGACAGCTCTCATTGAACAAGGGAATAATGCTCTCCCTTTGCTCCACACTGTCCATTGTGCTGAATTCGAAGAAAAAACACCTAGTGAAACAACAAAACCTTCTTTCTTCTAACAAGTACAAACACCCTTTCGCCCATTACCCGCCCACCCCCATCCACCAACCCTGAAAATGGAATAACTTCATCTGCAAACATTCCAATTTCGTTTCAGAAGAAGCTAATATTATGGGTTCATTCAGATGCCCTTAACTTAGCCATGATTTGTGATTCAATAATAGTGCATGGACAAATTGGGCTCTTTGAATTGATCCACATTATTCAGTACCACCTAGTCTTAGCCCCTTACTTTGGGAATGCTACCCCACCTTAAGGCTTTACCTTACACATACTAACCTCCCCAACCCCCCCCCCCCCCCCCTCCCCCAATTTTCGTCCTTAAGTTGCCATCTTCCCATGGAATTGCCCTTTGTCTATGCAACAAAAAAATTGCATTAATTCTCAAACACACACTACCAAGGAACACCCAAGGATGAAAACATCTGAAACTCAAACTACCCCATCTTTTATGTGTATGCATTACAAAAAGTTGCCACTCACACACAGCCTCAAACACCTAAGAGTGTACAAGATCCGCAAAAAAAAAAATTCAAGTTTTTGCAATCTAGACTTTAGAATAACCCTGCAACTTCATACTAATCTCTAGCACCCAATAAAGCTGTTTGGGCCACACGAAGGGGAGGGGAAGAAAAAATCCTTTCCAAAAGTGGGATTCCTAAGGTTGCAAAAATGGCCTTTCTCCTGGCATTAACTTAAAAAACTCCTTGGGTTAGTAGGGTATATATAGGTAGGCATCTTCTTCCTCTTCTTCCACTAGCTAGGCTCACAAATCTAATTTTTCTTTCTTTCTATTTGGAGGCAAATAAAAACAACAGGCTGGAAAGTTAAATAGTGCCACTGTAGTACAGTAAATAGGGTTGTCTTACTTGCATGTTCAAAACCAAGAAAGAAATAATATACCTTACCCTAAGGTCGGTTTCATCATTAAATAATCCTTAAAAATAATGAAATGAAATTTTGTGAAAATATGAAGCTGACAGGTTGAAAATCATCATAATTTCACTATTCATGTGACAATATCATAATAGATAATGAAAAATTCAAATAATTTCAAATTTTAAAAACGAATTGATTTTTTGAAAAAAAATTTATTCGTTTTGTCAATGTGGAAGCTGACATTAGGCTGCGGTAGATCAGCAGCAGCAGTGAATCTTTTGTGTGTGACGAATTCTCCCCATTTTGCGACAAATTCCTTGTTTTTTAAAAAGTGGGCAAAACACAAAAAAGAAATTCGAAAAATGTGCCAAAAGTTGTCACAATTAATAGCCTACAATATGAAAGCGTGTTTAAGATTCTATACTTTGATATTTTCAGTATCGCCAAATTTGGCTAAAACATACTTATGGACAATCTCCACTTGAACAACATCACAAAATTGAAAAAACAATACTGAACAGCAGTGGTTTTTATTTCCAATTTTTGTTGATGGATGGATTTTATCCAGAAAAAAATTTAAAGGGAGAAAGTAGAAACTTAAAATTTTATCTCAATATTATTCTCAGAAAAGTTTTGCCACCAAAAAAGAATCACTTGGCAAAGAAGCAGGTGCAGGATTTGTTTCCAGGTGTGTAGATTCTTCACACTGTGAGGAAAGAAAAATTGGAAAAAGTTGCAAACTTTGGTTTTGAGTGTCAAATTGGGAGAGATTTCCACAAAAACTTTAGAAGCAGGCCTGTTTTGCAGGCTGTTTGGAGACAGAGGGAGCAATTATGATGATTAGTTAAGAGGGATGAAGAAGAAGAAGAAGTTACCAATTGCAGTGCAGGCTCTCTTCAGATCAGAAGCAACAGGCAGTAGTCACACAGACAGAACAGAGAGGGACAGCGATTGCTTTCACTGGACCGAACTATGACAAATTATTTTGCTCAAAAAAACATTTGCAAGCAAAGCAAAACTTGGATGGAAAACGTGGTTTTTCAGAGTAAAATGTAAATCTTTAGAGTATAAGAATTATGTATCTTAAGTGTAAAGCAGCCCTTTTTGGATTGGAAAAATAAGGAGAAATTAAAATTTAATAGATTGAAAATGAAGTGATTTTCAATCGCTAGATGTGAGGCAGGAAAAAAAAAAAAGAGTAAAAATCACTAGATTTCTAATATTGGGTTTTCAGTGTAAAGCCAAAAATATCCAACGATAATTAAAGATTTGAACTCCATATTTTGTAAATAGTCAGATTTGGCAAAAATAATCCTACAAATGTTAGCCACTTTTTCTACATTTTCCTATGGATAATGGGCCAGTGCTTTGACTAGAAGCAAAAAAAACCCTCAAAGGAACACTACCGTAAAGTATGCATTTTTCAGCAAAAAATCACCAGCTTCTTTTTCGTAAATGCATTTCATTATAAGAAAACACCGGAGAGGGAGATTGTCCATCTGGGTAATTATGGAGGGTATCTGGGTGATATTATGAGTAGCTGAGTAATTTAATGAAATGAAGGTGGTAAGTCAGCAGGAGCATCAGATGTCATCAGGAGCTCGCCAGTGGCTACTCACTCATGCCACCAGTCAGTCAGTCAGTCAGTGAGCAGCGACGAAGCTAATGAGACTAGACAGAGCGTGTTACAGTGAAACTTAGAGTGGGGGCACGAACGCATACAACTCTCTACTTTTTCTCTTTTGTCTTTGTTTGATGTAAACCTGGCCAACTTGTTTGGTTTGGTTTTGGTTTGGCTTTAGCCTCTTTCCCTCCCCCCCCACCCCCCCCCCCCACCCTCCCCTTCCTCCTCTCCTTTCTCGCTACGCCACTCTACTATTATTGTTGTTTTGTGGTCTGGCTTTTTAAAATAATATTTATCATTTTTTAACCAGTTGCTTTTGTTCAGCCCAGCACGACCGACGGATGGACGGACGGACGACGGCCTACTGGCGTGGTCACTAGTGGCTTTTTCGTAATTCTTTTCGGTGTAGCAAGTCTTGTGCCTCCTCCTGCTTGCTGCCTCCGCAAGCTCCGCTTTTGTGTCGCCCCACCCGTCCGTCTGTCCGTCCGTCCGCTAGCTGCTGCGCCTGCCTGCACAGCGGGAGTGGTATTGATGTTGTTGTTTTTTCTTTTCTTCTTCCAAGTAGTTAGCCTATGCAGTACAGGAGAGATTGATTGATGAGCGCTGGCAGACTTCTAGCAGTAGCAGATTAGATGTTTTCTTAATGGCTGCAACAGCAGCTGTTGCTTCTTTCTTCGTCTCCGCTCCATCTCTCTCTGACATCTGCTGCATCACCGGGCCATCTTAAGTATTCTTCTTCTTCATGTGCTCGAGTGTGCGTGGGCGGGGGGAGCGGGGGAAGAGAGGGGTGGGGAGGTTGGGAGTAAGTGAAGCGCTCAGGTTGCAATGGTGTCGCCGGAAAGTCGTGCTAGAAAGAAATGATTGTGATGATTACAGTGGAAACGCTGTAGATTCCGCCTCAGCCGGGTTGGCTCTCGAGGGTAGTCTATTTATGAAACAAGTGGGTGGTCACGTTGTACTTGAGTCTTGTGCTGTAAGTCGGTTCCGGCGTGGCGTCGTCACCGGCAGCAGGCCGCATTTAATGGGTGCTAGATGTTACCGATGTGGCGTGTAGAGGAGGAGGAGGAGGAGGAGGAGGAGGGAAACTTAGCAAGAAAGCCTTCCATCATCTAACTCTAAGTGTGTTTTTTTCTGCTGCAAGAGAAGTAGTAAATAAGCTCGACAGAAGGACATCATATGTGTACATTCAAGGCAGCTCTCCAGGACACTTGAGAACAACAGTTGTACAGTGCTTGCTACACACATGCCCCGCGTTAGAGCTGAATGAATGAATCATGCTTTTATAACCTTTTTTGTCTTGTTTCTCCTCAGAACTTTTGCTCTTCTAGAGCTGCTAAGACGAAATAGAACTGCTGGCTGTCTTTGGCTCTTTTGGCTTTAGTGTCGAGAAAGGCATAATTTTTTCTTAACACCCCTGCTACTCCTGCTGCAGGGAACTGATTGATGTGTGGTGTTATTGCTTTGCAAAAGAAGCTAGCCAGCAGCTCAAGCTTTTCTTTTTTTTGCCTTTGGGTTCGGGGAAGATTTGGAAGAAGTCTGCCGATCCAAGATTATGATGCTGCGCCTGTGTACTCCTCCAGGGCCATGCTAGAAGATCATAGTACTATGGAAGTTATACTCTATGATCCTCAGGCTCTCAATTCAGCTGTAGAGCTGCACCAGAGGATTCAGTCACTTGGGTCAGCTGCGTCAGGTTTTGGGAAAACTGTGTAGTTTGAAGGCCTGCAGGCGGCTATTTTTCTGCGCATATACATAAGTGAAGTGCGTGGTGACTTCTCTTCAGACTCTAGAGTTGGTTTCCCTGGAGAAGATTTGAGAGTGTGAAGCTGCCGGGATGAGAGCGTCTGGGACTCGGGCCATTAATCGGCAATTTTATCTTCGACGGGGCTGAAGAGACGATTTAATGGGTATTTGGCAAGCTGCTTCAGATCTTTGATGTGGAGCCCATCCGTAGCTGCCTCGGACTCTGCAGAGAATATTTTCCTTCAGGGAGCTGTAACTAGGTCACACCAGATCAAAGCTTCTCTGGAAAGCTTGAGAGCTGGTTCCGCCAGGTGACGGAACAAGTCTAGCTTTGCACTTGAGCCAGGATCTTCAAAACCTAGTGGTTTCAAAGTCGACGTTTCTCCTTCGACCTACACAATGGATTGGAAGTCTGGTCTGGTGCTTCAAGAAAACTTTTTTCTGTTGGCAGATAATGATCCGGCCAGGATTAATGTCTTACTAGCGACAATTTGGGAGCAACCGGTTGCAAGGTTTTTTGATCCGGAAGCACCTGCTGCTCAGGGGACCCTAGTATTGATTGCTTTCCACGAGTTCAGAAGTCGTGGAAAACGTTATGGTGGAGAAGAAGGTCGGCACTGACAATATATTGGATCTTCAACTGGGTTGACAGATCATCCATTCTGGAAGCGTTTAAAGAACAAATTTAGAGACATTCTGTAGCTAAGGCTTGGGACGTACGCAGCTGTATGCATTTTTCTCGAAGTATTCATGAGATTGAGAAGAAACAGATTCTGGAAAGGTTGACGACGTTGAGGAGTTCTGTTGAGCGGAATGTGAAGAAGGCGGGTCCTGGATAAGAAGGAAACTGGTACGGTGCAAGTTGCAAGGAGAGTCCTCCCCGCGAGGTAGGATCTTTTCATGTGGGCAGAAGAGGTCACGGTCGTAGTAGCCTGGGAAGAAGCGGTGAGCGCCTGGGGGAACCTGATGAGTGCGTGCATTACATGGCCGCTGAGTGCGATTCTCGTCAACCTACAGCATGTGGAAGCAAGCTCCAAGTAGCGCTGCTGCTTGCTCCTTTTTGAGTCGTCGAGGCCGCAGCAATAATATTGACGACGACGCCAGGCTACTACTCTCGCAATGCGACGACCGCGACTTCGACACTAGTGTTTCTCGGGCTTCCTTGGTGCATCTCACCACTATACTGTAAGTCCTCTTTGTAAACCCTTCAAGAACTGGATAGGCTTATCTGGGCATAAAAGAGCTCTTAATTTATCTGACTAGATACCTCATTCTAGCAGTCTCCTAGTTGTACAATTTTCCAGCCACGTTTACAAGAAAAATTTGGCAGTCAAAACATTCCCGGTAGCTTCTGGAAAGCAAGATGAATCATTGAGATCCTGCTCCGAGCTAGTGACCCTTTGAAGATCTGTGCATTTAGAAGATTTAAGTTCTACACGAAATCACGTATGTCGTCCTAGACTGGAGCGGCAGCTGGCCATGCTCCCAAACCGCCGTCACAAATTACCACCTTGTGCAGAAATGTCGCAACAAAAGCGTATAGTAGAACAAATTCTAGGTTAGTGCTCTTCAGGAGCCAGACTGTTGACCCACCCGGGTAGGATAATATATGCTCGGCCAAAACGACCTGTATATCTAGAACTGGAAGTGGGTCATCGCGTAGAACATCGTCATATAAGAACCACGGTTCGCCTCCCCGTGAACAGATTTCACCAAGCTGCCGCTGCTACGTGTTGCAAAACCAATACAGTCAAAAACACTCACAGCTATCATTGTCGGAATTGATCCTGCATCGAACATACATAAATACATATGGTGGTGTTACAATTGGAAGTTGCCAGCAACACCCCCGGTCCCCAAGGGTTCGATCATCGCAGATCTAGATATCTTAACTCATGTTCAAGAAGCTGGTCGAACCCTGATCACCTTCGGACGAGAAATTATTAGAATTCCTTTCTAGGATTTTTTTTCCTAGGAAAATGATATAGTTAGTCTTTCCGCCTTGGAGTCTGAACAAAAACCAAACCCACAGAATGGGATGAGAGAAGCTGCCACAAAAAACCCGTGGATGCAGCACAGAAGAGGCTCACTATCGCTGTGATCGAGATGGTATACAGATCTATGTCCAGAACTTTGTGGTTAGTCTAAAGTGCCTAGACATGTCGGTATCCATTCAGAGACCAAAGCTTTGTTTTTATGACGATTCTTCCTCGGAGCCTCGACATTTCTTGTCGGGTGCTCGGGAGAAAGACTTAATGTTATGCGCTTTGTGTACATGCAGTTCGCCTGGTCTGGTTGGCTGTCAGGGGATTGAGCAGCTGATCAAACACAGCCTAGTGGCGCCAAGCACCTTGCGTTTTGGTTCAGCTGGAGCTTGTAGACTAGACCATGAAGGTGGCGAGATCTGTTCCTCTTCTGCAGCAAGTTCTTCCCCAGTACCTGTGGTAGTAGATGGGTGGTCACGCTGCAGAGGTTCTTCCTCTTCCCATCGCCAGCAGAAACCAAACAAAACTAGATGGAAGGTACTTTACTCAGCTCGTGAACCGGCAGCAGCACCGCCTGAGCAGATCATCATCATCTCACAAACAGTGAACCAGGCTCTGAGTGACCAAGCCAACTCTCGATGTTTGACGACGCCGGAGAGCCGGCAGATTGATGACATGCAGACTGATTCAAGCTCGCTCGTGGACCTCAGTACTACTAGTCTTCAAGGGCGAGAACTTCTGAATGCGCCCTGCAGAACTATAGCTCCTCGTGTACAGCAGAAAGCCCATTACATGAACTACAGCTGCAGGTCACAACGCAAGAAAAGGAAAATATTGCGCAGCTGCAGCAGCAGCTTTGGATCATCTGGCAAGGCCGAGAGTAGCTGTACGCTGCCGCTGCTTAGTTCTAGTCCTCGCCACCGGGGCAGTTCGGCAGTTGAATGTCTTACGAGTCAGGAATCATCGTCAATACCTCGAACAACAAGCAATTACCAAGATCTAGAAGTGTATCAGTACTACGACGATTCCTCGTTGCAGCAGGAACGTCGTGCAGCAGGCTCGACCCAGAATCTGAGTCCTGGAACTTCGGATCTGACGTCAGAGCCGCCACAGTTCCCTATGGCTGATCAAGAGGAGGGCTCCGGTGCTAGCAGATCCAGCTCCGTAGACGAGGTTGTTGGACCCCTCCGTGAATCGCGATCCCGAGTTTCCAGCCCAGCTGCTGGTCCTCCTGATCCTCACCATCCGGTACAAGAACAATCGCTAGGAGAACTGCCAGGATCAGTATCTGAACAATCTTTGCCGCCTTCAGAAGAACTTCTTGAACCGCGTGCTATAGCTTATAGTATTAGACCTCTCCCTCCAGCAGCAAATGTAGAGCCTTCTTCTTCACATGGGCTAGAATTAGCAGGCAGGAGTAGTAGACCTGCTGCGGGCCCCGAGAGAGAATTCTATCCTCAGACAGCAGCAATACCATTGGCACTGGAAACTAGGGGAAACAGGCAACTTAGCGAAATTCCCAAACAGGAAATTCACCAAACACAAGCAGCAGCAGGACTTGGAACTTCTAGTCTACCCGCGGTGCCTGCGGTGTCTGCGGTGCAGCAGCGGGTGGAGTTCCAGGGCATACAAAATCCATCGTCATCACGGACAGGGTTAGTTCGCCAATCCTCTGGATCAAGACGAGGACCAGTCGACGAGGACACTACCAGTCGAAAGGAAGAAGAAGCAGGTCCCTCGACGTGGTTACAGTTGCGATTAGGGACTACCTCCCAGCTTAAAGCTTCAGGATCAGCAGGTACAGCTGCTACAGTGCAGCAGGAAGCTGATGAAGCAGCAACTCGGAGGTTCGACCCTCCTCCAGTAGCTGGTGAGACCTCGACTAGTCAGGGCTACACTAGGAGGGCCCAGCAGCCAACCCTTTTCTCTCCCTCCTTTCAGTCGCGTCAAGATCCTGGACCATCTTCCGCACGTCGACTTGAAATTGGAACAACAGGTGCTGTGTCTGAGCTTGATCCATCCGCCTTTCAAGTTTTATCGCCATACCTGCAAGAAGCATCTAGCATGCGATTTCCTCAAGAACCTGCAACTTCCCGGACTACTAGCAGCCAGCAGGTGGTGCAATATGGAGTAACTGACCTAGGAAGATTTCCATTTCTAGAGAGGATGGGAGATGATGCAAGAGTACAGCCAGCTGCAGGATCAGCAGGGCCCAATATTGCTTATAGCTTTCAAACAACTGGTGAAGCTGGACCTGCGTACCAGTCTCGTACTATAGAATTTTTTCAGCTGCCAAGCAGGTCGCCGTCGTCAATGCGGCCGGCGCATTCCGAATCTGAAGAGTTGTTCTTCGGGTCTCGGAGGAATATGATGCAATCATCAGGGGAAGCTGTTGCAGGTCCCAGCACTACAGTTACCCCGGAGTCTTTCGGCAGACCTGCACGAATTAGCAGCTTCAATCCACAACAACCTTCCGCGAGCAGCACTCCATTATTGGCGCAGTTGACTTCTGGACTACCTTGGCCGCGTGATCAAATCCCTGCAGCAGCAACTACATCGACCACCAGAGGAGTAGTTTTGGATCAGCGACTGATGAGCAGCACAGCAGCTGCAGCTTTGGATCCTCAGGCTCCCCAAGGAGGGTTACAATTACCCGGACCGCAAGATTCTTGGTTCAGGCTGCTCCAGCGCGTGGGTCCAACCAACGTGTCCAGCTTACGAGTTCCGTTACAACCACCTGGAACAGCGCCAACCATTCAAGATATACACATGCAGCAGCAGGCGGCCGCTCCCAGTAGACCGCGTGCTGCTCCACCTCCGCTGTTCCATAGCCCGATTCCGGGATCAACGACTTCCGGCCTACAACCATGGAACACGACTCGGGTAAGTTACATGCATTCAGTGCGAAACCCCAAATCTAGAACTCTATTGCTAAGTCAATGAGGTTGAAGCTCCGATTGTTCAAAAAATCAATGGTGTCGAGCAATCAACAAATGTAGTTCGTAACTAATTTCATGTGCACATGGATGCGTCATTGCTGGCAGTAGGTGCAATGTTGATCCAAATATATAATTACCGGCAAGCATGATCAACCAGGGGAAATACGTAAAGCACTCGGCTAGGAATTCTAGTGGAAACGTAGAACAACTTAAATCGAGGAATATAGCCTCGTTGAATAGAATAGAGAGAGAGAGGAGGCAGCTTACACCTACTTAATAGGCGTAGGGTGCCGCCTGCGCCTGCAAAGTAGGTGTAAACTGCTTACGTAAAAAAACCAGCTGCCTCGAAACTCTGCGTCTCCTGCCTCGTGCTTTAAGCTGGGTGGTAAGGGCCTGCTATCAGGACATTACGCTCTGAACCTCGGGATCTGCCCTCAGCTCCCGGGGCGTAATGCCCTGACAGCAGCAGCAGGGCCAGCCAGCCTAACCTACACGTTATTCACATGGGTCATGCATCTCTTGGAGCGCTCGTGTCTCTAGAACAGATTTAAAACTTTCTGGAGCCCTTGTTGCTGCGTTAATAATCCGCTTAAAACAGCTAGTGCGTGCGTGAACGCTGCATTAACCTTAAACAAATGCAGCACATATGAGGCTAGCTAGTGTGTATTAAGCCTGCAGCAAACTCACTATTATATTCTGAAGTCCACCAAACTTTTCTTTACCGTATACGATTCCTTTCTCTAATCCCGGCGGCCTGATCATATATCCATTGATTTTTGTGGGAAGTCGTCCTCACAATCAGTAGTACTGGTGGTGGGTGGGGTATTTGTATATGCACAAAATGTTTACTAGCTTGATGGAGTGGATGCGGGAGGTGATGTAGCGTCTAGTTCCTATAGACTACAACAGACGCAGCTGCAGCTGGAGCAGGCAAGACCCGGCGGCCATATTACTCTTCCAGCTCAGCCGGGCAGCAGCTGGGATTCACCAGTACTCCGGACGTTCATAAGTTTGTCACCACCTACAGCAGCTGGTCCCAGCCGTAGCGGCGCAGTATTACAGCGGCTGCCAAGATCGTCAAATATTGCAGGTCTTTGGTTCCGACTCCAGGCAGCTGTGAACCAGTTACATGCACCTAACCTCCATTCTTTTCTTCGTTTTCATCATCATCATCATCATCATCATCATCTTCTTCTTCTTCTTCTTCTTCTTTGCCACGACCACTTTGCTTTCCTCCTGATCACACATCTATCTCTCTATGTACATGTACAATTGCTCTCTGAACTTGTCTCTGCTGCCCTGATGAATATTGTTCAGTAATCTGTCAAACCCTAAATCCTTCAAGAAGTTGTGGAAGGTAAGTCTAGACCTAGTAACAATTCCAGTTGATTTCCAAACAGTAAATTCATTTTCAAGTACAAAGTGGTACTAGCGTAACAGGAATTCATTTTGATTTGTGTGCCTGTTAGCTAGTACAGGCCCCAGGGGTGAAAGAGTAGTCACTTAACTTACAACCTGTACAACCCTTGCTTGCTTGACAAACAAATTAAGGAACTCACTCCTTTGTAAACAACTCTGTCTGAAATGCTCTGACTAAATGGAGCTTAATGGGTTCAGAACACTTGAGACTCACGCTTAGTTCGCAAACATAATTAGTGTTTCAGTTCTAGCTAGACATGATGTGTCTCCAAGTTATAATACCAAAAGTCAAATTTAAATGGTCAGAGGCCCTAGCTTCCATGGTAAAAAGGGTCACTAAGTTTCCTTTAATTGGCTCTGCCTGTGAGGGAGAGACTAGGGAAACTTTTATGTAGTTCTCATTTGTCCCCTATTTGGAGGATTGCTCACTAGTTGTTACTGTGAACAACTGTGAGCATTTTTTCTGAAATACATGATGGTTCACATTTGCTGTTTTAACTTTAGGATTTTGGTCAAATGAACTTGCCATAATGGTCAGATCCATGACGAAACGAGCTACTTGTTATCACCAGAAATGGTCCAGATGGAGGTTATAGCTTGCAGAGTTAAAAGACTCTCAAGTAAATTTTCACTACTTGAATATGTTTCTCGGGGAAAATATCTCCATGTGTTGGTAGCTGGTATAATTAAATTGACGTATGCATTGAACTCTGTGATTTACAGAAACGGGGTTCAAACACTGGAGCAAGTACCCACGGCTTTCTTGCGAGTGAAGTAAGTGCTCTCACTCTGAGAATTTCAGTCCCTGAATTTTATATGGCTCCTTGAAAAAACAGCTATGTCTAAGGACTCTTAACATGCACCTGGCGAGGGTTTTTGCAAGCATCCGATTTTATAAATTTTCACATATATGTATCTATATATTGTTTGGAGTCTACTCTGCAGAAATACCAATAATTTACAAATGCTCTAAGTTTCAATATCATCCTAAGTTCGATTCCACACTCACATTTAGCAAACTTGGCGTTAAACATTGAGCTACAAAGATGTGAATTTGCTTGATCATAAGTACAAACATATACATAGTTGGTGACAACAGGGAGGATGTTCTCCACCTTGGGGTGTGGCAGGGATGAGAATATGACAGTTTCTATGGTGAGGAGATACTTAGTGGCGAAGCTTCGGCTTGAAGACGAGTCAGAGGTATACATTATTATGCATTGCATGCTCAAAGCTTCTGATCACTAGTTGAAGACATTCATGATTCGAGTTCCATTATGATCTGGACACGAAAGCTGACCACACCTTTAACAGTTACTAGTGTTCCTAACTTTTAATACATGCTGATATATATAACAGGACAGACCGAATCACTGGCCACAAGTTGGAGACAATAACCAACTATCATAGCAAAACATATACTAGAAGAAAAGCTATCTTTTGCAACTTTTCTCCAACTAAAATCAGTCTTGTAAAACCATTAATGAGCATATATATATGGGAATGAATTCCCCAGTCCTACTGATCTTCTTGCAGTGAAATGCAGATAGATAGGTTGAACTCCCAGATTTCCATCCAACTATCTAAGTGTGCTGCTAGCTCTTAAGAACATCTAGATTTACTAAAACCTGGGGCAACTCTGTGCATGACAGATTTCTAACTAGTTAGCTGTACGTTCTTCAATGCACAGGAGAAGAAGAAGCATATAATAATCATAGTATACACCTAAATGAGATGATCCACTGTAGTGCTTTAAATGAACTACATGATACTAGTCTAGATCTGCATTTTTGGTATATTGTACAGACTCCATGTGTTGCACCACCAACTGAAACTGATTTCCTGCAGTGAACTAGATAGACCAGTTGAAGATCTAGGTAATTTCTAAAGCGTTGCAATTGGGTTGACAATTGCAGGTGGAGATATCATGTAGGGGACTAGTTCTGCAGCCCACTCTTTCTCTGCAGTATGTTAGAGAAAACATCTGGCAACGAATGTTCGATCCCTCTGCTGCTATTATTCATTTACCAAACACGTCATCTGCGGCACCAGATGGAAGGTCTCGCATAGAGCTCCCCGATGGATACTCGCTTTCTTCAGAGGATATGGTCATGGTTCTTCACTACAGCCGGGCTCACCAAGCTTGAGCTGATCAAGGTTCCAGCTTCCATTTCTTCCCATCTTTTCAAGACGTGAATCCCCTTAAATTCCCAGTCTTCCCCGCCTCCCCTTGAACCATTCAACCCTAATTCATCTTCATTTTGAGTTGCCCCCACCTGAATAGCCCCTAGGGCCGGCTAGCTAGGTTCAGATACAGAATTTAACTTCAGAAATTTTTTGTGGCTCTAGGCAAATTTACTAAAAAACCTTCTGGACCCCCCAATTAGATTAAATGATTTTCTGAGAGAGAGATCAGCATGATCAACCCAATGCTGGAAAAAATTTAGATTGATTCTTTTGAATTGCTAGACAGTTTCTAAAGGAAAACAAAACCAAATTGTCTCTGCTTAGGAGGTGGGTATCGTTATTGGAAGGGATACCGTTCGCTGATCTGAGTTGAAGAAGGTCAGTGACCAGTATACCTCTTGGTAAGGGTAAGTCAAGTGGTGATGATATATATGATTAATTATCACCAGGCTAAATGTTGTACATGTACAGTTTGTTTGTATACATTAACCCGTCAGCCACCTAGCCTAATGCAAGAACAACACATTTCAGGAATCATGGCACTGTTGTTGTCCCAATTTCCCTTCCAAGTTGGTTGATTGGCAGATGTTTGGGAATTTGCAACACTGTGAATTATCTCCTTCACAAATGTAACTTTTTATAAGATCTAGTTTGTCAAAAGTCTGGATGACAGTAGATTTTTGGGATTTTGATGTTCCCAGTGTGTTCCCACCAAGTTCCCATAATGTTTTCAATGTGTTCACATCATATTCCGAATTTGTTCCCAATTGCACCATACTATATTCCCTAACTTTAGGCCCCAAAAGTTTAACTCTCATAATGTTTTTAGGTAGGCAAAACCAAAGCACTTCAGTTCTACTTTGGAATTGCAAACTTCAATTCGGGGAGGTGTCCAAAGTCTCAGAATTATTTTTTTGATGTGCCCATGACAGTGGCACATTGCCAAAAAAAACTTGAACTTGGGGATACACCCCCCAAGCTAATTAATAGAACTAGCAACTATGTCACCTTTGCCCAACCTGACTTACAACTGATCCTGGGCCTTACCCCATTGCCAGGAGGAGGGATACAGAAACTTTAATGTGTGTACGTTGTTGGTATGCTTTCACATGTGAATCCAGTTTTACACTCCATGCATCATTTAATGGACGTACTTTTGGTTTTCCATTTTTGTTTCTCTAAAGGACCTCAGAGTCCAGGCTTCTGGAGAACGTTAAATAAGCAAAGGGTCCTTATTGCAGACAGTACAACAGCACTGGCTGCTTCTTTCTTTCCTTATTTGCCCTTTAGTCTGATCCATCTTTTTCTCAAGATGGATGATGCCCAGATGCATTTTGGTGCTGCCCATTACAGAGTCTGTGTTCTGTTATGGGTATTCTGGTCCTGTAACAGATAGTAGGTGTCTGTAATCTCATTCCAAAGTCTCTAATGTGCAGCCAGGGATAAAAAGAACCAGCCAGTACTTTTGTACTACCTGCAATAAGGACCCTTCGCTTATTTAACGTCTTCCCTTCCGCTCCTCAGTCCTGACTCCTGAATCCTCATCCAGGATCCTCTTCTAGAAAACAGGTTATATCTTTGTTAAATTTTCCAAATTTGGATTAATTATGTGAATTGCTATCTGTAGCCTCCTTGGGCATCCATACAGGTTTTAATGCCCTTTAGTAGAAAATAGTTTAGATTTCCAAGACCATACTTTAGGTCATGTACCAGTGTGTTTTTTTAAAAAATTTGCTCGAGGTATCCTAGTTGGCTACACACATCGGCCCTTGGAGGCAGACTTGGCAACCAGTCTGGATTTTTTGTATAAATATTTAGCACCCTGTAACAAATAAAAGTCAAAATGTGGCATGCAAGGAAATTCTACATAGCGATACAATTTTTTTTGAAGAATGGCAGATTGGCTACAATGTGTTTTTAGGTGTAAGACAGCTGGGGAGCCTTTCAAGATCTAGGTATGTGCAATGGCGAGCATTTCAATACTAGTATGCAAAATATGGTGATCCTTACAACATCCAAGTGCCAACAATAACAATTTGCAAACAATTTGTACATGTGCAAAACTTTCTTCCAACAAAAAGCAATTATCAAGAAATTTTGCTTCAAATGAAGACTTGAGGAGGGATTCAACCCCAATCCTCTCAGATCTTGCCCATTGTAACCCAAGTCAGATCTGCACAAGCAACACATATTAAAACCTTCCTTGCAAACCCATGTTTGCTCAAAAAAATAATCAACAACACATAAAGCAATTATGTGTATATCAAAACAACTCAAATTAACAAGTCAACATTTGAAGGAACTCAAAAAACTTGTAGGTTTAGGTTTACATCATGGCCACTCAAATAACACATCACACCAATCCAGCTATTTGTCTTCATTGTTGTTTAATGCTTGCATACAAGTTGCACCTCGAGGTCAAAATAGTGTGCAAAAACACCTAATGTATTGCAACATTGAAACTTCCATCTATGCATCCATTACATACCTATGTTTCCTATCCTACACTCCTCAATGGCATCTCCAAATGGGAAAGTGCTCATGGAGTAATGATCTTGGGCAAACATTCTAACAACCAAATCAAGATGAATTGTGAGCCAATTTCTAAGCTTAGATTTCATGAAGGACAAGTTGAACAACATCGCTTGTCTTCCACACTTCCCAATGCCATCACTACAAAAATCTCCACCAACTTGAAATATTTTGATAATCGATGTTGTAGCATAACATTGGAGGCCAGATTGGACCACAACTTGGTCACAAGATTACAACTCACAAGAGATTCAAAAACATGTTTGCAATTTGATTGCATAATGACCTTGAAAAAGGAAACTCCCATGTCAAGTTTTTGTTCATTGGGTAGGGTTTGGTACCTTTAAGCCTTCAACATTAGCTTTCGTCTCAAAATAATATTGTGCCTTCAACAAAGCTAAATGGGTAGGGAACATATTCTCTGTTTCAAAGTTCAACCAATATTAAGATCCATATACAATCGGGCAATACCATTCATGAATTCTTGGTTGGGAAATCTTTAAGCCAACTCTTCAATGAAACTAGTAGCTGCAACCAAACATTATTCCTTCACTCTTTCTATAGTAGCAACCCAAGCATCACAAGTGCACATAACAAAAAGCCTTGATGGATTAAATGGAACCATTGGCCTTGGAAGTAAAAAATAACATATTCAACATTGGTGGTTGCATCAATCCACCAAATTGTGAGCATCCCATCATTGTTGCAATTGATTAAATTTATAAAACTCTTGAATTACTCATTAATTTACTTCTTCTTTAGATCACAATATAATGTGTGCAAATTTACACAACACAATGTTTTCACTACCCCCACACAATCACACACAAATGTATCATGACTTTGAACAAATTTGACTAGGTCATGGACAACCTCCAACATGGTCATTATGCACATGAAGCCCAAGACTACCTCAACATCACACAAAAATTCAAAAGTGGGTGAAGATGTAGCTTCAATCATCCCAAGGTCATCATTCATTTTTACCACCAAGGATTTATACTCCACAAGCACCCTCTTGGCATGAACAACATAAATATTCACCTAGTTTTTACGTTGCACAACAATTTGTTCTCTTTTGTTTTTAGCAACCATACAAGCTTGCACTACTCCAAATGCTTCTTGGGTGAAAAGAAAAAATAGGTGTATATGGCTTTTAAAAGACCTTCAAGCTTATGCACCAAGGGTTGCGTGTGGAAAATGCTTGCAAGGCTAGGTTTGTTCAATGTGAAAATGATGGACAACAAGCATGAAATGGGCTGGCTTTTTGGTGATTTGTGTTGTCACACCACTATGAACACCTATAAACACAACAACTCGATCAAAACCAAAAGAAATTGTTTGTTGTTGATCTCTTCCATGGTCAGGCCCCCATTAACCATTAATGGTTTTAGGATCACATTGGTCATGTTATTAATAGTGCCACCATTTAACCAACAAGTTCCAAATTCAACAATATGGGTATGCATGAAGGTGAAAGCAAGAAAAAAAGAACCAAGAACAGTGCTTTAAAAATATTTTTAAATTTTTTGAAAAATCACATGGGAACACTATATATCAAAAAATTGTTTTATTCTTTAAATAAATTCCTATACTTTAAAAATTGCAATTACAAAATTTTCATGAAAATTCACCATGTTTCAAAAGTCCTTTTATATGTTTAAAACACTCAAAAAAAGCATGTGGACAAGTGTTTTTTTGTATCAAAAGTCTTTTTCCCTTATCAAATGTTCACCAAATTGGTTCAATTTTTTTGTGAACTTTAATATATTCCAAAAGAATCGTTCAAAAATAAAGATACATATACCCTTTTAAATTATAATACTCAAATGTCTTAAAACATTATCATAGTTTTGAATTTGTAATCATGGTTCAAAGTAAAGTTATAGATTTGATTATCATGTAAGGCTTGATATTTTAAATTTTGAGTTTTTATCATATTATATGTCATATTTGACCTCAAATTTGATGTCCAATTTTAAAAATATGTGACAAAACAATATAAACCAATAAAAAATTACCATGTGGAAGATATAGTCCTTAGGTGCAATCACACTAACACAAGTCATAGCAAATGTAATTAGTGCTTAGTTTTTCATGTTGAAAAGTGATAATTTAGCTTGGTGTTGAAAGTATAAGTTTTTTTTATATAATAAGGTTCATAATATATCATTAGAACATGTGAATTAATTTGAAAAATATCCAATGAATAATAAACTTTCAAATGCACTTATTAAACATTATAATGTGTGTGTTTTTTAACATTAAAAGGATTTATAAATAAAATTCTAAACTTTTGACAATTACACATATTTTGAAATCTTTTACATAAACCTTGACATAATAATATAAAGAAAATTATAAAAGTTTTGAAAAAAAAATTGAAAAAACTTTGTAAAGAATATTTTTAAAATATCTCACCAAAAGTAGTCCCTAAAGCAAGTAGGTGCAACTCGTGTTATCCCATTTGCACCCCCTTGGAAAGGATTTTAACTTTCATGTGATTAGCTTTTTTTTCCTGTTTTCACCCATGATTGATTATCGATCATTGCACTACTACCAAAGTGGGGTGCAATTTACTAGCTTAAATCATTATGGGATCGTAAAGTTGAAATAACTTCATTACATTTTACTGATTTCACTCTAGTGAAAATTATTTCACTATAATATCATTATGTAGACATCATGTTTCACTACTAGTTAACATAGTTCACTATTATAATTTATTATAGTAAATAGGTTTATTTTTATGTTTATTTAAATATTATATTTATGTTACTTTATAATATACCCTATATTATTTTAAGATGTTTTAATTATTTTAACTTATATTTAATGTTATTATAGGATATTATAAATTATTGTACCCTAAATTATTATATGTTATTTCAAGTTATACTTTAAATTATTTAAGGTCAATCTACTTTATGTTATTTTAAATTATTTTATCCTAAGTATAATAATTTAAAATAATCTATAAAAAAATACAATGACCTAAGCTAAAATAATTTATAATAGACAATAATAACCTATGAAAAATAATTTTACATACCTTACAATATAATAACTACCAATAGCCTATGATATTATAACATAAAATATCAGATTATAATTTATAATACAATAATGACCAATAGTTGTAATATAACATATAATAACCAACAATAACTTATAATACAATAACTATTAATAACCACCAATAAAATAACCACTAATGGCTTACGATGGAATAATCACCAATAGCCATTAATAAAATAACCACCAATAACCATTAATATAATAATCACAATATCCATTAATATAATAGCCACCAATCACCATTAATATAATAGCCACAATATCCATTAATATAATAGCCACCAATAGCCATGAATAGAATAGGTACCAATAGCCATGAATAAAATAACCACCAATAGCCATTATAGAATAGCCACCAATAGCCATTAATAAAATAACCACTAATAGCCATTCATCAAATAGCAACTAATAGCCATTAATAAAATAACCACCAATAGCCACAATAGAATAACTACTAGTGGCCATTAATAGAATAAGCACTGAAAAACATTGATAACTACAAATAAAATAGGTACCAATAACCATTAATAACCACCAATAGCACTAATAAAAAAACAATCAATAGCCATATATTAAAATTACTTAAGATGAACAAAAATAATCTAGGGTGAAATAATTTATAATAGACAAAAGTAACTTAAGGTGAAATAGCTCCTAATAATGTAGAATTACCAATAATAACATAAGGTGAAATAACCTTCAATAGCCAAAAGTAACTTATAATAGTTATAAGTAGTCTAAACTTAAATAATCTACAATAGCCAAAATTAACATAAAATAGCCAAAATTAACGTAGAATAACCAAAAGTAGCCTAGGGTGAAATAACAAAAAATAACCAAAAATAATTGAGAATAGCCATAAATAGCCGTAAATAATGTAGGGTGAAATGATTTAAATTAATTAAAAATAATAATATGATAATTAAAAGTAGCTTAACATTAGTAATATTTATTATATCAACAAAAAAATCCATTTATTAAAATTTTTTTCAAAAGAATGGTCATTGAAATGTTATTGAATAATGATATTCAACTTTTTTTTTGTTCAAATGATTTTAAACTTTCAAAAGGAAATAAATGTAATTATGTCATTATTGAATTTTTTTAAAAAGTAAACTCGAATCATTTCATTTGAACAAAATTTCAATAAGATATGAAGGTTCAAAGTTTATATTTTTGTAATGTTTAAAATGAAGTATTTGATAAATAAAATGTAATGTAACATATTATCACAACAAGTGAAATGGCTTAATGATAAAGGCGTTTACTTCCAATCCAATGTCAAAGGATCAAACCTCGTGGGTGGTGTTGTGTGTGATCAACAATGGTATGTTAACCGAATTATCTCCTATCAAATTCTTAGAATAGGTATAGGTTGATTATGTGACTTACCTACCTACCTAGGCTAAGATTTACTTAACCTAAGTAATGACATGTGTCAATAAATAATAGGCTTTAAAAATCATAATATTATCAATAATATTATATAATAAATAATTAAATTTTAATTGATTTTCATGATAATTAGTTAATTAACTAGCAAGTGAATGGTTTGGTAAATTTGTATTTCACTTAAGAATAACTTGTTTCACTAGGTATTAGTAAAAAAAAGTCATTATCTGTAGCAACTGGTCCCCATTCACTAAAGGGTTAAACAATTTCACCAAGTAAAAATGTCCAAAATCAATCAAAATCTAGTGAAACCTAGAATGAACTGGGACACATTTCCTAGTAGTTCGTCACTTCATTGCAACTAATAACAAAATACCTTGATCATTACATGAACATTTATGATTTTAATTGCAATGCAAACAATGTTATGCATAAATTTTGTAATCTCCCAACTAGCACTATAGTGTTTTTTTGGAATGTGCTTCACCTTCAAAAACTCAAACTCAAGTCAGTCATAGTCGAACCTTGCTTCAAAAGCCAAAATAGTACAACAAATTATATAAACTTCTTTGTTTTTTCCCCAACTACATGCCCCATAGCAACCATGTCAACCACTATGTCATTTTCCCTACTATAGAAAGGTCGTTCATTCTTTACGTGATGTGATTCAACAAACATGTGATATTGCCCCATGTTGCAATTTAATTTTGCAACCTTGCATTTATGCCTAGGTGAAAACACACTACAATGGGGCCACTTTGGGCACTTTCACAACATGTATGTAATCTATATTTTAATAAAACGTGTTACATTTTATTTTGGGTTTCACCTTTGGCATTTGGGCTTGATATTTTGATTTTCACAAAATTAATGATATCTAATATTATTTGAAAAACAATTAAGATTAAATCCAAGGAATAATGGAATATTTATGGTATAATAGTATAACAGAGGCTATTTTTGTTTTTGGATGGCACTAGCTTTGGGTTTGAATTAGTTAGCCAAAAAATGGCCCACTTCAAACATCTTGTCATCTTCCATTTGAAAGCGATAGTTTGTCAAAATGTTAATTTACCACATATGGTCATCACCCCCAAAAACACCATTTGTGATATGATAATTATCAAACTCTTCACATGGTTCATAAACTTAACATCTAATCATATGGAATCACAATGTTTAATAGACACTACAAGTTATATAAAGACTAAAAATAATTTCAATCATTTTTTGAGTATATTTACATTTTTTAGTATGTTGTGATGTATACTTTTTTGGCAAAAATATACTCTAGTTACATCAAATCATATTAGATTAAAAAGTATAGTTTTTTTGGATTTTGATTTATTTGGGTTTTGACCTACCATAATATGCAAAAGCATTGTGAAAATCCTTCATAATAATGACATGGTTGAAGTTCAAACATGGGATCCCTAAAAACTAGTACAATGTGATAACAATTTTTATCCACTTGTAATGTGATTACACTTGCCTCCCAACATGCTTTTAGAAGCTATCAAATTTGGGAACCAAGAGCTTCTCTTGCTTTCGATCTCCTAGCAAACACAACACCTAACCATGTCCAATTTCCCATTTGCCCCAAGGACAACTTCCACCCATGGAAGCTTTGCTGCCTAAACATCTTTAAAACCCTAATTAAATTCCCATTGCCTCACTTGTTTTTTCTTCTTCTCCATGGGGTTAGTGTAAGGCACATCACCACAATTTGCTACAACGTTCTTTACACCAACATCAACTTCAAGTGTACTGCACTCAAATGCACTACAAACAACAACACCACCACCACCTTCACTTGAAGAACCAACCTCAATAATAGTACGGAAGTTTATAGAAAAGAAAAGCTTGTACTTGAACCCATTTGGTAACTATAGAAGCACCATGGTGTGATTAAAGAAAAAGTTGAACTAAACATACTTGCAAGAATTGAACAAAAGCAAAATAAACAAGCAACTCTGACAAACTTGCAAAAATTGAAGAAAAACATAAGAAAGAAGTAGGTTCAACAGACTTATGAAAAACAAAAGCAACTTTAACAAGCTTGCAAAAGTGGAAGAAAAACGACTACAAAGTTTAGTAAAAAAATTGCAACTTTGAACTTGTAGGAAGCTTCAAAGTATAAATAAATCAATAAAGGAGCTTGAGACTTACAAAATGTGAAGACTATTTATACACAAAATTGAAAGTTGATTGTTCTTCCATCACGTCGACAACTACAACTACCAATGAACCTCATCAAGCAATGGACCTCTCATTGCACAACTCAAGGTCATCACCACCAAGTTGAGCTAGAAACAAATCTCAACAAGTTGAACTACAAACAGACCTCAACAACCCCTAATTCTTTAAAAAAAGTATGGAAAGGCGACAACCCAAACTTTATGAGTGTAAGAGAGAGGTGATGACAAAAATGCAAAACTTTGATGCAATGTGAGCAATGAAAAATTGTAGGTGGGTGAAGATGTAGCTAAAAGGTGTCAAGTTTCATTGTGTGATGGTGAAAAGGTATGGGAACTTCATCGAATGTGGACAGTCATGCAAACCAACAAGGAGGAATAGTCAGCGAGCTTCTACCCCTCACATCCACTACTTGGCTAGTCTAGTAGTCTAATAGATCCTAATCCAAAACCCTTGGATCTTGGCAAAATTGACAATCATTTCTTCTTAAATGTATGATGGGCTGGTTGCTAGCCCTTTTTCCATGTTGCTAATTAGTAAAATTTTGCCAATAACTTTGTTTTGTCAGATTATGTCATATATTATGTCTCCACTTTTCCCTAGAAGTGAGGTGTTAAAAGAAAACAAATTGGCAGTTAAAAAATCATTGGATTTGGTGGTTTGAATTGTTTTTCTTATTTGTCTTGAGTGAACTAACAATTGAACGTGTAATAAAATTTGGTAAGTTTATGAAAATTTTAAAGGACCAATGGAAATGTTAAAAAGGATCATTATTTTCAATGTTCAATAAAATAAGGTTGTGTGTAGGACTATTTTTTTTTTTTTGCACATGAATGGCATTGCTAGATTTGGTGGTTTCAATTTGTTTTCTTAGTTATCTTGAGTGAACTAAGAGTTCAATATGAAATAGCTACAAACAAAAATCTAGTGCAATATTTGTACACTTTGTTGGCCTTGACTACCAAGGTAAGGATATTGTGTTTAGATTCATTATAGAGTATAGTAGCTTAAGGCTTTTAGCCCCTAGATAATAGGTCTATTTTTATATGAGGATTTTTGAAAAATGATATTCTAGCTTGTGTTGAAACTTGAAATTAGTTTTTGAGTTATAATATCTTGAAGGATTTTGGTTTCTTTAAAGGATTTTTGAAGATTATATTTTTGCATGGTGAAAATATTTAAGTTTACATATTTCTTCTTTTGCTTTAAAATTATTTTTAATGTAAATGGCAAACTCATAGTGTGACACACCCCTTGGTTATTAAAGCTTCTACAAAGGTTTGAACTTTTAACCTCAAGACATTCATTAATTAATGATAACATAATGTGGCCACTCTACTAATTTCTAAACCTCTTTTGCAAATCAAATCCTTAAACTTGGTCAGTTAGACATTGTATTTATTATGGACACTAAGAGAATAATACTAGTTGCATGAATGCATGAGGTTGAACTATGAGGTTCAAGACTTAGTGAGAGGTCAATGATACTAAACATGGTGAAGAGCCCTATACAAGTTTGATTGATGTGGTCTATTGGCTAGATTGATGGTGCCCAATGATCCACTTAGTGGGTTGTTAGCTACCATACAACAATGTAATTGTGGTTGACTTCTTTATAAGGCTACAATTGACTAAATGGATGATCACCTAAAAATAGCAACTTGGTTCCATACTTCTACCAAATTTTAACTTTGGGGCTAAACGATTCCAAATTTTCAACTTTGTTTTAAATATATATGTAATTAGCCTCCTCCCAATTGGAAATTTGGTAAAGTTTAACTTGAAAAAGAAACATTGCACATAGAACATCCGAAAGTCATAATTTATAACTAGAAACTTGAAATTTTGGATCACCCAATTTAAGCCAAGGTCAAAAATTCACTCTTATTTTTAAAATACTAATGTAACCTACACCATTGTAAGCACTGAATGGTACTATTAAACACACCATAGTGTCCAAAATGTACAAAGGAAAAAGGGAAAAAAAGGAAAAAGAGAGGGAAAATTTAACAAATGCCAAGTTAGCACCAACTAGATGTTAAAATCTTTCCATCTCAACAATTGACTGCTTATAATAGGTTAGTTGTGATGATGGGGGGTGTGTCCTGAAAGGATACGGGTTGAGACTTAAATCAGTTTAGCTACTTCTTGACTTTTGTTCCTTAAAATGGAAGATGTAACAAAAACTTTTCTACAAAGAAAAATGGCTAAAACAGAAAGAGGAAGGCCCTTGGGCCTTTTGAAGCTCCAAATGGCATTAGCACAATTGTGTAAAAACACATCAACCTGTTTGTGTAGACATCCAATTACCTTGATTGCTAAAGGGAGGAATTGATTAGTGAGGTGTTGGTCACAATAACCCCTTTCTTTGGCTTGAGCTACATCGAAAGCAACAAATCCTTGAGTTGTGCAAGATTGGGGAAGTAAATCCACTTGTGTTAGGTTAGTAATGACAACATTAGCTAGGGTGTGAATTCTATCTTTGGTGAAGACAATGTCAATTTGTTAATTATAGGAATTAGACGTGGTTGAAAGAAGCACATGTAATTTTTCTTGTCCCACATGCAAGCCGATGTAGACTTACGCAATAGTAGCAAAAATGTTGTGAATTACATCATGGGTTTTTGTGCATTCATTGCCATCATGGGCACAACATAAGAGGTGGATACCCATGGGGTCAATGGAATGTGTGCACATGCATCAAAGGATACCTACAATTGAAGGATGTGGTAATCCAAGTCATGTTCAAAGTGTAGTGGAAAAAAATGGGGAAGATAATCAAAAACTTGGGAAGATTGGTCAAATTATAAGCCAAGTGCCCACATTAGGGCTAAAATGTGATAAAATTTGAACATGATGGGCTTTATATATCTTATCGAAAAGCATGTCAAAGAGGATATGATGGTGTAAGTGCTTTGAGATGGAATCTTAAAGTTTAGCCATTTGTTGCCCAATGAGTTGTTCAAAAGGAGGAAGACATACACAAATTGAGGGTGATAAAAGATCACAAGTTGCCATGAAGTCTTGTTAGAAAAGGAAGGTGTTGTTGTTAACTCATGTTAAAAAATAAAAAGGAAAGGACAATGATTAACCATAAACCTAACAACTATGATTGAAACTAGAAAGGCCCAACTCCATAAGTAGGTTGTTGAGGTGATGGTGACTATCAATATGAGCCCGATGCCACCAAAAGCTATTGGGAGATAAACTTATTTATGGGCTAAAGGTCTTTGTGGGCTATCAAAGGATCATGGACCCAAAAGGCATCCAAACATTTAGAGGGAATAATCTTAGGAAATAAAAGACTTTATGAAAGTGGAAGAAGGAGGAGTCCATTATAATCAATATGATGGTCATTATACAGAACAATGGGTTAGAATTCCAAAGGCTACCTAAATTTCACCCATTCTAAAGAAAAGACCGACATGTTGAACATCCTTTAGCGAGGCATATTTGATGAAGCATGATGTGAATGATGGGGTGCCTAGTGGAACCCCCAAGACTTTAATTCCTTCAAATGGAGTGTTAAATTGGGATGGGGTGTCGAAGTCAAGTGGCAAACCAAAGGGGGACCATGTTACACATTTCTAAGGTTAAATAGAAAGACATATCACATTGAGTTCAATTTAGAAATGTTCATATGTAGATGATACAATTGAAGAAGGGCTTCTAATGTGAGTGTCATTTACAATGGATGGAAATAAACAAGAAGGAATATGACTAGCTATAAAATGTAAAGCCCTAAAATGAACTAAGGAAAATAATGTTTCCTAAGGGATCACCTTGATGAATCTTCATGGCAGATAGGATGACTATGACACCACTTTCATGGGTAGATGCAACATATAATGGTTCATTTTTTGTGTCCTTATGAACTTTTTACAAAATGTACTTTATTCAAATGCCACCAACACATTGTAAAATCATCAATTTGACAAAGATTTTTATGGATTAAGATTGCCAACTTGAATAAGAATATTTATTAAGGGGTGAAATTCAATAAACATACACCAATCATATTGTAATGAATTATTTAAGTGGACATATATAATATAATTTGGGTTCTACATTAGCATTCAAATGCATTTCTTAATTATGATTTCATTTCAATATATTTTATAAGGATTCAATATATAACACATGATGGAAAAAAAAATGGATTGAAAACAATTACAACAAAAGATTTAACCAACAAATAACTATGGACTTTTGAATGACCAAATTTGGGTCTTATTTTCAAAAGTCCCAATCTTTATCATTTTTTGTTGGATTAATATTTTTTCCCTTAACATGTATAGTAATTATGTTTTAAAAAAGGGCAACCTTTCATATGGATTTTATTAATTGATTAATCACCACATAGAGCTCATTCAACATTAGTATTTAACATTTTTTCCATTCTAGTGTTAATTTTCCAATTTATAGGTGAAAGCATGAGTAGGGGGACTATTTAGACTATCACAATTGTAATTTTTCTAGATTACATACAAATGTAAAATTGAAAACCATATTCAAAATTAACATTGTCAATTTTTAAATTATTCATGTTGTCATAGATTTTAATGGGAATCATCATAAAAAATTTGGATGAATTCTAAGAAGATTATGGACTCATAATGGACTTTTGAAATGACAACACTATGTTTGTCACATAGAAAATATGAAAAATGTGAACTCAAAAAATATGTCAAAGTAATGTCAAAAACATTTATTAAAAAAAATCATCATCAAATGAAGAATTTATTAATGAAGTGCATTGAAATTATATATATATAACTTTCATAAGTTTTTAAATGACATGATAATTTTAAAGTTTTATCCTTGAGAATCCATTTCACATTAAAAAATTTAATCTTTTGCATGAATTTTTTGATCAATCACATGTTTAAGGATATTCGAAGGTTGGCTTATTGATATTTATGATTAAAAAAATAAAGGATAATTATGGGATCTATGGTTTGATGACTGTTATATTTATTAAACAAAATCAATAATGTTAGATTATGAACTTTCAAATGCCACTTTTGAGACACTTAATTACCATGCTTTCACCTTTATATGGACTTTTGGGATTGGGATTCTTGCCACTTTTGAACTACCATAGCATCTACCTTCATGATTATAATGATTGTAAAATAAGAGAAACTTAAATGCGTAGAATGCATAAACAAAAGTTATGAGTTGTATGATGTTTCCACCTACTACATGAGGTTCCTGAAATATGACCCCTTTTGACATCGAATTGAAGGCATTTGCGACGTTTAGTTAAAAAACAACTTAGTAAGTGTGAAGGTCTAAGGTGCATTTGATGCTGTAGATTATTACTTCACATTCACCCTTAATTGCAATTATGAATTAATGTGGGAGACATGTGTTACAAAGGCATCACAAAATTGAAATCATGAAACGCAACTTGTGAGTCGATATAACGTTTCCCCCATTGCAATGGGACGAACTCCAACTGAAGGCTTTGTTACGAAAAAATAATAATACATAATGTTAAGTGAAAGAATTATTGGTAATTTAGAAGGAAATAATAAGTCAAACATTATAATTTAACCAACAAAAAACTATGTCTATTACATAACTAATATACTAGTAAAAAAATTAACCAAAGTGTTTACCAAAAATATACCTAGCGAAAGTGCCTATCAAAATGACAAGCCAACATGACAAACCAGCAATCTTGACAAACCAACAAGACCTACCATAAGTTTCATAATTGAGTGTTTGATATGGCATTGGAAAGATCTTTCCAAGGGCTATAAAATGAAGCCTTGAAACATCCAATTCGGAGTCTATTTGGGGAAGTTATGAGCCTTTGAAGTTTTTGACCTCCAAATAGCCGAGTTCCAAAGGATAGTCAACACATGACAATTAGTTACAATTGCTTAATTGAATTTAGAGATGGCCAGAGTTGAAAAGAGGATTGTAGGACAAGAAAGAGGACATTATGGGAAGAACTGTGGGTCATAAAAAAAGGTTGTTTTAAAAGATACTTGACTTGTTTCTCTTTTTATATGTTATGAGCCAATTTTGGGAGGAAATATATTAATTATGTTTTTTTATTTGGAGCAAATCATTTGAGGGTAGCATTGAAGAGTGGATTTAAAAATTGTTTAGAATGTCTTTTTCCTTATTCTTAATTAAAAATTAGGATGTAAAATTGAAATGAGACATATGGAGACATAGGATGTTGTTTCAATTAATTTATGTGGTATTTCCATTAAAATGAAAGAACAAGGACCTAGAATGATATTTGAATTAATGAAAAAATATTAGAAGTGGGAAACTAGAAATCTGTAAAAATGTATCACTAACAAGCTTGGTCATGGTTAAAAAGTAGGCCAGTTCCAAAGACACATGCAATTCAAAGTGGAACGTGACCATGTGTGATATGAGAACAAAATTACCCAAAGGCATTTTAAAACCATCCCAAAAGGACCACTTGTTGATAATTGTGGCATGTGTTGGAATATTAGCTTAATGGAATCAAATGAAAGTTTGAGGTCTTTGGTATGGCTTGTAATCTTATAGGAAAAGTGGGAAGCAACCATTTGATTTAAGGTGTAGTGTAGTGAAAGCTAAGGTGGTGTTGGAGGATGTGGGTGTAGGGGAAATGGTGCCAAAATGTGAATGTTCTAAAATATTCCCCTACACATCCAAGAACTAAACTATGGAAATTTAAACATTTATGAGCTAAAGGATCATGTTGGGGAAGTGGCATTGAACTCGAACTTGCCACCAAAGCTTGGGCCTACAAAAAAAAACTTTTTCCATAAGTTTTCTTAGTCACCTACTAAAAAGTGCTTAAATCAAATCTGTGTTTCATTATGCCTTGTTACCCCCACCATGAAAGGGCAAAGTAAGACACCATTGGGGTAAGGCATATTCATAACCAAGGTACAACTTTTTCACCACAAAATTCAAGGACTTTGTTTTTGCTATCTTCCAAATACAAAATCTAAATGGAATAAATTTAAGTGAAAGATATTGAATAATTCAAATTATGATAATTTTCATGGTGGTGGTGGTTTTCACATGCATATGTAATTATGCATAAAGTTTTTTTTAGAAATGTAAAAAATGAATATACATAAGTTATTATATACAATTTAACATGTTTCCTTGCATGAAAATTTCCTACACATTTTATCGACACTTGTGGCCACAAAATCTAAGCCTAATGAATAGAAAAAATCAACCAAATGGAAAAATAAAATAAAATAAAATAAAATCATTTTGCTTGTAGCCCTTTCATAATGGATTTTGTAACTTTCAAAATTCTTATATCCTACATTATTTAATCAAATGCATTATATGAACATAGCCAAACACACATGGGTGAAAATCCTTTAAGGTGTACTACACAAAATAAAAGGGGCCTAATCCTTATTACACTCCTTTTTTACCTTATATTTTGATCCCCATAAAAAATAATGAATCAAAAGTTGCCAAAAAAATTCAAAGAGATTATATTTTAGACTATTACAATTCTAAATTCCATCATAATCATCCATAAATGTGTCTTTACATGGTAAAATAGACTATGTAAAAAAAACAAAAGGGTGATATTGCAACAAGATTTTGGTACACCTTAAAAAATTTGCACTCAAATGTATGCATTACTTATCTATGAAAGAAAATTGAAGTCAATTGCATTGTTTAATACATTTCCTTTAAAACAAAAATTACAACAAGGATTCAAATTGTTTAAAAGGACATCAATATTATATTGAATTTATTGTTGGATTTTTTTATTATATTAACATGATATCATTCTAATTATAATCACATACCAATCCACTATAATCATCAAATAGTAAATGTAATAATCAAAAATAATCTTTTACAGTCCTTTTTTATTTGACCATCTTTTTGGGTACCTTGATTGTGAATATGCCCGGTAATAGGAGGAACAAGTGTCAAGCTACCACATCATAGCCTAGTCCTATACCAACTTTTCTTATGGAAAATGAAATGACACTTGTACATCAGGTTGTAGAGCAATAAGGATGCCGTTGTATAATAAAAAAGACAAAAACATAAACAAAAGGACAAGAAGACATCAAATGATGAAACCCAAGCTTAGGCTGATGTAAGCAATGTGGGAACAAGGGAAGGTATTGAGCTAAAATGGTCACAAGGGTTTAAGGGTTTAGTTATGTAATGTTTATTGCATACTTTACATTGGGGAAAGCCCATGGGTGGGGTGCCTTCACAGACTACAGGGCCAAACTTGGCTACCACCTCATTGTAGGCCCCTTATATCGGGAATGGCCCCATCCTGGAGTTTTTTCTACCTCACACACAAATTTACTCCTACATCAAGGCAGGTGTCCACCCAGACCTCGCTAATCCATACTTACGTACTTTTGTGCTCTCTCAGTGGTTTCATTCTCACTTGAATCGATCAAGGACATTGTGGCTGAGGCATGTGAGGATGCAATTTAGGAGAACACCCAAAACTTTAGTACTCTATTTTCTTTGGAAGCAGATGCTCACAAGGGATTAGTATTTTGTTTCTTCCATATCAGAGTGTCAGCAAAATTATAGATTTTGATTTAAAGAAGCTGAGAAATCACCCTTAGAAACCTCAGAATCATCCTTAGAAACCTAGACCTCAATAGACCTGCATTGAAAATCATTGAGGCATTGAAAATGTTCTGATACCAACTTCTGATACTGTTCATGGCTCTATCCACCTCATGGTCATGCAATGTCAACTTGAGCAGGAGCAAGGGTCTATACTGCCATATTGTGCACAAAAGATCAGTGTGAATGTGAACTGGAATAGACAAAAGTATGGGACCAGAATAATTATATATCTGTCCTCTCTTTGTGGACATCATGTCTGTTTGAGGCAAGATTAGATGTAAAGCTGACAGGAGGAAGTACTTGATCTCGAACTGTCAAGTGCAGCACATCAGGCCGTGCATAATGACCAACCACATCAAAGTCGAATTTTGCCCTTACTATATCTGCTGGATCTGCAGTAGGACATATGATCTACATCAGAATTGTGCTTGAACTATCTTGGGCATTCTACACTTCCATCTCAGTTCTCTCTGGAAAAGTTTCAAGTCCACTGGCAAAACTCCAAAAACAGCAAACAGTCTCAAGTATGGCTCCAAAATACTAAACCACAGAACTTGAAGCATAGATGGTCAATTTCCTCTTTTAGAACAAGTGGTTACTTCCAAAGGTAACTCTAGAACTGGGGAGTTTTTCAATGGACTTCAAGGTGACAGAAGAACCTTGAGGAAAGCTAGAGCTTACCAAGATCTGCAGTGATGAGCCCTTCACCTTCAAAGTTTGGACCAGCAAGAATGGTGCCTGTAGGAGAGATGATAACACTGCCACCCGCACATACAACATCTTCAGGAGAAGGCTCCTGGTCTCCCATGCCACCAAACACATATTCCGGAGCAGGAGGATAATCCTGCCGCCTGCAGAATTGGTTGGCTGACAGTACAAAACAACCACCTTCTAAGGCAATGTGGAGCATTGAAGCTTGCCATGTGCTTCTGGCATCTGCTGTTGGTGCACAATAGAGCTGAACACCTGTGCAGGAACCCAACCTCTTGATATTTGCCAGTACTGTGCTCCTAAGATCATTCCAGGGCAACATAATCACTCTGTAGATTGGCTCATAACCAAGCTCATAGAAGAATCAGTGCTGAGTTAGAGGTTCAAACCTGGGCTTTGCAAACACACCTTTAGCATACATTGCAGTTCGAAGAAGAGGCATCCGATTTTCCCAGCAAATGACAGCACCAACTCTTCCAATCGGTGTTTCGAAAACAGGAAGAGTTGATCCATCTCCAAATCCCCAGATGAGACGCTCAGATGCCGTGGGCATGAGCTTGCGGTGCTTTCCAAGAAACTCTCCCCCAGAACCAAAAGAAAGTACAGTACAATAGAGAGTTCCTCCATCTCTTTCAATCACCCCTATTACCAAAACAACTTTCTGCCTGCCTGCTAAGCTTGCCAGCCTTTCTACTTCAGGACCTACAAGCCACCATATCTGCTTTCAGTTGCCATGGTATCCAGTCCAGACTTAGTGTCCTATATAGTGAGGAACAAGAATTTGAAAACTCAAAGTTGCAGGAACCCCTGAGGTTCAAAGGTGAAGAAGGTTTTGAATGATCAACATAAAAAAAGTCAGGGTACAAGTGCTCAGATTTTTGAGGTCTGACATTCCATGATTCCTGGTTCAAAGTTCCAGACTCTGTTCTAGTAAGGACCAGATTCAACAGTCTATGAGCATTGCTTTTGTAGAAGAAGAAGAGTTTGCCAGACATTTATACTCTTTGTACTGTCTGTCTTTTCACCATTTTAGGGCTGCTGATTCCATTTTGAAGATGGAGGTTGCTTAGAATTAAGAGCTTTGCTTCATTTGACATCAAATAGAGCAACTGAAATTCCAAAACCCAGATGAAAAAATCAACATCTCCTCCTCCTCCTCATTTGTAAAAAGACTGCAAAGTTTGAATCAAGTTTTTCTTTATACAAAGAAAGCTTCCAGGACCTAGGGTTAGGGTATGAATTGCAACATTTCACAACAGAGTCTAGATTGCAACAAAATAATAAGAAACAAGACAGACCAAGGTGCAAAAACCAACAAGTCCTCCTCCTCCACCTCCTACTCATTTGCAAACAGGCTGCAAAGTTTGAATTAGGTTTCCTTTACACAAAGAAAGCTTCCAGGATTTAGGGTTAGGGCTCGAATTGCAACATTGAACAACAGAGTCTAGAGTGCAACAACAAGATAATAAAATACAAGAAGACAGACCTGGAACGTCAATAGCTGACGCATGGTATTTGCGGTAGTCTTCACGTCCTTTGGCCGATCGACTTCCGACTACGGCACCAAAAGAGTTTCCCCTCGGATACCCACCAACAAAAGCTTCAGGGAACACCACCAATTGGGATCCCAGATCAGCTGCCTCGGCCACCAGCCTCTCCACCTTATCTACAAATCACCCACCGCATGAACCCCACCCACTAAACCACCACAAACAAGCCTTCTGAGAAAGACAGACAGACAGACAGAGTGTTTGTGTGTGTGTGCATGTGTGTGTATGACTGCACAAAGTATAACCAACATACCGAGAGTGGCTGGAGTATTATAGAAGATACTGGAAGCTTGCACCACGGAAGCTCTAATGAAATTGGCTGCTGGGTAAGCACCACCCATATCCACTTCCGGGCTCATTATTGCCTCCACCATTGCTCCTCTTCCTGTCTCGGCCTCCATCACACCCCCACAAGCTTTTTACTAGAACTCCTCCTCCTCCTCCTCCTCTTCCTCCTCCTGCTCTCTTTGCAAATGTTCAAGGGATGAAAACAACGCAGGTAGCAAAGACAAGCAGCTTACACTGATGGGCGTCTCTCTCTCTCTCTCTCAGGGCTAGTGCTACACGCTGCATGGGCTACAAACTGCAACAAACTGGTTGGTGGGTTACTAGATCCAATGCAGATGTTGGGGGCTGGGGTTGGGGTGGAAAAAAAAACTGGAAAGAAAATTTCAATTTTTCTTCATTCTAATCTGAAATTCTTTAGCAACAAAACAATTTCTTCATGTCTGTGAATAGCAATTGGAGCTTTTGCTGCATTTGTGAATTGGGTACCCTGAATTTCCATGATAAGCTTCATTAGAAACAAACAAGACTCCAATTTTTCTTAGTCTATGTTCAGTACTAACAGGTTATTTGTTGTACTGGATATGTTACATGGGTACCAAGAATTCCACAAAAATTCCTTAGAAAACAGAAGTAGACTCTAATAATCCTATTCACCTCTTCTATTCACTAGATGAGGTGCCTCTCAAGTTCAATTTTTTGTTCTGCAATGAGCCAATTTGATTTGCCCATCACTCAAAAACAAAACATAACATTGGAATGTGATACTATCTATAGGGTAAAGCCCAAGGAGCAGGGCTATGTAGAAAAAAAGGGACCATGTCGGGCAAGAGCCAAGGTGAGGTCTTGTATTTTCGCATGGCCATGAATGATTGTTTTTAACAACACAAAATTGGTTTAATGCAACCTAATTTATTATGATGAGTAACATGAAAGAAATGGTGGTCGACACAAAGGGAGGCCTGATGGAGGACATTAGGGATGCCAATAAACACAACAGATGATGGCCTGAACACAAGATGACTTGAAAGAAAGAAAAAAAAGGTGGTGGGCATAATGCGATGAACGAATTTAGGGATGACAAGAAGGGTGATGGAGGGTGCCATGCATGATGGGACCAACAATGGGATTTAAAGGTGATCACCCATAACCCAAGCCAATCGATGATCACCTAGGCCATTAAATAAATATGAAAGGAAATATTTTAATCATCCTTTTCTTTTCTTTTTCTTTTTGACATTTTTTCAAAAAAATCATGAAATTTGTGACAAAAGATTTCCAAATTTTGCAACAGTGCAAAAATTTTGCACCAAAAAAAACCGTTAGTGACTAAGATGCACATCCCTTGTGACAACCTTATTAGTGCCTATGTTATTTGCAATCTTCGATTTGAATTGAACTTTGCATTGAAAACTTCTCAATTGAAAATGCATGTGAAATTGGGTAGGGTTCCTTTAATTAATGCTTTACATGAGGAATGAAATTTTTTACAATGTAACATTGTGGTTGCAAATTTTTAATTGGGTTAGTTCATGTGAAACGAATTTTCCCATGGTTTACATTTTATCACAATTCGTTAACCAACATTAAGTCATATTGTTCAATGCTTCCTTCCAGGGTTCATGTTTTTGGTGAAATCAACTACAACTCATACAAAGATTTTTTTGTGAAAAAAATTGCACCCAAGCTAGTCACCAGATTTTGAGTTTTTTTTTTTAATACTGTCATATTTGGACAATAAGTTTGAGTAGGTGTCACCAAAATATAATAAAAGTTTTTACTTTTCTCTTTGACCCATAGCCAAATTTGGCTATATCCTCTAGTGGATGATAGCTAGTGTAGCTACATCACAAAATTGAAAAAATAAAACCTTGCTTCCCTTGTTCAACATTCCAATTTCATTGTACAAGTCTTCCAACTACTGCAATTAACTTAATAATCAAGATGGGCAATTTCATGCTTCTTTCCATGCTATTTTGTTTCTTTACTTCAAAGAATGAAACCATGCAATGTATGCATTCCACCAATACATGTATATTTTGCTAAACATCTTGAACATGAAAGATGGACAATTTCAACATATTTGATTAATTTATCTTAAATGATCAATATTTATAAATAAAATTATCCACTTTTATGAATATCTTACCCTAGTGTCAATTTTGTCATTGAATAATTGTTTCAATACTGAAATGATTTTTTGTGTGAAAATAAGAAGTTGAGGTGCTATACTAAGAAGTAAAATAAGACCCAAACAACCACAATAACATTGGATAAAAGGTCTAGATTTTGTGAACACAAAGAAAACATTTTTTTTTTTCCATTCCTCCATTTTTGTAAACTTGTGAACCTGGTGAATTTAACAATATCTAGGAAAAAACCAAATGCACTAATGTTGGACAAAAAATAATGTACCCATTATTATATATTAATTGTTTCATAGCTTACCAATGTACTTCTTCATATGTAGAGGTGTACTGTGCCAAATTGTCATTATGTACATAAACAATATGGAGAAATGTGAACAATTACACTATTCAAGATGCCCACCACATGAGTATTAGGTTTTTGTTTCATCTCAGAGTTCTTGAATCTATTGGACGATCATATTTAAATAATTTCATATTTGATTACATGGGTATGTAGAGCATAATTAAATCATCATGTTGAATTGTAACACTCATGTCAAATAGTTTTCTTATTATGGCATCAACCAATTTACTTGTTTGTTTCAAATGATTTGTATGCTAAAAGAGTAGTTAATGTCTCCTTCATGAAACATTTCAAACTCCTTTTTCAACAATTATTTTAAATCAAATAAATGGTGTAAAAAATTGCTAACAACATTGCAATCATCAACATATTATATAGCTAGAATAATAAAGTGACATTTGCCATAAGTCTTTGTGTGTATAAATGTATGCACATATTATGCTACTTTTATTTCTTTTTGTTCTATTTTCACTTTGATGAAGGGATGTTATAATTATATATGCTTTTTTTTATATAGGATTATTCATTAACTTGAATGCATTACGACTATCACATAATATTACTATGGGTTTTTTGTCACCAATGTTTAATTATGCGAACAATGCTCTTAACCACTTGATATCTCTTGTGACATCTATAAGTGTGATATTCAGTCTCGGTGGTTGATAGTGCAACTATGAGTTGTAACCAACTATTCCAAATGATTCGACAACTTTGCACTACCATTGCCCTCTTTTTATACATTGTTGGAGATGATAAAATTATTAGGCTCTACACAATAAAATTAGGCAACCTTGTTTCCTTTCAACTAGAGTCATAAAAAAAACCTTGTTCTATCTCTCTTGGCACAAGCTCTAATACCATGAAAGTTGAAAGTTTTAATAAAATGTTTTTTAACTCAAGAGATGTATGATCAATTGCCAAAATCAATAATATATGCAAAAAGTCTGCACCAGGAGAAAGTTCACTAAGACATATCATTAGCATCTAACTATAGTGCCTTTCATATTTCAGCGTAACATTGAAGGGACATCAGGAAGTTGTCATGTACAAGGGTGTGTCAATATTAAAATTTGACTTCCCTTTTCATTAATTTGATGCTTTTGAATTGAATCTTATCAATGCATGTGTAGGGATAATAGTTGTTATTTGTCAATTGAAACAAGGTCTTACAGGTGATCAAGATCTGAATCAACTTGGTAGCAACCTTCATGAAGCTCTTTTCTTGGCTTGTGAACAACCTAGAAATGTAGCATCCCTTGAAGCTAATGAAACAAAACATATAAGTTTCCATGTCCCTTTGCTTATCTTGGTAGCGGATGAATGTGTAGGGTAAAGCTCTTGATAGTGGGGTCTTATTGGAATAAGAACCCACGTGAGGTGGAGTTGATTTTGATAAAATTTGATGGTGTCCAATCACGTACGAGGGACAAAGCCTACTAAATTGCCATAGAAGCTTTTCACCAAATTGTTGTGATGGTAAGCTATTTTGTTATCATCTCAATTCTAGTCTTTTCAATTCGCTCTAGAGGTGTCTTGTTTGAGGACGTGACTCCCAAGAGGAGGAGAGTCTGCTTTAGTTTTGCTAGTTAGATTGCATTTTGATATCTCCAATTTAAATTGGTGAGGAACTGCAAGGGTCAATTAATGGATGATGTAAGTTTTTTTATTATTGAAAGGTCCTCATTGTTTATGGTGAGGGTATATGCAATATGGTTCAAGATATGTATGTTTGTTTCCATTTGTAAGCCAAGATTCCACCAACTACACTAAGATGTGCAAAAGTTTTGCACATTTTTTTCTTTAGGAGTTGGATTTGTGCTTGTTAAATCATCCTCATAGGTAGGAGTTGGTGTGGGTGTCAATTGATTGTGGAGCCACACATGGATGTTCAAAGATTATATATGTGCTTCATAATATGTTTTCAAACATCAAGAACATGAATCAAACTCCACATGAGAATAAAAGAACACAAACATTAGCAAAAAAACAAGTTTTCTCTCTCATGCATATAATGTTTTTTGGTGGCATAGTGACTTTGCATATATTTGTTAGTTTGAAGAGTTCTAGTTAGCAAGGTTTTTTTGTTTTCTGATCACTATTATAAGAACACGATTTTTTCACTATGATGAAGTTCATTGTACAACCAAGTCCATTTGGGTTGAATTAGTTATGTTTGTTTTGACCAAAAGAGGATCCAAAGATGAAAATGTAAAATTGGAAAAGGAAAAAGAAATAATCATGACCATGGAAAGAAGATGAAAAAAATTCAAAATTATGATGTAACACCAGTGAATAAAAAAGAAAAGTTAACAAGAAATACAACACATAGTTGTGAAACCCTAATCCATATGTTTTACAACAAATAGAGTTCACATTATAATGCACAATTTTACTTCCACCAAAAGGCAAGCATTTAAATTTAAGCAGAATGCCTGCTCCTTCCACCTCATATCACAAGAAATAAGTTTTAAAAATAAAAGTTGGAACAATTTTTTAAATTTGGTAAAACCATTGATGTGATCTTGCAATGGCTTAAACCTAGTTGCAACTTGCAACCTCCCTCACAAACTTTGGTTATACAAAGTGAGTTGAAGTTTGTGATGAAGGTAACAAACACAAATCAAGAGGAAACTAGAGCTAATGAATATAGATCAAGGGGAAAGTTCTAAAGTTGAGACGCCATGCACCATGAGATGTCAACAAGGATTCAACAAGATAGGCATGCCAACCACCATGTATAGAACTTAACAAAGATCAGCTTTGATCATCAAAGCATAAGGAACTTCCTTGTGGCCAAGTAGGACACAAGAATTACAAGTACTTCATCTGAAACAAAACTAGCCTTGAAAAACTTTGATGCACATGCTGCAATCCATCCATGTTTGCACTGCAGGAAATTAAATTGCTTCAAACAGGTGAATAACATACACAAAACTAAAAAAGAGAATATGGTACAAGTTCAAATCTAATGCAAGCTAATACTGACACATGGCAATGGTATAAGCCACAATGATATACACTATTGCAATTCTGTTTGTGTTACGATAAAATTGAATTTCACGTCAACTTTTGTCTCCACAGATCTTAAGTCTTCAAAACAGTTTCACTCCTCAGACTTAAACCAGTGTGGGCTGTGTATTAGATTTTGCATCAACCCCCCCGGGCATCAGATGGGCTACATGCAGATAAGAATCAGGTATCAAGTTTTTTAATACCCACCCTCACCATGTACCTACCCAAAACTAGTTTTTTAAAAACTCAGACCCACACAGTTCTTTAACTTCAAATACTCAGAAAGGACAGTTCTTTAACTATTATTTATTTCAGATACCCAAAGTGGGGTTTTATTTTTCCTTAAAAATCAAATTAGGGCACAACATTGCAGGAAATCCCTGCTAGTTAACTGAAATGAGACCAAACCATCAGCTGTTATTTAGGTGGTTAAAGAACCTAGATATATACCCAGCCCCAGCTGTTATTTATTTCAAGTATTTGCTAAGAACTGAGATATATACCTGGCTTTACAAGCAACCAAAACCCCTGGGCCAGGCTCCTACCAACCCAACACAAGTTTTCAAAAACCCAGACCTGGGTGGTTGTTTGAATTGATTTTTTCCAGAAACCCAGAACCCATTGTTATCTCAAAAATCAAATACACACCAATCACTTGCACACTTAAACAAAACTATCACTTAAAAGAAGTACATCAAACTCATGTAAGGAGTGTTGTTTGAAAGGTCCTGCTGTAGTCTAGAGATAAATAAAAAAGCTCAGCTTGTAGAAAGAGCGAAGTTGAGAGATTACAAATAAGATAAATCAATTTGGATGCAGTTTTGCACAATTGCCACAATGCAGGAGGAATCAGCCAAAGAACAGAGACAGCTCGCAACTTAAGACCCTTGAAATCTGTATAGAAAAAAAAGCAGATGCTCAGAATTATGACCATGAAAAATAAGTAAAACAACATATGAGTTGATATGAGCTTCTTATGATCATGAACTGTAAGCATGACAGCAAAAGAAAGAGAGAACAGATTCTCCTTGTTAGGGTTTTGCTCAGACGCTACAGGTGCCAGAATTTGGCGATCCAGAGGTGTACCTCATTCAGAAGACACTGAAGAAGTAAGGTGGATGTTGATTTCAGTACTAAGTCATGTAGGCACCCGGTAGGTGGGGTCATCCATTAAGAGTACAAATAAACTGCCCTTGTCTCCTCGTGACACACTTTCACCATTCACAACCAAGGTCACTGTCACAAAGTGAGAACCGGTTTACACTACAATCTTTGTTTACTACACCTGTACACAAACTTACATTTCCAAATCCCTGAGTCTTGAAGCCTTTGGCCATAATTGCATAAGCTTACATAAAGGGACCTGCAAGATAATGGGTTGAAAGAGAGATATAGGCACTTTAGTGTTGAGGAGACCACTAAAAGGATGTTTGGACTGACAAACACTCACCGTAATTCATCATCAAGGTAGGTGATTTCCAGCTCACCCCGGGCTCGCTCTGGCATCTTGACACTTATCTGCAAGAAAAGCCCAAAGACCCAATTGTAGGATTCAAGACCTACAATCCAGAATCCTACAATCAATGTACACATACATCAGAAGTCTCTGAGGTTTGGAGAATAGCCCCTATGTATTCGGAAACACACACAAATATCAGGCAGATAAAAGTCAACACTATCAGTGTATATGGTCCACATCTCAAGACAAAACCTAAAACCCTTAGTTAGAAAGTATCTCCTTTTCATCAAAAACAAGAAATTCCTGCGAATCACATAGGTACTCTCTGGCAGAAGCCCACTGCTGAGCATAGCACTATGGCTGACTGCAGGCAACATCAAGAGGTTGATGCATCTGTTATGTGACAGGTAGTGCTACAATGGGTTTGAGAATTAGTGATGCTAAATTGCCAACTGTTGGCACTTCATGTAAGTCCTTCAAATTGTTGAGGAACGTAGGATATCGGATGTCACATTGTTGACTTCAAGACTAATGAAAGCATGATGAACAACATGCAGAGTCAAGAAGTGGTACGCACCAAACCACCAATCTTGAAATAATCAAAATTCACAGCAACCTTCTTTGCAGTAAGAGGACTCAAATTTGCAGTGACCTGCAAAACAGAATTCTCATCTCAGAATGAGAAAGACTGCACTTTAGCAGCCCTCCCCATTTTCCTGCTTTCATAGACAAATGGTGCCTTCAACCCCATCCATCTAGAAGGAAAACATTTAGGGGGAAAACAGTACCATCTCATCTGTGCATAGATAAACCACAAAGGATTGCATGCAAAACAACAATATTTATCTCAATACGGCAGATGCAAAAGAGGGAGTGAAATGTGGCTAGGATAATCTTTTTTTTGTTTCAACCACTAACAGAGCATGAACCCTTTATCCAAAACTGCAACCTAGAAATAAAGCCCAACTAGGTCTTGCTGTGTATCCCAAAACTTCTGACCTAGACCCCTAAACATTGATCTTACAAGAACTTCTCTTTAAAACATGTCATACATGAGTGAAAAGTGTCATAAAATCATGAAAACAACATGTGGGCGGGTGCAGTGCATGCATACTTGGTTGAAGAATGGCCAAGTCTCCAAATTCTGTGCTCTGAGAGTGTCAGTGTTGATAGCCTGATAAATTGGACCATTGGGTCTCAATATCTTGGGCCACTACAAAAGAACACACTCTCAAATTACACCTGTCAATGCTCACTCTATAAACATTCTCATTGCAAACACATAAGACTCAGGCTCTCAGTCACTTTGCCCTCTAAGTGATGATACCAATTCATAATCCACTCATCAAAAGCAGAGTTACCCAAAAAGTCGTCATAAAATCCTCCTTTCAAAAGAAGTGGTACCTGCTTTCTTAGTACACTCTCAGAGGTGGTGTACACAAGCCTCCATTTGCCATTCAACAGCGACAATTTCAAGGGCTCTTTTGTTGGATTCAGTGACTCTAACTCTCGTGCTATCTGCCCCAATAGAATTTTTTTTTGCCAATGTCAACAAGTGAAGAAGGTTCATCATGGTAGGCTTCATCTTTCTTTGTCTAAACCCTAAACCCATCTTCCTGCTTGCAGAAACTTAATAAGATTACTGCCAAAAATGAACTGACATCCAAACTCTCCAATGCCTTGTGCTGTTTGTTCCTTCACGAGAACGAAGTTTGAGATATGTAAGAGAGAGAGACACACACACACACGCACGCACGCACGCATATGCACAAACCATGCATGGGACCCTAAACCCTGAACTCTAAACCTTGTCAATATTGGCGAGATCATCAGCCGTGGCCTGGGCTCCACGATCCAGAGGCTGAATGGCGGCCAACAGCTCCCTCTTCACCAACTCCTTATCCTTCCTCTTCTCCAGAAAGGAAAACAGGGCGGCTGCAGAAAAAAACCCGGACTCCTTCTTCTTAATCCTCCTCCATGAGACCACCCCCGGCGCTTCCCTCTGCTGCTGCCCCTTTAGGGTCTGAGTAGACGGAAGGAAAGAGGACTTAGCACTGCGCAAGCTAGTTGTTGAGCGAATAAGCTCGGATCCAAGGCATAAGCTGGGATCCAGATATCGCTTCGTCAGCTTGCAGAGATGCACGCCACATGCAATTTGGCCAGAAACGATGGCAGATTGCGAAGCGCAAGGGACAACAAGGGCATGCGACGAGGCCATCGCTGCTGAAGTGTTCTCTCTTCTTCTTCTTCTCAAGCATCTGTGTCCACTCCCCCCTCAGTGCTCACGTCGATTGAGCGTGAGCCACGGATTACTATAATACATTAGCGCCCACGTGGATGATACATCCCTCAACATGGTTCTCCTCAGTCCATGAGGACCCCCAAAACCATCTTTCCAAATGAAAGTTGTTGAAAGGTTCTTTAGAATTCCAAGTAGAGTTGGCTTTGTTGGGCCTAGTGATTGTTGGGTTGGTTGGGACCCCCCAAAGTGCACACTATATTATCTAATTGCATGTTTTAATGGGTCATACTATTTAGGTTCATACTAGATAATATGGGGTCTTTCCTAAATTTTTTGTCGCGTTTTTACATTGGTTGCATTCTTTTGAGGACTAGTAGGTGTGTTTTTAAATTGGTTGTTGTTGAGGGATATTTTTGGGTTTAGGGTTTTCAAATTGTTTAGGTTTAAGGTTGTGACAACAATTGTGGAAGGGATTTGGTTTTTTTGAATTTGTAGATTTGTGTTTTTCCAATTTGTTTGGTTGTTGGTTCTCCTTTTTGCTTGTTTTGTGTGTGGAGGTTAGAGAGTTTTTGGATGTTCAATTGTTGTTGGGCAATGTTGTGCATGGGAGTTGTTATGTAAAAGTTTTATAGTGTTTTGTGTTAGGTACATGTTTTGAGACTTTATTGTTAATGATGATAAATGGACTTTTATTCATTGAAGACAAGTTAAGGCTTTTTAAAGATATTTTCAATAGTTGTTTGCTTTTTAAAGGTGTGTGTAATTTGATGTAGTTAAATTATTACCTATGTAATTATTTAATGGAAAAATTTGGTGATTTATTTATTAATACGATTTCATAGTTTAATTATGATTTAATTATAATGTTTGACTTTCACATGATAATTTTATTTGATAAGTCTTTACACTTTATTATGCATATGATGTGTAATTTTAAGAAATTTCTTGTTTAGTTTCATTTTGGTTAGTATATAAGTGGATGTTTGTGACCTTGTGACCTTTGAAAACACTGATAGAAATAAGTTTTTGTCTTATATATAATTACAACAGTGTGTTCGTGCGTCCGTCCGACGATGGTTTCGCATTTTAATGGATCGACGAAACTGTCCCGGACAGTCGGACAGTTTCACGTTCTGGGAGCGTTTTCTGTGACGAAAGGGGGGGGGGAACCAGCACGGGTGGCGAGGGCCAGCAGGGGGGGCCAGGACCGGGCGGGGCAGGGCAAGGGAGGGCGGGGTCGAGCAGGGCAGGGCCGGGCAGGGGGGCAGGCGGCAGGGGACAGGGCAGGGCGGGGGCAGGGGCACCCAAGGGGGATTTCACAGTGGCCTTCGGCCACGGGCACCGACTAGTATGAATATAAAGTTTCATGGAATAAAGTTGTGAAGAGAATCAAAAATTTAATTTTAAAAGGTTTTGGTGTAGTTTATATGAAATGCATAGTAAAATAATGATGTGACATATTAATTATACATAAACAATAGAAAGGTAAGAAAATATTTATGCACACAAAAACATAGATTTCCCTAGCTATGTTATAAACATACATAGTTTCAATCTTAAACTTTCTTATGATTTACATGTGTTTTGGTGTGTCTTGGATGTGAAATGAGAAAAGTTCTTTGTAGGGCCTTGCCCCCCATAGGGACAAGAACTATGGTTTCAATGATCCAAAGTTTGCAACTTTTACCTTATTGAAACCACTTTCATGCTGTGAAAACTAATTTTTTTGATGGACGTGTTTACATTGAAAAAGAAGTTTTATAAGTGATTTTTTTCAGTGACCTAATTAAGTTCCCCAATTTGTATTACCACAATGAAAATAAAATATTTATTGGATATTTTAATCATTTTCACAAACATATTTAATTTTAGATTAATTGTGAGATTTAAATGTAAACCAACCACCAAACAACACTTAATAGATGTGACGGGAAAATGGTTCAATTTATTTTTGAATCAAAACCATTATTAAATAATGAACTCATATAAGTGTGTTGAAAAAATTAAAAATTCAATACATGTTTGCAAGGCTTTTCCCATTTATTTAGTATTAAAATTTTAAATATATATTATTTTAAATATGAACTCCTTGTCCCCATTTTCCTGATGAAAAATTTTGTTATCTCTCTTTTAATTATAAATTATTATAAGTGGAAAAACATGTTTTTTATTGAAATTTTTATTCTTGTTTATATTGGTTCTTAACATAGAATTCAAATATGATAGAAATTTCTTGGGTGGTTTTAATATACATATGCATGTACCCATGCACACTTATATATGAAAACACATATACATTCATATATACATAAACATATATACATACATAGACACATCCATGCACACAAACATATATACTTTTATGGACATGTTTTAAATACATCTACAAGATATCATCTATGGGTAGGGGTTGCATGTTTGTGACACCTTGTTCTTTTGTAAGGGTTTTGGTGACTTAGTGTTCATTGAATGTGCTTGAGATTTCAACATCATGAAAGAGATTTGTCTCACTAATTTTTAAAACACAAGGAATATTTATTTAATCTTATTTTTTGATGCTTGAAATTGTTGAATATGTTAATCTATTCATCAACGTGTGGAGGCCTTTGATAACCAATTTGTTTTTCAAACCTTTTTGGTTCACATGGGTGAAAAATGCACAAGCTCGCTACATCACAATTCTAATAGCTTGAATGCCACCATACCCATAGATTTCGTCTTTTATATCTTCTTTTGAAACTATGTCAAAAAGGCATCATTTGTTGTAACAAGGTCATTTACCATGGAATAAGAGAAAATGAGCCATTTACAAAATATGAAATATTAAAAATGAAATTGAAGAAGAGAATACATAAAAGTATGGAGTTGATGAAATGATTATCTATAAACTATGTAATTTCAATTGTTGAGAAAAATTGATTTGCATTTTTCCTTATGTTGTAATTTTGCTTCACATTTGGGTAAGTGTGTTCAATTTTCATTTTTGTTACGGTTGCTTATTTGTTCAATCTATTGTTAAAAATTGTTATTTTTATATAGATATACATCAAAGTACGTGCATTGGTGATATAATGAATATTTATTGTTAATAGCTATGATGCAACTATAACAAATGGAAGGTTTAATGAGTGGAAATGATATTTATGATGGTGATACATTGTGATTTGATAATTATGCATGTAATCTACATTTTTTGGGGGGTGTTTTGTTGAGTGTTTTCTTAAAGAATGATGGATTAATTGATCTAGGCATGCATATGGAATGTGAATTTATTGATGGCATGAATGCAAAGTGGTTGTGAATTTTCTTAGGACTTTTTAAATGTGAAAATGACAAGTTTCGCTATGTCAAGACTTATCATTCACTATTAATGGCACCATACAACAATGATTAAGCCTTAATCATGTAGTCATGTTTGTGCTATCATAACAATTATGTTTAAAGCTTAGTCATGCTTATGACCGCAATACAAGGAAAAGATGTCAACTCTACTACATGACTATCTAGTCATAAAAACCATGTGAGATTCATGACAACCATGTTTTCATTCATTAGAAAAACCATTGGACATTTACCTAATTAAATTTAGTCATGAAATGCCAATGGTAATTTTTTAAAATAATATTAATTCTCAAAAGCCCCAAATTTCCATTTAAATTCAACATCACCATTGAACCAAATAAAAAAAATTAGCTAAAACTTAAACCATGTTTAGGTATAGGTTTTAAATAGGGTTTACCTATACATTGGGGGTTGTTAATTAATAGGTAGGTAGACAGATGGTTGATAGGTAAGTTTGAGGTTGATAATAAATAAGTAAGTAAGTAGGTAGGTAGGTAGGTAGGTAGGTAATAGGTGGGTACATTAATATAGGTAGGTATGCATGGATCAAAATATTGACCATCTACTTACCTACTTACTACCTATTTTCTTGTTCACCTAAATAAATAATGTAAAAAGATGTGAAATAAACAAGTGTTCAAACAATGCATTAACTAGGCTAACATAAAGAAAAATGTATGTAAGTAGGTAGGTAAATAGGCTTAATAGGTAGCTAGGTACTTAATCCTATATATTAATTCAGTAGGTCTGTTGAGGTCCTGAAACCTAGATCACTTTTAATAAAATTGTGCCCCCAAACTCGAAGGCCCAAAAACTATTCAAGACCTTGAGTTCTTACTTCTTACTTTTATTTTTACATCCGTTTTCGCGCAGCAACTGTGGTTGTCGATGGGGGAGGTATTTTTGGGATTTGGAGGGTGGGTGAGGAGATTTGGGTGCGCTTTTTTTGGGCTAAGGATTTAGGAGGGTCATGATTTTTTATTTTTTTTCATGGAGGGGGGGAGGGGTGGGGGTGGGGTTTTAGGGGTCTTAATAGGTGGAAGTGAATCGGAGTGGGAAATACGAAGGACCGGGTGGGGGGGATCGACGGGGTGCATTATGCACCGGGTTCACACTCATTTAATATACACCATATGTATATATTTAAAAATCCACCATAACTGTAATCATGGGGGCAGATATGATTAAATTTGTGATCATATTTGCAATAATAAAAATCAAAATTTAGGACAATGTTTGTGTTTATGAATATTTTGCAAATTTTTAACATATGCGATTTGCTATATATGTTTTTTAAGTATATAATAGATGTTTGTGTTAATCATGATGATGTAAATGTTTGCTAAATATGTTTTTTATGTTGAATAGTAAAACTATGGGATAAAAAGGGAGAACAAGATGTGGGAAATTACTTCCAAATTATTGGATTTGCCAATGCAAATTTTGTGAAAGTTGATGGACATTGTCTTTAGTTGTTTATATTTGATACAAACAATTAACATTCAAGTTTGTAATGATTTTGATGATTTAAGTGTTTTCTAATTGAAATTTTTTAATCTTGAAATGGTAAAACTATGGGAGAAAAAGGGGAGCAATTGTTTACTGGATTTGCTAACGCCCGATCTAAATAATGTCTATACATTCCATTTTGTACATAGGTGTGTATTTTTGTGCATTCCAAATTTGTAGGAATGCATGAATACATTGTTGCATTTTTTACATGAATTTTTTAATGTTTGTTTCAAAGTTGACAATTGTGTGAAAACATGTTACTATTATATAATGACTAAATTATAATGTTAAAAGGTATGAAAAATTCATTTTTGGGTAGAAAAATGGTAAAATAAACACACACAAAATATATTTAACTTTAAAATGTATCATGCATATAAAACCAAACAAGTAGCATAACAATAGGTGGAATTAAATACAATTGAAGACCTTTTTGCACCTCTGTTACTATTGTAAGAATTCATGTCCAAAAAATTAAGAACAATTTGTTTTCAAAAGTAAACAAAACTATTTTTTTTGCTAAGTGGTAAATTTGTAAAAAGGATATTTTCAATTTATTTTTATAACTTATTAGCCCCTTTACTTTTAGGGATATGAATATCATTGTATTTTTGAGGAGTGATTATAATGAAAAGTAGAAAATTAAGGCACAATAATGAATAATTTTGTTTTTATAATCATTTAATTTTAAAAAATTCAATTTGTAATAGTTTTTGGATATGTTTTATTATTATTTTATATTCAATTTCATTCATTGTCAACCAGGTAACAAATATGTACAATTTAGTGGGCTTATACCATTTTGAGTATGACAATTTGGATTTCTATGATTTTGGATTGGAACATATAGTGAATTTGTGTTTGTTTTAAACAAGTCCAAAGTTGTTATGTTTGATATGTAGGTTTTGTACTCGTTTTGCTTGATTTTACTTTCTAATGTTGCTATATAATTTTTATGTCATTATTTTTGTTTTAGAAGATAACATTTTATTGCATACACAAATGATTGACCTCTTGAAATTTTGTTTGAGAAAAATAGAAATTATAGGTAAGATTTCTATTTCTAAATTTTTGGTATTAAGACACTTGCTAAACTAATAAATTAGTTACATGGTTATCATGCCATGTGGTTCTCATGTAATTTTTTATTTACTATTTGTGAACATTGTATTATCATATTAAATTAACCACAACTTGATAAGAAATTAATATGGTTTGAATTATGAGGCATTGTAAACCCTAATATGGGTTACTATGGAGTTTCTTATAAGCCACTATAAACCCTATTGTAAGCTTACAATGCACCTTAACCTATAGTCTTCATATATTTTGGGGTTTATATGACTAGTTTATCATAAGTTTTCAAGTGGCACCTTTTCATGGGTATGGTGAGGCTTATGTTCAAAAACATGTGTTTCTTTTTGTTGTGGTTCTAGGTAGGCTAATTTTATTTTCTAGTGGTTAGATTTAAGGTTAGTCTTTAGGCATCTCCATTTATTTTGGTTGTCATTTGTACAAACATTATTGTGTGTGGTCAAGTTATTGTGCACGTCATTCTATTTTCTAATTAATTTAACAGTTGTTTTGTTTTGTAATGTGTACATTATGATATTTTGTGTTGTAAGTTTAACTTGATCTTATTTGTTTGTGCTAACATTTTTCTACATAACTTCTTTTGTTATGTAAAATAGTGTGTACATTATGATATTATTTGTAGTGAGTTTTTTTTCACTTGGTTATTTGTTTAATGTTCTATGTGTTAGGGTTTTGCTACAAAACTTTTTCTATTGTGTAAAACATCAAGTACATTTTGGTATTATTTGTAGTAAGTCTTTTCTTTAATTGGGTGTACAAATGGCTTTAGTTCTAAATCCAAGTAGCTACAACAATAATTGCAAGCCCGAGTAAGAAAAGGCTAGCATTTTGAGTGTTGTCTTTATCACCAATGTCCAATAGATTTAAGTGAAGGGTGCATAATTTGAGGCCATATTTTAAATTGTTATGGTTCCCTAATGATGTTGTAAGAAGTAGATGTAAATATATTCATAATGACTTGATTGATAAGTGTGGGTTTATGACCATTAGATTGATTAAACTAGTCAAAGTTTTGTGAATATATTTTTCTCATACTTGAACATTGATGCTTATGTTAGAATGACCAATTTTTAAGGGTTAGGATAATTGCCCAACAATGGTATCAACCAATGTTGGATTGGTCTCCACTTTTCCACATATTAACTAAATTTTTATATCCAAGATCAATTTTGCTTGGTTTGAGACATGTATAAACCAATGTTTGTGGCAAGTACTTAGTTTGGAGGGTTAAAATCAGTAGTTCCAATTCTGTTTAATAAAAGCCAAACTAGGATTGGGTTAGATTTTTGAAACTAGGTTTAGAATTGGAATTGGGTTCTTGATTTTTTAAAGAATTAGGACCAATTCTTGATTTTTTAAGAGCTTGAATTGGAACCAAAATTAGGATATTTGAAATAAAGAAAGAAAAAGGACTACAACTAGGGGTAATTAGTAATTAATCTTTAGTTTTGGTCTAGGTTACTCCTAACTAAGTTTGATTTTTGCAACTGAAACCAAGATTTGGCATTGGTCCTATTGAACCTTTGAAGAACTAGACCCGAAACAAAAAAACTTTTGGGCTCCTAATGAAGGTGATGGTCTTGTAATTCGTAATGATCACAATCATGTGCATCATGTTTATTTTGGTTTGGTTGGGAATTGACAAAATGGTGTAGCTTCAACGTAAAGGGAAGGAATTCTAAGGTTGCATAAAAAACTTTAACAAAATTGCAAACCATGCAAAATTGCACTTAGTGTTTAATTCATTTCCCACAAGAAAAAGTTATTGATTTTCTCGCATGTACTAGCCTGCATTTTTAGTGAGAATTTTTTTTGTCACTTGGCCACACTAAAAAAATAAAATGCAAATCCTATACAAGATTTTTTGGAAAAAAAAAGTCCCAAAGTAACCATATTTTCAAGAAACAAACACTGAAATTGCCATATTTAAACAATAAGTTACAACATGTCATCAAAACATAGCCACAATCCTAATTTCTTCTGATGTCCTCTTTGACTTGTACCCAAAATCAGCTAAATCTTCTTGTGAATAATTGACAACCCACTAATAAATTGAAAAAATCCTAATACTAATTTGACAAAACTGATATCATATATGCTAATTAATTTTCACATTTTTTGCTTTATATTTTTAGTGAATATTTTAAGTTACATGTTTGTCCATATGTTTATTCATATTTTTAATTATTATTTCAACTATAACCAATTTAGTTACATGATCTTTAAATGATGGACATTGGAAACTTGTTATTGCCATAGCAATTGGTGAGTATGTGGGTGTTGGAAAGTATGAAGTGTGAAGTTATGAAGACCAAAATCCACCAATTGACAAAATCGATCAGGCCAATCCAAAGGTTCAATAGGACCAATGCCGAATCGCGTCCTTACATCTTCAACCCCTTCAATATGTTCCACTTTGGGATCTATTATAATGTATGTTCCCATTTTAGATCGACGCAATTTACTTTTAAACACATCCCACACCTAGAACCAAGTGTTCAAATTATTTGAAAATATTATAATTCATACAAGGAAAAACATAGTATTGAAGTCAATTTTTATATAGTTAAATTGTTACATGAAATAATGTATATAAAACTTAAGGTTAATTAAGAGAATTAATGTTATATCAAAATGCATTCAAAAATTCTACCTAATAGAAACTATTTTGACTATTGTTATATTTTTCCATTACATTTCCCAAAAATTATGTAATAATACATGAATTAAATTTTGATTTGACTTAACCAAAGTATTAAAAAGATGAATTATTTGGAATGATTAAATTCACTCCCCCAATCCATACTCAAAGTTATTATTTCATATTAAAACTTGAAGATTGAAGCTTTGTGCCAAATCCATAAATTTTCATATTCAATGTTTTTTGCAATTACCTGATATTTGTAATGGTTGATAACTGCAATGCTTTGATGTAATGTAAGGGTTCGAAAGTTGGGTTTGATGCTAAAATGGTGCACCACATTCAAGAGGCTATCACTCAAAGCATCCACTCGCACAATGCTTTTATGTCTTTTTGGTGTTTTCATTCGACATGTGTAACCAACCATCACCCCTTCTTCTGGAGGTTGAGTTAAACCCGATGGACCATAATCAAAACAATGTAACCTAATTTCTGCCACATGATTTGCACCTTTTGCACCCCATACTCTCTCAGTTTCCATCTTGATAAATCTTTCCAATATCGAATAATTGTTATACATGACTCTTTTGTTTCCATAGATGTAATTGATTGGGTAAAGGAATTCATCCACATGTGTGAACATCACCCACTCACATTCATGTTGTGCCCTTAGTGCACAATGTGACATACATGTTTCTTCAACATTTCTCCAAGGCCAAATGTGATGTGTTACATTGAATTGAAGAAGGGATTCACTCAAAACTTCTTCAAATTCATCAACGCTATTGTTGTCATAAAGATACCATCTTTCAATTCCCAAATATGAATGGTACATTATCCATTCTTTCAAAAAACGCGCTTGATTTTGGATCATACTACATGCACATATAAAATATTTCTTTTTGGTAGAATTCAGATCTTGTTTGTTTATAGTCCCACTAGGATTAGGGTTCACCATAATATGATTAGCATATTGCAAAATGTTTTCATTAATAAGACTTTTCATCGTCATAAAGGATTCAAAGTAAACAATGGATGGCAACAAACCCATCTTGGGCAACTTAATGCTAATCTTCTTCCCAATAAGAGAATTGTACAAAGATGGGTGTGGCATTTCACATTGAACTACCTATACATCCATTTCAATGATATAATCTTGTCATACATATGTGGTATTAAATTGACTAAATACACCAACTTTTCTCCACACACAACATATGGTGTGGAGTTGTTAGACTATGCCTAGTAAATTTCAGTCAATATTAACATGTTGGCCAACTTTGAAAACATTGTATGTTCAAACTTCAAATCCATAACAAAGTTATGTTATTCTTACTAATGTATATCCTTGAAACAATAGAGTATGTGTTGAGAACTTTGACATCAAATAGGCCCAAAACATCCAATGGTTTGATGTAACTTACAATATACCAAGCAACATCAAAATCAATTGGATTTTAGATTCTTTTGAAATGAAAAGAATTATTGATCCATTATTTGATAATATGTTCAATTTTGAATTTGATAGGTTGAAATTTAGAAATGTCAAAACCGCATTAATTTTATATGGTTTTGCTAGATATTCATTTGTACTTTATTACCTCATGTCCAACCATTCGAATCCATGTCATCACTTCCATGTTCCCAAATACACACCTCATTTGAGACAAGTCAAAACCCTTTGATTGTCCATCATGGTAGCCTTGAACAAACAACAAAATGCCACCTTTTCGCACCAATGCTTCATAGACGAGAGATTCCCATGAAGGCCTTTTTGGATATTGAGCCATAGTCTCTAGCTGATATTGTGATTTTGTATGTAGCAAAGAAACCAATTGGTTTTGTGCTACATGTAATGAAATTGTGTCTTTTGGGTGTAAGCATTTCACATAAATTAGTTCAGGTTCTTTAAAACCAATTGCATGTATTTTAGTCTTTTGGGTTCCACCAAAGATACATTCATAATCCTCTTTTCTAGGCAAGAAAGCCCCTTTGCAACTTCGAATAAACAACAACACTTCATCTTGAAAGGTGACAATGTCTTGTACAAACAAATGTTTTTTTTCTTCAACTTCACATTGTTGTATTAGATTGTCGTTTTGTACAAATTTATTTGTTGAAGATACAGATCCTAACAATTAAACATCAAACAGTCTAATAAGTAAAATATGACAGGAAAAAAGATAAATACAAAACACTTACACATTGAAATGTGATTAGAATCATATAGTTTGGACAATTGTCTTGATGTATTGAATTTGCAACAACATGAGTTCATGTTTGTCAATTTACCAATTAACAATAGCACCCATAAAACTAATATTGTCAAGCAACAAAACACATTGGCCAACTTCATGCATTGCCATGTTGTTGATTGGTGATGATCTTCCAACTTCATATCCATAGAACTTTTGTGTTCATGACAATACCTCATGACTATGGACACTCAATTTTTTAAATTATGATGCAAAATATATCAACCAACACAAAAGTTTGGACATGATCGAAATTGTTATATAAATGACATTATCACCTATCAAGCATGACCTAACTAACATCTATTGGGAGGCTTGCAATGTGGTTTCATATTATTCCCCCATTCCAAAACCCTTAGATTTACACACTTTTATCAATCATTCGACATATAATATTCAAAGTTGACAATGTCACAATTGGTGTAATTGGATATTTCGTCACAATTGTAATCATGGACTTGCTTGCAAAATGTGTCTATGTATATATATTTTAAAATTACTTTTATGAAAATATATTCAATGAAATAGGGATTTGTCCAAATATACTTGCCACTAATGAAAAATTGTTATAAAACCATGGGACATTAAGTTACTTGTTGACAATGAATATCCCATGCAGATCTAAATTTAATGGGCCGTATTTGATGTCATGTGTGTAACTTGTGACAATGGTTCATTTGTTTTCATTGATAAGGAATGGCATGTAAGAAAATGTTGGTGGGTTATGGACAAGCAATTTTAGTGTGAAAATAAACCATGGACATGTGATACAACCATGTATTTTTATTCTTCCATCAACCTAATGTTGTGGGCAGAATTTGGTGGTGTATTTGGAGAGCACCTCCTCAAGTGAAATCTAACATCCACTATGTGTTAGTGCCTTCCATTTTCAAGAGGGCATTTTGTGGATAACAATGTAATTTTTTTTCGGTATGCATGTTCTAAGCTTCCAAAAACAAAAAAACCATAATTATGGATGTTTGATGATGTATTATAGTTTGTGCTTATAATCACAAACATATTGTTGCACCTACAATCCTTTTATATTGTGGTGCATTGTTTACTACCTACCTTAAAGTATATTGGAATCATGATTGTAAGAATTTTTTCATTATTGGTAACAAAATATGGCAATGAAGGTACTATTTAAGGATAGAAATGAAAACATAAAGGATTAAAAATAGGGAAGAGAACAAAAAAAAGTAAAAGTTTTGTCATCATAACTAACTAATCATGTCCATACATGAAACTTGGTTATATTTTCATTCTATGAACATCACCAACATTGAACCAAATGTTGGCACTCTTGTAAATTGATGTGGATTCAAATAATGAATAGGCTCCATTAAACTATATTGAAGTACTCAAATGGAATTTGGCACTTGAACACTTTATAATTAATTAATAATTAAGAATGCACTTTGGCACATTAAATATTTTAAAAACAAATATTGGCCTGTATTGTAAAATTATTTATATGTTCAACATGAGTGAACCAAAGAAAACAATTTCATCCATTTTGATGCACACCATTCATTTGTTACATTTCATGGTTCTTGTACAAGTTTGGATGCGCCTTTACATGAATTCTTGATTCTTGTTTGTCAATAAAGTTCAATATGCCATTGAGATGGAACTATTTCCATGACAAAGCTATGAAGTGATTAACATCAAAGACTTTCTCAAGCTATTGCTTAAAAGGGGATAATGAAGACAATGATCAACCATTTACTTAGAGGAATTAGGAAATAAGTCTCAAGTTCAAAATACCTCACCATATTGGCAATGTTGCATTTTCTTAGTTTGCATTGAAAGAGATGTGAATTTGAAGGTGAACCAGACTTGGACTTGCATTATCAAATTCCAAATTTTCTGGGTTGTGCAATAAAATTGTAAGACTTTCAACAATTTAAAAAGTAATTTAATTAACCCCGAATTCATTAAGGTCCTATGGTATTTGTTATGGCCAACTTAAGACATGATCATTAAGTTGATTCATCACTAAAACACTCTGAAGTGGAAACTGGGAAACCTAAGAATCACTGATCATTTAGACTAGTTGTGATACTGATTTTTTGGTGGGTTTTTTTTTTGGCAGTATTGAATTAAAGATGGGAATGTATGGTGAAAGGATTTAATGGAGGAATTCAAAACTGATTTATCCAGGGGAATATCATGATTCTGAAAATGGCTAATCACTTTTGTTTCTTAGTCTTTATCATCAGAAGTTTGATTATTTCTTTTGAGGTCTGCATACAGTAGAACCCAAAGCGCTCATCACAAGTATATGAATGGGTGGGTGCTCAAGCTTCTTGTCTCCACATCTCAAGTGGTCTGAAAGATAGGCCCTTCTACTTTAAAGAGATGTCAGATTTTGATGACAATCTAGTTGGGACTTACAAAATTTGGAAGGTACTGCAAAGCCTAGTGGGAACCTTGCATTATATAACCTATCTCTATAACCGTGTGCGATATAGCCTCAAATAAGCATTAGGCAAAATCTGACAGGTTTTTTAAAAGTATGCTGAAGGTTTTGCACATTGGATTGAATTCAAACTACATGCTCCAATTCTTGGTTGTGTAGAAGTACAGTATGGAATAGTCTATTTGCTCAGTTATTTTGCCAAGTTAATGTTTCTTGTTTGCCAAGTCCACTTTGCCAATAAAAAATAAAAAATGCTAAGTTGACATCCAATTTACCACTTTGTCAAGTTGACTTTGCTATGTCACCAACTCCACATTGCCAAATCACCAACTCCACCAAAATCACAATGTTTGAATACCTTCCTAAATACAGAGTGTTGTTGTTTGAGTAAGCTTCCAAAATTGCATATGGAGACTGTACAGTTGCTTCAGTACCCTCAAAATTGCATATAGAATGCCATTGAAACTTGAAATGTACAATTTGTCGAGTTCAATCTCCACAAACAACACATTGGGGTAGCCCTACAGTTTTTGTTGTTGTAGGTAGGTAGGTAGGTAGGTAGGTAGTTTACAGGTGACCCAATATGAAAGCTGCTTCACGGGCTTACCTACACCACCACTCTTTATGTTTGTTATGCTGCAGTTCACAGTTTTGATGTAGTACACATGATAAAAAATTTTGGCAGTTTGGATTGCTGTAGGATTGTTGTAGAAATTACATATGGAATCATACCGTTGGAAAATACAAATATTCGGACTGTGGTATATGTGAAATTGCATACAGAATTGTTTAGTTGAAATGTACAACATTTCGATTGTGGTAAATGTAAACTTGTTGCATATGTTAATGGCTATTAGGTATTTGATTATTCTCCCATTTAATCAAGTAAATCTCATACTGATATCAGCCATTCAACGTGGGTTCCAACATGGATAATTGTAGTATGTGTAAAATGCATACATACAGAAATGTGGAATTGACAAAGTAACAATCTTCTAGGCTAGGACTGTTTGAGGTTATGAGTATTGATTCCTTCCAGTCTCTACTTTCATTTCATTAAGGTCTTGGGTCACAGATTATGTCATTTGTTTTACTAGATTATTAATATATGACATAATCTTCTGGTAATGTTCATACATTCATAATAGTGACCAAAATCTCTGATGAACAATTTTGAAAAGAATATTGTTGAATCTGCCATCCCAGACCTTAATGTCATGGAATGGTCTCGCCCTTGCCCATTATGTTGGGTGCATCACCAAGCTCAACCTAATGGGCTCGCCCAGTGTCTTACCCAACATAATGAGCAGGGGCTTGACCATTCCCTAGTACAGCCTTAAAAAGAACTGGAAGTCCCACACAAAGGAAACCTGGAGTATTATATAAATAAGCAAGTCTAATTGTAACAAGCAATTAGGTGAAGCAATTATTTTCTTACAGTAGTACTGAGCAACTATGGTTGCAATTTGGGAGGAGTGGAATTTTGGTCATCAGTAAAACAAACTGTGATTCTCTTGTATCTCTTTGAACAAAAAGACACTCACCAAGAGGTTCTTAAAAACAGGCTTTCATGCTTGACCACAGGCTTAAATAAATAATGACAATGTCTGACCCTCTTTCCATAAGTAACTAAAACCCCTGAAGAATGCCCACGGGTATACTTCTGATCCTAGGATTTGAATGGGGTGTAATGTTTCAGGTCTGTGAGAATTCCAGCAATGGATCCAACAGCTGCAGCTAGGGATACAAAGAAGCAAACCGTGTTTAAGGTTTGGAGTGCAAGCCATGTTGAGCTCCATCTCTGTATGCTCTGTTGCATAATGTACATTTGAACTGGGAAGTATACTGTAAGTGGCCAAAATGCGCATGCACCAATTAATCCCAGTACGTCATTGAAGAAGGGAACCATAAGGGACACCAGTGTTGTGAATGTGACAAAAGAAGTGCGCCAGACAAGGCGGAATAGGTTGATATGTAATGGTCCCCCCAATGGGAGATTCATTTCAAGCTCCTTGTGAATGAAGTTGCTCTTGGGGAATTTTCTGGACATTGAATCCTCCACAAACGCAAAAAGTGGCTGGGTATAAACCTGTGCAATATAGCAACATTTTGCTAAATTGGCTTAGCATAATTTGCATACAATTTTATTTCCAGGTTCTGGGACAGAATACTACAGCAATAAAGACACCAAAGTTGATGAGAAATGATGGAATGCACCAATAAATACCTGATAAGCACCGACAAGATGGACAACAATGCAAGCATTGGCAAAGTCAACAAGCCAGTAGGGATTGTAGAATCCAAAGCCAGTGAGGAGATTGCCAGGGGCAGCATCCCCAAAGGCAGCATAACCCACACAGCCCACACTCATGTAGAACATTGTGGTGGTGAGTATCCCAATAAGAGTTGCCCTCTTCATTGTTTTATTCTCAGCAGGTGGAGCTTTCAGTGTGTCCTGCACAACACATAAGAGTGACCTGTTACATTTTCAGGAATACTTCAAAGTCATGAAACTCCATTTGATGACATGCACATCTTTGTGGTCTGTAAGCCAAATACAGTACAGTAGTTTTGGGAGAGTCCTGCATACCTGGATTTCAATAAGGATCATGGAGAAGGAATATGCAAAGGCAATGTTGCCAAGCGCATTGCAAACATCCCAGATCTTCTGAGCTCGTGTTGCAAAGCCAAGACTATGATCACCAACTTCAACCCCAGTCAAAGTGCCATGAGAATGATCTCCTTCTGCAATGTCCAGGAAACCCACAATTATATATTCAACATGTGCACTAAACAGTTAATCTCATGAATTTCTCTTGTTCTGTTTGTGCAGGGAATGACATAGGATGACACATGCATCTCAAAAAAGACATCCAAAGAGAACTGATAAGTTCATCAAATAAAGGACACAAGTGGATCATCTGAATATATGTGATTCCATAGATGGGTGTTTCTCAGATTACCTGAAGCTTTTCCTAAGCCGAGGCCAAGGCCAATTGTGGAATATGAGAAAGACATTATTGCAGCTACTATGGAGAGCCACCAGATTCGATCAAAGTTAGGGATCTGTGACAATATGACCTGCACTATCCCGAAGAACACCATGTATATGAAATTGGATTCCCGACATGGTGCACTATCTCCATCTGCATGAAAGCAGTCTGACCTCTTTATAGCTCTGTGCAAACAGAAAATGCTGTCAGTTTTTTCAGAACAGAGAAGTACATAAGAGACAAGCCTTGCATAGTCAATCTTCAGAAAAGAAATAGCCAGGGCTACAGTGGTTCTTATCCCAACTGCTGATAAAATTGCTCCAGAGTGTGAGAAACAACATCAGTAAATCATCTCAGGACATTAGGCACTGTAATACATGATAACACCCAAATATACCAATGGCAGTTTCAGCAGTACTTTGCTCAGTTCAAAGATTTGAAGCACAGACTTCCACATTCTTGCTCACAAGTCACCACATGCTGCAAGAAATAATGAGCCAGAAAGGTCTCCACTAAGAAAAAATATAAAATACTCACAAGTTTGCTCTTGGAAATCCTGCCACTCTTAATGGACATCACTGCTTACAATATTTGTGAAAGATATAACTCTGCTGACAACTAGACTGCAAAGGAACTTGCAAACCACAACTTGAGGAGCTGATCACCAGTTCAAACTCAAAGGCAAAGAGAGAAGGGACTTTACACCATGCTTATTGTCGCAGTGATGGTGTACCCAATGGCAGTCCCCAACAAATTGGAGTACTGTACTAGCCCGCAGATGAACACTTGCCTTGGCCCTGCACAAGACACAATTATTCACAAACCTTATGAAGCAAAAGTTCCAAAAAAACACAATTGCTGGACATCCAACATCTGGTTTCAAGAACAATGGGATCATAGTAAAACTGGTGCATCAGCTGCTTTCTGTCACTTGACCAGTTCTTAGCAATAAATGGGTTTAAACCAAACTTTGCTACATGTTAATTTCTGGGGAAGAGGCTCTTACTCAAGGCCAATTTGGCTAACATCAGATTTCACATATATACACAAAAACATACCTGAGTTGCTTGGTGCAAACTTACCCAGGTTTGCTTGCACAGCATCCATGTAAGTATAGTTCCTCTTGCCCGAGACAGGGTCAGGGTACCTATAACAGTCTGTGAGCAGCAGGGCAGTGTAGTATGTGACCAGGGCAAAGAGGAGGAGCACAGTGGGACCCACGACCCAGCCCATCTGTGCCACACTCCAGGCCAGAGACAACACCCCTGAGCCTATGACTGCTGTTATCACATGTGCTGATGCTGTCCACACCGTCCCTGCACAGCAGCGCCATCACCAAACGCCCTCATCACAGAGAGAGAGCCAATGGGGAGCTTCATCTTTGGCCAGCCTCTTCTTGTATAACTAACATCACCTATTGTTCAGCAGTCCAGGACAGTAGTAACAGGGAGTATTGTACCTCTGCGTCTGGTTTTGCCATCGTCGTCCAACTGTTTGGAGGTGGGAATATGATTGAGAGCGTGGTTTCTCTTGTTGAACTGGTCGGCAGCTGCTGCATTTCCATTCTCTGCCCGTCCCAGGTTCTCATCGCCACCTGCAGCTCCTTCAAACTTCATGCTCTCCAAATTCTTCAACGAGCTCCAAGCTCCTCACTAATTTCTGAGCAAAGTCCTCTTTGAAGCAAATTGCTGCAATGTTGCAGCAGAGTCCCTTCAGAGATATCGTCGAGATCCAAATTCTTCACCAAACATTTGCATTGGAAATCTTATTAAGAATATGAAATCCACGAGTCCTGCTATTAAGGAACTACAAATTCAGATCCTTATTTCACAAAACTAGGAAACGACAGTGTTCTACCGAACAAAACGTCTTTCCTTACGAGGAGCTTCTTTCCCCACTCCTTAGACAAAACAACGTGACTAAGCTTTCGCGAGGAGAGAATCACTATTGAGCAGTTTCTGGGACATGAAATCACGAGCGGAAAAAGAAGGGGGCTTAGAGAGAAGACTTGCTCACAACTTCGTGAAAGCTTGCTACGTGAAGCCTAAATTGTGCATGCTTATACAGTGATCCGAGTGCATGCATGCGCATTCAAGCCTTTTCACATGCAGCAGAGATCATCATCCTCATGCCAGACTTGGAAGCAGCTAGTCTGCCAGGGAGACTATTTGCAAGAAAGCGCGTTAGGGACAAGTCATTTATATCGATTCCGTGACGTGAAACCGCACTTATTTGTATGAAATCGTCTTCAAAGAAAATCCAGACCGGACTGCGGCTCAACCGATCAAGAGGGGAAGGAGACGACTACCTGCAGAAATTTTTCGGAAGAAATTCAGTGCAGAGTTGTGGACGATGGTGTCGCATTACTTGAATTCTCGACTCCCTGCTGACATCAAAGAAACTTCCGAAGTCGAAGACTGGCTTCAGAGAAAGAAAAGCAGTGAAAGAATTTAATCAAAGCGGCCGGGACGGGAGGGGGAACAAAAGAAAGAGAAAACAGCTTCAAGCAAATCGAAAAATTACCCGAAAAACCAAATTCTTGGAGACGGAAAGCAAAATCAAAACAAAAAAGCAGGCGTATGGAGAAGCAAGCGCACAACGGCCGGAAACACATAAACGCAAAAATACGGTCGGAAAACACGAAGAGGACGGGGTGGCGCTCAAGTGCGATATACGGTAGGTCTGGATACAGTATTCTACGAAAAGTATTTTAAGTAATATACAGATTTTAATGTAATTTAATTTAATTTAATTTAATTGCTCAATTTAGGGTTTGGCTCCTCTTAAATTTCAGGGGTTTGGTTTGGGGGAGTTACTATCACATAAATTTATTTTATTTTAAGGAATTTCTTAAATGCCTTGTCTAAATATTTCACATATGTAATACTTGAAATTGTGCAAAATTCATACATTTCCAATGGGTGGGAACTTTTCTTTAGGTCGGAATAGGCTCACTTGGGCCGATTCCACCAAAGAACATGCTGAGTCCGACAAGGTGAGCCCCCTCTTCTGGTGGGTGGTAATGGGTTGCACAAATTAGGTGTAATTATTTACCCCTTTTTTCTTTGGTACAAAACCTAAAGAATGGTGTAGAGATTTTTATTTTTTTCCCCTTTTTATTATTGACTTTATAACCATGGTTAGGAAAATGGTCAGTATATTATTGTGGTTCCTTAAGCCACTTGAGAATTGTAGACACTAGTGTTACTCAAGGTGATGTTGATCAATTTTGAATTATCTTGGGACTTTTAAAATTCACTAAATAAAAAATCATCTACAAATACATAGTGTTGTTTTAAGGGTGATGTCGATCGATATTAGTTTTTCATGGGATTTTTCAGGTCATTTAAAAATGAGAGTTCTCTATGATGGTGTTGCTTACAGGTGATGTTGATGAATGTCAATTTGTCTTGAGAAGTTTCTTCCACAAAATGAGAGTCCTCGACAATCATGTTGCTTAAGGTGATGTTGATCAACTTTTATTTCTCTTGGGAGTTTTTAATCCATTAAACGAGAGTCCTCTACAATAGTGTTTTTATCTCTTAAGATGATGTTGATCAAGTTTTATTATCTTTCTTATCTTGGGTGTTTTCTATTTGTTAAAAGAAAGTCATCTACAATAATAGTGTTGCTTAAGGTGATGTTGATCAACTTTTATTTTGGTTGGGTGTTTTCTATTCATAAAATGAGAGTCCCTTACAATAAGGTGTTGCTTAAAGTGATGTTGATCAATTTAAAGCTTTACTATGACTTTCTAAGAGATCAATAGATAAGATAGTGACTTTGTCACTTGTGTGTGGGATGGAGGGACTAAAGGAGTTGCTTTTGCTTTTGGGTGTAATCTTGGCTTTGGACATTGGCCTTCTCTTTGTGTTTCTCCCTTTTTCCTTTTGGATTGGTGTTTTTTTTTTTTTTTCCCACTTAATTTAATTGATTTGAAATTGCATAAGTCCATTAACTTCAAGTTCAAAAATATTATTCCATGTTAATTTATTTTGTTGGCGATAATTGAATTGTTGGTGTTTGGGACACTTAGATCCCAACTTGGCCCAAAGTTTTGATGTAACTTCTTGAAAAACCTATCTAGATATGTTCGCATTCAAGGGGTATTTGAGTAACTAGGGTCTCATTGTGATCATGTTCATCCTCGTGAATGTGATCACGATATGTCGTCCCCTTTGAACTGCATGTATGCACAATTGATTGTTCAGTCTAGTAAGTTGAAGTTTTTTTTTTGTTCTTTGCAATATTGTGATGTAGTCAAAGTGGCAATCTTCCATAGGAAGATTTAGCCAAATTTGGCTACAAACAAGACATGAAATTTTTTAAAGTAAAACATACTTGTACCTTATTGGCAACCTACTTGAACCATGTGAAGAAAAATCTGGCCATTTTTCCTAATTTTCTCAAAATTCTCGCAATTGAAAGTACCAAATAAACTTCATTTTAGCATTTTTTAAAATAAACTTTTACTTTTTGGAAAATTTTGCCAATAAAAAAAGGTCTTGTGGTATGTTTCAAATAATACCATGGAAATTTGGGCAACATGGTTTAATGTGAATTGAGTTCATCACTTCCAACTCTTTTGTCAGATTCTTCAGTAGCCAAGTGCATTGGGAAGCATGTCAGCTGGTGGCATTGTGAAGAAAGGGTTGGCAAACTTGTGGGTCAGATTCCACTGACCCTCTCTGGAAAGGTTTACTATTAGTCCACCTCCTCCATTTGGTTGGCTTTTGTCAACATCTTCTTCCAAGGCAGGCATGTTAGTTTTGTCATCATCACCAGTGGCTCCATCCTCATCTATACTCAGCCCAAGCTTGATCATGCGGTGGATGCGAGTTCCAAAGGTGTTGGGGTCATGCAGACTGAATCCCGATGTCAAAAGGGCTGTGTCAGAACCAAGAGCCTTGTAAGAAGCAGCAGCAGCAATACATACATGCATATCTGTCTAAGATCAATCAGAACACATAGAATTGCTCCTCAAATCAGGCGAGTGTCACTGGTACATACCAGTCTCAAATAGCAAAAGAATAAGGTCCTTGACAGACTTGTCCAACTTGTCTACATCAGCACGTTTTCTCAACTCTATCATAACACCATTCTCAGGATTGATCTCTGGTGTCTTCTTGCTACTCATACAGCTGCTAGTGCTGGTATCCCGGAGTGCTTGAGCCTTCATGATTCGCTCCATGTTAGCACTCCACCCATATCTGCATTAGCAATGGTTTGAAAATGGTTATTCCGGAGCAGGTAACTTGTGGGATGGCAGTCTTGACCAAAAGGATGAGGGTAAACAGATGGTGTTCACAATTCCAAAAAAGAAGATTCAATAGTAAAAGGTATTAAAAAGAGTTTACTCTCCAGTGAGAAGGCAGCAAGGGGAATCAACAATTCTGTCAGAAACTAAAACTTTCTCAACCTTGTCTCCAAGAATGTCCTGCACATATATTAGGGGTGTGTTAGGTACACACCATAGATAGAAATTGTCCACTCTAGACAAAGATAACCTAGTCCAGTTGTGAGCAGGAGTTAGTGAAAAATGCATATATCAGTAGACATGCTAAAGCTACGCAAAATGAAATGCTGAAACAGTCATCTGGGTGTAACAATTGATTCAGATAGAGAATGCCACACCATCATGAGCTTGCAAAGCCCTTCAAACTGCGCTTTAATCTCTTCTTTCTTCTTCTTCTCATCATCTGTCTCATCCAATTTCAAACCCTGAAACAAATTCAAATTCCAATTGTCAAATATCACTGTCAGGAACTGTACTTCCTAGCAAATTTTCAAACCCTGAAACAAATCCAAATGCCAATTGTCAAATGTCAGTCAGGAACTGTACTTCCTAGCAAATAAAAAGGCTTACTGCATGTTGGTGGTGGTAATGTTGGTACAAATCAAGAAGTAAGTTCCTGCACATCTCTCTGCAACTTAGCAGACTCTCAGGTTAACTAATAGGAATATACATGAAGGTTCATGTATCTGGGAATGCTGAGGCTGATCCAAATCTTAGACATTCTTTCCATCTGTCTCCAACTCAGCAGACTCTAACAAATTTAATTGGACCAGGAAAATTGAGAAGACATACCTCCTCTGTAGATGACACCAACTTTTTACAATTATACTCCTTCAATTGTTGCACTGCAGCAGCAATAGTGCACATTTAGAAGTCAAACAAAAACCTGAGAAGCTGACACCCAAAACCTCTTGGAACAATTACCCACTCTCTAAAACTGGTTTGCACAGAACAATGAAGGTATGCCATTAGACATATTGAGAGATAGGGAAGTTCTGTGGGCACAGGTCAATATAGTTTGATCTTCTGCACTATTATGAGATAGTCTTTTGCAGGTCACGGGTGTGTGCAAGAAGACACTACCTCACAATCCACATCTGAAGCAATTACAACCTACCCAAAAACATGCATCTCTATTGCACACAGCTACATTAGGAATCTCCCTAGCAAATTCTTGTAACTGGGTTGCATGATGATGATCAGACCTGCATACTCATCAGTAGGGTCAACCATTAAAAGGACTTCCAGGCAATGCTTCTTAAGCTTCTCGAAAAAGGGTGAGTTCTCAACTGCCTTGTGAGACTCACCAGTGATATAGAATATATCCTTTTGCCTCTCCTTCATGCGTGTCACATAGTCTTTCAGAGAAGTATAGTCTTCCCCAGACTTTGTAGATTGACACCTCAATAATTCTGGACCAAACAAGACAGAAACAGCTTATTCATTTGCCTAAACCAAAAATTCTGATATACGAAGTAGCAAAAGCACAAACAGACCGTCACCACAATGCAAGACAAAACAAATTGTAGTCACAGATCGTGTGTTTGGAATAGCCTGAGAACCTGAAGACATACCAGCTAATTTAGCATGATTCTGAGAATCTTCATGAATGCCAAGCTTCAAATTCTTTCCAAACATTTCATAAAATGTTAACTGGTCAACTTTAAGGGTTGCTGATTCTCTAAGTTGTGGAGTTCCTTCCATTGTCAACATAATCCATCCTTTTTTAAGGTGGGTCTCTTTGTGCTTGAATGATTGATTTGATTGCTGGAAAAAGTGTTAGGGGACTGGACAATGTAAGGAAGACAATGATCGTGAAACGCATCAATGGAGAGGATACCAACAGCATCAGCCCAATTCTAGGCAAGCTTCAATATATAAGACCATGTAGTATATAATAGGTGTGTGCAACTGTCACATCATTCAATCTTTAGCTTTTCATCTGCTCTACAAGTTAAGAGCTTTCTTCAAAAAATTACAATGCTTTCAATAGCATTTAGTGCTTACTTTTGATCAAATTGGAAGAAAGCAGCTGCGATCATACAACAAGGAGATAGCAAAATTGTGAAGAAAAAGGTTTTCCAATTAGTGTCAAGTAGTGAACCAAACCCAAAACAAACCCTAAGATCAATCTAAAATTTTGTGTAATGCCTAGAGCTTAGAGCTTAGATCAAAAGCTAGAGCTTCAGTCCTTGTCCTTTCATTTTCTTTGAACTCCATTTTGCTCAAACACTCCTGACTATTAAAACCAGAAGCTAGTGATGATGTTTGATTTGAATTTGGTGGCCAACTTTTGCTTGAATATATGGGATGTTGGTGGTCAAAAAACACTTTGATCCTATTTGGTGAAATAATATATAATGAGTAGACGGATGGAATGGTGTTGGGTCGTGGATAGTTCTGACCTCTACCATTTGAATGACAATCAACATGAGCTTCATGGCCTTCTCAAGCAAGAGGGATTTGACATGGTTGAGTAAAAATTGGAACATAATTTTGAATTTTGAATGTTTGTTGTTTGTGTCCAACCCTAATCACATGCACAATGAAATCAAAATTGGCACAACAACAAGGAAATTGGCTTTTCATGGTGCATCCTCCCTATTCAAAATTAGTCTGTGTAATCACCACATTGCCATTTCTAAGCTACCAGAATGCTCGTGTGCTTTTAATTGTAATGTTTAATAAACTTCAACTTGAGAATTTGAAAAATCCACTGACACATTGTTGTTAGCCTAGAGAACTAGTAGAACCTTAGAGTAGTGCAAATCTGAACTATATATCCTTAGTAATTGTAGGATGTCACTTATGGATTTTTGTTAAGGGTTGTAACCAATTTTTCTGGTACATTTTACATTTTAATGGGAAAAAATTTATAATTGGAATTTTTTTTATATACTGTTATTTTTTACTACATCGGTATACATTTTTTGAAATTTTGAAATTTAATATAATGAACAAAAAACCCAAAATCATTTTGAAACAGTTACAACCAAACTTGTTTTTAAATTTTAAAACAATTATCTCAACTTCTTGAAAAGATTTGAAAATGAGATTTTTTGGCAAATTTTTAGTTCAAACCTTAACATAATAACATAACAATATTTTAATATTTTTCAATATTTTTCAAAATATTCTGAAAATAAACATAGAATAAGCTATCACCTAAGGGGTTGGGTGTGGCTCCTAATAGGTCATTCGAACCTTATTTGCAAAAGTGTCAAACTCGACACCTATCAAAACATAAAGGGCTCTAGTTTCAACATTTACCACTTCTTCAAAGGTCTGCAATTAATCACATATTTACTTTGATACCCCTTGTGTTACAAATCACACCTTACTTTTACATTATCCTTCTCACATGTTATGGTCGTCAAGAATTGTTTTGCAAAAACTTGCTCACAATACCTCGCACCCAATGTGAATTGAATGAAAAGGTCTTCTTACGTAGTACTTATTGCAACACCCATGACCTCCATTATTAGATCATTTTAAATCAAACTATTTTTTAAAAATTTAAACAATAACCAAAAAATGTTGCACACATTGGAAAATATCTTTCAATGCTATGGATGTGACCAAAAACTATAAATCCATGTAATTCATGATGATAATAACATTCGTTCTTCAATTATTTTATGGTTATCCAAAGTGAGTGAATTGCTTTAAATTCAATTTGTTATATGTTATGATTTTGAAGTTATGTTAATGTTAAGTGGTAATTAAATGATTGTCTTGTGAATTTTGACAAGAAGATGTTTCATTGAATTAAAAGGTGCATCTGCTTTCATTGGTTATAAGTTGTTTTTTCAAACTCCAATATGGCAACATTGTATCGTTGCATTCCCATTGGTTGAAACATTATACTATTCTTGTTCATGGGGGTAGACAATAGTTGGGTGTGCATTGTATTTTCAAAACAAACATTGGAACAATATGCTAAAATATTAAAAAAGTTGTCTTTCTTTGGATGCATGTTGAATGATGCAAATGTGAAAAAACAATAATGATTGACACTGAAAAAGTGGTGTGTTTTCCAATGCAACCTTCCATAAAGCCTCAACATGTGAAGCAAGTTTTAAAAATAACTAGAAGGCCATTTTCTAATCAAGTTTAATAAGGATGGCATTGAATTATACCCATGATGACCCTAGGGCTAAATTGAAAGTGATGAAAACATGATACACTAAAAGTATATTGCATCATAAAATGTTTATTGTGCACTAGACTTGAATAATCATTGATTTAATAAGGGATAAAAATCCTCTTCCAATTGATCAAACTCAATGTTTTTGACATTTCAAAAGGCTAGCTCTATTGAATGTTTGAAATCAAGAGTAGTTCATAAATTTTGATAATGTGTTCTCAACTAGGTTTGGGTGCTGCAAGGAAGGAATAAAAGATGACTCTCAATACTTTGAAGAAATCCGAAAGAAAATCAAACATTATTCATGTTACCATCATCATACATGATCAACCTTGTAAATCTTCATTATCTACTCATCATTATATAATGTGGCAAAAGAGAATTATTCTTGGCAAACATACAAGTCATCAAAAAAAAAGTATTTGCCACCAATTTTTTTGATATAGGTGTATAGAGATCTCTTTTGACATCACCTTTTCTGTTTTTCCTCCAACAATTTTGATCCAAATGAAATCAAAGGATTAATCACAATTTCTTATTTCCAACCTCTAATATTGTTTTGATATTACAATAACCCCACCAACTAATTATAACAATGCAAAATGTGTAAATGTTTTGCAAAGCTTGATTATTTGGTTGGAAAGAGTGGGTATGCAAAGGTGTACAAATGAGTTCTTCCTTATGGTTGACTCATTGCAATCTTGAAACACAACTATGAAAAAAATGCATATGGAAAGGAAGACTTTTTCATTGAACTTGACATCATAAGTCATGTACATCATCTAAGTTTTTGGTTAGTATATAGGATACAAATATTGTTTTGAAAGTAAATTTTTTAAAGACACGTATTATGATATATTTAATGCTTTAATGACCAACAAATTGTACTAAAATTTTGGAAAATGTTTACTTAAGATCTCAAATAGATCTTTAACGATTTCTTCTTCTTGTTATATGGCCAAGTTTTATTTTCAAAAACCATGGCCATAACTTGAAAACCTACGCAACGAAGTGATTTATCTAAGCACAATCTTTTGTTGAAAGGTCTAATGTAAACTAATGTTTCACTATGAGTTTTTTTGAATTGCAATGACCATTTGCAACTGCATTGCAATTCAATGTATTTTTATGACATGAGTGTTATTGAACAAGTTGCATGAGTTGCAATGGTCACAACCCATTATATGTGGAACCATATACATAAACAACTTGTGCAACTTAATTGCAATTGTTCAAAAACAACTATTATAGAACTCCAATGCAACTAGTTTGCAATTATTGTTGTAACATAATGCTAACATTTTTTTCATCCATCCATGCTTTTTATCTAACCATTTTCATTGCAATTCCTTTACAACTATGGATAATATGGAAACATATAAATGCATACAACTGATTGGCAATTATGTGACAACTCAAGTTGGTAATAATAACATTTTTAAAATACTAAAATAGTGTTTTGATCATTATGATGCAACCATTGGGTTCATTATAATTGTCTCGAAGTTGTAAAACTTGCAAATGGTAAGTAAGAGACTATTATGAAATAACTAATAAGTAAGTTCATCTTTAAATGAACTTAATGTTTATGCAATTTTTTATTCATGTATCAACAAGCTTAATATTACATGAATTTTCATTCACCCATGAACAAACATAATTAGTAGGTGATTTTTTATTCATCCATTGACAAGTGAAGTTTGTTGATATCCCTTACAATTAGGTGTTTAATTATAGGTTCCAATGTAATTGTATAATAGTTGATTTTAGTAGCATTAAACATTTAAATTGCAACTTATAGTGCAAATGTGTAAACCTTGCACAGACATTATCATTGTCCAAATTATGATAGATAATGCAAAATTGCATTTGATATTCAAATGTCCATCATCTCAATTAAATAAAACTAACAACATTATTTATCATTAAAATGTAACATACATCCATTGATAGAAAATAAAATTACAATCAGTTACACATACGATGTTGGTTTTCAAAATAAACTACATCACGTGTTTAAAATATTGAAATTACAATTCACTAAATTTGGTTTATTATTTCATATTTTTTGTTTTGGAGTTTATTTTTTTCATTGTATTGGTTTGGATTACTACATAACAAACAACACATTTAATAACATAGTTATCAATAACTTAACCAAATTATACAACATCACATGCATGTTCTTTTACTCAAAATTATATTTTTCAAACAAAACCACTAATTTATTTTTGAAAAAATGTTATCTTGTATGCACATATTTGATTTTGATGGATTCAAACATTATCAAAGTTTGACCTTAATAACATAAGAACAACAAAAGCCATCATAAATGCACAAAAATAACATTTGTGTTTGAATAAAATAATTTTATCTCAACTCTAGCTTCCACTTTAAAAATCCAAATGTTCAAACACACAAACAAAAATCACAACATGATTTTCATCAAAAAAATTCAACTGTCACACATTGCTCATCAATATAAGTTACATTTTTAAAGTCAACTCTAAAAAAAATGGAAGATGTTCTCACACCATTTTTCTTTAATATATGTAAATAACAAACCAAAAATCATAAACCTTCAACCTCCAAGTTTTTTAAAAAAACAAAATAATTTGTAACAACCTTTCAATTTTACTTCTAAATTAGAAAAAAAATAAAAAAATCTAACACATAATATGATAATTGCATCACCAAAAGATTAAAAAATGCACAAAATGTTTAGAAAAAAAAAGCTTTTTTTAAAAAATTCATCTTGAGTCTTTTGACAATAAGCATAAGTGCATGAAGGGTCATTGATGCAAAAGAGGAGATCTGCTAATCTACCATGTGTCACTAGCTTAAAAATTTCTTGCCCAAATTTCATATTATCAATTTCAAATCTAATTGCATACTAATTGTTCACAAAGATCACATGGTTGACTTTGTTTATTTGATTAATGTGTTCACATGCTGGTTTGTCCAATTTGGTTACTTTGGCATGCTTACTAAATGCTAGTTGTTAGAAGGATTTTTTTCTTTTTTTGTAATTCATCTTGAATTTCTTGATAATAAGCATAGGTGCATGAATGGCTTGAAGGAATTAACCCGTGTTGATGAAGCAATTAAATGTTTAGGGTATACTACATTGAGATATATAAAGGTATATCCATATGCACACCCTGATTGAATTTGTAATACAATACACATTTTACTTTTACTTTTAATGAATTCTATGGTTTGATAGGTCTATAAGCCAAAATCATGTTGTGAGTTGCAATGTAGTGGAAAACTAGTAATAACACAATTAAAAAATAGTCACAAAATAGTGGAAAAATAATATTTATATAGTTGACATGAAAATGGATTTCTAGAAAAACAATTGAAATCATAGACTAGTTATCAAACCTTCCATTTCACTACTTTGCACATGCCACCAAGAAGAAATATAACAACTTCATGAGTTGCCATCAACTTGTACAAATTGCTTATGATAATAAATGTTGCTCCAAGAAAACAAACAAGATCTAGTGATTTAGATTATAATAAGTCTCCCTTAACATCTTACTTATAAAATAATTAGTGTCTGCACATGCTTGATTCTGTAATTCATGATTGGTTGGAACCCCCCCCCCCCCCCCCCAGTCCCTTGAGAGCCCCTAGTCAAAGCAAACGGTGGTACAACCTCCGAAATGTTGCCCTCACAGTGTGGTAAGGTATTTATGAGGATAAACATCCCTTCCTAAATCTAAATTAGGGTCTCCCAATCCAAATTTTAATGTTTCCTAGGTTGTTTACAGCCACATAAAAGACTAAAGACCTAGGATTTTTTTTCCTTTGTTTTCTGTCGTCCATTACCAAACAAAATATTTTTGAAAAATGTTTCACAGTGCAAAACAAATCTTCGGTTTGACACCATCCCTTCTTCAATTCATTAGATGGGTTTGCCTCCTAAGTTTCAATTTTTTATTTTTTATTTTTTCAAAAATATGAAACTTTGAAGGTTACCCAAAATAACAATTTCTATGTGAGGATGGAGTGTCTTGCCTTTAGCTCATATATATAGTCAAAGGGAAGAACTTTGGACAAAGGATATAAAATAAAGTGAACTGCTATTAGGAACACCCTTGGGAAATACATTGGGAACTAGAGGAACCTAAGTAACATCATTGAGAATATGATATGAATACAAAAAATTAAAAAATCCATCCTCTGTCAATCCTTTCTCTTGATCATTTTGCTTGCAAAATGGGTTTACTAACTAGTTTACATTATAAAATCATTCCATAAGATATGGCATGTGGCCCTAGCATTTTGGCTTATGGTCCAAGCTTGATCCTACCTTTTATTTAATTAGGTCTAATTATTTCAAGTTTCAACTAAACAAAGTGAATTTTTAAAAAAATGTATTCTTAATAGTGATGGGCCTTTTAGGAATCACAAATCTTAACTAAATTATACACTCAATTAATTTTCTAATAAAAAAATTAAAATGACTTTAAAATCACCTTAAGAAAAATTTCCCAAGAAAAATTTCAAATCATATTTCAAAATTGTGTTTTTAACCAAAAAGTTCAAGGAAAGGAATTAACATTACATTCCTAAAACTTTTTCTAAATGTAACGATCAAGAACATCAAAATACACAATGTTATGATAATAGTGAAATTTCAAAATCTATGGAACCTAATAAATGTATTCATTAAAATTTCGTATTTAAATGTTTCCCATGACTTTTTGAAATTTGATGGGTCCTAGTGGTACCATGCAATGATGGGTTTGCCTTTATCTTCCTCTTTTTTCACTTTCATAAATGTTCAAGTTAGTTTTTTTTTAAATGGTTAAGCTTAAAGTCCTATGTTAATTTGTTTAAACCCAAGTCCATCATATTTTTACCTTGAGACCACAATGTGTTATCCTTAAATGTTTTTAGTAATACATATTTGACATTAGGGTGAAATCATGGTAAAATATACACAAAAAGTAATGTAAGCAACAAAATACTATGGTCTTTAAATAAAAGGATAAAAAGTATATGATTTTATCGGGATAATATTTTTTTTTGATTCCATTATTTTCAACTCTTGTTTGAATGGACTTCAAAAGTTAAATTGTTATAATCATATTTTTGAAAACTACTTACAAATACTTGAATTGGACTTAAAAATTTGTAGCAATTTGAAAAGTACTTGAAAATAGGTGAAATGTTTTTGCAAATATTGAATTTTTTTTCAAACATCTCAATATTGATGTGGTGAACATTCCAATATATATTTTTTGGTTAATGGAATTTGTTTTCATAACTAAAATGATCCCCAACCCCTAAAAAATGATGTAATTTTTGGGGTACTTTTTCATCCAAATGATATGACACAAATTGCTTTGAGGAGTTAGAGGGAGACTATAAATGCTCATTAAAAAAACTACAAAAATTATTTGTTTTGAAATGCTAAAGGAAGGTTAGAAGTTTAAAAGACTTGTTTTTTCATGTTTTCAAATAAAAAAAAGATAACAAATATGTATTAAATATTTTGCTTGCACCCATCATTATAATTAGATAAATTATAACTCCTATGGTTTTAACTTAAGTCAAAACAAAATGTTTTAAACTTGAAATTCATATCCAACTTTTTTTGATATTTCATAACCATGCCCCTTTAATATGGGCATGGATTTCTACCTTCTCACTTTTTACCTTTGTAGATTCATGGCCCTTTTGCAATTTGGTATCTAGCCGCAAACTTGAGCTAAATTCATAATATTACTTGTGTAAAAATAAGAAATTAAAATTATACGTTTATTCCCAAGAAGTGGTCACACGACCCTAGGTTGCCAAGTGCCTAATACAAAGTCATGTAGATTAGCAAGTACATGACTAGTTCCAATCCTGCCTCCCTCCCACCACCTTCCCCCAACACTTTCATGGCCTTGTTGGAATTGCGTAGTTATCATCTCTTTGTTTAATACCCCCTTCTATGAGCATTTATACCCATTCAATGAATTCATTTTATTTAAACCAACGCATAATGTAAGGTGATGAAAAACCAAAAAACAATCAAACATAAACAATTGCACGACATAATTTTTTGGTGCATGTGTTTTGTGTTTAAAAAGTCAAATCATGTAAATATGTTAAATGACAATGGAAATAACATACCCTTGCAAAATCCATTTTTTTCTTTTACAAACATCACATTCAAAAACATTTGAATAATGATTACTAAGCATAAAGATACGATGTGAACGATCACGGGGTGGACAAACAGGAAGCCTGATAGTGGCTCCTAGATTGGGAAAACTGATTTTGCTGTAAGGGTTGAAGAGCTTAACTTGCTAGGAACTTTCACAAAAAAAAAAACGGCGGGATTTATGATTTTCGGGAGGAGGACAGTAACGGATGCATGGGAAGCTTGTGCAGGAAGCTAAGAAAGAAACGGCAGGAAGTTTTGGGAAGGGGAGGAAAGGAAGTCAGAGAGCATTCTGAGTAGGGAGTTTTTTTTTTTTTGTGTGTTTTTCTGGTTTTTTTGTTCTAGCAACTGCTTGGCGAGTTGCTGATCTCTTCCGCTACGCCAATGTCTTGCGAAGCTGCTGTGTAATGTCTTGATGCAGTTGTTGTGGAGGGTGATGCTGAGGAATGATGAGAATTTGAAAAGGTCTGAGCCTTAGACTTAGGGGCATGTAGAAGAGAGAGTGAACATGTGGGAGGGAGTATGTGTGTTTGTAGATCTAACATTACATCTGAGATGTGGACAACAGAATATTGTTTGCAGAGAAGGAGTGGAAAGAGGGGTTTGCAGCCAGAAATCTGTCGTTCCTCTTTGCATGAGAAGCTGTGACCTTGAGTGGTTTCATGGGAGCGTGGGATCTACTGATCTGAGTACAGTGTCTCAGAATGTTGTTGGAACTGAGGACCTCTAGGTTGTGGGTTTCCAGCTGTTGAGAGTAAGAGCAATGCATAGAGGCATTTAGAGGGTGTGGGTTAGCGGCTCAAAGGACTGAATGAACACACAGAGACCTGACCTCAAGGCCACACCTGAAATTGGTGCTGGATCCATGATGATGTGCGTTGCAGATCTGGCATGAGATAATTCTTGGATTATTTAATCCGATGTAAGGCACAAGGATCTGTATTGTGATCCGATGTGCTGATCCGCATATGAGTAAGTCATTTCTGTTGATAGATCACTGTGTGTGTGTGTGAGTGTTTTGTAAGTTGTTAGAGTGGGATCTGGTGCAGATCAGAAGAGAAGGCAGCTCGGATCCTGTTTGGGTCTATATGCGTACCTTGGCTGGTGTATCAATGTTTATCCATATTTTTCTCTAACTCTCTCTCTTTTTGGTGACAACAAGACTTTATTTTGAAATCTTGAAAATATGTGTACAATTTAACAATTAGGGTTTCAATCCTTAAAGAAACACAGGTTCAAGAAAATACTTCAAAATGAAGTAGCAAATTTCTGTTGGTAGGTGTAATGTAATTTGTCTCCAAGCAAAGTTGAAATGAACAACACATTACTTTTTTTAATGCGTTAAGACAAAATATGCCTAGGAAAATATGTTAGTTCAATTATGCAAATGCATTGATTAATGAAAATTATAGTTCGAGGTTGTGGAAATCTTTAAATTTTTTCTGAAGCTCAAAGTTTGACACCACGACCAAGACCAATGTATTTCATCAAAATGAAATTTTGCATGAAAAAATGGTGTTTAATTGCAAAGTCAACAATCAACCCAAAACTCAAAAAAACTCATACAACTTTTTTAATGCTTAAGGAACTTCACTACATGGTAATGAATGATTCAACATTTTTTATGTGTAAAACTCTTATTGTACACAAACACACCTTTATATATATATACATATTGCATGAACATGTTTCCAAAAATAAGGTGTTACTTTTAGGTTGTAAATTGGTGCAGGATTTTGCAGCTTCAATTCAATACTTGCTTTGGGATGCAAAATCTGATTTTCTAATAGGGATACAATGGTTAGTGCTAGATCTCTTACCTTCTCTTACCTTAGACTCACCCATAACAAGATTTCCTATTCCATAGCAATTAGAACAGGAAATCTTCCATGAAGTTTAAAAAAATGAATTCATGATCCATAGTAATACTTGGTGACATTCCTCAAAATGTAAAGACCAAATGAAAACTACATCATTCTGTAGTCTCTCCCTTGAAGGCAAAGCCAACAAACTAGTGCTTTCCGTTCTTATTTGAGCAACAATTCTAAACCTAGAGGATTTTCCTCCAAAATTCTAATGCTTTTTGGTATAATGACTACTCATCCTGCTCAAGTTTCACTCTTGCAAATCTGTGCATGAGGAATATTTATTGGAAACTTGAAGTTGATTGCCAGAAGATTTATGAGAAGCCAAAGATTTATGTTACTTGCCGTTGGTAATTGAATTGATGATCTTTATTTTTGTGTTCATTAGTTAGGATTTAGAATGTAACAATTAGACAAGGAGTCAGGTTGGTCCTTCCTTCATGTCCTTCTTCTTTGTTGTTTCACTTGTAATAAAGTTTTGCAGGTTTACATCAGAACAATGTTTGTTTTCAATTTTTACCTTCTTATGGATCCTTTCTTATAGATCCTTTTGCTTTCTTGTTTAAAATTTGGCAGGTTTACATCAGAACAGTGTTTGTTTAATACCTTGTTTTAGCAGATGGATTCATGCATGATTCAGTGCTCAGGTCTTGACTAGTGAGCATGTTATGAAGTGGATTTGGATTGTTGTGCACAAATTTCAAGCTTCATGGCTTTAGTCTTGTTGCTACTGGGCCCCTCAACTATCAACAAGTGGCTCATTGCATATTGGCTATGCACTTTATGCCCTTACATGGCAATTTTGAACAAAATCATGATTGATGATGGAAGCATGTTTACATGGTTCAGGTAAATTTTGAAACATTGAATTTGAGGAAAATCATGAACATGAATTTGACAGAATGCTCACAGAGAATTCAAAAGGAGGAGCATCTTTCAAAACCATAAAATCCACTTAATTAAAAAGGCATTCTCAAGAGTAAAGGTAGCTCACCCACAAAATTGTATCTCAAATCCTACAGTAATGTTTCTCTTCCCTCTATCTAGAGCCAACAAAGAAGCCAGCAGTATACATCCACTTGACAATAGATGAGGCACCCATGAAAAAGCCACCTATTTGCCAGTATTGAAGAATTGCATCCCAAATCCTATACAAATGTGAAGTCTCTTCCCTCTACCAAGAGATGGATGACACTCAATCATCAGAACACTTATTTGCAAAGATAGGAATTCCAAAATCCAAAACTAGATATGGGAGATCGATGTTTAATACTTTAAAAAGACCCCATAAAAGGTTGTGAGATTGGTTTACATGAATGGGTTTTGCCTTTTGACTAGATACTTGGCCAGAGAGTAGGCTGACTCTTCATCTTCTCAAACAGCTGGCAAACAAACGAGAAAACGCTTCAGTATTCAGCACTACAATATAAGTATGTAGGTAACTGGCCAGCACAGCAACAGATCAGTGTGGCTCCAATCACAGGTTACAATGCAGAGCTTCAATAAGTTTGGAAGCTTGAAACTGCTTACACCTCTTGATGGCAAAAAACCTGTTGCAGTTTGGAAAGACAGATTCCAAGAGATGGGGATAGATGACAAGGAGAACCAAGGAGCACAACTTTCCATACACAAACAGACACACAAGCCCCAGCACACTTTTGGAAAGAAACACCTTGAACTTGTGACCAGAGCCAATGCACAGCTTACGTGCCAAAATGGCTGAGAATATCTTCCAAGCAAGTCAGACTTCCAGGCAAGTCACACTGGATTTCCAGTTTCTTGGAAGAGAGATAGGGATTTCCAGATAGGGAAATTCCTATCTCCAGGGATTTCCAGTTTCCTGGAACTGGTTTCCCTAGCTTCATTTGGACCTTGAAATGGAGGACAATGGAGTCCATAACACCAGGCAGTGCTTGCCATATCCAGCCAGGCAACTGGGATTCAGTAGAGACAGAATTTGCACAAACTGAGCTTATACAACAAAGTAAACTTTGCTACTGCTGTTCAACTGATCATAACTCACTGCATGTCAGTAGGAACATCCCATGTAACTAACAGGAGGTACCAATTCAACATACCATCCAGTTGGTTTCAGAGAGATTTGGTGTCATGAAGAGACTTTTGCAATTCAATCCTTGAATAGCTTGACACAATCATAAGATGTGAAACAAAAAGGAAACAAAATTCACAATCTAATCTCTCAGATAAAAGCGTGAACCATGTGGCCAAGACTTCAAAACATGCAAAAGGTGCAAAGCGTAGTGATGAAAACAGTACAAGTGAATTTCACCAGTTGATGATCAATTGTAAGGTCCAGATCAGTGACAGGGTTGAACGGCCTACCATATTGAGAAATACATAATTAGCAGAGAAGAAGAACCAGGAGATCTGGAGATTAGGTTTTCCTGAGTTGGCACTCCAATCAGTTCATTTGTGGACTGATTTCTCAATCAAGTGCAGAATTCTGTCAATGGCAGGCAAGGGCACAGTAAGCAATGATTATTGAACAGTCAAGAGTATCATATCAATGATCATGGGCATGGGTGTAGTGGGTAAGGATTTAACAGCTGGAACACTAGCAGGAATTGCACAGCTCTTAGTTGGCCATCCTTTCGATACAGTAAAAGTCAAGCTCCAGAGCCAACTTGCACCAGCCCCTGGGCAGCAACCAAAATACAATGGAGCATTGGATGCTGTCAGAAAAATACTAGCAACTGAAGGACCTAGAGGGTTATACAGAGGGTTAGTAGCCCCATTGGCGACTGTGGCATTGTTTAATGCAGTTCTGTTTACTGCAAGAGGACAGATGGAGACAATATTACTTCATGACAAGACACCAGGAACACAACTCTCAATTAGACAACAGATGGTTGCTGGAGCTGGAGCTGGAGTTGCAGTTTCCTTTGTTGCTTGTCCCACTGAGCTTGTCAAATGCAGGCTGCAAGCTCAAAATGCAGATGAAGACCAGAACCCTGCAGCTGCAACTCATGATCAACGTGAATTATCAGGTTTAAGTTCACTGAGACTTGTGCCTGCATTTCATACGGTTCAGCAACCAGCTCAAAACTTTCAAGGCAATATAACACCCACTGGTACAGTAATTGATGTTGAACATGCTTACGGCATGAGAACCACTTTGAGTGTTCAGGACAGTGCTGACTTTGGTATGAGGACTTTGGAAACTCAAACCACAGCTTCAGGTACCATCATGGCTGGTGACACTTCTCAAGGTACAAGCATACTGCAGTCACAGGTAGTGAATACCCAAGGTACTGAAATTCTTCAGCCTCAGCCTACAGTATCAACTGCTACCACTAGAAATCAGGTAACTGGACAGACAAATACGAGAGCCATAACAAGTGCACCTGTACTGGGATCACAAGCCCATTACAGAGGCTCATTAGATGTAGCACGTCAGGTGTTCACATCAGAGGGGGGATGGACAGGGTTCTTCAAAGGGATGACACCAACCCTCCTCCGAGAGGTTTTTGGAAATGCTGCCTCCTTTGCAGCTTATCAAGGGACAAGACAGTTGATGGCAAGAGGTGGACAAATATCGCAGTTAGGCATGGGATCACAGCTTCTAGCAGGTGGAGTTGCAGGTGCCATGTTTTGGTTATTTGTGTACCCTGCAGATGTGATCAAGAGTCGGATTCAAGTTGATACTTACCCAAACCCACAATACAAAGGCACCATAGATGCTTTCAGGAAAGTATATGCAGCAGAGGGGGTAAAGGGATTGTACCGGGGCTTTGGTCCTGCCATGGCTCGTAGTGTGCCTGCCAATGCAGTGTGTTTCTTCATCTATGACCTTGTGAGAAAGCAGCTCAGTTAGTATCAGATACAATTTCAACTCCCAGTAACTGTTACCCTACCTCTGCCAATAAAAGAAAAAGCAACAAAATAGTAACCCAAAAAGGTTGATTTTTACTCCAGAGAGTAAAGGCTCGAATTTGCACAGAACCAGCATCCAACAAGATATCAAGAAAGGAGATACCTGAAGGTTTGTGTGTGATTGCAGGCAACCAACTAAGAAGTGCTCTCAGATGAGAGGACACTTCTTGAGCTCAAGGTAGAACCGTCAGATGTGTAGAGCAGGACAAAGAGCAACCATTGGTATTGCTCTGGTGACTGCTATCATAATTGTACAGATTAATTTGCATGGTACACTCATGCCTTTCCACTTTAAAAGGTCAAGTTGTTTAGTATGAGAAGAAAGCTTGTGTAAAGAAACAGAGTCAGGAAAACATTGTAAAAAAGAAAACAGAAACCTAGTGCTTCATAGAAAACCAAACTGAAATTAAAATGACTAATCACAGTTTACATAGACTTTATATAAGGACGTAAGATAAAAGCAATTGGAGTCACACAATAGGACTTGCTGAACACATCGGCAAATCATCTGCAGTCACTGGCAGACATTTTTACAGGGATGACCAGTCAAAGGTCTCAAGTCAGCTAGTGAACTGTTTGTTAATTTGAAAAACATTAACAACAAAGATCCTTCAACCGTACCAACACATTGGCTCAAGACTAAATACATGAACAATACAATTTGATGATTACAATGCAGAACCTTTAAAGTGGAGGCGAAGCATGCACATTCTAAAACTACTCTACTTACAAGGAAACCTATGCAAAGAAGCACACAAACCTTTCTCTCAAAGGTTTAGCCCACTGATAGCTATTTATAGATGATACCCTCCAGAACAGGATCCAAACCCGTAGCTCAGAAAAGTCAAATTTGTACAGCTACTGGTTCTTCTTCTCCTTCACAGGAGCCCTAGGAATCTTGCTGAAAACATTCTCATCCAGCTTCTTGTAATAAGCTTGTGCCTGTTCACTTATTCTTTTTGCATGGTCATCAATAATATCTTCATACTTGTCATAAATGAATGGCAAAGTCTGAGCCAAGACAATACCTGTTCCAAAGCATGAAGACTCAGGTCAGACTCAAAGTTTAAAACAACAGATTATGTCGTATTCTTATTCAGGCCATGTGAGTTAAACCTTTTTCACACAAACTCTGAAGCAGCCACTTCAGTAGCAGTGAGATCTTCTTCCTACCATAGAGGTGTTAGCCCAATTCTTTGAGCAATTAACAGATGAACTTAAAAACACCTAGTGAGATCAGGTTGGATTACTTACAAATATACAGGAGAGTCAAGAGGTGAAACCATCCACCAACAGTGGAGGCAATCCACAACACGGCACTGACCTAAATAGGTCACAAGACAAGCTCAGATTTGGTTAGTGGCCTGACAATGGCATAACCAAGGGTTTGACCCATGTCGAAAGCAAACATATACATCTGTTTGGAACTTGGAAATAGATCCACTTCAAATACCTTCAGGAAAAGCTTGAAGTCTTTGCCTAGTGCTACATCATGAGCAATTGCCAAAGCCTTGTTTAGTTCCAGGCGAACTGAGTTAGCTGTGCTGATGACAAATTCTTCGGATAAAGATAGTTCTGGCAGAGGGGGCAGAGCCCTGTGCAAACACAATCAAGAATAGCAGATCAAGCAGCTTCAATCCATCATCAATGCCAGAACTTCCTAAATCACCCACAATTTTGCAAATTTAGCCTTCAAAACTCATTTGGAACTCTGCAACTATACAAAGCTGCAATAAAACATAATCTTGTCATACACTGTAGTTAATTCAACCCTGGAACATCGTTCATCTCTGACAATAACCCACAGGAGGAGAAGTACCTGTTAAGTAAAACTGCCAGATTTGACCATACAAAAAGAATGACCACCAGGAACAGCGTGACATTGGAGACAACTGACACCAATTTATACCCTGTCTTCTCCAGCAAAATCCATGCAAGGGTTGCTCCAACCAAGAGGCCAATAGAGAGGTGCTTCTTCCTCCACAACAGCACATCAGCAGCTGCATGGACATTCAGTCCCACATTACCATAGAGTGTTGTTGTGCGACATCACTTTGGATGGAGATTATTGAGTCTCTTTAAGACTGCTGCCCACTATTCTCTAAACAACATGAACCACACATCTCCATGAAGACAGTTCTCCAAACTCATCACCAAGGTTTGCACAGCATTGCATGTAGGCTTTGAAGGTAAGGTCTTAGTTGTTACGATGACCTTTCTAAGAAGGGGTTGCTCTGTATTTCCATTAACTGCTAAACATGTGACTGCAGTTCCCTCTGGTTCTCTGTATCAATAGTCGACATTCCTAATGAACAGTTGCTGCCTCCATCAATTCTTATGTTTCAAAATCTGTTCTCAGGAACATGCAAAAAGCAAAGGGTGGAGAATTACAAATCCAAATGTAAACCACTGCAGTTGATGCAAGAACTGAGAAGTCATAACTACTTAAACCTAACTACTTAGTCAATGCATGGCGGCACCACGCACAAATACAGCTAAGGAAACAGAGGAGTCGTCACCAATTTTATCTCTGTGAAGGGGTGCTCTGATCATTCAGATGCCTCAACACTAAGTTTCCAAGGCTAATAGAGCAGAATAACCCCCAGGAAACACATTGCAAACAACTTCTGCACACTTGCAATTTAAGTTAACCTGCATCGTGTTCAAAGATGACCTGATGTCAAGTTAAGAGAGATTTAAGATCTAAGACCATAACAGCCAACATATCAGCAACAATCAAAGAAAAGGAAATCAAATCCTTAAAAACAGAGATAACAGAACCAAAAACTGAGGAGAGGTTTAAACAAAATTGATGGTCATACACATATTCAAAGATCTTCAACCACAAGATATATAGTATTGACCACATACCATAACATCCCCACTGAATTCATCAGCTCCCAGCAGTGGGTGGAGGTAAATGTCAAACATTAACCACCAAACTGAGTTTCTGTCACAAGACCAGCAGTAATGGGAAAACTCAGCCATGATGCTGGCTAGCCAAACAAAATCTAAAGAGAAGGAGAAAATCAAGAAGCCCAGGAAGAAAGTCGAACACAAGAGTAAGAAGAAAAAATTTGAACAAAGAAGAAAAGAGGAGAAAAGAGAGAGAAGATGGAGAACTTTAAGAGAATGATAAAATCTTAAGAAATATAGACACTAGACTGAGTGATGTTCCCAGAACAACAATTCCAAAGACAATTGCAAAATAGAGCCTCATGTAGGATTGACATTGATTTCTTTATTACATTTACCTTCCAAAACCCAGAAATTAAAACTCAGAAGATGTTTTTTTGCTTCAATCTGGTAATGCCAAGAACCAGGACACATATTGAGGTCAAATGTCAAAAGGAATATAGTGGAAACCAGGTTCAAGGAAACTTACTTGTACCACCACCAAGAACCTGGTGGATAGATTGTTTCCTGCCAAAAAGCCGAGGAGTACTCACATACTTATCAGCAGGGGCAGACTGGTTTGCAGGGACATTTTGAATGTTGTCCACAACTGCAGCCACAGTCTCAGCCACAAGAGCATCTGCAGGTTTTTTCTCTGACATCTTGCTTGGATTCCTTGTTAATTCGAGGGGAAGGCTGCACCCTTGAAGAGAACAATGTGCAAACCAAATTTATTGAACTTTATTGCAGATTTTTCAGCACAGAAGTTGATCTTCTACATCTTCCAACATTTGGTCTCATCTAAATTAGGCTAACAAGTTAGAGAACAAAAAAAACTACAAAATAAATTAACCTTTTTTTTTTCCATTTTCACATCACAATCAAATCAACTTCACCAAATAAGGTTTCGTAGGGCAGCAAAAGGAGCACCAAAATCTGATTCTAGTTCCAAATCTCATCAACCCCTCTTTAGACTTTCAAGACCATCCACACATATGAAAGACATCCATTATGAGATGCCACTTTGACGAATCTACTAAGCATATCAGAAACGCTCCAGATTCCCTGGTCTCTCTCTGCCCGTAATTAATTGAATTGCCATCAAATATTCAAAATTGCTATGTCTCAGAATTTCACTCACTCCCATATAAATTATTCCTGAAGCTGACGCAGGCAGATACACATGAAGCCAAATTCTCCGTATACCTCTCCATAGACCACAACCAATAATTCTGTCATTTTAAAGTCAACTCTTAACTCAGACTTCACAACACGGCAACAGTAGTCAACAGAGCCAAACGGTCAAGATGATTTTGCAAAGGTAAATGAGATGTTTGCACGCCCTTCAGCGAAGAACTTTGCCAATTCTATAGTCAATCGGGTCCTCACAGTACGAAACAAACGCAAGACTGTCCACTATTTAAGTTTACAGACCGAGGCAACGAACGCAGTAGAATTTTAGATCTTACGACCGACCAGCCAAGAATTCCCAGAGACTATCCTCAGCCATTTCAAATGGACGAGTTGCGAATCGATCCTGAAAACGGCATCGACTCCAAATCGGCTCTTCAGTAAGTAATTTGACAGTTCTTCAAGAGAAAGACGACCTCGAATCACCAAACAGAGTGCAAGCTATAAAAAATATGTTCAAGATTACCTTCAGATACCTACTTGCACAAACCAACGATAATAATCAGAGTTGTAACTCTTGACGTGCGTATGGCAGTAGCAACTTCGGAAGCTTTAGGAAGCTCCTTCAAGATTTCTCCCTTCAAGTTAAGGTACGTGCACAGAAACGTTCGTTTTCAAAAAGAGCCACAAGCCGACGTAAGATACTGTCCAAAGATGCCGCCAAAAAGTCCAAGGAAGAAAACGTGGAAACGCTGACAGAGAGCAATGGCAAAAAGCTTTTACAGCAGAGAGACGAACAAAAAGGTGCTGCGACGAGGGTTTGACGCGGGCCAGGGAAGAGAAAAAGAGTGGTGCAAAAAAGGACCAGGGTTTGAATTGTGGCGCTCTCAACGCATCGACACCGTCGGATCACCATCGAAACCCTATTTTTCCTCCGAGAACCAATTTCCTAGATTGGGATCTAGGCCGTCCGATTGGGGGAAGTCTTCAAGAGAGGAGCGGAAACATCGTGTGAAGAGAGCGAAGGACGACATGGGCCTCATGCCACGGATGGTATGCTTTCCACGTGGCGAATCATCGTTGGTTATACACGTAGTTTGTCAAAGCTGGATGAAAACAGAACTATGCCAGCTGGCATGGTGAGCTGCCGGCATGGCCTCTAAAGTTTTCGACACTTGGCCAGGAGGGTTTTGGGCCTTGGGGATCTGATAATGGAGGTTTTGGGATTTAGCCCAGAAACTAATAATAAAATAATTTAGTTTAATGTAAATAGCCACAAATTTGTCCAAAGAAGCATGAAAGGATGGATGTCTACTAGATGTTTTGATGACAAAATTTGGGGTGGCAAAAAAGGAAATCAAAAATTGACATCTAATTTGTCAACTTAGCATGTGCAACAAGGGAATTAAATTGCCAGGGTTTCATCAATTAATTGCTTTTCAGCCGATTTGGCACTTACTTTATATGCGGCTATTTGTAATGCACTTTAATGGCGAGACTTTTACTACTTCTAGTTCCACTTAAGGGGCCAGTACGAACTGCGGTTGTGGTCTAGTACCCTGGAACTGGACCCAGAACCGAGTTTTTAAGAACTAGATCTAAAAAGGCTTTTAGGGGTTTAATGCTTCGAGGTCGGTAGCGATGGCGAGGTTGCTGAAGCTCGCCGACAGGATGAAGTTCTTGTTGCCGGGGTTACCCTCGTCTGGATCACGGCTTATGCATTGCATGCCCGCGGAAGCTACTGTCCCCCTATCGTCTTCTTTTTCTCCGTCTTTTATCACGGATGCTGCTCCCGCCGCTTCGGCGGGTGAAATGCTGTATTCAGGTGCTGCTGGAGTTGCTGGATTTCGTTCTTCCTTCGTTGGATCCATGGAACTTATGGCTGTTCCCAAACGAAAGGTTGGAGACTTTGTATCGCTCACGTTTTTAGAGAAAAAAAATTCCCTTCTTCTTCTTCTTCTTCTTCTTATTGGTGTGGATCATTGATGCTGCTGCCGGAATTTGTGTGCAGAGGATGTGATGTAGTGTTACCGGCAAAAAAAATTACGCGTTTTGATTTAGGTTTCAAGTGCTCATGAGGGATGGTTTTTGATAGTTTTGCACCAAATTTACTTGATTAGGGTTTGAAAGGAGTTGAGCATTTTTGTGACCGTGCGACACTGAGGTTAGGGTACATGCATGTCCTTGGCGATATTCTAGTGAGGATAGGATCTGAAGAGAAACTAGTGTGTATGTGTGCATCTTGGGACAGGTGACCCCATCAAGGAAGGGGAAGCGAAATGGCCCCAAATTCTTGAAACCTGTTCCTGTGGTTGCCAAGTGCACGTAAGTGTTCACAATCTCACTATTTGTGTATTTCTACCAGTGTGTGTGTGCCTACCTTGTGTAAAGAACAGTTAATTTGGTTCAAAAGTGCATAAGTGATGTGGACGGATATATTCTCTGGTTCTGTGTTTTGGTACCAAGTAAACTGCATATGAAATGACTTCTGTCAATAAGTTGTTTTCTACGCTTCCTGTTTTCTCTCACCACTTTTTCACAGATCTCTTCCAAGTTGTGATGCAATGAGTGATCTATTGGTGGGTGCTGCAGAGTTTGTGGACGTGTTAAACTGCCACAGTTCTACTGTTGTGATGGGCATGTAAAAGCATGATTCTGTGAAGGGAAAGCTGGCACCTTCATAAGAAATTCTTTCCAATTCATGTGTTGCCTCCATTTTTGTGACCATCAGGAGGGTGTTTCCCTTTGTCAAAAGGCAAACAGTCATGACAGCATTCGTTGATCAGGGATGGGAATGCATTGCTTGGGAGTACACATTTGGGATTTTTGAAGGACCTCTTTGTTTGTGTGTAAGAGGGAGGTTCAGGTGTCTTGCCATGTGTAGGGCTGGGAACTAGGGAGACATGATGTCAGGTGCTAGCCATTTTAACAGTAAGAGATGTTGATAATTAACTCTGATGCAAAAGGAAGACATGTGCCACATAAGTCATTGTGCGCAGGCTTCATGCTGTGTGAGTTCCTTGTTCAAGATGAATTACAGAGCTTAGATAGCCAAAGCCTCAATTTTTGCTTCTAACACATACTAACTTGTCTTGTGCATGGTTTAGGGCTACTGAGTTGTTTTAGAGTTGCCACACGGTCTGCATGATTCTCAGCCTGTTGTACTTCAGGCCCAATGAGTTCTTTGAACATGAAAGCTTTTGGTGTGTCATCAGATATCTGAAAGGGTACACAGTGGTATTCTTGGTGGGAGGATTTTGCTGGTGAGAATGTGGAAGTGCAGAAAATCCACAAGCCTGTAGAAATCACAGCATTTTGAAATCTGTACTCACTGATTTTTGAATAGTGTGGAGCAGTGAATGTCTTTTCCAGATTACCACCCTTTTGGATATATGATGTAGATCACATTGTACACAATAGCTTGCTGGGATGCAAGGGAACAATATGAAAATGAGAAAAAATATGGAGAATTCAAGGTGTGTGTCTGCAGCGGAAATTCCAAGGCAGCTATAAGTTCTGTCCTTGGGTCATGCATGCTTGTATAATTTCAATCTTGTCTAGTTTCTATGGGAGCAGATTCCTGCAATGATCCTGTCTCCAAAGTTGTGACACATGATGTGCTCCTAGCGTAGGTGGACTTGTACACAGCCTGATGTTGTGAAGCTTCGGAAATTTGATTTTCCATTATAAGCCTCTTCTTGTTCCTGGACTTGGTTTCAGGTAAATTTTTTTTTTGCCTCGGCCTACTCTTGCCACTGGTCCTGCAAATTAAGAATATTGCAATCTGCAGGACAGCTAGCTGCAGGTGATTTTAGTTGCTCACAAAAATGCAAAACAGCCTTAATACTTCTAGCCCTGCAGTGGGAAGACTTTGGCTGGGGATTCTCAACACTTCTTGTGCATGAGAGTATGAACATTGCAGTCTAAAGGTACAGCCACCAGATGTGACAAGAGTTTGATGAGGCTCTTCTTTTGTCATGTTAAAATGTGACGGGAATCTCTATCTGATGTACTTCACCACTACTACCACCACCACCATCTCTACCTCTTTGTGTTTCTGTATTATACTGAATCAGAGCTGCCACTTCTATGCTGCTCCTTCCAAAGTACATTGACACCTGCACTCCAACATTCTGTTGTGACAAGTCATGAGATTGTGAGATGTTGATCTTAATTTCCCCTTCCATTACACACGAATCCTGTGTGGTGTACCTTGGATTGGTTTCATCATCACAGCTGAAAAGTTTGATTGTCATGATGTTGGAAATTACATCAAAGTACTTTGTGACGCACTGATCAACATCCACCACAGCGTCCTTCTGTACAAAGACTTGCATTCTGTTTTTGCATTTCTTCATACCATTGACACAGACTTGATACTCCAGAGGATCGACACCCTCCACAAAATCTGGCATGATTTCAATTCCATATGTCTTTCTTGCAATTCTTGTCACTATTCCCCCTCCAGGAGGATTCAAAGCAAGTGCCACTGCGCCCTGACAAACAGCACTTGCAGGGTTCGGCGGAACGACGATCTCCTGGACCCTGTCACAAAAAGCCTCTCTGATCCTCCCCATCAGGTAGGGAGATGCCGCAAAACCACCCACCACAAAAATTGCAGTGATACTGCCCATTGTCTGCGACAATTGAATTTCGATGAGCTCAAGGATGTCTTCAACGACAGGGTCGAAGATCCTCTTCATGTCTGCATAGGAAAGATGGATCTCATCGTATACCTCACGCGGCTTCCGTCCCAGTCTCTTCTCGTGCTCTTCCCATGCAAGTGCTAGCTGTTGGTTCAATTGTATGTCCGTAAATTCTTCTTCTTCGTGGTCACAACTACTGTTGGGAGGATCTTCTTCGGCCATTGCACCAAATGTGCATTTGATCGACACCCAATGACGGAGCAAGCTTGTTTTGTGGGTTGGAAACCGCTGAAAGTATTGGGTCAGACCGCCGTCGCCGCAGTCGATCTTCTCAGCAAGAATTGCGACGAATCGCTGGTCCACAGAGGTGCCTCCGCACAATCCACCAGTGCTGCGCGTCACTTCCTTCACTCTGAAGTTGTCTTTATCCCCTACCCATTCTTGGACAACGATGTCGGTAGTCCCGCCTCCAACGTCGGCCACCAAAAGCTTGTCTCCTTGTTGCAGTTGCAAGTGATTTATACTGCGATGGCAGTGACAGGAAGCTGCTTCTGGCTCAAGAACCATGATGAGAGGATGGGGGCTTGCAGCAGCAGCAATTTTTTTCTCTTCATTTGGGGCTATTGCACGGTCATCTCCTCTTCCTCCTCTTCCTCCTCCTGTTGTTGTTGTCGTCACAAGTCCCGCGTCGATCATGCATTCTTTCATCTGACGCTTTGCATTGTTACTCCAAATGGAAGGAACTGTCACGCACCACTGCACAGACTCCATCGATATCTGACTACCGAAAGTTTCCTGGACTCGCTTCAAGACGTGAGCTCCAATATGTCGCAAGTAGTCTGAGATGACGCGGTTCACAGTGACGCCCTCTGGAAGAACTGAAGCAGACAAAGGCGGTCCGGCATTCATGTCCGCGAGATGAAGCTTGAATCTAGTCAAATAAGTTCCTACAACAGCAGAAGAGTGCGCTCTCCCCGTTCGGGCAGCAACTACACTGTCCCTCTGGAATTCAGCAAGGGCAGGATATCCCCAGGAGGAATACTGAAAGTTCCCGTTTGCTGTCACGAATCCTGCTGGTTTGTAGTAGATATCACTCGCGGTTTTGCTGTAAGGTTTGGGCGGTGCTCCTTCCCACTCATAGTATGTGAAGATATCCCGAGGCCGGGACTTATGTGCGAATGCATAGCCAGAGTAAGTGGTGCCGAAATCCAGTCCCACAACCACTCGTGCTTCCGACACACTGTGCTTAGAACCCATCATGGATTCGATTTCTTCTTCTTCTTCTTCTTCTTCTTCTTCTTGATGTTTTCCTCTTTTTATTGGCTCGCTTCTCAAGAGTTAAAGAGTTCGCAGATCATATCAGATGTACAATTTTTTTGAACTTCAGATTGTTGTAGAAATATGCGTGGGTTTTTTGTATCTATCGCTGCTCTTGGATCTTCCTGCACTTGGCCATCGAGAAGGTCCGCTAGCTCTGCTGCATGTTTGTTCCCTGACAGCCCTTCTATTTGGTGGCTATATATAGAGCCAAAAAGCTCTATTAAAAATTGAAAGTGCTAAAATAAAGTGGTTTTTGAGAATCTCAATAGCCATAATTCGACCAAAATTTAAGAAAATGCTGCTAGATTTTTATACATGGTTCAAGTAGGTAGCCAAAAATATGGAAGAATGTTATTGGAGTTTTTTACTTTCATATTTAGCTTGTAGCCAAATCTGGCTATATCTTCCTGTGGCTCATCGCCACTTTAGCTACAACACAAAATTGACCACAAAAAAAAAAACACTGTGAATCAGAATGCCTGGTCGCCAGCGCTTTGCGCGTGTGGAGCCAACTTTCGCCGTCATAAGCACCGCACAGAAGGCAGTTTGTCGGGCAACGCAACTCAAGCGAGGCAAATCGCCTAAGGGAAAGAAGAAGGAAAGGTCGTGAAGGTAGCGTTGCGCAAGAAAGTCTCAAAATTTTTGTCAAGGAAAACGCGGATGCTCGCTCTCTTCATCGCTGACCACAATCCGATTGCTCTCGACACACACAGTCCCACCAACGCTTTCTTCATGCACCCTCTTCCTAGTGGTGTGGCAATGAAACCAGATAATTCCGTCCTCTGGAATTGTTTGGAATCCCGACAGTCCAACTGGAACAGCACTGAAACCCGACAATTCCGTAACCGGGAATTGTTTGGAATCCCGGGAGGAGAGAAGAAATCCCGACCATGAGGACTTTGGAATTGTCGGAATACCAACAGTTCCATGGTATCCACACACGGTTTCCACTGATTGGTCGACTCCGTGGAATTCTCCAAACCTGGACTTCTGTGTCCACATGGAGTTCCCGCTGGTTTTATCGACCGTGTGGAATTGTCAATACCCTAGACTTTTCAGTGCGTTACAGCGTTGGCCGGATATAGGTAAGTGGGCTGCTGGTTATCAACATGTACAATGCCCTGGTTAGCAACTATTCATCTACGGATTTTTGCTCATTTTCCAAATTTGGAACTATTTGGTAACCGGCTTCTGTAACTCCATTTGCATATCCTTATTTCATATTCATATATGCAAACCTACATCATTCAATATTCATATCCATGGATATATTTTTATGAGATCCCCAATATGCATAGCTATTTTACACATATCTAGGTGTGATGTTTAGGGTCCAGATATGCATATCCTTTATAGGGTTAGGGTTTTCAACTTTCAACCTTCTAGGGCAACATTGAGCCTTTAGGATTTTCAAGTTTTCAAGCTTGAGCCTTGTCCTTTGTACCATTCTTTGTTTTTTTTTTGTTGTTCTCCTTTATGTTGCATCAAAGCTTTGTGGAAGCAACACAAAGAATATCACTCAAGCATTTTACAATATCTGAGGTTTGAGTTCCAAGCTCATATTGTTTAAAGTTTCAAGCTTCAATGTTTGAACTTTGAATGACTATGGTTTGACATTGAGGTGTGAGCTTTAAGTTGGAGCATTTGAGGACTTGAAGGTTTGAACAAACAAGCAAAAGTTTCAATGAAAGTCTATTCGAGCGAAAAAATTTGTTTTTATAGGTGAACGTATTTTTGAGCAATTGTTTGGGCGTTTGTGTCTAAGTGAATGTTTGAATAAGGGCTTATATCTAAGTGAGAATTTGTTTAAATGAGTGTCTATCTAAACATTTGTCATCTGGTTGTTTATGTTTGAATGAACAATTGTCTAAACATCTATGTGGGTGTTTATGTTTGAGTGAGTGTTTGTTTAAACATTTGTGTAGGCGTCTATGTCTAAATGAACATTTGTTATAACATTTATGTGGGAATCCATGTCTAAGTGAATGTTTGTTTGAACTACATTTGTGAGCATTTGTGTGAGTGTTTGTGTCTAATGAATGTTTATTTGAGTTGCATTTGTGTCGGTGTCTATGTTTGAGTGAACATTTACTCAAGCATCTATGTGGATGTTCATGTTTGAATGAACGTTTATCTAAATAGATGTTTAAGGGGTTTATATTTAAATGAACATTTATCTCATCATTTGTTTAGGTGTGTATGTTTGAGTGAACATTTGTCTAAGCATCTATTTGAACAATTGTATTTGAACAAATGGTTTCATTGGAATTCAAAATCCTAATTTTAGAAATCACGAGTGAGCAACAATGTTATAACATTCAAATGGTGGCCCTTTTCATGATAAATAAAAAGTTGCTAAAATATTTTTTCCATGTTGCAAAAATTTTGAACTTTGTCGCAAGTCAATTTCAGTTTTGGAATTAGTTTACTAGTTGTGTGTAATGTGCAAAGTTCCTATGCACCATGGTTATAGAAGGTGATTTTCTCGTTGGTGAAATTTTTGGTGGGGTTGATGAACCATATCTATGTGAAGATGTGGTCCTCAACATTTCATCTTCAAACATAGAAAATGTGTGCCTAAAAACTACAATTTTGTTGAAAAATGAAGTATTGCAACTTATAACTATAGAAATTCAAGTTGTATTATAGAAACCATACCACCGAAATTCCATTTGCTCAGGGTTTTTTTGTTGTGAATGATGATTTACATGTGGATTTTGAAAATTTGCAAATGTTGCAATGTATTATTTACATATCAGAAAAAATGGCAGGTAATTTTTTGACCCAAAGTTTTATTTTGAAAAGGGGCTTGATTAAGAATAATAAGATTAATGGGAACACTCTCATGAATACTCATGTTCATTCAATTGAAGGGCATGAAATATATAAAGAAACAATGCAAAAAGAATTGTGCAATTTTTGTGGTTCAACAAAAACTATCAATTGATCAGCAAGTTTTTATTTCTTACCTCATCTCAACTTGAATGAAGTGATTTGTTATCTGTTTTGTCCACATGTGGGATCTACAAACATCTTGATCCTTTATCATTCAAATTTTTTATTTTGTTAATTGCAATGATCTAAGAAAGTTTTGATACTTTATCATTTGAACCTTTTGATTTGTCAATTGCTATGATTTACATATCCTTCCTTATGATTTGAACCTTTAATTTTATTATTTTTCATAATTGGAAAAACGCCCCATGTTGTCACTTGATCCTTTTGTTTTGTCAATTCCCATGTGATCATCTACAAAACCCCCTAGTTTGTCACTTGAATCCTTTTGTTTTGTTAGTTGCCATGTGATCATCGGCAAAACCCCTTAGGTTGTCATTTGATCCTTATGTTTTGTTAATTGCCATGTGATCATTTGTAGAAAACCCCAAGTTATCAGTTGATTTTGTTAATGCCACATTAAATTCATGATTGAGTGGATCCTATCCTAAAAGGTTTGTGTTATTCAAATTTGTAACCCCTTTGTCTTAAGCAGCATGCTTAGGACTTGTGTGAGACATGCAATGGCTTTCACCATGTTCATCCGAGTTTCATTGATCAACTTGTCTTTACATTTAAATAATCCGACCGCTTTTTGAATATGCTATCTTGTGTTTTCGTACGCTTCTCCTCAATATGCAAACTTGTTTCATGTATTTTGTCAATCAAATCAACAAGGATCTAACTCCATTTTTGTGTGGCCTTAACAATGTTTTTGTGTGCAAAAGAATAGGTTTGTGTCACATGAATGTTGCCAAGATTGAAATTCACCAACTACATTTTGAACTCCATTATTCATTGATGTTGGGGTTTGAGGCTTGGATAATGGGTTGTTGATTGGGGTGTTGATTGCATTGCGCATTGAAGTTATAGTCAATGGTTCTATCATAATTTCAGTTGTAATTCTATCTTCATTGAAACATCTTAGCTTCAACAAGATGGGGTGTGGATTAGAATTACTATCATAGTATCAACATAAACATAATTATTTTTTTAAATAATATAAATTTTAACTTTCCTTGAATGGTAAAATTTTTCATTTGTGTCATGAAAATTATGGTAAAATGACATACCATTATTCTTATCATCGTCATAATCATGCAATTAATAAGTCAAAACCATTGTTCATTATGTTTATATATTTTCAACATGCATTTTATCAACAATAGAATAATAAAATGAAAAATACACAAAAATGATGCCAAAAAAGTTAAAAATTACACAAATATTATTCATTATAATGTTAAGTTGTTCAGATTAAAGATGGTGTTATAATCATTCATGACATCTCACACATTAGGTGGGGTGAATAATATGGGCCTATTCCCTATGAACTCATGAATTGAGTCATAGGCATTCATGTTAAAGAACTTAGGTAGATGAAAACTTGCCTTGTCTTCCGGGTTCATTGCCTAGTATTTCTTGTTATGATTAGTCCTTGACATATAATCATGTATTTTTTTTAATTCACTCAAGATTGAACTCCACTTGTCTTTGCAAGTAGTGCCATTCTTCAAGTGTTAGGAACAACTTGTAAACATCACAACAAAAAAAAAAAAAAACCATTTGGTAACATGGTTTCAAATTAATCTCATGGGTCGATTATGTCCAATGTTATTTGCATTTGTTTTGCTTGGCCTTGATAAGCGATGCATCACCTACCTGTGGTCCCAATTAGGATGTCTTTTATTTTCTTGTGTGTATTTTGAGTGATGCATTTAAATTTGCCTTAATAACTTTCTTCTTGCCTTTGATTTTTTTTTTTTTTGGCAAAACAACCTTCATCAAGAATTCAAACATCTGCATTGAGATATAAATTCATTGCTAATGGAATTACAATTCGGTTCCTATTAATTAGTGGATGCAAGGTTTTTTTTGTATTGATTCAACACAATTTTGTGTAAATTGATGGTTTTAGATTCTTGGAATTTTTTTGAGATTGAAGTATATAACTTAACAACATAACTTGTTGCATAGAAACTAGTTCATTATTATTATGGAAGTATAGTTTGGATTCCTACTTTTTATTACTAAATGGATACCTCTATGCAAATTTGAGAACAATAATAGATACTGACTTGGACTTGTTGCATTGATATACTTAAATTTATTCCTATAATGGAACTACAGTTTGGTTGCTATTGATTGTTGGATGCAGACCTTCTATGTAGATTCATGAACACCATTTTATTTAAATGATAATTTTAGATTTTTGAAGTTCTTGAAATTCTTGAAAAATGAGGTACATGTAAAATCTAAAGACTAAATTTGACGCATTGAGACATAAGTTCATTGTTATAATAGAATTATAGTTTATGTTACTAATTATTGGATTTACACCTCTTTTACATATTCAAAAACAACAATCTTGGAAATGGGTGGTTTCATATTCTTGGAATTTTTTGGAAAATTGTGGTACATATCTAAATATGTATCTACACATACTAATGGTTTCAAATTCTTGGATTCTTTGGAGAATTAGCATACATGGATGGTAATCTAGAGCTTCTTGATCATAAAAGGTTCTTGAGATTTTGTACTTTCATCAAATACATTGTTGGAATTGTCGAAGCTTGAAATGATTGAGCTGAAGTTGTCCACGTTTCTTGATTGTTGATGTTGCTTATGCAATGATGCTTAATCTTTTGTGACCAACATGATTTTTTTAATGCATAGAGCCCTTGTTGCAAACTCAACTACAATGACAATGATGGGGAAGAAGAATTTGAAAACGGAAATGGTGGGGAGATATTTTATGGGCATCACAATTTGCTTTGGCGATGGTGCCCATGATGACCAACTTTAGTTTTTTGTACTTAACATTGGCACTAAAAACTTATGGGTTCCTTTTTTGACATTCTATGTAACACCAAAATTTTCACTCACAATCTACAATTTTGGAAGATTTAAAATTACTATATTTTTGCAATTTACAATTTTGAAAGATTTGAAGTTACTAAACTTTTGGCATAACATTGAGATAACAATGTCCTCAAAACTAGGATCCACATCAAAAAAATAAATTACATAACATGTTTTATGTGAATTAGTTTCTTGATTTTAAGATCATAACCTTGAATTAACAATGATTTACCTCTAAGCGTGAAGGGTCACTAAGAATAAAAATTTTGTTACAACAATTATGATGCAATCTAACATGCACCTAACATGCCCAAATTTTTTTGTGTTTTGGGGAAGGTTAGGGATTAAATGTTGAATTTTTCAATGTATGATTCCAAAAGGTCTCCCACCAAGTTCCCATATAGAGTTCCTAAAGTTCTCAAATGTGTTCCCCAAGATCATTTACAATTCCTCTTTCATGATTTGACATGACTTCAAATGAATTTACCCACTTTACACTTAACACATTCAAAATTATGCATATATAAAATACATGGATGTGGATGAAAGGTTTTACATTTACACAAAGAAAAGAATGTAAATAAGTTCATTTCTTACAGTTACAAGGTAGATTACATATATTAAAAGACAAATGAAGCTTCCCTTTAATCCGGACGGACAGTGGCTATGGACAGTAGCTAAATATAGTGAGACTTGCACATGGCTGCTAGAGTGGTTTGTTCCTTTGCATCGCTAGCTTCCACCAGATTTAGTCCTTATGTCTCTATTTCTCTTCGTATCGGATAGCGTACAAGTTCGTTTGTCACCAATTTCTGTGTTGCAGCTTTGAATGCCAAGCACCTCTTTTCTGCGTAGGAGAGGCGCTTTAGGAGACTGAATTTTGCAACGCATTATTTTCCAAGACGATGAACCAAAAGAATCGCCAAGGAGAAAAGGAGACGGACATGGAGATCTGTTTCTTTGTTTCTGTGAGAAAAATCTATTTTTTCATGCTAGCAATTTAGGTTTTTGGTGGAGGAGGAAGACGCGTAGAGAAGTGCAGGTTGAGCAAGCATTTTTGCGAGCTTTGAAACTTTAGTCGTGTACATTTCCACGGATCACACAAGGAGTGAAGACATTGGCGTAATCTTTTGCAAGTCTGGAGTGCACGCTCTCTACAAGGCATAATCTATTCTCTTTGCACGTCTTGGGGAGCACGCTCTCCACCTGTAGGCCGTACATGCGCTTCTTGCCCGTTGTAGAAAATTGCAGAGAAAAATCACGTTCAATTGCTCTAGCTTCAGCAGCTCTGCTTCAGTGGGTACTAGGTGCCTATTTTGGTGGTCAGGTACTTCACCTTCAGCTTGTTGCATCTGTCCCACATGATTTCTCAAATCTTGCAGATGAGTTTATGGCTTCTTATTGATGGTTTCTTCATGGCTTCCTGCCTGGTGCCTATTTGTTTTAAGGATCTAAAGGGGCTGAATGTCTACCGATGGGCTAGGATGGTCACTTTCTCCTTGCTGGAACACCAATTGGTTGCATAGATGGCTAGAATTGCTGAATACCAATCAAGAAAGAAGAGTAATAATGGGAATACAGTAATAACAGTAAAAATAAGAGCAATAGTAATAAGAGAGAAGAATAATAACGAGAGAAAAGTAGCAGCAACATGAGAAAAAAAGCAACTCTGAGAACCGGATCTAAGTTCTACGAGAGAACCTGTCCGTTCTCAAAACAATTTAAAATTTATGCATTTAAACCGGTTTTCATAATCGGTTCTCGGTCATGTGAGAGCCTAAGGTCGGTTTTCAACCCGACTGTCACATTTAAAAATGTCAATCGATTCTCATTGTGAGATCCGGGCTGAGAATCCGGTGAGCATTTGAGAATCGTTCAACACTGGTAAAAACCAGTGTTGATAGCTTTAGGTTAATTGCAGGTTGATGTTCAGGTCCCAGGTTGGGTTTTGAAATATGTGAACTGGAGGTTCAGAAATTTGAGAAAATCAGACTTGAATCAACTGTTTTTTAAAAAACTAGACCACTAACAAAACAAAGCATCAAACCCATTATCTTCTCAGTTTTAATTGTTTAATGATCCAATTTTTTAAATTTTTAAAAAATTATTCTTTATGATTTTAAAAAACTTGAACTAAATTAATGAGAACTAATTTTGAAAATTGATTGTTCTCAAATGAGTGACAACTGAGTACCTTGAGAACTAGATTATAATATATATTTTTAAATATCAAAAATTATGTAGGTTCTCTCCAACACTAATTTTTTTTTAAATAAAAAAATCAACCTGATTCTCACATAGAAACATAAGGAACGAAAACCGGCAGTTATCGAAAAAAAGTGAGAACTACTTGACACTTGAAAGGATGGGAATTTTTTTAATAAAATAAAAAATTATATTGGTTTTTTAAAATGGAATTTAGGGTTTAGGGTTTTAGCTTTAATGGTAAAAAATGTAACATGAATAAATTGTTTAGGAAGAAGGTTTGGAGGGTTTAGGGTTTAAGGTTAGTTTGAGAGTTAGTTTCTCTTTTCATAAACCCTAAAGCCCTACAGGATAGTCTTGATCTAGTCAGTCCTTGCACATGCAATATTTATCAAGGTTATGGAAACAAGAGAACCTGAGAATGTAGGCCAGTCTCGGAATCCTTAAGTCGCAAGAAAGTGCTTTCTAAAAGGTGTGCCATGAGAGATGGTTGTGCCACTTGTGTTGTGTGTTCATCTTCCTTTGATTGATTCTTTGGATTTTGTGAATCTTCTTTACCTAACTGACTCCCTGCAAGAGGATGTGTCAACATGTCTTCACAACATGCCTCCACATATTGTTGTTCCAGCTGAATTCAATCAAGGCATGTCAGAATCTGTAGATGAACGTCACAATCGCCTACAAAAAAAATGGCGTGCTAAGCAACGTGAACAACCTTCTCTTCACAATGACGCATAAAAAATGTAAAAGATGCATCAGCCCCGGGACGATGGGATTGTGGATAAATGGACACAATATGTGGATTTTGTAGCGCGAAAATGTGGATCAAAGAACGATTGGCAAAGTCGACGAATAACAACCCACAATTTTCTTTGTGTTGTGAAAATGGCAGAGTTCTGTTGTCGAATCTTCCTGCAACACCGCAAGAGCTAGATGTTCTTTTAACTAGCAAAGAGAACAGTGTCAACAAATTTCGAAATCAGATTCACATGTATAATTTGGTGTTGGCATTCACTTCGTTCGGTGCCAAAGTTGATGCGTCGGTAATAGGAGGCCCTGGACCGTACTCCTTTCGCATTCAAGGTGAATTTTATCACAAAATCGGATCCCTATGTCCTGTCGAAGGATAATGGCCATAATTTGCACAACTGTACATTCATGATACGAGGCGCGAACATCAAAATCGCCATGCCGTTATGCCTCCATTTGATCCAACAACATTGGATCAGTTGTTGACCATGATGTACTATATCAATCCCTATGTCGAAGTGTTCAAAATGGCAAGGGATATGATGGCAATAGAAGGTGTTCCCATGGATCTGAAATTGCATCTCATTGCCTCTCGAACAAAAGATGCCCGTCGATATAATGTGCTGATGGCTGATGAAGTCGCTGCATTGATGGTAAGAGATGGTTTTGAGGCTATAGACAGATGTGACGTCGTCCTGACTCAGCAAGTTGGCCCCTTTCAACGCATTTCCAAACTACATGTGGGATACATGGTTCTACATTATCCGTTGCTATTTCCTTACGGCGAGGATGGATGACATTCGAATATTTCGTTCAATGGTGTTGTTACTGATGCAGATTTGGGTGAAGACCATGTGGGAGAATCTGAGCTTCAAAGAAAACACTGCAATGTGACAATGGCGAAATTTTATGGTTATCGATTTCAACATCGAGACACTGATGGCATTGCGTTGCTTCGGCGTGACTGATTGTGGCATCAATACATTGTGGATGCTTATGCGGCTATCGAACAAAGTCGCTTGAAGTATTTGCACCTGAATAAAAAAACACTTTGCACAGATCTTTATCAAGGCTTTCAAAACGCCATTGTTACATGTGACGATAGCGTTGCTGCTGCTGCCATCGAACAGAGGATCATTCTGTCATCTTCTTTCATAGTAGGTCCACGTCACATGGTTCAGAATTATCAAGATGCCATGGCAATCTACAAATGGGCTGGCTGCCCATATGCGTTTGTTACATTCACTTACAATCCCCAATGGCTTGAAATCAAGAGAGTGTTGCCACTGGGACAGCAACCTCAGGATCGACCCAATTTGGTAACCCGAATGTTCAAAATCAAGTTGAAGGAGTTGATGAACGACATTCACAAGAAGCATATTTTGGGACGCATGATTGCGAGAATCTATATCGTTGAATTTCAAAAGCGTGGGCTGCCGCATGCACACATTCTCATCTTCTTTACCAAAGACTACAAGCCACACACGGTCGAGGACATAGACCACATGATCAGTGCTGAACTTTTGAATTCAGAAACAAACAAGTTGGCCCACGAGACGATTGCCAAATGCATGATGCATGTTCCATGTGGACATGCGTTTCCAAACGTCCCCTGCATGGAAGAAGGCAAATGCAAAAAATAATATCAACGCAAGTTCCAATCCGAGACGGTGATGGATATAAACGGATACCTTATTTATCGGTGTAGAGATACGGGGCACACGATTTTGGTTCATGGCATTGAGTTGGACAATTGTTAGGTGGTACCGCACAATGTCTATTTATCGACCAAATACGATGCGCACATCAACGTTGAGGATTGCAACAATATTCGTGCAGTCAAATATCTATTTAAGTACATATATAATGGACATGATCATGCAACTATGGAGATCTCATGCCAGAACGACAATGCCATCGAAGGGAATGTGGTCGAAACTGATGAAATTAAAAAATATCTCGACTGTCGTTATGTATCTGCATCGGAAACAGCGTGGCGCATTTTCAAGTTCGATATGCATGAGCGGTTTCCTACCATTGAGCATATGCAATACCATTTGCCCAATCAGCAAATGGTATTGTTTAACGATGATGTGCACGAAATGGCAACACGGTCAACCATTTCCAGAACGATGCTCACAAAATGGTTCAAAACAAACCGAGAATCGAAAGTTGCACGAAGCCTTACGTTCGATCAATTCCTCAACAATGGGTGTGGAATCGGAAGTTGAAGCGATGGACAATGCACAAGAGAGGCTTTGCCATTGGTCACATGTATTATGCACACCCGACATCAGTGAACGTTATTATTTGCGAATGCTGCTGAACTGCGTCAAAGGTGCCACATCTTACAAGCATTTGTGGACAGTGGATGGTAGAGAGCACGACACATTCAAAGATGCATGCATTGCAATGGGTTTGCTTGCAGACGATAATGAATGGGATCAAACCTTGGAAGAAACCAGTGTTTGGGCCTCGGGACGACATTTGCATGACATGTTTGCTTCCATGTTGATTTTTTGTGAGGTCACGAATCCCAAACAGTTATGGGATGCACATTTTAAGTCTTTGAGCGATGACATTGAAGTAATGATACGCTGTGAGTGTGCTGATCCAACTGTTACCCTTTTTGAGGATGCGTTAAAGGATCGTGCATTGTATGAGATCGATCAGGTTCTCATGCGCAACGGACATCACCTGGAAGATTTTCCAACATTTCCGAAGTTTAATTACATCCCTTCTATTTTTGGAGGAAACCAATTAGTGGAAGAAGAGTTGGCTTATGATCAGCATTCATTGACCACAGATGCAAACAATGCAAAAGATAGGTTCAATGATGATCAACGCAGCACATATGAAACTATTTTGAATGTCGTGACAAACAAAGAGGGCAAACTGTTTTTTGTGTATGGCAGTGGTGGAACCAGCAAAACATTTGTTTGGACAACACTTCTGTCCCATCTACGAGGGCAAGGCAAAATCGTGCTTGCAGTTGCCTCATCAGGAATTGCATCTTTGTTGTTTCTGGGCGGTAGAATCGCCCATTCAAGATTCAAGATTTCGATTGATCTGCAAGATGAGTCAACTTACAACATCACACAACATATGAAAGTGTCCGAGTTGGTGCGTAAAACTGATCTGATCATTTGGATGAAGCACCGATGATGCATCGTCGAACTTTTGAAACTGTTGATTGGACCCTGCGTGATTTTATGCAATTGGATGATGCATAGTCAACCGAGAAAATCTTTGGTGGGAAATTCGTGGTCCTTGGTGGGGAATTTTGACAGATCTTTCCTATTGTTCCCAAGGGGGGACAAGAAGACATTGTCAATGCTTCCTTGCCTCGATCGCATATTTGGCAGCATGTTACAATTCTTCTTCTTCATATCAACATGCGAGTCATGGCAGCCAATTCTAAAGAGCAGCGAGAGTTTGCCAGATGGGTGTTAAATGTTGGAGACAATAATCTTCTTGCCATTATAGAAGAAGAAGGTGTCGATCCAGATTGGATCAAGATTCCATCCCATATGAAGCTACCAGTCGAAGATTGCAGCTTAAAAGGATTAATCCGAACCATCTATTCGAATCACCAGTGCCACTCTAGAGATCCCGTGTATCTTATGCAACGCAACATTCTAGCCCCCAAAAATACTAACGTTGATGAAGTCAACAATGCAATTTTAGAATCGCTATCTCAAGAATCACACACGTACTTGAGTGCAAATTCTTTGACTCCAATAAAGAAGGTGCAATGGATTCAAGAGTTTCAATGGATTCATTGTATTCGGTGGAATTTTTAAACACTTTGCAATTTAGCGGTATCGCAAATCATGAGCTGGAACTCAAAGTGGGCGTGCCAATCCTTTTGTTACGCAATCTCAATCAATCAATAGGATTGTGCAATGGTACGAGGTTGATTGTCAAGAGATTGGGTCAGTGTGTCATTGAAGCGGAGATCATTATAGGGAACAATGTCAGCAAGCGTGTGTTCATACCTCACATCATCATGTCCCCCTCCAGGACTAATTGGCCATTTGTTTTGCGTCGTCATCAATTTCCTGTTCGAGTGGCATTTGCGATCACAATCAACAAAAGTCAAGGTCAGACATTCAACAACGTTGGGGTATATTTGCCGTCTTCGGTCTATTCCCATGGTCAACTGTATGTTACTATTTCATGGGTCACAAGTAGTGCAAACATCAAGATTTTCAACGGCCAGGGTCCCAATGGATACATGCGGAATGTTGTATATAAAGAGGTTTTGGAAATGTAGTTTGTATGCACACACACATGTGCATTAGGCACGGGGTTCAGGCTAGTACGCCTTTAGAAGGCATCTACATATATGCATGCACAACATGCTTTGAAAGGGTGACACATTAAGTTAGTGTCATGTGGCACATTTAACCTAACCCTAAACATTAGCATTCTTTAACACTCATTCAAAAATGGATCCACTATGGGGCTTTACCCTACACATATTTATTAATGTCCTTCACAATTACACTGCAGAATATCATAAATTGGTTTTAAATGCAGAAAAAAGGCACCAAATTTTGGGGGAAATATGTCAGGGTGGGAGAAAAAGCAGCGGTAAAATCTAAAAAATTGAGGAAAAGAAAAGAAGAGAACATAAAAGAAAAGAAAAAAAAAGAAAAGAAAAAGGCCCCCAGAAGGCTAGCGTCCAAAAAGCAAAGGCTATTCGATTTTCTCATGCACAGAAAAGAGACACGTAGGCATGCACACTTTGCCAACTAAGCGTGACCGACTGGTTCTACACGCGTCCAAAAGTACCACCACCCTCCGTTCCCTCGGGCCGCCGGGTCACATACACTCGGCGGTTCGAACTCGACCCTGGTGTGAAACAGGGCCGTAGTCAGTGTACGCAGAGGAAGGAAGGAAAGAGCCGTGCTGTGCGCGGCGGAAGTAGAGGAGGAGGAAGAAGGAGGAGAAAGGGGACCCACGCTGCTGGTTCTCTCGTCTTCTTAGTTTTGCGGCTGCAATTCCCGCACGATCGCCGATGTCGTCAGACGACGCAGTCGGTGCAGAGCTTGGTGCAGCCTCAAACCCAAAAAGGCGACAGTTTTAGCGCCCACAAGCGCCAGTTTTCAACCCAAAGATGAGAGCTCGAAAATGATTTTCCTAGATTTGTTTTGAAGCTGTTGTTGTTGCGCAAAGCCTCTGGTAGAGGTAAGGAAGGAGGTGGTGGGAAGTCGTAGTAGGTCCATTTCCTCCTCAGAAGGTTTTAGGGACGAGAGAAAAAAGCGAGTGAAGAAGAGGATTGAGAACATAAGAAAAGAAGGATCAAGGACTGAAGAGGAAAGGGATCCGCGTCCAAAACGGTGGTGGGGGGGTTTTTTTTTTTCCTTCGCTTCAATAGATTTGCCAAGGAAGATGAAGACGTCGATCTCTGTTCCAGAAAGATCCGCTTTGTGAAACGGCTCAGTATTAGTCTCTTCTGGAGGAGGAAGCAGCAGCAGCCCGGTGTTTGTGGTTGCAGGCTTTGTGACATCTGTGGTTTTTGTTGCTCGTGTGTGAAGGGACGGACAAGTTGAGAGAGGAGCTGGTGGTGATCATAAATCACAGGAGAGAGAGAGAGAGAGAGAGAGAGAGAGAGAGAGAGAGAGGAAAAAAGGGTACTAGGGTTTTGATCTTCTAGGGTTTTGAGTGGTGAACAGAACAGGAACAGATAGATAAACACAGGGATAAGAAGCTTGCAGAAAAAACATAGGTGGAGCAAACAGATCCAGCAAATGAGAGACAGCCGAGAGAACAATTCACTACTACAGCATGGATTGTAAAGGAGAAGGAGTATTACACAGTTGGGAAGGTGGGAAGCAGCAGCGATGGCAATGGGTGCCTTCTTCTTGACAGTGTGCAGGCGGCAGCTGCGACTTGAACTCCAGCACCTTCAATCTAGGTGAACTGTCATGTGTGTGTGTGTGTGGGTGTGTAGGGTTTGTGTCAATTGATCCTCAGGCTATCTTTTCCGTTTTTCCATTTCTGGCAACAAAGGCTTTAGCAACAATTTGCCTTCTGTGAAAATCTGAAAGAAGTGTTTTGGTTTTTGGACAATATTTCTGTGCAGGTGTGGAGTTTATGCACTGCAAAAATGCGCAAGACTGGGGACACGAGAGGCTGCTTCTTACCAGAATGCCAGAAGCAACAAGTTCAAGCAGATTTTTACCTTGAATGAAATATCGAGAAGGGTCCTTTTGGAGAACACAAAACGCAACCTGCTGCCTGACACTGGTTTTGTTGTGAAAAATGTTTCCTCGAGAAGAAGCAGTGGGATATCAAATTCCATGGTTGTTCAGAATCAGAGGACAAGACCAGGACACACAAGATATGAGGTTCTCTTGAGTGAACTGGCAAAGCTCAAACAGGAGCTCTTACAAGATGTCAGGCTTGTGTTACGAGCCACAGGAGAGTCAATGGCTGCTGTCAGGGCAGACCTAAAGTCACAAGGGAAGGTGGCATGGAAGTCACTCTCATATGGCTGTATTTTAACGCCCTTACTAAGTCCACTAGGCAGGGTTGCAAGTGCTGCCAGCCTTGCTTGTGCTCGGTCTCAGGTGGTGCCACGTATATTTGCAGTAATTGTTGGAGAGGCAACATGGGCACATCATGCTGTTGCTGAAGCTGAACAGCTGCAAATCTCTTCATTAATGACCCAAGCACCGTATCGTCCTGCATTTGTTCTGTCCCTTCTCTCCTCTTTACTAGAGGGACCGATAATGGTTCTTCGTTCACTGTTCCTAGCCATGTTGTTCACACCTGTTATTTTATTAGCCCCATTTGCAGATTCATGGGGGGAGGGTTATCGTAGACTCTGGCTCTACTTGGTGCGTTTCTCATTAGAAAAGGCAGGTGCGGCTTTCATAAAGTGGGGCCAGTGGGCAGCCACACGACCTGACCTTTTCCCAAAAGATCTGTGTGCCGAGCTATCAAGGCTACACACCAAGGCCCCAGCGCATAATTTTGCTCATACTCGCCGAACAGTAGAGGGTGCTTTTGGTCGAAAGCTTCATGAGATCTTTGAAGATTTTGAAGAAGAACCTATTGCCTCTGGAAGCATAGCTCAGGTCCATAGAGCTGTTTTGCGATTCCGGTATCCAGGTCAAAAGTCCAGGCCAATGGTTGTAGCTGTGAAGGTGCGGCATCCAGGTGTTACTGAAGTGATCCAGCGTGATTTTGCCATAATAAACTGGATTGCAAAAATTTCAGGATACATGCCTGGCCTCCAATGGTTGAGACTTGATGAAAGTGTGCAGCAATTTGCTGTGTTCATGTTGACTCAAGTACTGCATTCTGCATCCTCCATATGAATTGATGCTGGTTATGGTTTCTATTGCTTCACATGTGTGAATTCAGCTTTGATAGTCACACATGATTTGCTGACTTTCTGATCTGTAGTTACATTCTTTGTCTACCATGGTGTTGCATGATTACATTGCAGCTCTGTTTATCTTTCATGCTTGTCATTGGTTGTCTTATGGAGCAATATCTTTTGATTCATTGCAATGCAGGTTGATCTTGCAAGAGAAGCTGCTCATCTGAGCCGTTTTATTTACAATTTCCGGAGATGGAAGGATGTTTCTTTTCCAAAGCCCTTGTACCCATTGGTACATCCAGCTGTGTTAGTGGAGACGTATGAGCAAGGAGAGAGCGTCTCTCGCTTCATGGATAGGCCTGGCAGGAATCGTGTCAACAGTGAGCTTGCATCCATTGGGACACATACTTTGTTGAAGATGTTGTTGGTGGGTGTTTCTGCTCATATGCACCCATTTTCTTAGGGTTTACTTCCAATGTTGTGGATCGAGGTTGCTGTTCTCTTTGCAAACAAGCATTTTTCCAATCCCAATATGTCCTTGTTTTGCACCAGTCATCTCAGAGGCATTTGGATGTCATATAAATTGTGCTCCAATTGCAAGGTGATTCTTCCTCCCACCTAGTAGTGGTGGGTTGCTCTAATTTTCATTTCAGAAATAGGCTCATACTTTGTCACCGCCTAATCTGAAATCATATGTTTTGTTTACAATGTATGTTTGTGCCAGGTTGACAATTTCATCCATGCTGATCTGCACCCTGGCAACATTCTTGTGCGCATGGAACCTGGAAACCCTGCACCAAACAAGCAAATGTTTCGGTCCCGCCCACATGTGGTGTTGTTAGATGTAGGCATGACAGCAGAGCTTTCACAGCGTGATAGGCGAACTCTCATTGATTTTTTTAAGGCAGTGGCTGTAAAGGATGGTCGTCAAACAGCAGAATGCACTCTCAAGTTTTCACGTAATCAGAGTTGCCCTGATCCGGCAGCATTTATTGATGTTAGTCTTCTCCTCCCTCTTTCCTCATGTACCTGTAGAGAGTCAGAACATTTGATGATCACACTATGGCTCTTGACAGGTGACCCTGCTGTTCACATTGCCTAAATAAGATGTATTAGACCTTTAGGGTTATGAATCTTGGTAATAAGAAGAAGGTGGTTTGTCTCTGAAGCACAACTGCAAATGGGATTTGGTGAATCACACAGGAGGTAGAGCAAGTGTTCAAGTTCTGGGGGTCAGAGGAGGGAGATGCAGTCACACCAGGGCAGTGCATGCAAGAACTTCTGGAACAAGTTCGGCGCCACAAAGTGAACATTGATGGCAATGTTTGCACAGTCATGGTCACCACCCTTGTCCTTGAGGTTTTGCTTCACAACCCTAAACTGAGTTTTACCCAGAGCTTGAAGCCACCTAAACCCTAAATCCTAGACCCTAGCTTTTTCACAGCTCTACTATGCACACGGGATAAGTAATCATGTAACTTTCCATAAATCAGGAACCCAATTTACAGGCTTGTAGTGTAGAGATAAGATAAATATTTGCCAAGTACAGAGCCAGATGATGGGTTGTTGCTGACCATTCTGGGTTGGATTATGGTGGGTGCATACAGGGATGGCAGCAGAAATTGGATCCAGAGCTCAATGTTATGGACACATTGCGCAGCCTTCTATTCAAAGCAGATTGGGCCAAGTCTCTTTCCTACACCATTGATGGGCTAATGGCCCCTTGACCCCAGTTAAAGCTAATCAATACATAAGTTGCAGAAATTGTGAACTCCATTCAAAATTATTTCAGGTGCTACTCTAGTACAACTACTGTTGTGCATTTGTGGATTATAGGAACTGGTGATGTCCTCTTATTGATCTCTTTGGACCTTTCACTGCCCTGATACAAAAGTTATTGTTTCAGAACTGGGCTGCTGAAACTGACATCAGCGCATATTGTTTTGGTATCAGAAAAATATGGTATTGTTTGGATACAGAAAAATATTTACAAAATACTACCCTGGATTGGACAATGTATTGGGGAATGTGACTCAACTTGAAGGTTGGCAGAACCACTCCTAGGAGCCCTTCAATTCTTGTAACTTTCTGTAACTTCAAAGGATGCATCACAATCATCTAACATATTAAGGTGGCTGTTCTAAAACCAAAAAAGCATTGACATTTGAAGTACTGTTGAAGCTGGTGGGATCAAGAGCAATCTTCCTTATATTGAAGGTGATTGCCAGTGTTGGATGATCTTTGGAAACAGGGACACTACTCTGGTGGTTGTTATAGTGGTTTCGAGGATTCATAACCTTGGTTTTCAAAAGCATCATAAAATTGGTTCTGATATATAACCATAATTTCCAGACTGGAACCACCCCTGACACTCTAGCTCTTTACCTGTTCTGCCATGAAACCAAACTGGTTTGTAAGGTTTTTGTGTTTGGGCAACATTATTTTGTTTACTAGATGCCTTATTTACATCCAAAAACATGAACACTAAAAGTAAATTGCAGAATTTAAATTTGAAGAACTCTTCATGCTTTCTTGGGATATCTGGTATTTTGAGTTTTGTTTGTGTCATTAGTTTCCTAGGGAAAAGTACAAACTCATGAACTTTGAAATCAGAAAAGTTGTAGCAAAGAAGGGTTTGCTAATGTTGGGTATGTCATTATTTGTGCATATCCAATGCATTGTGTGTATGGATGTCACTTGTTTGAACTTCACATCACATGGAAGTGTTGCAAGCTTGATACCTGTGGGAAATCACATCATCAAATTGTGTACTAGTGTAGCAAAAAAAGAAGAGGAATTGTAAACCTCAATTCTAACCTTCTAATGATGAGTCTCACCTCGCACAACCCTTTTATTTTGCTAGCAGAAAGCTTCTATATATATATATACATTTCCTCATTTTCATGAAAACAACTTGATTCACAAATCATTTTTTAATACACATTTGTTCCCCAAGATAAATTGTCAACAAGTTATATTATCCTACCCTAATCAAAGAATATAGATTGGAAAAAAAAAAAAAAGCATGTGAATTTTGCAGATGTAGGTGGATCGGATCCTTTTAAATCACCTTTCTTTAGCTATCATGATCTTATTTTGGCATTAATTTGATAACATTTTTTCTCCTCACAACCCTAAATGTCCCAACAAAGACCCCTTTAGAAGTTTAGACAAGAAAGGTTCAAATCATTCATAACCATTAAAGAATGTACCTTTTCCCCAAGTCACAAACAAGAAAGAAGGGAGGAAAATAAGAAGAGAGTTGTTTACACAAGGGGAGCTTCCTGTGTACTCATGGCGTTGTTCTCCTGAGGTTCGGGAAACACCCTGAGGCTCATGCCCTGGAGTGCCCCTCCCTCGAGAAAATGCACTCATATGGGAACCTAGTTCTTTTTGGCAATGAAGTTCTTTTCCTTTGTGCCAAAAATTAAATAAATAATTTAAATTTTCTAAAAAAACCCTTCTAACATACTTAAGTTTTTTATGAACTGGGAGGCTATCTATCTACTTTCAGTTGCTGTCATGTGTGTGTAAGGGACAGAGTAGGGCATGCTAATTGGATGCTAATTTGATGATGGATGAAGGCAAACTGTAGATGAAGAAGGGGGGGGGGGGGGGGGTACTGGTAGTTTGGGTCATCACGTGTCTTGCCCCTAAGTTAGTTTTGAGTCAGTTTTTTTGTAGCTGTTGAGGAAGTGGTACTAGAAACAGGCCATTTGTCATGCTTTGGCAACACCGTAGTTATTAGGGTATTTATTAGTGACCTCTGTTTTGCTGCCAATTTTCGATGACTATTCAAGAGCTGCTGACAGCAGACCTCACTCACGTGTCTCCACTGCACTCATGGGATGACTCACCACCAAATCCCTTCCGTGCATGCTTCCCTTTAAGTTCTCAATGAGTTCCCATTGGGTTCCCATTATGTTCCCTTTGAGTTCTCAATGAGTTCCCATCGGGTTCCCATTATGTTCCCTTTAAGTTCTCAATTTGTTTCCCCAACCTTTTCTCCATAGCACCTCACTTTTATCCCATATGCTTTTGGCAAATGTTGTCCTCCTTTCATGTATATACGTGGGCCAATCATAATTTCTTTTCTTTTCTTTTTTGGAGTGATGGGCCAATCAAATTCGCTTGTTGCAAAAAATAAAAATGAAAATTGAATAATGCCTAAATATCACAGGTGAGAGTAGATGAGGAATGCAATTGGTTAACGTACTACTACTACTACTACTACTACTGCTGCTACTACATAGTCAAATGATTTTCTTTCTTTTCTTCACATTCTGAATAAAAAAGACCAATAATAGTCGCCAGATGAGGTCTAATGATGCTTCCACCTTATGTAATTTAATGTATCCAATTAGTGCACTCTCTTTCAAATAATGGGTTTGCCATTAGTAGTTATCACAACAGGCTTGATCTGGTTCAAGTCCTAATCTGGGTACTACTCTAAAAAACTCTAGAAAAACATCAATTTTGGTGGTAAACTGAGTTTCATCCTGTCTTTCCTTTTTCCTGAGCGCCTCCACTGCTGCTGCTAATATTTTCACTGCTTCTAACTGTACAACTACTATAATCAGTCTCGGACCTCGTGCATTAAATTCTGAGTTTCAGCATTTCATACTGAGATTTAATAAAAATGTCTTTTACTTTGCATATACCACTCAAAGAGGGGCTAGGGGGGTGAAAGGAGGCCCAAATCACATCTCCTCCTACCTTATATTTTCCTATTTTTTTCCTAACAACTAGTTTTACATGATTTAGCACTAACTCAAGAATGTATTTGGCTTAAAATGTATCATATCACTTTGGATCTCCACTCATTAAACTATCATGATCTTCCAAATGGCATCATAGTCACACAACCCATAAACCTTTCACAAAATGTTTTGTCTTGTCCCCACATAATGGCACAATAAACAGCTTGCATTGACTTTTTTGTAATCTCAAATTAGAAAAGGATTGATAAGCATAAACCCAAACCTCCCAAAAACACCAAAAACGAATACATGAAATGAATTCTCAAAAGAAAAGAATCTATATTCGGAGCTACCATATCAAAAGGATGAATCCTTCCTCACACATGCACAACATTGCAATTCTCTTATAGACAATTAGGTGTACTAAACTTGAGCCTTTGATGCCATTAACATAATATCATGTATAATCGCTTGAAGCCCTCTCATTAACTCCTCATGCTTTTAATGACCTATCTATCTTTAGTTCTTTGATTATAGAATATCCTATACAACAGATTTTTGGAAATTAATGTCCAAACAAATTAAACATTTCACATTTTGGGCATTTCCTTTTGGTGCAACAACAACAAAAATAATTTTATTGAAAGAAACACAAAACACATGATAATGCAAAAGGGCTTCAGCTTTAGAAGGTTGCCACCTTTTATCCTCAACTTCCAAAAGTTTCACCTTGTCATTGGTGCTAACAACATGCACACACAAGGAAAACATAAATGGATGCAAAGCAAATCCCAATAATTTCAAAGCTTCACAAACCAACTCCATCTCCATCATTCCTCAACAAATCAACCACCACTCCCTTGGGTGATAATATACAACCAAACATTGGTTTTTAACATTACATGCAACATGGCCTCATTGGGCTCAAACTAACCTAAACCAATTTTGATTAAGAAAGAGTACGATGGCTAATGAAAATTTGGGGTTAATTTTATGTCTAAGGGATTAGGTTAATACATATGTCCTTATCCCAATAGGACTTGAAGGGAGGTGGCTTGGTTAAGTTAAAGTGGGAAATAGGTTGGTTGGATTAGGACAAAGTCAAATTTTTTATCCTCATCTTAAACTAGTTAACCTTGTTGGATAATGGGGTATGGATAGGAAAAAGGATGTTTCTTAGAAACTTCTAGCAATTCCGGTTAGGGCATGATAATACTAGTGGTGCCTCCAAGGAGCTAAAAAACAAATAACTTGTTGCGAACTTTTTTTTTTGAATGATGAATGGGACATGAAAGTGTTGCAAGAAGGAAGGAGTGATGATGATAGTTGTAAGGAAGGGTAAGAAATCTTGGCCTCTCATGAGAGGGCAAGGTAGATGAAGATGGGAGGCCATAACATCATGAACCAACCAGCTTTCCAAGGGGTGGTCAAATCAACTTTCATTTTGGTGAATGCAAACAAGATTTTTGACTAATGGAAGTTGTGGTAGTGCAAGTGGAAGGGGGACTCATGAATATGGTGATTGGAGGGTGGATGGTGGAGACCAAAAAATAATCTAGACCATGTTGTTGAAATTAGGAATAGGGTTTTTGGTTGTTGGGCATAAGAGCAAGCAAACAATGTTTTGCTCTCTTGTAAAAGTAAAAGAACAAAATATCTAGAAGGAATCAAGGCTACCCTACAAAGGTAAACGTCAAAAAGGGCTATTTTTTAGGGTTATGGTTGAGATCTTTGGAGTTGTAAATAGTGAGACATAGGATTGTAGTGAAAGGAAAAAGTTTTAAAAGTAGGTTAAAAGTTAACTAGAGAAGGGAGTGGAATGACTTAGGGTTGGAAGAAATATGTTGTAACCTTTCCTTGAAGATGTGAACCGTTTTATTGTGCAATGACTTGTCTTCATCCTTGTGAAATGATATTTGCATGAATAATTTTGGTTTAAGGTTGAAGTTGGTTAAAGAAAGGTAAGAGGAGTAGAGGGAAAAGGGCAGGATTGTTGGTTGTAGTAGACAGGGAAAGATTTATAAAATATATGATTATATTTATTTTAACATTTTTTTAATATGGCCCATTCCCATACAACATCCCCATTTGATGCCACAATTTTTTGTCCTATGATTAAGACATTTACCACATTTGGGTTTTTAATCTCCAGTTCTTGGGTAGATTATAACAACATGATCCATGGAATTGCATATCTAGCATGCAAAATAACTATTGGCCCTTGGGGAACTTGTTCCATGATTTACTAAAAATACGTGCTTGAATTTTTATATGAATGAGTCAATTAAAAGCATTAACCTATTTTTCCACCACTATGTTAGTCATCATCCCCTTCTTTTGTTCCTCTTCGAAAGGTTCAAAGGTAGTTTCTCCCAATTCTCCCAACATTTTGTTTCATATTCAAAGCTACAAAAAACATTACATCCATATTGTTTACATAATCATGCATTACACCAAAAAAATTGATCTTAGGATGGAGTCAAGAATGAAATCTTCTCCTTTGTTTAACATCTTCAATCTTGCCTTTTGTGAACAATTTTTCCATTGTAAGCTTGCACCCATTGTTTGGGATTTTGTTTGAAAACATCCAACTCGACTTGAATATCCTCTTTATCAATAGTCTTGTACTTTAACAACATACCTACTTTCATGGCTCACCAATCAACATGTGTTGCATGTAACTCTTTGAATCATTTTTTGGCTTGGCTTTTTAGGTTTGATCTAACAATTATGAACAATTTGGGATTATTAGTACCTTTCATCAATGTTACCATTTTAAACCTTTCCACCCAATATTTTCAAACTTTTTGCCCAAAATAACTCATCCATGCTTTAAGGCTAATAATCTTAAATTGCTACATCATTATTGCTGAAATAATAATTTTCCTTATCTAGAAACAAATTATGTGCTACAAAAAATTCAACATGATTTTTGCTTTCATTAACCCATTTGTTTTTTCCTTTAGAATCTTTTTTCAATACCCAAATTAACAATTTGAATGCAATGCCAACATGTTTTATTATAACAATTTTATCTCCCTCTTTGAACATGTTTTCCATGTTAGGTATGAAAATCCTAGCATAACGAACTCCTTCTTAACAAGGTAGGTATTATCCAAATATCTCTTACATTAAGGCATGGGTTTTTTTTTCTCAACATCATGAAGAACAAACTCAAAACCAATTTTTTTTTTAAAAATTCTATAATTTTAGTTTTTCTTTGTTCCTCAAAGTTCCATTCCATTTTGTAGATTCTTGTGGATAAAATATTCCCCACATTATACCATCATGTTAATGCTAATCCAAATCTCACTTTTCCTACACAATAATGTTATTCATCTTCTCCAAATGATTCGCACCAAAATTTATAGGTGTTGCAACTAATGTGGTAGTTTCAAAATTTAAAATTTCTCCTTGTTGATTCCTTCTTGCTCTCCAACTCATTGAACTTTAAGCAAACATCCAACAATCTATTTGGCATGATCTAAATAGATCTCTTTGAATCTCCACTCGTTGGGCTATCACAATCTTCCAAATGATATTATAATCACACAACTCATAAAACTTTCACATAATGTGTTGTCTTCTCCCCACAAAATGACACAATTAGCCTATATTGTCCTTTTGTGATCTCAAATCAAGAAAATATTGACAAGCATAAGCCCCAACCTCCTAGAAACATCACGAATTGAACCCCGATACATGAAATGAATTCCTCGAAGAAAATAATATATGTTTGAAACTCCCATATCAATAGGTGAGTCCTTCCCCACACATGCACAACATTGTAATTCCCTTATAAATGATCTCATATATATTGAACTTGAACCTTTGATGCCATTAACTTATTAGCGCGTATAATCCCTTATAGCCTTTCATTCTCATTTAACTCCATTCATGCTTCTAAGGACCTATAAACCTCTATTTCTTTGATTACTAAATCTTATATCAAACAGATATTTTGGAAATTGATGTCTAGACCAATTAAACAATTCACATTTTGGGTAGTCTTCCTTTCAATGTAGCAACAACAAACATGATTGTATTGAAAAATAACACAAAACACATGATAATGCAAAAGGGCCTTAACTTCAAAAGGTTGCCACCTTCTGTCGTTGACTTCTAAAAGCTTCACTCCATAACTAGTGCTAACAACATCCACACAAAAGAAAAACAAAAACCAATGCAAAATAAATCCCCAAAATTTTGCACCTTCACAAACCAATTCCATTTCCATCACTCCACAAATCAACCATGACCTCCTTAAATGATAAAAAAGAACCAAACATTGGTATTCAAAGTTGAGACACAAACATGACCTTCTCAATTCACACCCTAAACCCTATAAATAAGATGTTGGATCCATTTCTAGTTTACATGCCCTTGTAGTAAAAAGGCTATTGTCAACCGTGCCCTTTTGTTAGAGTGAAGGATTTGACCCAAACTTACACCTTTACAAAACAACCTCAAATGAATTTTGTAAACAAAAATTAAGAAGAAGAATTTTCTTTAATGGAACCTTTTCTCGAATACTCTTTGAAAAATCAATTGGACTATTGCCCTTCAGTTTGAAGAGATGCTAATTGTTTGTCCATGAGTTAGAAGGATTAGAACTCCTTTGAAATGCAATATATGTTCAAATTTATGGCTTCAACCCCTTTTGTCTCAAGCTCTTTGAGAAGGGAGTGCAGCAGCAGTGCTCTTTTTATCGTGTTTTTTTTGTTATTGTTTGAAATGTTTTGAATAAAAACTTGGAAAAAACCATGTTTCAAAGTGCAACATGTGTTTTAAGTAAAACCTTGCCAATTTTTGTATTTTAAAAAAAACTTAAAAAAAGAAAAAACTTGTTGAGAGATTATGTCAAGAAAATTTCTGAAGACATATAATAACCTCACCAAGATTTTAAAAAAAGTGTTAGGAAAAGGCATTTCATTTGCAATAATATTGCCTCTTAGAAATGAAATGTGGGGCATTTGAAAAAAGCAAATAGTCTTTCATTTTCCAAGAGCCCTTGCCTTGTTTTCTCTCTCTTTTCAATGATACCCCCAGATGGGTATCTCTAGAAAAGAAAAAAGAAAAAAGGAAATCTGCCATATTATATAAATGGGATAACAATTTTACGGCGTTTCCAGCACGGGTTTCTCCTTTGGTACCCTCCTTGGGGGGGGGCCTTATTTTGGGAATGCCCCATACCCGGACGTTATCCAACACTAATAACTGTAGCATTTGTGGCATTTGTGTCTACGGACGGTGGTGGGGAGAAGGGGGTTGAGGGTGTGTTGTGTGTGGCATACTTTAGAGGTGGGCCCTTGTTGGTGCTCAAGCTTATCGGGATGGCATGAAGAGCATGAATGTATTTCTCAATAAATAGGTAGCCTTTAGAGCATCTCACTATGCGACCCTGCACATGAAAATTAGATGAAGGAAAAAGTCAGAATATGCCGGTTTTGGCTCCAGGAAAATGGTTTTGGCTCACCGTAAAGTACACTTTTGCGTTGGCTGGTAAAACGCACAACAAAGCTGTGAACGTGCCAAACAGAGTGTAATAAAATATGACCTGACTGCGGCTCAGTATTTCTGATTGGTTGATCATAATGATTGGTCCAGGTGGATTTCAATTAGTGGTTCTCCCCACCAGTTTCAGTTTCATGGCTGGGGGGTTGCAAGAAAATAAATATCTTTTAAACTTTGGATGTGAAAAAATTACTTTTTTAGGGTTACATACTCAACACTACTCGGGATGCTCTCTTAACACACAAACAAAATCTTTGTGGATTCTGATCGGTACGTGTGCACTTATCCATCTGCCTTTCTCTCTTTCCCATAAAACCCAATGATAGTACTACTGCCCCAAGGTCAGACTAGGAGCCCCCCACCACCCTATCCAAGAGGAGAACTTCAAAGGAGTTCAAAATAGGAAAGTGGTCTCATGCAGATGATGATGGGAGTTGAAGTATAAGTAATAAATAAATAAAGTATAACTAATGCTCTAGCCTCTCTCTCTCTCTCGCTCTCCCCAACTTTTCATGAGTTAGAATGGCTTCACGTTCCAAGAAATATAATCATACTAACTATCCATTATAATCCAATGAAAGGAGGTGGCGTATACCCAAGAGAATAAAATAAAAATCTTATCCATAATCTAAAAGAAACTTGAGAATCTCAGTGTTTGGTTTTTTTTTTTTGGCGAAATTTCCTACTGTAGCAACCCAAAAAAAGAGCAAAGGGTATATAATATAGGGATTTTTTTTCAAAGAAAAGCACCCAAGTTGCCATATTTTGATCATAAAGAAGAGCAAAGTTGCCATATTTAGAACACTATGTTATTGGAGTTCATCAAAACAAATAAATATTCTTAAAGAGATTTGCTTTTCTATCTAACCTCTAGCCAAATTTTGACTCATTCCTTTTGTAGATGATAGCTAGTCCACCTCCCTCACAAAATTGAAAACAAACAAAACCTTGCCCAATTCACTAAAGACTAGTTTGTTACTATGCAACATGTAAGGAAAGGAAAGGCTTCACTATAGTATAAAACTATACTTCATCATGTTCCAAGAAGTTTAATCATGCAAGCTAATGATTTTATTATTTTATTTTATTATTTTATTATTATCTTTAAAAATATAATTTAAAGAGTTTATTATGGCACTAGCCATTGATTTTAACCGAAGTAAAAGGACTGACATGTTCATTGAATTTTTTTGTAAGGAAATTTTGTTATGATTATGTGATTTTTTTTGGGCTAGAAGAAGTGTGTTTCTCAGTGTAAAGTTTGTTTTCCAGCGAATGAAGTCACCACTTTTGTCAATTCAAAAATTGAAAAAAAAAATTCCACACTCCAAATGCTGAAAAAACCCAAAAAAAATTCGTGTTTCTTCTTCTTCTTCTGGCTACAAAGGGATTGAGAGACCAGTTTTGCTAAAGATCAGGCTTGTGGAGCCCATCCCTGACAGGGCGTAGTAGCTATCAGTAGCAGACTAGATAAGCAGTTTGACTCTTGTCACTTTGTGGGCTTCATATGTGGGTCGAACAAACCTAGCTGACAATGAATATTTTAGAACCTCATGCATTTAATCCTAAGTTCTAGCATTTTATACCCATATTTAATAATTTTTCTTTACTTTGCAAATAACAATGTTCAGAGGTTGAGGGATCAAAGAAAGGCCTAAAAAGGAGGGTCATTTTATGGATAAATCTAAATTATAAACAATCTCCAATCATACCAAAACTTTCAACAGAGACTTAGAATTTACTACAGTTGAGAGAGAGAGAGAAAAGAAGAAATCTTCAAATCTTGTAAAGCCATATTCAAAAACACACTGAAATTTAGGAAAATGTTCAAAGAAGGTAAAAAAAGAAAAGAGAGAAGTTACAAGATGTCAAGTTGGCTCAAACTAGAAAAATTTCATGTCTAGAATTGACAGCTTGTGGTAGGCTGGCCATATTTCTATGTCAAAAATCAATGGCCCACAATAGATCGACCATGGTGATGGGATGCCTGTCTTGAAGGCGTGGAAGTCAGGAAGTAGCTAAGCTAATGGCTACCGCTCAACTTAAAATGGAGGACACTTCTTGCATATTTTATAATGTGATTGAAATTTTTTGACAAAAAAAAGTTATCAAGGTAGAATGATGAAGGCCCTTTGGACCTTTCAAGCTTCAAATGGCATTGGCAAAATCGTGTAAAAACACATTGACATGTTTGTGTAAGCAACAAAATACCTCAATTACAAAAGGGAGGAATCGATTAGTGGGGTGTTAGTTGCGATAGCCCCTATTGTTATTTAGAATTAATCGAAAGCAACAAATCCTTAAGTTGTGCAAGATTGGGGAAGCAAATCCACTCACATTGAATTGATAATGACAACATTGGCTAGGGTGCGAATGTCATCTTTGGTGAGCATAATGTTGATTCATCAATGACAAGGAGTTAAATGTGATTAAAGGAAACATATGTAATTATTCTCGTCCCACGTGAAAGTTGACATCTCATGCAATGGCGACAAATTACATCATGGGTTCCAATGTGTTCATTGCCATGAATACAACGTAAAAGATGGATACCCATAAGGTCAATGCGATGTATGCACACATTGAAAAATACCTACAATTGAAGGATGGGGTAATCCAAGTAACATATGAAATGTTATGGAAAAAATTATGGAAGCTAATCGGAAGGTTGGGAAGATTGGTCGAGCTATAAACCAAATGCCCACACTTGGGGCTAGAACATGATAATATTCGGGTGCAATGGGCTTCAAACATCCCATTGGAAAACATGTCCCAAAAGGTGTGATGGTGCAGATGCTCCAAAATGGAATCTTGAAGTTGACCCATTTGTTGCCCAATGAATTATTCAAGTGGAGGAAGACACACACGGGCTAAGGGTGATAAAAAATCACATGCCACTTTGAGGTTTTGTTGGAAAGGAAATGTGTTGTTGTTGACTTGTGCTAAAGCTTCAAAAAGGAAAGGATGTTGAGTAATTATAAACCTACCAGTTATGACCCAACTCCCTACATAGATTTTTAGGGCAATGGTGGTTGTCGATGTGAGCCTAATGCCACCAAAAGTTATTGGGAAAAAATCACTTACAAGCTAGTAGTCTTTCTAAGTTATCAAAGGATCTTGAACCTAAAAGCCATCCAAACACTTGAAGGAAGGAGGAATCAATAAATAAATAAAATTATGTGAAGGTGGAAAATGGAAATGTGCACCATAAAAAATTATAATGGTTGTTGCACCAAACAACTAATTAAAAATCCAATGGTTATTTGAATATCACCCATTTTATGAAAAAGGTTCACATGACGAATATCCTTTAACATGGCAGTTTTTATGAAAGATAATGTGAAAGTTAAGGTGCCCAACAAAACCCCCAAGACTTTAATTCCTTTTGATGGGGTGTTGAAGTTTGGTGGCAGGTTAGAGGGTGACCATGTAACACATTTTTTAGGTTGGATTTAAAAACCTATCACTTTGAGTTCAATCTAGAAATGTTCATATGTAGATGAATTTATTGAAAGGGGACCTATGATGTGAATGTCATTTACAATGGACAGAAATTTTTAAAAAAGGAAATGACTAATTGTAAAACATAAGGCCCTAAAATGGTCTAAAGTGAATATTGTCCCCCCCCCCCCCCCAAGGATCACCTTGATGGGTTCCCATGGCAAATGGGTTGATTGAAACATTACCTTTACAATTACGATGATTGTAAAATAGGGGAGATTGAAATGCATATAATGCATGAATAAAAGGGATGAGTTATATGATGTATTCATTTGTTACATGAAGTTTTTGAAATATGACCCCTCTTGACATTGAATTGAAAGTGTTTGTCACATCCAATTAATTTTTTAAAAACGCAGTTAAGGTGAAGGTCCAAAGTGCACTTAATGCCATTAAAAACTACTTCACAACCGCCTTTTGTTGCAACACCAAATTGGTGTGCAGATAAATGTGTTACAAAGGTGTCGTGGAAATGAAGGCATAAAACATGGCTTGTGTATTGATACAATGTTTCCCCCGCTAAAGTGGGACAAATTCCACCTAAAAGTTTGGTCATGGTTAAAAGGCGGGTCGCTCCAAGGACACATGCTATTTAGGGGTGGATTGTGACCCTATGCAATATGAAAACAAAGTTGGATCAACTAAAGGAATCCATTCCTTAAATCTTTTCGGTGAAAACAATCTCAAAGGTGTTCAAAAACCATCTTAGAAAAATTTTTACCAATAAATCCAACATGCATTGGAACGCTAACTTGAAGGAATGAAAACAATTCAAAGTCTTAGTTTAGCTTATAGTTCTCAAAGGACACTACACCAAGATGTGTCTTAGTTATCTTTAGGTTTCATTAGATTTTGAGTGAATTTGGACATTTTTACCATGGTGAAATTAATCAACCCCCAATGAATGGGGACTAATTATTACGGATAATGAATTGGTCCATTTGTTAGTTAATTAATTAAGTAGCATGGACATCAATTAGATGTAAATAATTTAATTTTTAATATTATTGATAATTTCATGATTTTTAACTTATGAATTATTGACACGTGTCACTACTTATGTTAAGTTAAAAACCTAATTTAAGTGCATAGGCCATGTAATCAACTTAAGTAAGCACGTACTTTAGGGAATTACATAAGAAAATATTCAGTCAACTTACCATTGTTATCACAAACACACCATTTGTAAGGTTTGATCCCTTGACCTTTAAAATGGAGGCAAACACCCTTATCATCAAGCCACCACACTTGTATTGATAATGTGTTACATTGCATTCTATTTATTCAATATTTCATTTTAAACATTACAAAAACATAAAGTTTAAAAATTCATATTTTATTGATATTTTTTTCCAAATGAAATTATTAAAGTTAATTTTTTTTCAATAATGTACATAATTACATTTATTTCCTTTTGAAAGTGTAAAATCATTTGAACATTTTTCTAAAAAATATCATTATGCAATAACATTTCAATGACCATTCTTTTGAGAAAAAAAATGTTTGATAAATGGATAATATTTTTACTAATATGATAACATTACCTATGTTAAACTTACTTTCACTTATTATGGGGTTGTTTTTCATTGTTTCAAGTTATTTCACCCTACATTATTTGTAATTTATTTATTTATTTTAGTTATTCACCTTAGGTTTTTTTGTTATTATAAGTTATTTTTGGCTTTTTTATGTTATTTCATTTAAAGTTATTTCACCTTAAGCTATTTTCAACTATTGTAAGTTATTTTTGGTTATTCTATGTAATTTGTGGTTATTATAATATAGTTCACTTTAGGTTATTTGCAACTAGTATAAGTTTTTTTTGTTATTATAAGTTATTTCATCTTAAGCTATTTTTGGTTATGTGAAGCTATTTTTGGTTACTTTTGGTTATTGAAGGTTATTTCACGTTATGTTATTATTGATTATTCTAAGTTATATTACCATAGACTATTTGTGACTATTTTAATTTATTTCACCAATAATTATTCTATTGGTGACTATTCGTACATATTCTATTGGTGGCTATTGTTGGTTATTCAATTGGTGGTTATTGGTGCATATTTTATTGGTGTTTAAATATTCTTTTGGTGGTTATTATTGGTTATTCTACTAGTGATTATTGCTGCATATTCTATTGGTGGCTATTTTTGGTTATTCTATTATTGGTTATTGTTGCATATTCTATTAGTGGCTATTGGTTCTTATTACTCTCTATTAATGACTATTATTGGTCATTATATTGTAAGCCATTGCTGGTTATTTTATTATAAACTGTCGTTGGATATTTTAGGTTACATCATCATAGGTTATTTTAGGTTATTTTACGTTAAGTCATTATATTAGCCTATAATAACTTAAGGTATAAATTATAATAAATAAAATATATTATAAAATAACATGAGGTATTTAAAACAACAATATAAAAATAAAATTATTTACCACAATAAACTTTAATAATGAATTATGTCAACTAGTAATGAAGCAAAATGTTTACATAATGATATTACAGTGAAGTAATTTTTACTAAGGTGGAATCATTAATGTCGCAACCCTAACCTTAAGCTTGCGATTAAAGCAAGGGCTTACGAAGGTGAAAACAAGTGTGAAGCCCATGAGTCACATTCCATGTTCTTGGGAGTGTAAGAAAGTGCGAGGGAATGAACCCCACACTCCTAAATAAGCTCCCATTTTGGGAGTTAGAATCCCGATGGACTTCCGAATTTTCAAATAGCAATTGTAGGGGACAAAACCCATTGGATCGAACAGTTCCTTACATCATTGGAAAAGTTCTTGGAACGTAGATGTTTTAAATGGGTTTGCATGACCCATTTGGACATTTAAAACACAAATTATTGCCAAAAGAAAGGCTAAGCATCAAATTGGCAATTTGACTTCTGACCACTAAAAGTTAGGAATCGTCCGAATTTCCGTACATGAAAGTGGTAAGCCACATACCGTTGGAAAGCTTTCAATGAGGGCTACAACTTTGCTTCAAGCCATATAAGTGGCTTATCTTGTTTGTAAAGCCATTTTGTCCAAATAACCAATCCGTTCACATACTTATTTAGGGGACCTTTATATTAAAATGTTTTCTTTCCCTTTTCTATCAAGTCTTCGACATCGGTGGTAGGTTGTGAAACCAAGGTAGTAAAGAAAATGAATTGAATTTAGTAACATTAAATATTAAAAAGTCCTTTTAAACTGAATACATGCCAATGCAACATAAAATACAAACCTCATCAAGGCACCCAATTAACTAACCATCTTCAAGCATCATAATGTGTACTCTAAATGCGTGAAGGCATAAATAACTTTTTGTCACAAAATTAAGAATTTTTTGTGTGGCGTTCCTTGTTTGAGATCTTGTAAAATTAATAACAAGGAATGAATATTGTAACATATGTGTATTAGATTATTTACGTTTTGTTGAATCCAACATAGTTAATGATTGTGACACCGAGGCTTATAATGAAATTAGGGTTTGGCCTTGGCATAATGCCTTAGCAAAAGACTCCTTGAAAAAAAATATGTTTTTCCTTTCATTTCATTTAATATTGTGTGATTGGTTTTGTAGATTTAGGATTGCCTTATAACGGTGAGCAATATTTCAAAAGTGGGGCCCATGTTCATAGTAGACCTCCTACTTCATGGGCACCAAATGTTCAATGTCCCCCAATTCATCACGTATCATTGAACCTCATAGTTCCCATTGCCCATTTACCTTATCATGCACCACCATAAATTTATCTTTCATCTCATGCTTCAGGTAAGCCACAAACCACAAATTAATTATTCCCCTCATTCTAATAAATCACACACCACCTATTAATTCCTTCTACTAGCCCCCAACCCTTTGTGTGAATGTGGGGTCCCAAATTTACAATTTCCCAAACCCCTTTGATCATGCACAACTAAGACATTTTTCCCCTCCCACCTTATTGGTCCCTATAATTGGCCATGATCATACCCCCCAACCTACCTCCAATTTTTCAACAAGCTCTCAACCTCCACCTAAAGTCTTGTGCCCCATTTGTGGACGTTAATTTTCTAATCAAATGTTAACTTGTCATCAACATTCTTGCCATAAATCTAATTCATCTAATCCAAACCCTTGTGACAACCTCCACCTAAAGTCTTGTGCCCCATTTGTGGACGTTAATTTTCTAGTCAAATGTTAACTTGTCATCAACATTATTGCCATACATCCAATTCAGCTAATCCAAACCCTTGTGACAACCTCCATCTAAAGTCTTATGCCCCATTTGTGGATGTTGGTTTTCTAGTCAAGGGTTAACTTGTTATCAACATTCCTACCATACATCCAATTCGTCTAATCCAAACCCTTGTGATCATCCCAGCTTAATACCCTGACTTGCTCCCACCCCACCTCCATTAGCTTGGACATGGGTTTCATCATTGGATGTTGTTGGGTCCTTTCATTTAGGTCTTCATCGTCTTTGATTATACAACCACATTCTTGTTGCTCCACAACGTGATGTATAAGTGGCATTTTATTTTCTATTCGATAAACTAGCATAGGACTTGTTCTTTGTGGTAGCTTGGCACTTGTTTTTCTTGCTACCCTAATGGTGTTTCACTTTCTTGTCGTGGGGTGACAAGGCATAGGGAAATGTGGATTCAATTCAAGAGATTTATAGTAGGTGATTGGAAAAACTTGCGAGAGGAGGTTTTTTTTGCAGGCCCAAGCTTTGACGACCAATTCGAGTTCAATCCCTCCTCCCCAACATGATATTCCAATTCACAAACGTATGTTATGTAGTTTAATTCTTAGGCATGCAAGTGAATATTTTTGGGCAATTCACATTTTGGCACCATTTTCTTTTGCACCCACATCTTTTGACATCACCTTAACTTTCACCGCATTATTCCCTAAATCAAATAGCTACTTCTTGCTTTTCCCACTAGTACAAAAGTGGAGTGTAGTTCACTAACTTCAATCAGTATGGGACCTTAAAAGTGAAATAAATTTAGTACATTTTAATTGATGCACCCTCAAGCTCCTTAATGGATTCAACTACAAGTCCAAAGGTGAAGACAACGGAGGGAAAATGAGTTTGGGTGCGCTCTTTAGCTTGTAGCACTTTGGGGGTAGAAGGGCATGCTAGAGCTTTGGGATGGGGACTAGGAACCATGGGCAAACACGAACTCATAAAACTCACCATGGCCTGGACTTGGAGGAAGCCACCATTTTCCCCTTTATAGTATGTTTTATGCCTAGCCATGGGACTAACACCAAAATGTCATTTTCTTTCAAGACTCCCAAGTGGGAGTCCCAAAATTCTCAAAGTTGGACTCTTGCAAGTTTGGGGGCCCATAACTCTATGTGCAGACCTCCGATTGAGGTGAGGTTTAAAGAAAAGTTGTAGCCCTCATTGAGATTTTTCCAACAATATGTGGCTTGCCACCTTCACACAAGGAAATCTAGACGATTCTTGACTTTTAGTGGTTGGGAGTCGAATTGCCAATTTGAGTCTTGACCCTTCTTTTGGCAATAACTTGTGTTTTTAAATGTCCAAATGGGTCATGCGAGCCCATTTTAGACATTTACGTTCCAAGAGCTTGTCTAATGATGTAAGGAACTTTTCAATCCAATGGGTTTTGACCCCTACAATCGTTATTTGAAAATTCGAAAGTCCATCAAGACTTTAATTCCCAAAGTGGGAGCTCATTTGGGAATGTGGGTTCATTCCCTTGCACTCTCCCACACTCCCGGGAACATGAAATGTGACTCCCGGGCTTCACACTTGGTTTTCACCTTCGCAAGCCCTTGTTTTGGTCACAAGCCCAAGGTTAGGGTTATAACAACTTTGGTAAAAAATCATAAATACATAAAATAAATGCATAAGTTTTTGTAAACAACTTGACATGTTTTCTTACATGATTATTTCCTTCACTTTGGGCCACAAATTCTAAGTCTAGTAAATATAAACAATCAACTAAATGATACCCAAAAAAAAAAAATCCTTACAACCTTTTTGGAATAAATTATGTAATTTTCAAATTTTTCATAGCATGTATGATATAATAAAATGCATTTAATGAACATTGGTAACATAGATGTATACATTGTTTATCCATGAAACAAAATTAAAGTCAATTGCATTACTTAATGTATTCCTTTTGATTACTTTAACGTGAATATTGCGATTAGGACAAGGATTCAAATTATTTAAAATGGATCAAAAAAACATTTATAATGTATCCAATCTATTATTAGCTTTTTAAATTAGTTTTAAATGACATCATTTTAATTATAGGCATACAAGAATTCACTATAATTATAAAACAATAAATGTTATAAAAATTTAAAACAATCTTTTGCATTTTTATTTTTTATTAAACAATCCTTTGAGTACCCTAACCATGAATATGCCCCTATATTCTACAATATCTAACATTGGTCAAAAGGTTTAATCTCCTATGACCAATGGTTTCAAGTTGTTGCCTTTTTTTAAAACAAATTATTGCACATTTGCAAACTAAGGTGATTTAATATTTTTTATAAACCTCTTGGCTTTATTTTAACAAGTGTCTTTTAAGCTTTTCACCATTGATTTCTAGAAAGGGGACATGATTTTTTGAACTTTGGCATTGTTGTGCCAATACATTATATTTGGAGGTTGCATATTGTCCATGGCCTTGTTAGTTCATTGGAAATTGGTAATTCTCTATTCATCAAAATTTTCCAAGGCTCAAAGCGTAATGTGAGACCTCAAACAAATATTTTAATTCAAAATGATTGACATTATTTTCGGGTTTAGAATGTTCAAATCCCTTGATTTGTGGAAGAATAATGATGTCTCATTTTACTTTACCTTCTGTGCACATGAATTTTCACTAAATGAAGTTCATAATTAAACATTTAATTTGGTCACAGATGCAATGAGTTGGACTGCAAGACATCACATACCAAATTGAGCCTAAGAACACTTGATTATCAACTATTTGATGTTTTACCCACCAAGGTGAGTTTCTTGGTAGTCTGAATGATAAGCTTGACCTTCAAAGATATTTATAAATTATTAGAATTAATTTCCTATAGAATTTGGAATCAACCTACGAGTTCAAATACATGAGACTCTTGACTTTTTTGAGTACATGCCAATCCTTCTACCTCTTGGCCCCATGAAAATGATCAATCATTTTTCGAAGTTGAAACAAATTTGGATTTTTTCCAATTAATTTTGGCACTTGCACATTAATGAAATATGGTGAGAGATATTTTAGTCCATTCTAAATTCCAATCCAAATGTGATAAAGTGTTGTGTTGCATGTATAATATTGATATTTCAAAGTGAAACCCCATGAGATTTTTAAACCAATGTTGTGTGGTTTTTTTTTCTAAAGAGAATATTTGATCCTAATTTTGAAATTATAAAATTTTGAAGTTCTTTGAATGTGGGTTTAAACTCAATTTTTTCAATTTCTAAACCTTTTGGTTTCAATTTTAGGACATTTTTTCAAAATTGAAAACATTTAAGCTTAGTTCAAAAGTAGAATCTAATTCCATGTACATGCTATTCATTCCCCAATGTGAGAGATTGTGTGGGTAAATTTTTTTGAACAAATTAAAACAAAGGTGTATGTAGGTATGAAGTTCATTAATGAATTAAAATTAATATTGATTCATAAAGTTTAATCTACATATTAGTTTTTTTGAAAAAAAATCAACTTTCCTATGTAAAGATTTTGACCTTATTTTTCAGAATGTTTTTTCATGGTTTTAGTTTTGATTCCAAAAAGAAAGTGTGAACTCAAGTCTAAATCACAAAAACCTAAACCCATTGATATTTACCTTACAAACTTAATACCTTTGCAACATTGTTAGAGTTCTTGAAGACATATCCTAGTACATTTGTTAATATCAATTTAAGTATGATGAAAACAAACTTCCTTATTCAATTGACCATGATAAAAAAAAATTACTACAAATAAATATGGGGATAACATGCATCCCTATTCAATTGATCACAATAAAAAGAACAATTGAAATATATATAGCTTCATTCATTTTAATCATACAGTGTTCCTTCATATAATGCATTTGATAAAAGTCTTTTGAAAGTCAAATTTCCTTGAGGTTATAAACAATTAACCTTGGTTAAATCCTTCATTGAAAAAATTGTAAATGTCGTTTTGAAATCCAAAAAGTTTTGATTGTCATCAATTATCTAGTCCATGGTTTCACATGATTGTCTATGATATGTATGCCATTCAAAATTTTATTTTAATTAAGTTTAATTAAGAAGGATGTTTCTCACCCATATGATGTTTTTAAGGACACACTTCCTTTGGACATCCTTCTAAATAATAATAATAATAATAATAATAATAATGTCCTTTTTTTAAAAATCTTAAATTTACCTTTTTCACTTAGATAAAGGTTTGAAATTACATCATCTCAATGCATCATCATCCTCCTTACATAATTGATGTCCTTCCCAACCTTTTGGACTTTCACCTTGGCACCTATCATCACCTTATCACTTATTTGTTGCCGATTTTTTTAAAAATCTCCCTTTGTCACTACCAATATCTTTTAATATCCTTCTTGGTGCCTATCCTCATCCCACATTGTTCCTCAATTGATTGAAGATTTTTTTATTATATGTTTGTGTCATTAATCCCATCACCACCCTACTCCTTATAATATTATGATGCAACTCTCCATTTCACTTACATTAAAGTGAGAAAAATTGTAAAAGTTTTGATTTTGTCAAGTTATGACTCCCACAAAAGAAACAAAAAAAAACCCATAACTTTTTCAAAGCATTACAAATTCAACATTATGAAAGTCTATCTTGTATATCTTAAAATGAGATTTGAAACATTGTATGAAGCTTCTCAATTGGACTTTGATTTGATCTCTCAAACTATTGTTTAAATGCTCACGAATAATTTTGGCAATTTCATTCTCATCCCTTGATACTCTCATCTCACATAATTTTTGATTTTTCATGTTTATTTTGAAAATGTGACTCCTATTTATTACAGTATTCTTCAAAACATGTTGAAACATCCAACTTTCTAAAGTGGGAGTGTACTTGGAATTTTGTTGGAAGCAGAGGTTCTCTTACCAGTGTGCATTTTCCTGAAGGAGGGGCACCTGAAGGGGAGTGAGCTTGAGGGTGTTGTTCCTGAACCTCAAGGAGAACGAACACACACGAGTACCAGAACCTCCACTTACATAAACAACTTTCTTGATGGGGGTTGAGCTTTATTTGATAGCCAAATTGACCTCAGCTAGTCTTAGCCAAAACCATGATATATTTATTTGATATTTTTGGTAGCCAAAGTTTTGCCATTTTGCAAAAGTTAATTTTGAAAAAGAAAAAGAAAAACTCTCCACCACCACCAACATTGTTTCTTCAGTGTGAAATGTGTTTTCTCAGCCCCTTTCTCTGCCCCTGCACCCCGCCTCCCCCCCCGCCTCTCTCTCTCTCTCTCTCCTCTCTCTCTCGTTCGCTTCATCTCTCTTCTTTACAGGCAAATGCCGAGGCTGCGAGTATCAGGATCAAGAAGCCGCGCAGAGGAAGGCCTGGTATTTTTCTTTTTCACTAATTTAAAAGCAGATTCACGTGCCTGGCTGTGTTTGACATTCAAGAAGACTGTGTGAGTTGAATGTGCAAACAGTTGTTGGTTGATGGATGTGATTGTTTTTTCTGTTTCCTTCCCTTTGGACTCATCAAGAAAAAATATTCAAGCAAGCAAGTTTCAGACTTCCTACTGCATTTTTATTTTATGTTATTTTTGTTTTGAAGCTCATAAGATTTGAGTCTTGAGAGACAGAGAGACAGACATACAGTAAGAGGAAGAAGAGTGTAACAGGAGATTCAAGACCGTTAAGGAATGAAGTGTGGGGGGGTGTTTGAAGTCGCAGCTGTTTGATGTAGATGGGAGTGTTCTTTTTGTTTGTGCAGGAGGCGGGATCGGTCAAGCAGCTGTTCTGCGTGCGCGTGTGCGTATTATTTTTTTGCGGGGTTTCTTTGCTTAGTCTTCCCTTCAAAAATTCTACAATAGATAAAATGATCAGTATACGGGAGTGTATTCGAGTCATAACTTTGTGCAGAGTGTGATTAACTATGCATCTTGAAGATCAATCCGTCGAAAGCTCTGCTGGTGTACCACCACTGTGTGTCCTTGAGAGAGAAGTACATAGATAGATAGCCCCCAAAGGTTGAGGGGATTTGTTTGTTTTCGCGCTTGAAGAAGTTTGAACGGATAGTGATAATTAGGGCCACGCTCTGTTCTAGAGAGAGAGAGAGCGTGTTTGACTGGACTCTAAAGATTGTGGGATGCAAGGTTGACGGAATTCAGAAGACTACTACTACTGTGGAAAGTATAGAGTATCCAATCGAATCAGGACTTGGTAGTTTGTGAGTCGAGAGCTCGGGAATATCATCAGTCAGTCAGTTATAAGAATAACTGAAATTGGAAATCTGTTGAGCATATCCGTGTTAGAGAATGGTTCTTGAAGAAGCTCAGAACTTCGGTGCCACTCGTGTGAAGCCGCTGTGTCTTCATGGCTTGTCGAATGAGTTGCTTAATTTGAGCGGAGGAGGAGCTTCTTCGTATCTAGAAGAGGAAGTGACGTCGCAGAAGAAGAAGATCAGCGCGTGTGAGCGAGAAGCGTTGGAATTCGTGCTGGAGCTCGCAGGTCCTCGTCGTCGTACACCCGCTGCTGCCGTTCCGGCGTCTGCTCGACGACAGGAGTATCATCCTCTAGTGAAAGAAGGCGGCGGTGTGGACGTCGATATTTCGTTGGTGCGGGCGGATGACCTCCCGGTGCCTCTGTTTGCGGTCGACTCCCTCATGCGCTGTGTCTTATGGAACAAGTGAGTATCCATGGAATACATAGTTAGAACAGCTGCTCCTATCCTGACGTTTTGACGATTCATTTTGCGCTGCGCCTTCTTCTTGTCGTAGCTGCTCTTCATCAGCGAGGTTGGTGGCCGGGAGTGGATCATGCAGCTTATTCATCTTTTCGCAAACAAACTAGATAAAGCACAAGTAGAAGAAAATGCTCCCCTGTCTGTCTGCAGACAATCGTGAATCAAAGACGAGTCTCTCACCGTTGTCTTATTGCGCTTTGCAAGAACAACGACACATCGATTTCTCGTACAATAGTAGACCGAGTTTTCTGTAAACTGTGACCTGAACCAGGACTGTCTCTTCTTCGCCTTCACGTCGCTGCTCGTCGTGTCGTCTTACCGACCTCTCGGGGCCATAGTCCTTTCCTTTACTGACAAATCCCCCTACTCGTCGAAAAGTTGCGTAAGTCATTTGAACGTAGCGCCACTAATCACAAGAGGTCATAGCCTTTCCACAAGGCAGCCCTGAACTACTTAGAGCTCTTCTATGAAAGCGCAAAAGAGAGTAGTGGCATCAAAGCAAAGCTGAAATTGGTTTATCTGCACAACAGGTTTTGAGCTTTTCACTTAGTGAACTCAAACGAAGGAAACCAAGAATGCGCAGAATGATATGCCCTCTTCTTCGCAGACAACACAGACTGACGAGCCTCATCCTAAGATCTCCTCGTCTTCTTCTTCGGTTGTACTTCCTTGTCTCAAAAGATCTGAAGAGTGTACCCAGCCAACAGACAGTCTGCCAACTCTTAGTTTCAAATGAGAGACATCGAAGAAGCGTCAAAGAGTTATGGCTGTTGTACCTTAGGGGTTTGCTTCCGTTGTGGTATTCTTATTGCTATGTCTGAAGATGTTTTCTTCTTTGCTGAACGGTTTCACAGACGAGCAGCTGATCTGAGTGGGTGGCTGGAGCCTGATCTGGTCCAGATGCCACGATTTGCATCCACAATCTTCACCCGGGAGTTAACAACTTTTCATAACCAAAAGTAAGCCCTGCAACAACCCCTCCCTGTGGAAAATAGGTTTGCAACTTATGTCCAGCTATATTGGTCATGCTTTCTATGCATAGAAATTTCTTAGATCAAGCTCATAAGCTTCTTGTTCTCAAGCTCATGAGCTTTTTGCAGCTATTGCTCTGCATAGAAATTTCTTAAGATCAAGCTTTTTAGCATCTCATTCTCAAGCTCATAAGCTTTGTGTGATACTTGCTTTCTGAAAATAGAAGTGGAGAGTGCAAGGAGGAGTTTGAGGATTTCCTCCTGGCTGCTTCAGCGGGTCATGGGTCTTCAGGAGGAGAGATATGGAAGATGAGGACAAAGTGGGGACATGAGCTTAAAGTTCTCCTACTTGCAAGTATGTGCACAGATTCTGGAGGGGTTATGTCAGGTGGCACCATGTGTGTCATCATGCCTTTCATGATGCTTGGATTACACCTTGATTGCAATATCCTCCCTCTGGATGATGTGCAAGACATTGACACTGAAGGTAACAGCACTTCTTACTTGTGGTATAGCAGTTCTTGCTTGCTTCATGATTTGCTTATTTTTCCATTTCTAATTTGATTGCTTCTGGCAGTTCAAACTGCTTCAAATCCCTTCTCAATGTCATTGAAAAGTTTGCACAAACTCTGCTGATTCTAATAGGGTGCACACTGCTTTGATTGAGCTGCACAATATGTTTCACTGCTTTGTAATGAATCATTCTTGCCTACTTATGCTTCTTTGCTGATGATAGAAGAAAGTGATACAGTGCTTTTCAGTGCAACTTCAGATCACTGGAAGCTTTTTGGAAACTCATGCTTACTTGCCATCTTTGATGGCATAAGAAGGTAGCTCCCAAAATGCCCCAAGCCAACAACATTTCTCTCAGGTACTGATGTGGTTTTTATGCTGAAGTTAGAGTTTTGGTCATGCAGAGGAGCAGCTTTCCAGTGGCAATGAGAGTCCAAGGGACAGTGATGATGAGGACTTAGTGCCACCAGAACAACCTCAATCTCCATCGTCTGAAGGTGGGGTTGATGGACTCGAAATGTTCTGTGACCCAGGGACCACAGCTCTCCATGGATCTTCAGTTTGTTCACAAGGTATTGTGTACAAATAAGCCTTACCACTTCCTGCCTCTGCTGAATGATGTCATGTCTGGAGATGAAGCATACCTGAGTCTTTTCCAGCTAATACTGAGTGGGTAGTATCTTGGACACAAATTTGAAGTTATGCTTGCAAGGTGGCTATAGCCTTCTAACTTGTCAGGAGATTTATAGCTTCTCAAAGCTCAGTTGAATTTTTTTACAGATTGGTGTAAGAGTGAGAAAGGTGCACAGGTCTCACCTGGGTCAAAGAGAGGAGAGCAGACATTGAGTGGTTCAGCCAGGAGTAAAGTCATGGTGGTTGACCCTCAAGCCAGTGGAAGAAAGTCACTCACTTTAATGCTTGAGCGCTGTGGAATAGAGGTATTACTTTAAAAAATTCTATCTAGTGCCACCTTAAGTTGATGAATTATTAAATTCTAATAGACTTGAGCTTAAGCTGTTGGATGCAGTGCTGCAGAATGCACACACTGTGCCTGGATAGTTTAGTGCTGATGCTTGGTGTTGCTGGTTTTCTTGATCTCACATCATGACTGAAAATGTGCAGGTTACAGAAGCATGCAGCTCAAAGGAGGCATTGTGGCAGTTTGAACAGACCTTACACAAGCCTGATGCTGGCTTTTCAGTCCTCTTCATGGACCTGGCTGTTGCATCTGCAGATGATTATGCTGCTGTGTGTGAAATAAGGCAGGCAGAGCACAAAGATTTTGGAAGCTCAAGATTTACTCCCCAAGTCCTCATTGTGGCAGTTACTAACCATGATAGGTGTGAGTCCAGCTTGAAGCCTCAGTATATTAAGATGGCTTGCTCAGATTAACCTCCCACCTAGTATGCATGTTCAATATTCTTCTCCCATGTTGGGCTTCTTATGGTACAGAGTTGAAGATCTTGAGTTCAGTTTTCATTTCATCACATCAGTGCTGACACAGCAAGAGGCTGGTGACCATTGTAGCAGGTGGGAGTTGGCAAACATGGAAGAGTATATACAAATGGGGTTGGAGATGGGTATTGATGCAATCATCAGTAGGCCATCAAGGGTGCAGCAACTGAGAAACATACTGAGCGACTTGGGTGTGTGCTCTGAGTTTCTTAACAAATCTCCTCAAGCTAAATCAAGATGCTGGCGGAGTCCTCTCATCTTGGTGCGCTACCAGTGACCCACTTCTTCATTTCCATCATGTGAATACAGAAGTTTTGTAGGATTCAGAGTGAAAAGCACCTCAAAATTGTTGATGATACACCACCTCCGTGGTTTCCCTCCAAATTTTAGGTGAGGAAAATCAAATCCAAGTTAACACTTTTCCCCTCTGTGGTTCGCTAATTCTGATACAACCTTAGCCAAGTTTGAAATGGCAGGAGACCCACTTGGATGGCTTGTGGGTAAAACAATGTCGAAACTCTTAAAAGCTTTATCAAGCATTCTATTTGTGTTCCTCAGGCTTTTTTCTTAATTGCTTTGCCAGAATTAGGAGCATATGACATGCATGCTAAGGGGTCTTGTACTTTTATGTATAATTGTAGTATCTTTGTAGTTGTTGATATTGTTGCTACACAAAAAACAAATCTTGAGTTGATTATATCAGCAGGAATTTGCAAGTTTGTAATTAGTAGATCATGATTGCAGCACACTTGCTCTGGTGTGGTTGCTTTGTTGAGGACATGAAGAATGCAACAATATGATACCATATTGAGGTTGAAAATATAAACCATACCTTAAGAAAACAAATTGACCTTCACCTTTTTAATTTATGGGGGTTTGAGACCATGGTTTCAATGTGATGCATAATTCAAAAAAACTAGTTGAAAAGTCTAAATGCATTAGGAAAATAAAAATTGATTCATATCATAGTTTGAATAATTAAAAATCACTAAATGATTCAAGTTAGGATCTAAATGAACTATGGATATATAATTTTTTATCACCTTCATGAGACAAAAATACAGTATTTCAATCCATGTTTCATTTTTAAATAATTTTATTGAAATAAGTGTGTAATTCCTTCATTCACAAAGCCAATGCTAAACACAAAGAATTTTTGACTCATTGGTCGACATATGCCCTCATGTTTGTTATAATGTTTTCATTATTATAATTATTGATGTAAATACTTCCATGAAAACATAATTAAAATTTCAAAAAAATATTTATATCACATTAATGTACTATGAAATTAATTGTGCAAGGTGAAAGTTGAACACCTATTCATCAACAAATCATTGATGCAATATCAATGTTTGAATATAATCATTTTGACATTTTTAAAACATGTTTTTTTTTTTGGACCATCACCAAAATTCACATAGTGAACAACATGTTACATGTTTCTTGCCACTTCAAATGGAACAAAATTATGTAGTAGAATAATCAATCTTGTTTCATTCTAAACTATTTAAAAATCTTGCACAATTTCATCAAATCATGTAGGTTTACACACATTAGTTTTCTTTAAAAAAATTATCATTGTTCCATGACTTTTTTTTTAATATAGGTTTGAGAATGTTATGAGCATGATCTTTAAAATATCACAATATTCATGCATTGGTAGATTACTTCAAATATGTTGTTTGTTGCAACCTACCAGTTATTCAAAAATATGGTTTTTCATTAATAATGTTGTAAGTGAGATGATTGTAAAATCAAGTTCATTTGTTTGAAATAATTAATTAAAGTTGATTTGACTAAAATTAAAACTCAATATGTTTGTTTCAATCAAGAAATTTATTCATCTAATCAAAATGAACAATACGTTCAACTTGATGCATATGTAACAATCATGTGAAATTATTTGACTTGATTAATATGACTAAAAAAATCATTGCAATATGATTGACTATGATTAGAATATTATTTATGATGCAATAATATTAAAATAATTAAATATATATTATTTGCATTGAATTACCATAAAAATGAAAATAAATTACAAAATTCATGTTTTCGTTTGTTGTTTTTAATTATTTACATAAAAATAAAAATAGGGGAAAACATTTGAAATTGAAAAAAATGACATGTGAAAAAATGAAAGATCAAATTGATTTTTTATAAAAATTTAATGTATTACAAAAATAAAACATAACAAATGTACATGTTGAAACTTAAACTAATTTGATGTTTTTAAATTACAAAATTAAATAAATAGAGTCTAATTCCTTTTACAAAACTAAACACATGTGAATTTTAATCATTTAATTTTCAGATTTCCAAACTAAATTTCAATACCATTATTCTACTTGAATTTTTTCCCAAATCAAAATATAAAATTAATGTAATCATTTACCATTTGGAGTTTATTTATAGATTTCAATAAATGATAATTTAAATAAATAACATTTAAATAGTAAAAGAATTAGTGTAATAAATTTAATATATTCAAATTAGAATAAATTTTAAGATTTAAATTCATTATCAAAATAAAAATGGATTAAGTTGAATAATGATATCAAAGACATACATGTGTAATCAATTCCATTATGACATTGTTTAATTATATAAGAAGGTTATAATGTGGGATATATTTTTTCAAAAATGTGTTTAAACACATTTAATTAATTTACAACTAAATTGTTAATTTAGGACTTTACCCAACCTAGTGGATGGTATGAACTCCACTTGGTGGCCACCAAATTTAAGAAAAGTAACCTTACATCCAAGTAAAAACAACAATCTTGCATTTATGTATACATTGAATCTCAAAAGAATTCATACCAATTATTTCTACAACATTTTCAATTTTTTTAAAAATATATTAAGGGACACAAAGCAAATAATAAATATAATATGTTAGTTTCAATATGAATATATTCATATGATGAAAAGAGTATTTTTCTTGGTACCCAACAAGTGAAAATTATTGGTTATTCATTATCAAGGGTGGAAGTCAAATTATACTCCTATTCATGATAAACAAATTTATTTCTATTTATTAAATTGAAAAACTAAGCACAACATGTGCCAATTCATCAATCACAATAATGTCTATGGATCCAAAGTTGTTGTTCATACCATGAAAGAGAAAAGTAAACACCTAGTGGCCATCGGGGATTAAAATTAAAGTCCCAAAAAATATATATCGATAGTTAGTATTCAAAAAATACACATAAATTGTTGAAATAAACCAATTCTTTAATACCATGTTAGTGCCACACATTTGTTTTTGATGATCAAAACATTGTTTTAAAATATGCCACATTCAACACAAAAGAACCCAAAAATTAAAAAATTCATAATAACTTTGGAATCAATGCCATGAAATGAAAAAATAGACACCTATTGGCCACTAGGGATTAGGGTTCATATGCAACAACAAAGATCATTGATCACAACTATGAAGAACATTGTACACAAATTATTTGCGATGATCAAATTTACATCTCATCAAACACAAAAACATGACAATCTATTATTCCACTGCTATATGATACATCAAATAAAAATAATAAAAATGTATTGATAATATAGCCAATAATCATAAAGAAAACTCAATCCATTAAGTTTTAGAGAAAGGCAACAATGCCTATCCATGATGTCTATCTACAAATCCAAAAATGGTGTTCATGATTAAACATTTAATATTAGATAAAAATGTTATATACCATTTGTCCTTGTGGCCACCAGGTGCAACAAAGTAGATTATTGGTTTGAAAAACAAAGAATTAGAGATCCAATTTTTAACCTCACCTAAAAACATAATTATCAAAAAAATCATACATTAAAAAACACGAATCATAACAATGAATTAGATTCAATAGATTCTTACTAATTATAGATACTCAAAAAGAATTATGAATAATTTGATATATTATAACTAAATACATTAAATAACACAAACATACTTTACAAATTATTGGATGCATTAGTAGCTTTTAGATTCACTTTCACTCAAAAAGAATAATTATTAGGAATAGTAATTTGACTTTTGTTTGTCATGTTTTTTTGTGAAAGAAAAGTGAAAAGAACAATTACAATCTTGAGCCACTGTTCTAAATCTACCAAATTACATTTCCACTTGCCATTCCAACAATCTTCATACAAATGTCAGTCATCTGAATTTGACCATTTCTTCATGGCACCCACCATTGCACCCTCATCATTTTGAAGAATTCATTTTATTCATCCTTGACAACATCACTATGTGTTCTTCCCAACCAAACAAGGACATGATTATGAAGCCTCATGAGAACAAAATTTCCGTTGTTAATATTTCTAAACGAGGTGTATGTGGGAGCCAACTTCAAGTTATTGGGCCCATAATAAGGACAAATGACCAAATCTTCCAAATCAACAACCAATGTTGTGGACAACAACTGAGGTCTCACACAATTCAACTTCCAATTGCCAGAAGGCCAAAAACCTTCCAAAATAGTGGACCCTTGAATAAGCAAAGGTTATGATAAATGCAATCAAATATCCTCCTAGTAATCCACATATGGAAACATTTTCATTGCATAAGTTGCACTTTGTTCAATGCCTTGTTTTTATAATTCCACATATTTAGACAGTTTAACGTTAATAAACTTCTCCCTCTCCACCAACCTCATCGCATCATGGCCCCAAATTGGGCAATATGGAACAAGGCTAAGAACCTTAATAGGTAGCTTTGGATATCCATCCAAATTAGCTTTCCATAGGCTTAAAATGTATGTTATAACATTTAAGGTTTATGATGTAGGGCACTGGATTTGTGTTGTATCATTTAAGATTAGAAATAGAATGTTTCAGAGGTAAATTAAGGTATATTTTAACATTGTATAGGATAGGTCAATTGTGTAATTTCATTTAGGGTTTAGGGTGTAAGGCATAATATTATGTTGTGTGGGATATATGCTAATATAACAGAGGATTCTATGTTTGGACATATAGTGTTTTGAATGTACAACATAATAATTGTTTATAATGTTATTATAACATTTGGGAAATTTTAGGGGTTCATGGTTTAGGGTTCATGGTTTAAGGTTTAAGGTCTATATTAATCCAATGTAACATTTCAACTATATGTGTAATTAACATTAACATAATTTTAAGTGAAATGTTTAATACTAGATAATATATTGTGTTTTAATAATTGAATTTGTATTGACTTTGATTGAAATTACATGCAATTAATTATAATATGCTATAAATTTGATAATATAAATACCATTTAAATGGAATTAAGTATCCAAAAAAACTCGATTACCACTACAACATTGAGATGAATCTTTTAAATGATAAAACTACCAAATATTTTGTAATCAAATTTAAATATGAATGCGTTATTGGGTTTGGGAAGAGGGATTCGAGGAAAGGAATGAGATGGTGGAAAAAGAAGTTTTTACTACTTGAGAAAATAAAACACGTACAATTAATTTAATTTTGCTTCTGTTGTACTACATTTTCATCCTATCTAACCATAGGTAAAAAGTACATTCAATAAAAATAAACCTTCATTGTTTTCATGGATTTCTTCAACATGCATTGGTGAATATGCATTGGTATTATCCAAAACATATTAAGTGATTAATTGGAGTTATATATTTTTAATTTCTTAAAATTACATTTCATTTGTATGGGAGATTAAAACAAACTAAATGGAAAAGGACTAAAAATTGGTGCACATAATGTTACCCCTTCAAGTTTATAATATCCCAACAGACCCCTTAATCCACACTCCTCACCCCGTTCAATTTCAAAACTATCCAAATTTTATGGAATTTAGCAAAATGATTATTATAATTAACATTTGCATGAATCCTTGGTATGGAATATTTTGATATTTGATTTTTGGTTAGTAATATTATAAGAATATTATTCCATTATTAAGGGTCAAATAGATGGGGCATGCAATAATTATAAAGAATATTTTCCAAGCTTTGAAGAGTTTTTTGAAATTATAAAATTTATTCATTTTTACACATAAACATTATTTAATAGAATTGTGTAATAATATTTCAACAGATGTAAAATAAAATAATATATATTTTATACAAAATATATTATATGAATTTTCATTTAAATTTATGATAAATATCTGTATATTTCCCAAATAAAATATATGCACAAATAAAATATATATTTCCCACAAAGTTTTACATTTATATTTTAATATTTTGATAAAATTATTATTCATAATATATTATAGCCCTTTATCATTAAATTTTATTTCAAGTATAATAATAAATTTAGTCACATTGGATATTTAAAACATTGGATTATATATCAAGTATAATATTTAAGATATTACACCTTTGACTTATATGTATAATATCAATTAAAATAATTGCTTTACATGTTGAATTTTATTATATTCATTTGTACTCATATTAAAAAATTACTAATATTCATTTTTGAATTTTGAATGTTATAAAATAATCGTATGATCACATAGGGTACCACAAATTGAATCATTTAAGCTTAACAATTATATAGTTATACAAGGTGCCATGTTGTCCATGTAAAGGTAATTACTTTTAAGTTATACATAAATCATTTTATTAGTCTCTTAAGTTTAAAACATACAATAGGACCATTTTCCAATGATGTATGATATTAGTTAATTAAATAAAAAAAGCATGAAATTATGATAATATTTTGCACATCATTTGAAGTAGTCAAAATAAATTAGTCATAAACAATATCTACATAATTCATTACTTGAAAAAATGACGGAAAAATAATCCATGTTGATGTTTTATTCTTTAATACACAACCAAAAACCATAATAAATGAAATATGGTCAATGGAAATGGATGAAGTATGTCAATTTTGTAAGTATAAATCATCCATCAATTATACAAATGATTTAATAATGTATTATTCATACTTAATCCATGTAAATAATGAAGTTGTAATATATGACTATGGTTATTGATAGAGTCATTTATGATAGCTAAATTTCATTGTTTTCTTGGTTGAAAAAGGACATAAATTCTATTGGAATGTTAGTTATGGAGTTAAAATCAAACAAATAAATAATATCCCTTTAAAAATGGAAAGCCTTTCCTTAATAGTGTTGTGATCCCAGGGTCAAACTTTAGGCACCATGCATGTGTTTAGGCACCTCATGTTACCATGCATACACTTTAAATGCCTAGGATGCATTCATTTAGTGAAAATAGGTTTGTGCACCTTAATTTTTTGCATTCCATGGTTATAACTTGATTCTATTCTGTGGCATGTCCTTTATTAACGTGGTTTTGACCATTAAAAAAATGCATTATGATGTTGTTATATAATAATGGCATGGTAATTCACATGGCAATTCACATGCAAATGATAAAGTCATACATCTGAATTAATTAATGATTACCCAATATTTCACAGCAAGTTATTTCTTAATATATGTTTAAATGTAGTTTACATGGTAAAACATCATTAGTTAGCTATTATGTAATTATCAAATATCTTACTAAATTGTTTGTGTTCATAAACTCAGAATTAATATTAAATTAAAAATAAAAAATATTTTTAATTTATCATTCAAGGATACACTAATCCTTGATAAATAAATCAAAAGTAGTAAAATACATATTAGGTGGTTCATATTTGAGATATTTATTTAATGTTTTTAGATTTTAATGCATAGATATTAGATTCAGGGTTTATGGTTTGAAGATGAATTATAGGGTTTAGTGTCAAAAATTTGATATATAGGGCTGAATAAATAGTTACATAATTTTCTTTTATTACTATGGTAATATTTCGTGTCAGATTTTGTTTAGAAATCATTATTGTACTAATGTGTCTTAATTCATACTTTAAATGAAATTAAAACTAGATTAATTAAATCATTTAAAATTTTGTAAATTGAATGATATCTGTTTATTTATATGTAGTCAAAGTTGTATCTATGTATAGATATATATGGATGCGTGGTTGTATATGTTTGTATATACATGTATGTGGACTTGTGTGCGTTTGTTTGTGTTTTTTAATATTTATATGTATAAAAAAAATGTTGAAAATGATACATAAATAATGTTGTAGACCATCACATGTAAGTCATAAATATTTTGATGTGTGATACATATGACAATTTTCAAGATGTATTTGGATATGGGTTTCATTTGGATATTTTTTTGAATATTCGTTTTTTTTTATGTGGATGTGAGTGTAAGTGTTTATGTCACTTTGTGTGAGTGTTTTGTGTGTGTGTTTCATGTGCATATTATGTTTGTATGTTTATTTATTTATTTTCAATATAGTTTAAATATGAATTATAAATAAATAAAACTGTAGTTTAAATAAATAATTGGTTTTATGTGTCTATATATATGTTTGTCTTTAACATAGAAAAATGGAATGCAATAGTATACATAAAAAATATATTCCTAATGCTAAGATTCGAACATTAGCATTGGGGAACAATTTTCTATATATACTATTGCATTTCATTTTTCTATGTTAAAGGCATTTAACTCAATAGAAATAAAAAATGTTATGTTATAACTTGTCTTTTTTACTAATTTTTTTGAAAAATTTGTTTTCTTTTCTTAATTAACTTATTAATGGCCACCATGTCATAACTATTTGTGTTATTGTAAGTGAATCATATTTTGCTTTGGATGTGGTATACCATTCAACATATTTTTATTTTTTTGGGGTTTAAGGTTAAGGGTTAAGGTTTTGAATTTAGGGTTGCAAATTCTTTTTGAAAATAACAACCTAACAATTTAACACATGTTTTGCAATGATGATTCAAATAAATTTTAAATTGAAATGCATTGTTGAGTTAAAAATAGATCGAATTCCACATTTATTATCTTATTTCTCATAACTGTTGTTGATTATTTTTTATCAACAACAATTACAAAAATAGAACATTTACACAATTTGATTTGTTTTACACTCAACATGTAATTAAATCTATGATTTTTTCAATCAACATTGTAACATTCACACCTTGTTGTTATCTTCATCATTAAACCATTCATTAGCATCAACATAAGTTCATGATCTTAACTTGTCCGTTAGAAAAAAATTAGCTCACAACTTTGAAGTTTTTTTTTCCAAAACTTGATATCATATAATAGTAGATTTATTATATAATGTGAGCTTTACACTTTAGTTTTTAAATCAAATCTTGTTCTTATTGTAATAAATCATGATTAATATGTAATGTGAAAAGGGGTAGTCTGAAATCTGATCGAATCCTGGGTATTGTATCAAACAAATTAGTATGGCGGCGCTTCATAATGGATTGCATGGGTCTGCATGGCTTCGAGCTGTGTGTTGGGATGGCTATGGCAGTTTTGACTGATGAGGACCGTTTAATGGTGACGGGGGATCGGATCGGATTAGGTGGATACTAGACGTTTTGGAGAAGCTTCTGGAAGAAGCTATGGATCTTTTAGGAAGAGATCAGAAGACGAATTTAAGAAGGACAATTTTGGCAGTGTGAAGGATGCACCAAAGAGAGGAAGATAGATAGCAGACAGCTGAGAGAATTGTAGTTTTGGGAGAGGAAGAGATAATTTTGAGAAGGACAAAAGGATGTAGAGGAGGAGAAAGTATTCTGTGGTTAAGAGCTTGGAGATGTCTTTGATTTTTCCGCTGCGTCTGATAGACAACTAGGTTCAGACCACAGAAGGATAGAGGCAGCAGAAGAGGGAATCTGAGTTTTGGGTTTGATCAGACTAATTCAGGCATGCTTGTGCTATCGGAGTGTATATACTCTACTTGTAAATGACAAATCAAAGTTTGTGATGTGTTGGTGTAGAGAGACATTGTGAGGTGGATTATGTTAAAGCAGTATAGGTCTGTCAGCCATCAGAGATGCATCAGATCAGCGGTCGCGGAACCAATTGAGGTTTGCGGAAGAGTAGGAGTCTTCTTGTGAGTGCTTGATCAGTAGAAAAGAAGCTAACAGGGTCTGTAGAAGGCAGTGTTTTGGCTGTTTTTCTTGGGTCCTCCTTTTTGGTATCAGAGCAGTTCGATCATCTAACTGTGATGGGTTACAAGCGTCTATGCATTCTGTGAGGGGATGACAAGCCAAGGGACATGTCTTCCTCTAGTAACGAAGACATTCCTGTAGAACTATCGCAAGAAATCAGGGAGCAGAGGATCATTAGACGATTTGATTTTGGCATTGAGCCATATGGACCTCAGAGAGGTGCCGTGATTCTGAGAGTTGTAGGATTTGGAGTAGTTAGAATAGTGGGTATAGAACCCAATCAGGCGAGAATAGGGGACATAGCTGTGGAGGTTACCCATAGTGGGTACTTCACCGGAGCAAGGGTGTGGCTGAAGGCCACCGATGGAGTCGGCGGATGGACATGTACCTCAAAATTCCAGTCCAGTTTCTATTTCACTTCCTACCTTGTGTAGAGTGAATCCTGAGTCCGCTGAACGACAAAGCAGTATACCTAGACTGGGAGACGTATGGATACCCAGAGCTGAAATCTCACCAAATCACTTCATCAGACTGTATGTGCCAGGTGTGGAAGACCTATTTGCGGACGGAGACCGATTGATTCGGATCGAGCACAGCGGATTTTGATCGCGCATCATAAGTTGGGGGGTGTGGCGAAACAAAGCAGGAGGTTGGCGATTCCAACAGCAATCGTCGGACGAACAACGATTCTCCACATTCGCATCGGATTTTGAGCCATTGTCACCTGTACATGAAGGAACTCAATCTGAGTTCGGAATATAGTTCGGCATCTGTGTCAGGGTCGAGCTACAGCAATTAGACGAGTGATGCTTTTATACATTCTTTCTTTTTCTCTCTGCAGACTTTGAGTCGGTGAACAGTCTTGAAATTTTCCCCGTAGTACTGACACTTCTGCAGGATGACTAGTCCACAGGGTTTGGACGATTTATTTTGGGGCCGTGATCATGAGGACGTCACTGACTGGGCTGAGCGGTTGACTATGGCCGCCGAAGTCTGAGATCTGACACCAGATAAGCTATTCAAGATAGCTAAGCTGAACTTGCGTGGTCGTGCAAAAGATTGGTTTCGGCGACTTCAGCCTGTGCCCAATGACTGGACTGAACTGAGAACTTTGATGGTCCAGAAATATGGCAGTATAGATGCTGATGACATCCGCATGAAAATGGATGTCATCAAGCAGGAACCTAGGGAGCGGGTTCAGACGTACTTTGCACGTCTGGACAAGATGTTCCGAAAGGGACAGATCCCAGATGTTGAACAGAAAAGGAGATTTCTGGCCAGGTTAAGGCCAGAAATTTGGAAGATGTGTATGATGAGGGTATTCGCAGACATCGAGGAACTTGTGTCTGCGGCGAATGAAGTGGAGAGAGTCTTAGGAGAACTTGGAGAGACGCCATACGAACCTCTCCGAGAAGAGTAGGAGGAGAATGCATCAGAAAGCAACGTAGAGAAACAGGTTGCTGCACTAAACAATACCCTCATCAAATTTTTTAAGGGAAATTCACCTGAAGCACCATTATCATCATCTTTATCATCATCATCATCATCATCTTCTTGCGCTGAATTTGGGGGATGCCAAGTCTGTAAGGGAAAGGATCACATGGCCACGGCCTGTCCGAGGCAAAGTGATGCACGGCCGAAATGTGCTAAGTGCGGCCTGCCACATAGGACAGAGAATTGCAGTGTGAAATGCACTTTCTGTACAGGACTTGGACATTTCGAGGAAAAGTGCTGGAAAAAGCCCAAGGATGGGAAACCGGCATCAGGTGCGGCGAATTTCTTGGAAGTAATGCTTAATGACGAGGTGGCAACCGAACAACAGCTCAACAGACTATGTGGGAATGAGATTGCATTTTCCTACACTAGGGTACCGAGAAGAAGAACTCATGTCGAAGTAACACCAGAAGGGATTGCACCAATTCCTGAAGCAGAAAGAGAAGGAGCTGGATTGGGCAGGGAAACTACTGTCAAGTCCAAAATCCTTTCGCACTTCATCAAAGGGAAAGTTTCTTTGTCTCCCATGGAGACTGTGCTGATGATACCTGGAGAACTCGAGCATCTGGAAAATTTAGTGAAGCTTGCAAGGAAAAAGAGAGACTCTGAGACGCCCGAAAATCAGGTCTCCGTAGTCTCTGCCTCTCCATCAATCCGGAAGATCTGCGTCAACAAATCACACTGCAATAAGACCCTACACTTACCTGTAGAGATTGGTGATTGCATCATTGAAGGTCTGCTGGATACTGGGGCGTCGATGTCAGTGTTAGCCGCGGCTGTGGTAAGGGAACTAGGCATGATGCACCTAGTGACCGGCAATGAAAGCTATAAGACAGCGTTGGGGGTGGTAACTCGGGCACTAGGCCGAGTTGATGAGGTGCAAGTGAAGATTGGGGGAATCAAATGCTCCATGACCTTTATGGTCGTGGATACGGATGGGTATGATGTGTTACTAGGCTTGGATTTTCTGATGAAGATCGAAGCTGTAGTAGATGTGGAGCAGGGACTGATTCAGGTGAGATATGGACCTGGTAGCCACGTGGAAGTCCTGCCGCTCACGGTGGTTAATTTGCTACAGAGGGTAAACACTGATCAATGCGGTAATGGGGTGGAGATCCCTATGGATCACGGACCTGTCGATCGGGATCCTGAAGCAGCAGGATCTGATCAAGCTCAGAAGAGAAGCGAAGGAGAAGGAGATGCGTTAGTCTTGGATGATGAGAGTGACGATGATGAGTTTCAGGACTCTAAGTCCAATCCTCTGGAACAGAGTGATTCGGATGATGAATTTGTGGACCCTGAATTTGAGGGACTGATCAACTCAGAAAGGCCAAGGGAAATGCTGCAACTAATGCTGCAAGAGCAAACTGATAAGGTCATGATTGAGGAGAACTCGGATGGAGATGACTATGCCGATTGGATTAAGTGGTCATCTGATGCAGAAGAGAACAGGCTATCCGAGTATGGATCCGCACGGAATGAACTCGGGACAGTGCTGCCACAACAGCACAGCCCCGAGCATGACTCTGTGATTCCAGCAATACTTCAGGCTGATCAAGTGGTCATTGACGAACCCGATCATGAACCAGGTAAGGGGACCGAATCGCACAATCATCCCAAGTCGGAAGATAGGTGGAAGGAGATATGTGAGTGGATCAAGGTAGACTCGAATCTGGAGGAACATGGACAAGAGCAGCTTTGGGCGACCTTGGAGCGATACAAAGACGTCTTCGCTTGGAACAAAAGCGAGTTAGGTCACTGCACCATCGGTGAGCATAGCATTGATGTGCAGGGCTTCCCGCCTTGCAATGTATCTCCGGGACGACTGTCTTTCTGGGAAGAGGCTGAAGTCAAACGTCAGATTGATGCTCTGGTTCGGCTAGGCAAGATGCGACCTAGCAACTCAGAGTATGCATGCAGGGTGACTCTGCTAGTGAAAAGGGATGGTAGTAGACGTTTTTGTGGAGATTACAGGCCTCTCAACGCTCAAACGCGTCGAGACATGTTCCCAATGCCGCTAGTGGAGGACGTGATTGATCAGCTAGGCAAATCAGTGTGGTTCACTGCACTTGACTTGCAATCACGCTTTTGGCAAATACGCATGGCCCCAGAAGACATGAAGAAGACAGCGCTAATCACAAAAACTGGGCTATATGATTGGACTGTGATGCCGTTTGGGCTTAAGAACGCGACGAGCACGTTCACGCGCACCATGTCGGAAGTATTCAAGGATGTGGGGAACACATACCTGAAAGTATTCGTGGACGATCTCAATGTCCACAGTGAAACATGGGATGACCACATTCGGCATTTAAATGCGGTATTCTGCAAACTCCGGGAAGTAAATCTGAAACTCAATCCCAATAAGTGTTGTTTCGCTGCAAGTAGTATCACCTTCTTAGGACACATTGTGAGCAGGGATGGCATACAACCCGATCCTGGAAAGGTCAGAGCTGTCTTGCATTTTCCAACTCCGAAGAACGTTGCAGGAGTCAGATCTTTCCTAGGACTAACTGGCTATTACCAGAAGTACATTAAGGGTTATTCGAATCTAGCAAGTCCTTTGTTTGAATTGACAAGGAAGGACATTGCATTTGCATGGAGTAAGAATTGTGAGCAGGCATACCAGGCACTAAAGACAGCGCTGGTAGACGCGCCTGTACTCACGCGACCTGATTTCAGGCGAACCTTCTGCCTGGACGTGGACTGGTCACCCAAGGGAGTTGGCGCCATCCTGTCCCAGAAGGAAGGAAAATTAGAGAGAGTGGTGGCTTATGCCAGCAAAAGTCTGACAGATACCCAGAAGAAGTTTCATCCGATGGAAGGAGAATGCTACGCGTTGATCTGGGGCATAATGCACTTCAGGCAATACTTGCACATGAAGCACTTTATCTTACGAACAGATCACAAGCCTTTGGAATGGCTGGCTACTGTTTCTGATGCACATGGACGGAGAGGCAGGTGGGTCGAAAAGTTACAGGACTTTAGTTTCAAGATCGTGCATCGACCAGGGCTGAGGCACACGAATGCGGATGCTCTCAGTAGAAACCCGATCGGATTAGCTGAGGAGGACGAGGATTTTGGTGAAGAAATTCATGACACTCTGAGTTCTCAACCTGATGCGCTCCAGGAGGGAGCAGAACTGCTCTGTGCCTGGACGGGCAAAGATATGGAATGGATGGGCACCAGAAGGAAGGACAGGCAGATTGTGCAGCACAATGCCTGTTGTTTTGGCATCAATCACCAAGTGAATGGCTACAGCCATCAATTATTCATGCTGGATGCCGAATCAGAGGAAGGGGAGTCCGGGGAATCAGTGCTGGATGAACCAGTGGCACAAACCTATGATGTACCTGTGACAGAGGATGAGGAACGGGAGATGCCAAAGCGGAGAAAGACACCCTATTATGACAAAAGACAGCAATTGGAATTAGCACTAGCAGCTCAGGAGCTGTCTGAACTAGGAGACCCTGGATTGAGCCCCGCAGAGCTTGATGAGGAGGAAGAACGTGGTGTGAAGCACAATTGTGCTGACATCTGGCAAGATGAGAAGTGTCTGAAGTTGATAAGGGAAGGAATATTGTCTGAGGAAGTGAGCCTGGATGAGGGTAGGAGAATTCGAAAAAGGGCCAGCAGTTATTGCTGGAGGGAGCAAAAACTCTTCTTCAAAACATTGCTTGTGCCTAGACCTGAGGAGAGGCTACCTCTCGTGAGACAGATGCATGAAGACCTTGGACATTTTGGAGAGCAGCGCACATTGGAAGAAATTCGACAGAGATATTTCTGGCACTATCGGACCACGGATGTGAAGGCGATGATTAGAAGGTGTCAGCAATGTCAGTTAGTCAGGAGTTCGGGAAGCATCAGATCAGGGGATGAACAACTGAAAAGCATCCCCATTTGTGATCTTTTTCATCGGGTTGCCTTTGATACTGCAGGACCATTGCCCGAAACCCGATCAGGCAATAAGTACATTTTAGTGGCCATTGACCACTATTCTAAGTGGTGCGAGACAAAGGCTGTGAACGATCATGGAGCCAAGACCGCAGCCAGGTTCTTGGAAGATGACATCATCTGTAGATTCGGTGTTCCGAAATTCGTACTGACAGATAATGGGGGTGAATGGGCTGCAGAATTCGATGTCATGTGCAAGGATTACACGATTCAACACCAACGCACTGCACCCCAATGGCCTCAGTGTAATGGAATGGCCGAACGTATGATTAAGACCATCAAAAATGGCATAACCATATTTGCCACAACGCCTGGCAATACAGATTGTTGGGATGAGCTGTTGGCCAGGGTATTGTTTGGGTACAGCTGTGGAATCCAAGCAAGCACAAGATTTTCTCCGTTTATGATTCTTACCGGTCGCACACCTTGGCTGCGGGCGGACAATTGTCTGCAAGGCCTGACTGCTGAAACAGATGAAGGGGGAAGCTCAGAGGATATGGCAACTCAATTTTTGCAGAAGGTTGAACTCATCGAGAACATCCATGGGCAGGTTCTACGCAATGTGGAGTAGGCACAAATGCAACAGAAGAAGGTGTATGCTGCTAGAAGAGGTAAGCAATTGTTCGAAGGGCTGGTTGCAGGACAAACAATGGTTAAGATGAAGAAACCAGGAAAGAGGAGGGCTTTGAGTGCGAGCTGGGAAGGACCTTACCAGTTCGTTGGACATTCTGACGGAAAAGGAAATCTTGATTTTGAGGAAGGGAGTCGACTGTGCATTGTCCAGGATGGTGAAGGTCACCAATGGGAAAGGTCACGTCGGGACCTCCAGATCTTCTACATCCCACCAGATTAGATAAAGCTGAGGGACTCAGCTCCTCAAGAAGGGAGGGGTTACATGTGTAATGTGAAAAGGGGTAGTCTGAAATCTGATCGAATCCTGGGTATTGTATCAAACAAATTAGTATGGCGGCGCTTCATAATGGATTGCATGGGTCTGCATGGCTTCGAGCTGTGTGTTGGGATGGCTATGGCAGTTTTGATTGATGAGGACCGTTTAATGGTGACGGGGGATCGGATCGGATTAGGTGGATACTAGACGTTTTGGAGAAGCTTCTGGAAGAAGCTATGGATCTTTTAGGAAGAGATCAGAAGACGAATTTAAGAAGGACAATTTTGGCAGTGTGAAGGATGCACCAAAGAGAGGAAGATAGATAGCAGACAGCTGAGAGAATTGTAGTTTTGGGAGAGGAAGAGATAATTTTGAGAAGGACAAAAGGATGTAGAGGAGGAGAAAGTATTCTGTGGTTAAGAGCTTGGAGATGTCTTTGATTTTTCCGCTGCGTCTGATAGACAACTAGGTTCAGACCACAGAAGGATAGAGGCAGCAGAAGAGGGAATCTGAGTTTTGGGTTTGATCAGACTAATTCAGGCATGCTTGTGCTATCGGAGTGTATATACTCTACTTGTAAATGACAAATCAAAGTTTGTGATGTGTTGGTGTAGAGAGACATTGTGAGGTGGATTATGTTAAAGCAGTACAGGTCTGTCAGCCATCAGAGATGCATCAGATCAGCGGTCGCGGAACCAATTGACTCTGGTTTGCGGAAGAGTAGGAGTCTTCTTGTGAGTGCTTGATCAGTAGAAAAGAAGCTAACAGGGTCTGTAGAAGGCAGTGTTTTGGCTGTTTTTCTTGGGTCCTCCTTTTTCGGTTACAAATAGTCTTACACATATCTGTTTCTGAATTTGATTTTATCTTTCATGAATAATTTTGACTATGAATTTGATTAGCCTTATGGGTATGAATTTGATTCATACCCATAAGGCTAAATTTTGTCTGTGTGTGTGTGTGTGTGTTTCTTGAGCTTTTCCTTTTGGTCCTAGTGTCCACCAAGTGATTTATAATTGAAAGTTTGAATAAATATAACATTGTCAAATTATTGTTCGGATTTTTGGACTTTTGTAAAATTTTAAATTAATTAAAATGTGTTAAATACTAATAACATATTAGCCCAGATTTCTTATATATTATGTGATAATAATTTATATCATCATGTGAAAAGGTGGTTTGATGGTAAAGCCTTGAGTTGTAACAAAGGAGATGAAGATTCAAATTTTGTTTGAGACATGTTGTGTATATGAAATTTTCATGATGAACCCAAAACAATATAAATAAATAAATATTGAGGTTAGATTCATGGGTCTAATGTGATTGTGGATTTGTTCATAATTCAAATATGAAATAACAATAATTATTTAAAAATGATTTGTACTATAATATATTAATATTGGCACGTCAATCAATAGTTTCAACCATTTCAATCATTTAAAATAAACATTTCAACTATAAAAATAATCAATTTTTTCTTATAAGAAATTGGTTCGATCTAGTTGAAGATGCTTTTGTTTATTGTGATCAAAACTTCAATCATAAAAAACCAACATTGAAAACATGTTATGTAATATTGTTGTGTTTAAAAGAAAACAACATTGAAGTTTTAAAATGGAATTTATATTCAAAACAATAATTTTGTGTTGAACCAAAATAAAATGATTCAAAAAAAAGTTCAATAAATGATTACTATTTTGATTGTTCTTGTGATTGCAAAAAATCATATTTCAGTGACAATTTTTGATGATCTCAAACATTGCAATGCACATGTTGAATTTCAATCAAAGTGCAATTAATTTTTTATTTTTGTAATTCTTACATTACTATGTTTATTCTTTGACCTTTCATTTTGAATTTCTTTTGTGAAAATGTAACAATTTTGTATGGTCAAAAGCCATGTTACATCTTGTCATGTAAGGAAAATAAGGCAAAATAAACATGTCTAAATCTTTGTCAATGTAAATGAAGAATATTCATAAAATAAGATTTGATCTACTAAGATTTTAAAATTAATATTTATTTAACGGAAAAATATAAGCATTTTTAAAGTTTTATTAGAATGATTTAAAAAATCTAAAGTTTAATATACATTTAAATAGATTCTCTTTTCTAATAGTAGTATAATAGTAATAATATATTCAATTTTTAATAGAAGTAAATTTGAACACCACATTGATTAATCAATTTCAAATATATTTGTTATTTTCTTTTATTATAATAAAAAAAGAAAATTTTGTATTTAAACTACCCTAAATTAAATGCAAAACCATATGTATTCATAATGAGATTTAAAAATATTTTGATTTTACTTTTGTGTTCATGTAAAAAATTGTCTATTTTTAAAATTACATTTTGTGAAAGTTATTTTATCAATGCTTACACTCAACATCCTATGTATTTTTCGAATATTGCATTGGTCAATAGGCTTCTTGTTTTAGAAATATTCACCAAACAAATGTTGCAAAACAAACCCAAAGACCTTTGAATTCACATTGTTAACGGGTAATATTCTACAAAAAGAAACACACACACACACACAACAAAATGTGTAAGTAATAATTTCCTTGTTCATGTTGTAAGAGTTAGATCATAGATCATTGACCATAGGCAAAATAATTTTATAAAAAAATATAGCCACTCATGAGGGAAATGGAATTGGCTATATACATAAATCTTGGCATAGTTGGATTGAATGAAACTTCCCGACATCATATAGAAATGCAAGACATGGAACACTCTCTTCATCATTAAAATTATGAACCTTAATAAAAGAAGGATGAAGTTTAAAGATTTAATTGCTTCAAACTTGGAGCAATTTGAAAGATCATATGTACCAATTGGAAAACTAAACTCTAAAAAAACTAAAGAAACATACAAGTTGTTCAAATGACAATAATTATTGTCAAATCCAAATATAATGTATATGAGTTATAACAATGAAACGTTGAAGACGTTTTACATGATCCAAATACCTAAAAGAATAGAGATAGATGAATTAGAAGAGGATTAAGACATGGCGGGGGGGGGGGGGTGTGGGGGAGATTGAGTCTTCTTTTGAACAAACAAAAGAGACTCCAAAAGATCATCCTATTTATTGACAAACTTCTTGAGACATTTCTCAATAACTACTTCAATTGAGAAGTGAAAAAGGAAATCCTTTCTAAACTTTGTGCCTCTAGATCTAGAGAGGATATCTAGTTTTGTAAAAATAGTATGACGAATATAAGAATCAACTTGTAACATTTGGAACAATTATAATCACAATCACTTGCAAGATTTTTTAGATTTTTGAGGAACAAATAGACCTTCCAATCTCCCGATAGTTGAAGAACTCTTAATCAAAAGTTAAGTGACTTCCAAGCAATGAAGGGAAAGGACCAAAACTTCTTGACAATGGAAAGGAAGACAATCTAAAACACTTTTGAAGGTTTAGATCTATGCTATTGATATAAGAGGAGACAAAGATGAAGATACGAAAATCTGTACCCAAGGAAGAATGCCTCTAGACCAGGAATCTAGTTTTCTTTAAAACTTAACTTCCCATGCTTGTTGCAAGAAATTTTGAGCAAAGTTCACGCACAAAGTTTTGCAAAGCCATTCTGATATTCAAAGGAGATATCATGGATGCCAAGTTTCTCCCTGCAAGAAATTTTCTAGATTGTGTCTGTCTAGTTTCAATCCTCCTGTGGGATCATCAAACATGGGCATCAGAAATCAAATCAAGGCTATGATTGCAAAGTGTGCTAAAGGATTGAGCTTCAGACCTCAGCACTTCTTCTCGATCATCATCATCATCCAGTCTTTATAGTTGTTGTCAGAAGTGTCAGCATTTTGTCTAAACTTTCTGCTCCATCTTCTCTGTCATCAACACTTCTAATGTTGCTGGAAACATGAAGAAGGTAATCTATTTTTCCTTCTAATCTATTATCAAGTTCATGAAAATTTCTCTTACTAGAAACATGAAGAAGGTATTCTGAGTGCAAAGGAGTAAGTACTGTCACAGCTTTATGTTTTGTACTAAGGTCCACACCACCACCATCATGGTTGAAGCTTCTTCTCCCTGGCTGTAATTGAAGAACCAAGGTGCACATCATCAGATGGGAAGCTCAGTTGAGCTCTGTGCAACAGTAGAGTAGCATTGCACTTTTGTTCAGAAATGCAGCAGCTACTGTGAGTGGGAATTTCACGTACCAAGTGTTGACTGATGAAATCCAGATCCACCTTCGAAATCCAAAAGGGTTGTAACCTTCCTTCCTCGTGGGATCTTCCAGAAGAAAATCCATCGTGATCTATAAGCTCATCATCATCGCAGTTTCCTCCTTCTCGTCCTCCTGCTGCTGCTGCTCTAGTCTCATCCCCTCCCTCCACACCTGTGTCTGACGAGAATCAAAATCTTTGTTGCTATCTGATGCACTTGCGTACCTCGTATTCTGAAGTTGCTTGGGTTGCTCGGAATCCCAACTAGGAGCTGCAAGGAGTAGAGGGGTAACCGTCAATGGTTAAGCATCCGGCTCTGGCTCTTCGACTTCAGAGAGTTCACGAAGACTTGGAGCTCTTCAACTTCAGATCATCGACTCCTCGAGTTCACGAAGACTCACTGATTCAGTACTCCTGGCATCTGCGGCTCATACACAGCTTATATAATAGACAGCGATTGAGAACTGCACAAACAGCAGCAGATCCACGATTAATTACGCCCGTGAATTTGATCTTGTACACTAATCCTTGAAGCTGCTGTTGTAGCCAGGAGAGAATTGAAAGCAGAAGTTTTGAGCAATGGCAGGAAAACCCAACAAGAAAACCTGCAAGAATGATATAGGCCATGGAAGAAGAAGCATGGCGTCGAATGACCATCTCGTGCAGCAGCAGCAGCACGCCTCCAAGCTGCTGCCGGACGACCGCAGTCTGCGTGATGAAGGAACCAGCAGCAGCTTGCCAGCTGAGTACTACCGCAGAAGAGCTGATCGTGACCATGATGATGACGATAAGAAGCTGTCTATGTCTCCTCTGTTGTCCGGCGGCAAGTCGAAGCTGTCGAATAGAAGAGCTGCTGCAGCTTTGAGGAGAAGTGCCACTCCGCGGCGGATTCGTACTGAACCGAAGTCGACAAAGCAGCTGCAACTGGCGCAGTCCCCAGCTCGACCAGGCGAGAGGAATACTCTTCTAGGGTTGAAGGAGAAGAAGAAGAAGACTGGAGCATCCTCGTCTTCTGCTCCTGGAGCTGCTGGTGACTGCAGACTTGTGATGAGATCAGCGAGATCCTTGGGCAGTACTACTACTACAGCAGCTACAAGTGACGGCTCATACGGTCGGACTCCAGGAGTTGTTGCAAGACGCAAATCGCTGCTCGAGGACTGTGATGATCGCGGCTGCACTAGCGCGAGCTATACTACGTCCGGATCCGGAAGTGACGATACCAGCAGCAGCGACTACACTGACGAAAGCTCGGACCCAACTGATGATCAATCGAGTACAGACAATCACAAGTCGAGCGAGGACTTCGAGTATTCGGACAAGTACAGTGCATCATCTCATGACTGCAAGAGCAACAAGATCAGCTATGATAATCATAGTAGTGATCTCGTTGTCATCAGTCCCGGAAGCTCCTTCAAGTCCGGTCGCTACGTGGTGCTTGAGAAGTTGGGACACGGAAGCTCCTCGAGTGTTTGGCTTGTTTGGGACTCCATCCAGCATCAGTATGTCGCATTGAAATTGCTGCTGCACAAGAGTGTGGAATCCAGGAAGTGGGCAAAGGAGAAGGAGGAGATTCAGATACTCAAGCATATTGTGAAAGAAGATGCTCTGGTGAAGATGTATGACCATTTTGAGCATGAGCAGCATCAGTGTATGTTGTTTGAGCACCTGGGTGACAATCTCCGTACGCTGCTGACACAGAGCAGTTCTTCCCAAGACTACCCAACAGCTGCAGCTGGCCTTCCTCTTCAGATTGTGAAGCGTCTTGCAAGAGAAATCCTTTCAGGACTCGATTTCTTGCATCATCAACTGTCTGTGGTTCATAACGACTTGAAGCCTGAGAACATACTGCTGATGATTCCTTCTGCCAGAAATTCCAAACTCCCTTTGGATGATGATGCTTGTCTTCTTCCTGCAAAGTCCTCATATTCCAGAGGACAAAAGTCTCTCAGTATTAGTAGTAGTAGTGCTGCTACTATTGCTTGCTGCAATGACCCAAAATCTGTTCAAGCTGCTTTTGGCTGCAAGATAGCAGATCTGGGTTCAGCATGCTATGTGAAGAGTCTGCCCAGCAAAAGAATTGTCCAAACTCGGCCATATCGATGTCCAGAGATTCTTCTGGGAGCTGCACTATCACCTGCAGCAGATATCTGGTCCTTTGGGTGCATGGTTTTTGAGCTTGCAACAGGCTGCATTTTATTCGGTAGCACAGGTGCAAGAAGGACATGTCATCACAAGGATCTGCATCACCTTGCCTGCATGTGGGAGATTCTTGGCCCAATTCCACGCAAGGTCACTTCCACAGGGAAGTATGCACGACACTACTTCAAGTCAGATGGAAAGCTTCGTCATTTTGAGAAAGCATCACTGAACCAAGTTGGTACTGGACATCTGGAAGAACTGCTGCAAAATCAACATGGGCTTCCAGGGAAGGACGCACATGAGCTTGCACAATTTCTTTGCCCATTACTAGACTTTGTGCCGATGAAGCGACCATCCACTTCACAATGCCTTGTTCATCCTTGGCTTTCTCTCTAGCCACAGCCTGCAGATCTCATGGCTGCAACTACCTAGAATACTACCCACTCTGTTATCTCGAAGAACAAGATCCATATCTCAGACACATCATGCAACAAGAGATCCATAACAAAAGCTTTCCTCCACAAAATTCCTCAAACGAATATGTTATATCCAGAATATTTTACTGTCAAATAGAAGACTATCATATCAAGGATGAAAACCATTCTTGTAGCAAGGATTAACTACACTCTTGAGAACATAAAAAAGATCTAGCAAGCAAGTCAACTAGCATTTACCATATTGTCTTCTTCTGCAACAGAGCTCTTCTCCATCAATTCACCAAAATGTTTGTATAAACACAGCCAACATGAATGGTTCAACAGCCACTGTTATAACAGATAGTAGAGACAAGTGCAGGTTGTTTGCTTGCAAGAAAATGACAATAATGCAGTCACAATTTCTCATCACAATTTCTAATCATGATCATGAATATGTGTTGTCACCTTGCATGAAGATTTTGCTTCTCTCACTGCAAACTCAATCAAAGTTTCACCTCTCTCACTGACTGAAAACTCAATACATGTTTCTTATCCTCATGTCAAATCATGATGGAGAAAAACTATCTAAAAAGAGAAATTGGATTTCATGGCAACTCCAATACCTGAATTTCTAGTAGGGGAAAAACACAGGGTGAGAGCTTGTTCTATTCTTCATTTAATTGGAGAGGGTGACTGCCACATATCAAAGGAGAGAAAAGTATTGTCAGGATTTCATCTGAGTGACCCAAGGCCATCCATGACATATAACTACTCCTAGTAACCAGTCCTTAAGAATCCAACACCAAATGTTTCTGCAATGTGGGAACCCAAAGGATCACTCACCACCAGCAAGTTGCCTCTACAGAAGGAGAGCTTGGCCAATTTGAGCCAATATAAAATATACAGTCTATCCTTTCCCTATACCCATACAATGTGATAATAAGGCAGACATTACAGAGCTCATATAACTGATGTTCTTGTGGGAATTGAAGCCCAAGCTCTATGGATGGGTAAGCTTCCAGAGAGCAAAAGAAAAAGAAATGAGGCTCTGGACAACACATCCTTTGGATATCCAAATAGAAAACTTGGGCATCATGTCCCTTTGCTGCTGGATACCTCAACATTATCTCAGTTGCAAACTCCAATCTAAGGGGAGACCCTTTGTATACAAAATGAAAGAGCTGCAAAAAGAACTGCCTGGTGGTCTGGCTTCCTTAGGAATGAAGCCTTGTCATACTCCCTTTGCTGGTAAATCTCTTCCTGTAGTGAGGCAAAGACCCATCCAAAAGTAGGATTTGACATCAGATCTTCTCAAGGAGAAGCGAAAACCAAACACAAAGTCTGTATAGATTTTGACTGTACACTATCAAGAGAGCATTTAAACCCATCAACCATGTTTGTTCAACTCTCAGAAGAACACCAATTAGAAGGGTTGTATCAGCTCAACCTTGTCCATCACAAGTTATGAGAGATTTGCGCTACATGCCATTGATATCCACATCAAAGGATATGACTCTAATTGATCTGGTCATATTATCCCTGTTAGGACATCAGGAAGACCACTAACTTTCAAGTGTTGAACATTCTCAAGCTCTTATAAGTATTTTCTCACTAGGACAATTTGTTGTTGAGGGCACTACTTTTCCAGGAGTTCATGATATGACTTTCAGCACAAAATAGATTAGGACTCTTGGCTTGAGCTGGAGAGGAGAGGCCTGCTGCCCAAACTGGCAGTGTATAACCAAATGTGGATATGGCTCCTGCAGACTTGTCCTTGAGACATCCCACAAGGCTATCACTGAGAATTGACCCCAGCTTCGATGTTCCTTTGTTAAATTCGGTTCCCACCTGAATCAACAAAATCAATTGTATCCACGACTGCAGATTTTTAAGGATTAGAAGACTTCATGGTGCAATCACCTGTAACTAACTCACCCAACATAAGCCAACAAAACAGTTCTGGCACGCCATCATCACTTCACTTGAAGCTCTTTCAAACCCCATATAAAATGAGTGGCATTCCTTTCCATGGCCAGGATATGAACAAGTAGACATTAGATGACACAAGGGTGATATATCCAGGTTAGAAATACACAGACCTGACCCAGCAAGTTGACCCTACCTCCATGGAAGAGTTTGTTCCGTGGAGTTTCTGAGAGGAACTCTGAAAGGAACTCTGAAAGGATAAAATAATTTGTTCCTGTGGAGGTAGGGTCAACTTGCTGCTGGACAGCAGGGATGAGCTGCAATGACCCCCCACTGATTTCATCAGCTCCTGACAGCAGCTGTAGACAAGTACATAATAGTCTGCACAAAATCTCCCACAAACTATTATATGAACATCTGCATCCTGAGTTTCTGTTGCATTTCTAACAGAAAACTCAGCCATGATATTGGCTAGAATCTCAAGAGACATAGCTAAGTCAACTATCCATTTGTTACACCCCAAGCAGGGCTAGAGCTTTTAGCTCAGCATCGAGACTTCCAAAAATGGTTTACAGAGGTGCAGAACCAGGTCCTTGATGTTCACAGAATGTTCATCCTTTCATCAGCTTGATAGAGATACACCAAATGGGAACATTATCATGGACAGCCGCCTCACCAATTTAGAACAAGCCAACACACCCTCTTTCTGCACAAGACATTGGATGGACTCTCCACAGGTAACTGCTTAGAGACTGAACTCATATGACTGTACTTGGTCAAAGATCTGATGACCACTTTGGATGGAGCTAGAGGACTGATTAGAGAAAGAGAATAAGAGGGAAAGAGTCACTCACATGGCCCAGTCTATGGGGTCAAGACAGCTTTGCAATTTAGATAGCACTGATACAACCCTCTTCTCATGGCCAGGATCTGACTTTGCTGTTAATAGTTTCCATCCCCCAACTGAAGCAAGCAGAGACCCTAAATACTTCTGATTCTCCACGATATCCAGAACCTCCAAGCAAATGTCTCAACCACCCAAAAGGATATCTACGAATAACTTCAGATCAAATAGCAGCTGCAGCAAACCCTTCTCTGAAACATGCACATAGATGAATGAAGGCTTCAAAACCAAAGCATCATATATCACCATGACTTACATGCAAACAGAATTGCACAATTGCTGTCAATTTCATACTATGTGGCCCTAGCCTTACTCAGATAATTCTGAGTTTGGATTATGAGTCCATCACCTTTTCAGAAAGTTGCCAAGCAAATAGCTGCAAACCAGCTCTGTCAAGGACATATACCCCTGACTCAGTGTATTTCCTGGCGTCTAGCAAAAGAAAGGCAACTGCATATGAAGTGGGCATGGCAGGTAGTGGCATTTGCAGCTCCACCTCTCCACCACCTTCTACAGGAGACTTCAGAGTAGTCTCTTTTTTGCATCCCTGCACGACAGAAAAAAGCCTGTCTAATTTTTGTTTTGTTTTAAATGAACAGCCCAAACCTGATTGTGTCATTCAACTCGTGCAAATAAAAGGACCAAGAAGAGACAGGCTATGGCTACCAAGACAGCCAAAAAGAAAGAATGAACGTCTACACACAGATTGAAGAGTTTGTGACATACATATACAACTGTACTCCATTCGACTTCATGACCCACAACTAAGGATCTAGCCCATGTGGAGACAACAAGTACAAGAACGGAATCAAACAAGAAAATCTCCTTTTCGTAGTCATTAAAGAGCCAGAAAGAGGGTTCATGTATCTCTCAAAGGGAGAACTCTCAGAATTTTGAGATGATAAATCTCTTTGTAATGTTGTTAAGATTCAAGAAACTCGGCATTCGGAATTTTGACATCTTCATTTGAAACCCTGCCACCTCTCATCTCTTTGTCTTGTCTTTCGTCACACAAACTTTTCCGGGTCCCCTCAAACTCCCATCTCTAATCCTAATGCAAATGATGAGGGCATTGAATTGGATGGATGGACGAGACTTGTGTTTGATGAGGAAATGGGAAGCAGGAGCTTGAACCTTAGAAAGTAGTTGCACTTCATTTTTCGAGTGTTCTCACTCGCTCTCCATGTCACAAAAATTTCTGAAGGTTTTGTTTTTCTCGCTGTTTCCTAGCCCTTCCGAGCTGCGAATTTATGTGTTAAAAGAAGAGAAGCTTCATTAAATCGATATGAGACCTTTTGAAGTTTAGGTTTTGATATAGTTTCTTAAACTCTCTCCTTGGAACTGAAGCTCTCCGAACGGTTGTGAGTTTTGAAGAAGAAAAGGGTTGTGAAGATTAGGGTTTTCTTTTCCTGCATAGAGAGAGAGAAGCATGGCACAGAGGGGAAGATGGGCGAGGGCTGTAATGAGAGGAGCGTTTGAAGCTGCTGGGGGAGCGCCAGGAAGGTCTGGGGCATGTCCATGTGCTCAGTTTCACGTGCTGGCACCATCCCCTGTGTCAACTCCTCCTTCTCAGCTTCTACCCTTGTGGCAGGGAAGAACTCCAGATTCCCGAAGGTATGTTTCCAGTGTCTTGAAAGCCTTGCAACAGGTGAATTTTCAAGAGCCTCCTGCTCCCTGGCGTCAATTTCCAACCAAGGGGCAAGTCTTTGAAGAAAAAGTTGAGGTCGGGATGGAGACAGTGACATTTGAGACTGGAAAGCTTGCTCAATTCGCTTCAGGTGCTGTTGTATTAGGAATGGGAGATACCAGAGTGCTGGTAACTGCTGTTGCAGATCATAGTGTGGATGAGAGAAGAGACTTCTTGCCTCTGCAAGTGGATTACAGAGAAAGGCAATACGCACAAGGGAAAATACCTAATACATTCATGCGGCGTGAAGGAGCACCAAAGGAACGTGAGCTTCTTTGTAGTCGACTCATTGACAGATCAATCCGTCCTCTCTTTCCAAAGGGTTTCTTTTACGATACACTGATCATGGCTAATGTAATATGCTCAGATGGAGACCAAGATCCTGATGTGCTTTCTGTGAATGCAGCATCAGCAGCATTGATGATTTCTGACATCCCTTGGAATGGACCTGTTGGATGTGTGCGCATTGGTCGTGTAAAAGGTCAGCTAGTTGTGAACCCTAACATGGATGATCTGACTGAGAGTGACTTGAATTTGGTGTATTCGTGCACAGCAGAGAAGACAATTATGATTGAAACCCAGGCACGTGAAATCACAAATGAAGATTATGTTGCTGCTCTCCATCTGGCGCATGCAGAGGCAGCAAAGCTCATCCCAGCACAGATCAGTTTTGCTGCGCAAGTGAAGAACCAAAAGCGGCCACTGCAAGCTTTGACAGTGGACCCAGAAGTGATTGAGAAAGTCTGAGTCCTTGCAGAGGATGCGATTCAATCTGTCATGGGGAATCCTGCATTTGGTAAATTTGAGCGGGGGAAATCTCTTAGCAGAATTGAGGAAGAGGTGAAGGGAATACTTAAATCAGATGGGGATGAGGCAGCTGTCAAAATTCTGCCTCACGCATTTGATGCAGTGAAGAAGCAGATCTTGCAGAGGAACATTTTTGAAAAGGGAGTAAGAGTAGATGGTCGAGCTCTACATGAGGTTCGAGATTTGTATTGTGAGGCAGGGACATGGCTCCCTCTCCATGGCTCGTCACTTTTCTCAAGGGGAAACACTTAAGTCTTGTGCACTGTCACAATGGGAGCTCCAGATGATGCACAAAAACTTGATTCTCTTGTTGGAATGTCAAGAAAGCGGTTCATGGTCCATTACAGCTTTCCTCCATTCTCTATAAATGAGACTGGTCGTCTTGGGGGTTTGAATCGTCGTGAAGTTGGTCATGGAACCTTGGCTGAGAAAGCATTAGTTGCACTTCTTCCACCAGAGGAGGATTTTCCCTACAGTGTGCGAGTAACATCAGAATGTCTTGCATCTGATGGATCTTCTTCAATGGCGACTGTCTGTGGGGGTAGTCTTGCATTAATGGATGCAGGGGTCCCACTACGAGAGCATGTGGGTGCAGTCTCTGTAGGACTGGTCAGTGTAACTGACCCTTCAAATGGGAACATAACAGATTACCGTATCCTGACTGATATTTTAGGATTAGAGGATCACCTCGGTGACATGGACTTCAAGATTGCTGGCACCCGAAAAGGCATTACTGCAATTCAGCTTGACATCAAGCCAGCAGGTATTCCATTGCACATCATCTGTGAGGCTCTGGAACCTGCACGAGTTGGTCGTTCACAAATCATAGACTTCATGGAGCAAACTATATGCAGCCCCCGAGATGCTCAGCGAGAGAATATGCCTCAGAGTGGCACCATGACTATTCATCAGGACAGTATCGGGCGACTCATTGGTCCTCAAGGGTCAAATGTAAAAGGCATCCAGGTAAACATATATATGACTTGATGGCAAAAGCTCATATCTATAGTAGGATTAGTTTCAATAGTATTATTCTTGGGCTTCCATTCTCGGGTCTTTGGGTGGGTATGGGCAATCACTGAGATCAGTACTCTGGCATTGTTAAGCTCCAATGTGGAGATGATCCCCATCCAAAGATTTCAGAATTTCAGAGCTCCAAGTTCTAAGGTCTTCATATTCTGCATCCAGGGGACTTTGTGTTTTGTGGTTGCATCAATGTATTGAATGGTTTTTAAAAATTGAAAGCATTCTTTTAAGGGCTGTTTTGGGATGGCTTTTGGACCAGAGGGTGACAGATGCACGGGTAAGCATTTCGGAAGATGGTGTGGTGACCATATTTGCAAGAGACCAGGCATCTTTTGATCAGGCAAAATCAATGGTAGAGGCTTCAGTTGGCAAAGAGGTTGAAGTGGGTAACACATATGTTGCCAAAGTGGTAGCTATCAAAGACTTTGGGGCATTTATGGAGCTTGATGGAGGCTACCAAGGCTTGCTGCACATTTCAGAGATTGCCCATCAACGCATCGAGCGTGTCACTGATTTTCTAACGCTTGGGCAGCAGCTTTCTGTTGTTTGCATAGGTCGGGACTTACGAGGAAACTTGAAGCTCTCTCGGAAAGCAATTTTACCTCCACCTCCTGCTCTGCAAACAGTCCTTGAAACTGATGCTGACACTTTGCAACCATCAACAGCAAGTTTGTTGAAAGCTGCTCAATTGAAATGTTTGATGAATGATTCGTGAGACACATGGCAAAGAGCCTTTACCTGAGCATGACACTAGGGAGTAGTCTTAATACAAGGGATTGTAGATCGTTTTCTGTTTAATCATTCATGGAAACTGCTTTAGAAGGTTCCTCAAAACCTTTTTGCAAGCTGCTTCGCTTGCTTGCCAGAATTTGATGCAGTGTCCAACAAATTTTATGGGCAACAACTTACTATGAGTGAGCTTGCACCCAAAGAGAGTAAGTAAACTTTCAAGATGCAGCAAAATAGCATGATTTAGGAAAATAGATTGTTGGCTTCTTTGCACATCTTGTGCTTGTAGCTGACTTTTGCAGGTCAAGACTAGTAAGAGCATAACCATGTGTTGCTCAACTCATGACAATGGGAGGCACTTTAATGAGAAAGGGCAAGTGTCTAAGGCATCTGCTTTGTTGTTTCTTTGTTCCTTTAGAGCAAATTGACTTATTCTGGGACCTTCACAAATGATTTACTGCGTCGACAACTTTGAGCTTTGTAGTCCTATTTATACGCAGTCCTATTTTACATACATTTAGAAATGCGTATTCCTTAAAATTTTCACATATTTGATTTTGATGAGCTTCTCTCTTTGTTGTTTGTTATTGTGTAACATGTGACTATGGGGTGGACACTAAACAGGCGCAATAAGTTCAATGCGAATTGAGCTCCTCCCTATGTAATGCAAGTATTAAGCACAGAGCAGTCCAACATTCTTGAATAAATTAAGGATGGAATTAATGTTGTTGGATGGATGCTGAATAAGTGCAACAAGTTGAATGTGAATTGAGCTTCCTATGTACAAATGTATGTAGTGCGTGGGGGAGTCTTAACTTTCTTGAATAAATGAAGGATGCTAGTGTAAGAACTGATTTAAAAACCTTGACAAAAAGCCCTTTTGCTTCATTTGTAACTAGATAGCTAAGGCAACAAGTTGGAGTCTTATACATGACTACATTCCATATAATATAACTCATGCATGGCAACTTTGTGATTTATTGGCATGATTAGAGGGGCCAAAAAAAAGAGGTGGATCATGAAGAATAGTACAAGTTATAGTGCATGGCAATGTGGAAAACATGAAAGGAAATTTGCATTTCCCACCTGGGTCCCAATATATATATCGTGGGTGCCATCCAATTAGGTCAAGAGGCTCATTTCCATTGCTAGAATGTTTAAGGCTCTTTCCACATATGTGTTCTTAGAAAGTGTAAGGCCCTTTCCACATATTTTGTTGCTAGAAAGGGTAAGGCCCTCTCCATATTGGGTTCCAACACGTATTCGGTGGGTGCCATCAAAATAGGCCAGGAGGCTAGTTTTCATTGCTAGAAAGTTTAAGACCCTTCCTTCCCACACGGGTCCCCAACATTGGTCCCAACACACATGTACATGGGGGTGCCATCACAATAGGTCAAGAGGCTCGTTTTCAGTGCTAGAAAAGGTTTAGGGTTTAAGTCCCCTCCCTACATGGGTCCATCCATCCCAACACATAGGTGCCATGCAGATAGTTTTGGGAGGCCCAAGAGTGAGAGTTGCTATGAAGCTTGTGGTGACATATGTTGTTCTTGAAGCCCCTCATCAATTGCCACCAATTCAATGACCAAAAGACTTGTTAGTTCATATTATATCGTGTACACAACTCCCCAAATTGCAAATAGTTGACAACATATGGACAACACACACAAGAAAAGAGAGAGAAGAGTGTGTGTGACCTTATCTTCCTATCCTTCTCCTTTGAAAGTGCAAAAAGAAAAGTGATGCTTTTGATATTGCCTAGTGCTTTGATACATCAACCCTACAGGTTGCCCAGATTTCCCCTATATTCCCCAACCTTGATAAAGCTGGTCACCCGGTGTCCTAAACCCTAAACCAAAGGGGAACTCATGGTACCCAACCATAGGCAAGGCATATCTATTCAACTAAAAGTTCTAACATTATGTTACAATAATACTATTGGATATGTGAAAATATTCAACTTCACCATGTTATAGAGAGCATATAACAACAAGGAGTTTATTTTATATATGACATTATTCGTTGGCAAAAGTGAGCTTTTATTCATTTTTGGTCGGGTGCTTGGCCATGTAATGTAACAATCCAACAACTGAACTCAAATTTCACACACCCATTTTGGAATTCTCACTTTTTATTCAATTAAAAATAATACTCCAAACCATATCTTCCTCTTAACCCTAAGCATGCTCATCCACATGTGCACAAACACACATGCACACACGGCAAAGCTTTCCTTGGATTCTTGAAGTGTTAGAGGAAGGCACCTTCTCTACCACCAATAATGTCTCCTCTAGGTGCAAAGGACCCATTATGCCTATATGCCTATACATGCACTAAAGGGATGACCACTGCATGATCTACACATCCATCATCACCTCGTGGTTTAGGGTTTAGGGTTAGGATGTACATGAGCCTATACTCGAGGGGCTTAGGTAATAAACCTAACCCCTTATTTTGGGAATGCCCCAACCCTTGGGTTGTCATACTACACAAATGTGTTGACACCACTGACCTAAACCCTAAACCCTAAAACCCCAAGCATAAATATCTTCATTTTTTCTAGATTTGGGATCAAGTTAGTGTCGAATAAGGAAGTTAGTTTGACCCCTTTATATTTCAAACCCCTTCATGTTCACAAGAGCTTCTAATGTTGTTCTTGCCAATATACTCTCTTTCATGTGAGAGAGCACCCAGAATAGTGGGCAGCAACAAACAACTATTTCCAAATTTTACAATCTGCCCATATAAAATTTTCAACGTGCCCCACATTTTTTTGAGCTTTGGGATTTTTCCAGAGTGCCCAAAATGTTTGAGCATAAATGAAAACAATTAAGGCATCCAAAATTACTGGGCAGCATAAAAAATCCCAAGATGCCAAATTTCTAGAGTATCAGGATTTTTCAGAAAGTGCACAAAATGTTTGGGCAGAAATGAAATTGTTTTCAACCTTTATAATATTCTTGGGCAGAATAAAATCCCAAAACTGCCCGAAATATTTGAGCATCCTTTGAAAAAGAAAAGAAAAGGGTTCTCCCCAATCTTTTCATTCTCCCCCCCGCCCCCCCAAATTTGAGCAAAAATGCAAAATTTTCACGCCCGAAATTATCGGGCAGAATAAAAATTCCCAGCCTGCCAAAGAAAAACAAATTCTACCATACTGAAAAACATTTCTCTGAAATTCTCTAAAGATGCCCAAATGTTTGGGGCAGAATGAAAGTTTTTCCCCTAAGTTTCCCGAAGCTACCCAATTGTTTTTATTAGTTTGGAAAACCCCTCATTGTGGGCCAGTTAACACAAATATTAAAATAATATTTTATTGGGGATTAGCTTATTCCTTATAATTTTTAGTTATTTTATCCCCCAAATCAAGAGAGGGAAAAATGGAATAAAATATCCCTACTAAAAACCCTTGGTGTGAATCAATGGTTTTTTTAAATTTAAATTTAATTTTTTTCATTTTTTTGATATCCAAATTATGGCGGAATTTAACCAAAAAAAAAAAAAGGGTTCTACTTCCGCTAGAGAAAACGAAAGAAAAAATCCAAAAATTTCTCAATTTCTTTGTCGAAAAATATCGAAATTTTGCCAGGAAAAAAAACATTCGTCTGAATCCAGCATTAATTAGGGTTTAGGGTTTAAATATCTGGGCCTATTGGTGTTTCTATGAACTAGGTAGTTGGGGGGGGGGTTGCACCCAAAGTTTTGAACTGTAATTGGCCCATAATAAATGTTTTCTGAAACATTGGGCACTCCCCAAAATAGAAGCACATGGGTGTTTATTTCCCTTTAGCCCCCCTTTAATAAATATAAATAGATAAAATAAAATAAAAAATATATATGAAATTTTAACTTTGGGCACAACACATGAGACAATGTGTGATGCCATTGGGAACATCTTGGGGAACACACTGAAACTTGATGGAACAACTTGGGAATTCAATGGGAACTCATTGGGGACATTTAAAAAATAAAATCCCTCCTAATTATATTTAGAAATTATTTAATATGAATTTTGGTATTTTTTTTACTATGGTACACCAATGTGGGTGGGTTCTGGTTAACCCAAGGCCCATATCCAACCCCCCCCCCCCCCCCCCCCCAACCAAATCAGAAAAAAGAAAAAGAAAAGAAGGGGGTAGAAAAGGCTGAAAACTAAAAAACCTGCCAATTGAAAAGTGACAAGTCAGCTGCCGGATGTCAAACACTGGGGGTGGAAGTGGAGCGCCGCCTACTAACCTGTCCGGCACAGTTCGGCACCCGGAGAAATCGCGGGCCCCATTCCATTACCCGCGCGACGCCGAAGCGCCTCCACGGTCTCTCCTCCCTCTTCTTCTTCCTCCTCCCGTTGCTGCCGCTACCGCTGCTCTGCAGACCTCGCGCTCGCTCTCTCTTCTCTCTCTCGCGAACATCAAGCTGTTCTACAACTGCGCGCGCTTTGCCTTTCCTTTTCTCATTCCTCTTTACTAGTTTTTCCCAGATTCCGCTTTTACGCGTCACCCACTTCCCACAAACCGCGCACGCCAGTGTATTTTGTGTATGTGTTTTTGTGTGGGAGGTTGTTGGTAGGGGTGAGACTCTATTGCTGTTGTTGATATTGTTGTGGTGGTGCATTCCCTTGTTTATTAGTTTTCTCGCTCGCTCGTTCGTTAGTGCTGCAATCAACTCTTCTGGCTTTCTTCTGTCAGGTCGAGTCTTAATTCAAGGGCAAGGCGTCATTGAGTATGGTGTGACTGACCGAGAGGGTGCCCAAGGGGGCCCGGGTGGGGGGAGTGGGTGGGTGGGTGGGGAGAGAGGAGAGGAAGGGAGAGTGGAGCCAGATTGGAGAAAACAACATGGTAGCCACCAAACGGAGCAGTACCCATGTGGAGTTCAATCCGAAGCAGAAAGGGGGAGGAGCAGGAGCAGGAGGAGGAAGTAGTAGTAGCAGTAGCGTTGTCAGTGAAGGCGGGGCGGCGGCTGCTTTGATTGAACCGCTTGGAGGTTTCATCTTCGTGTGCAACAATGATACCATGGACGAGGATTTCGAACGCCATCTATTTGGTAAAGAAAGCCTCCGAGAGTTCGTTTTTGCCTTTGTTGTGCCTTCGTCCCCTTGCAGCGATTCCGTTTGTTTCCTTCCCAGCTTCTTTTTCTTCTTCTTGTTCTCTTCCTTGGTGTTTCTATATTGAGCTTTTGTTCCTGGATCCAACTATTGTTGGGTGGCAAGGTTTCTGGTTGAATTCTGTATGTGGGTTTTGTAATTCTGGAACCTCTGCAAAGGGATGTGTGGGGGGAATGTATGTGGATGGCATGACTGTGATGCGGATTCTGCCATTTGCAGTGGTGCCAGAACAACTCTTTTGCAGACATTGCATGAATGAATGAAGACAGACCCTGAAACACATGGCAGAGAGAGAGAGAGAGAGAGAGAGAGAGAGAGATTCTCTTTTTTAGACTGTTATTCCTTCATCGTGTAAAGGCTAGGGTTTCATTGGAATCAAACTCGGAAGAAAAGAGAGAGAGAGAGAGAGAGATTCTCATTTGGAGGCTGTTATTCTTTCATTCTGCAAAGGGTAGGGTTTCATTGGAATAACAGAGGAAAACAGAGATAGAGAGAGATTCTCTTTTGGAAACTCTGTTATTCCTTCATTGTTCAAAGGCTAGGGTTTCATTGGTATCACACTCAAAAGAAAAATGTTCAAGCCCTTTGTTTTTGGTATCAAAACAGATTCACCCATTGTATCTGTCTGTCTGTCTGTCTGTCTGTCATTCATTGCACATCCCTTCTCTTTCCTCCACTGAGAGAAAAAAGTGTTTGACAAAAATTTCATCAATCTAGGGTAATGGAGTTTCTGCATTTGTCTTGTCAAGCTTGCTGCGAGCCTAGCAAGCCCTATTTCCAGGCACCCTAACCCTTGGGATGCTGTTTACTCTATCTCCACTTTGTTTGACTTCAGCCGTAGCCCTTCAACCTTCATGATGTAATGAGGTACACATTTGCAATCGTGCACAAGCTGGCACTTTTGAAGCTTCCTATATTGTGGTTTAAGGAGGTAAAATCCAAAAGATATCTCTGGGGCCATCTTCAGGCCTCCCCTTTTGCATGCATATGTTTGCTAGGGCTTTAGGAGGGCGTTCCTTGCACCCTTAGGGTAAACTAGGTTGGTGAGCTTCTAAAGCCTAGAGTCAGTGTAGAAACCTGTGTTTGTGAGGAGGTATGAAATGGCTGGAGTTCTCCATGGAAATTGGTAGTGTATTATGTTCCACTTTTAAGATGTGTTGATTCTGCAAAACTGACAGAGGCTACCATTTTTTATGGAGTTTGTTTTCTGAGTCCTTGCATTTCTGTAATGCCCAGTTCTGTGTGTTGAATGAATGTATACAGGGCTGCCTCAAAGGTATCAAGATACTGTGCGGGCCATACAACCAGGGCTACCTCTTTTTCTTTACAATTATTCAACTCGGTGTTTGCATGGTGTATTTGAGGTGCCCTTCTCTATTGCCACCACTCTCCTTCCACGTCTGTCTTTGAGCCTTGCTTTCTTGGAATATATGGTTTGGTGGTGTGCAAATGTATAAGAAGAGTCTACAGATGGCAACAAAAAAAAACCTCACAACAGGTCTGAACTGTTTTCCTCCAAGTTTGTGAGGGGTTGGTTATTAAGATTTTGTGTCTTATGGTGTGTCCCATTTGTAGGCATCAAGTGATGGGGGCTTGAACTTAGAGCCAGGTGCTTGGGAAAACAAAGACACTCGCAAAAATGGTCGGCAACAATCATCTCGGTTTCCTGCACAGGTTGTTGACTGCCTTTTTCCATCATTTGCATGGTCATGATGAACTTGTGAATGTGGGAATGTTCAAGCATGATCGGTTATGTATTGCCTGGATTCACTAATTTTCAGGGATCCCCTCTAGTTGCAAACTAGCGAGATAGCAATGTGGACCTGATGATCAAAGGGTTTTTCTCTCTCTCTGAGTCTTCAATGTTGCAGGTAAGAGTGCGGTGGCGAGAACAAAAACCTCCTCTGGAAGAAGAGACATTCCGCCCATTGCTGTATCACTATGATGGGCCAAAGTTCCGACTTGAGCTTTCCAAGGCTGAGGTAAGCAACATATTGGATGGGTTCTTTGTGAACTACTGAATGTCTGATGGCAGTCCAAAAGAAAAGAATTCTGATCTAAGTTGCAAAGTATATGACTTCTTGGTTCTTGGTGGATGAAGCAATTGTAGAAGTGTGTTTCTTGGTTAAACTTCTCCTGTGCTGCTGTTTAATACAAAAAATGTCTGGTGCAGGCAGATGATTTGTTGAAGCTGTTTGGAACGACATCCCATCACCACCAGGAGATGGTGGAAGCTGAAGAAGATTTTGGAGGGGAATGGGAGAAGGTGAAATCTAAGAGTAAATTGACTCGGATAAACCGTCCCCCTCCTTCCAAGAGATCCACTTCCCCAAATTCACCAGCAGCAGGGCGAAAGCGGTGGGGCCCACTAGCCAATGGCTCCACCACCACCACCAGCACTGCTGGAGCATCTCACTCTAGTCACAACACTCCTGTACATGGTGATGCTTTCGTTCATGGCAGGGAGTCCAGGGCAGATATTGCCCAAAGGTGGAGATCAGATTCGGACTCTTGGAGTGGTTCTTCGAGTGCAGGTATATCTTCTTCTAGTTGGGTTTCACAGGATGATGATAATAATAAGCCTAAGAAGGGTAGCAGCAGAGAGGATGGAGGGTCACTTGCCCACACAAGTACGGCTGGCGAGTTTTGTGAGTCCCATGATGAGATCATTTTGAAATGTGAAGAAGAAGAGCAGGCAAATGGGTGCTGTGAGGATGGCAGTGAAAGGGACTCCAGAGCTGATTCTGACGAGCTAAGCGTGGAGTTGAATGCTGTGAGAAGTAACAAAGGTTGGGATCCCCAATTGGATCTGCAAGCACCTGTGCGTGGAGAATTTATATCATACAGTGCAGCCTTGAAAGCTGGCACAAATGTTTCTGGCACAGAGAGTTGTAATATTGATGGCCTTAGTCCTAATGCAGGTTCTGAAGGTGGAGATGGTGGGCACATTGCCAGCACCATTGTAAGTGCCGCAGGGAGCAATAGAGCTTCTTCTTCCAGTACAGGTGGTGCACTGACACCATCCACTCCTGGAGATGTTAGGATAGGTGTGTCAAAACAAGCAAGAGAGCCTAGGGCAAGAAGCAAAGGCTTGAATGTGGATGGAGGGTATTCACAACCAATTTTGGATGGTTTGAATCTAGGTGTGCAAGGAAGGCAAGAACAGAAAGAGGATGTAGTGATTGGGGAGGGAGAGGTGAAGAGAGGAGATAAGGTGCCAGCAGCATGGAGCAACAGCAAGTCAACTTTGGCTGCCAGGTTAGCAGGTGCAGAAACTGGGTCTGCTCCATCAGGAAGGTTACATGGAACCTGCAAATCTGTTGCGAATGTGGGTTCTGTGGACTCCAATATAGCAAGGAAAAAAATAGAGGAGGATGGGTGCAGGAATAGGTTGCAGGAGAGTGAGAGAAGAGTAGATAGATGTGGTGGCAGCAGCCCTCAAGCAAGGCAGGCGATTGGAGGTGCTAGAGACAACACAAGCAAGCCACTGGATACTGCTTCCAGGACAGTTGCCTGGCAAGGGAATGATGCAGCTGTCCTTCGCCGATTGCATGAACCTCTGTTGGCAGTGAGTGATAATAGCTTAATGAATGGTAGTTCTTCTGGGCACCCATCATCTCCTCATCTTGATGCTGTCAAGACTAAGCCAGTTGTTGTGGCTACAGCTGCCCCTCTGCAGCTGCGGGCTCCACTGGCAGTGGCAGCAGATAGTAAGCAAAATGCTCAGACTACAATGTTTGATGAGCTGATGCAGAGTGCTTGGCCTGTGGATGTCTTGGCTGAAGTTCCTCAACCGTCTGCAGTGTTACCCTCCCCAAAAGGACTGCATTCAAGAAAAGGTGCACAGACACCACCGTTCCAGCCCAGTCGTCCTGTCCATGAGCCGTGGAGGGGCCAGCAGAATGACCAGTTAAAGCAAGAGGAACAGGCAGAAGAGAAGGTGCATGCTCAGAATGTGCAATCACATCAGTACCGACAGCTTGGTCAGAATTTGATTCCTCTTCGAATACCGACACCTACTCCATCTTCTTTGCAGCAGCAGCAACATCATCGTCACCCACCTGTCTCACCTGCCCATTCCAACACTTACTACCGTGACCGTGCACAGGCACGCATGCGCACAGGTGCAAATTCTGTTGATGCAGGCCCTCATTTAGTAGCCTATCGACCTATCAGCCGAGTTCCACCAGATGGAGGCACAGGATTCCAGAATGGGTACATACAAGGGGGTTGGGGATTCCCTTCCCCGGTGCCATTGTTGACACCAATGTCCCCGATTGGGGATGATGGGTTGTTTGCACTTCCACCACCTCAGTTATTGGGTAATGTGGACATACTGCACATGGAGATTGCAGAGTTTGCTGCGATTGCAAGGCCATCACCTGATGCCAGGATTTGTGCAGAAGCTGCAGTTGATTGTGTTCGAGAGGGTGTGAAACAACTTTGGCCTGGCGCAGATGTTGAGGTGAGAGCACCAGAACCAGTGAACTGTTCCACTCATTCCCAGGCAATTGGTTTCTCCATAGCATCCTGGTTCTAACTCCTGTTATATGAAGTTCCTCCTTTCATGCCTTATTAGCTTTGCTTTTGTGGTGCACTTGATTTAGCAAAAATGTGGGTTCAAACTATCAGATGTACAATTTCAAACTCTGTGGTCACAGTTTCTACTGAAATCCTGAATCTTATAAGTGTACCTATCTTTGTTATATTTGTCAGGTATTCGGCTCTTTTGCGACCGGTTTATGCCTACCCCACAGTGATGTGGATGTGGTGGTAGTGGATTCACCTCCTCTTCCTGATACACCTGAAACTGCTGCACTGTCGGGTGCGCGGGCTCTTGCTCCATTGATTCGAGTTTTGGGTACAGCTTTAAGAGGGTACGAATGGTGTGAAAGTCTCAACACAATTGATTCAGCATCCATGCCAGTGATTAAGCTCCGCTGCAGGCCCTCCATCAAATCTGTGGAGGGCTGCCAACCCACTTCCCCACCCACTTCTGTTGCCATTGACATAACAATTGGAGGGAGAAAGACAGGGAACCCTGGAGGAAGAAGTCAGGAGGCAGCAGAGAGACCTGGCAGTAGTGGTGGTGGAGAAAGTCTGCAAATAATTGCAAAGTTTGAAGCAGCAACAAAGTCTCACAATGGTGCAGCAGCAAGAGAGTATGTGATTGAAAGGCTTCGGCAATTCCCTGCATTAGCACCCCTGGTATAGCTTGTTCCCAATCAAATTTGCTCATGCATTCATTGCTGCTATTTCTCTTTCATTCAGTATCCTGTTGCATGATAGACAATCATCATTTCTAGTTCTGATGGCAGGTGCTTCTACTGAAGTCGTATCTACACCAGAGAGGTCTGAATGATGTCTACACTGGAGGTCTTGGATCATTTTCACTGACACTCATGCTAGTGTTCTATTTGGAGGTAAGTTTTTTTTTCTGGTACCAGGTTTGTTGAAATGTTTCTGTGTAGTTGTTTGTTTGTTTGTTTCTTTTTGGCAGCAGTTAGACTACATGTTCCTCCACTGTCTGTAAGGCCACAACTTGTCTGTCATGAATCTTACCATTTCATGCCTGTGGCAGCGAGCACCTGTTTCCTGTGGCATCTCCCAAGGTTCATTGAGACCCCAAGAAGCTCCTCCTCCTCCCTCAGAGTCAGCTCTGGCTTCTTCATCTGTGAGCTTGTTGCCTCCGAGCAAACCACCTGTTGATTGTTCACTGGCATCTGTATCATCAGGCACAGATTCCTTAGACTCTTTTGATGAAGGTGCTTCCTACTCCTCGGGATCAACTGACACAACAACCTCGGCATCAACTAGAACCTCTGCTTCTTCTTCTTCTTCTTCTTCAAGTTGCTGCTCTGAAACATCTTTATCACATGGTGGGTGTTTTCATACTGAATTGTGGCATTTTGGTGTTTGAAAGTCTTTTGCATGTAATGTTTGAAGGGATGTTAAAATGCTTTGATTTTCTTTTTACGGGTTTAGGGCAAGAGCTTCAAGGTGTGGGTGGCCATATAGCCAACTGAACCCTGCACCCCCCCCCCCCCTCCCCCTGATTTTGAACATTGGGTCTGAATTTTTTCAGCTACAGTTCCATGGAGTGAGACCATCACCTGATGAGTTTCAATGTGGAATTTGATTTCAAGTTTTTTGGCTTGCTTCATGTAGGAAATGATGATGATGTGCAAAGTGGGTGGGTCATACTTGGGAGGATTCTCTTTTTCTCTTGTAGTAGTGAGCCTGGATTCTTGAGATGAAAGAAACCTTGCAGTTTCTTGTGATGTGAGAAAGCCAAGGATTCCTCTAACCTAGCATTGAAGGATGCCCACTACCCTTCTTTTTGGATTCTTTTCTCTGCCTATGTTGCATTGCTGCAGCATATGTTAAAATCAGTCTCCTGATATGAGCAATTGATGGTTGGACTGTCTGCAGGAGGGACACCAATTACAATAAATTCGTCGACACCTGTTCTTTCAAGCAGTGGTGAGCCTGCCATCCGAAGGGCAGGAGGCATTGTGGAGGAGCTGCTCATATCTATGCAATCAGTGCCACCTCCCAATCTGGGGCTGTTGTTAATTGGCTTTCTGCAAAGTTTTGGGAGAGAGATTGACTTTTCACATGTCCGCCTTGTCTTGAAGGTACTACACATTGCAGTCCATTGTGCTAGTGTAGAGATGGGAGGATCTATCTTCTCATGTATCTGAAGACTTTCTGTCAGCTTCTTATGTGCCTTTTGTTTGGGAGGATTACAGGGAAGAAATGGGACCCGTGGGGTTTTAGGGTTTAGGGTTTACTACACATACAGTCGATTGTGCTAGTGTAGAGATGGGAGGATCTAACTCCTTGTGTGTCTGAAGACTTTCTGTCAGCTTCTTATGTGCCTTTTTGTTTGGATGGATTGCAGGGAAGAAATGGGACCGGCGGGGGTTTGTTTTGGGCTGACAAGGTTTCACAACCAATGACACTCTGTATTGATGACCCTCTTCGTCCTGGTGCCAACATTGGCGCTGGCTCATTTAACATTTTTCATGTCCAAGTAAGACAACTATAAAAACACCCCCTCTGTTTCATTCTATTGCAGCATGTGGGTTAAAATCTGGCTGTTGTTTGACACTTTTCAGCTCTCAAGGTTTGAATAGAAAATCAGATTTGCTTTGGGGATTTATCTTCTTGGATGTCTATTTCCAGAACTAGTAATCGCAGGTGAAGCTACTTCACGCATAACAAGGGGTGCAATTGAATTGCTCTTTCTGAGCATTGAGGAGTGCAATCTGGTTGAGTGCAGTTCTTTCATGGCATGTTGTGCACCAGGTGGTGTGTGAGATTCTAACTTGTAGTTTGCTTCCCATATTCTATACTCAGGTGGCAATGCAAGACATGCTTAAAATGTTGACAAGGTCTTTGGGAGTAACAAGCTCTGAGAGGGTTGATAATACGGACCCCAGCTGCAGGCGACCTCTACGGTTATTGGATCAACTGTTTGTAATGGACAACTTGTCAGCTGTGACTCAGTAGCGCAATAATGCATGTAGATACAATTGGTCCATTGATCAGGTTTTTGGAATGCACCACTCAAGGACCCTTCACAACCCCAGTTAGTGCCTGTTCAAATTCATGTAGTCAAGCTTCTGGAGGGGGGAGCAGCAAAACATGGGTTTGCAGTTTTTTGTCACCGTTGGGCAATATCCGACTTTGTGACTACTGTGGATGGGTTCAATTTTTTTGCAGATTGTTTTTTTGTTGCTACAGTAAGAGAGTGTTTTCTTAGACAGTTATCTGGGATGCATAGATACTTGACAAATGTTAGCCAGCATGAAGTCAGAGATTTGGAGGATAACCCCATGGCAGACAGATGAGGCAGTGACGATTTTTTTTAAAAGATGGAAATATGGCCCACCACCAGATTGAAGAAATAAAGTATTGCACACAACAGGGAGTGGAGCTCCACTTATGCAGGAGCAGTGATCCACTACTTTGAAGTAGACACTCACTTCATGGTTGTTCTTGTGGGGTCGTAGAATGTGCAACCTTGCAGATTGAAGAACAAAGGCTCCATCCAGTTAGCCTGCTTTGCCAACTGTATGGAAAAGCTTTCATCTGTTGCCTGGATTTCATTTCAAAAGAATTTTGCAATCAGGTACAGAAACAAAAGCTGTTGCAACATCAAACCTGGTAATTGATGCATCCCGACAAAGAGTTATGTTATGCACTATTCTCGCAACCCTCCCCTTTGGGGAAAAAAGGTAAAAGATTCAGTTCTTTTTTAGTTTTGTAAACTGTTAGGAGTTTCAACCACGAAGTAAGTGTAGGGGCAGGAAAAGAGAGTTTTCAAGGTCTTTTGCTTTGTGGTAATGATAGGCATGGGGATTGTTGGCTGCTCAATTCTTTCTGCTTCCAAACAAATTTTGTTAAACCCTGATTCAGCTGCTCTTTTCAGCTTGTGTTTGTGATTATCAATATTTGCATCAATATTGCTGTGCTTTGGAGTCGTTGGTTTTGTTTTCTGTCACAGGAGCACTACCCCCACCACCTTACCCATTTTTCTAGATGTGGATGCTTGGGTGGGGGGGAGTTTTATCATTTCCAAGAGAGAGAGTCGCAGGTTGCAATGTATGGTTTAGGGTTTAGGGCTTAAGATTTAGGGTACTGTCCTTGCTCCCAGTAAAAAGGGGACAAAAATGGTGATCATGTAGGTGTAAATACTTTCTTGCTGACCCCCTCTATTTTTTTCTAGCGAGAGAAAAAAATGCCCACAAGGAAATTGAATGTTTCTTATCACTCTGATTGTGCTCTGTCGAATGTCTGTATCTTCCCAAGAAGAGGTGCAGCTCCTGGAGAAGAGAATCCTATGGTAGCTCCTCTTTGATTGAGGTATATTCTTGATGGGTGGCTTTTTTCTAGTAAATATGTTTTCCATATTACTCAATTATAAGCATCCAAATTGATTTCTCTTTCAGCTTCTGTCGTGTGTCTCTTTTGTGTGTTTTCAAGCAGCAAGAAAAGAGTGTTTGTTTGTTGTGTGTTTTGATGGCTCTCTTTGTGTGCTTTCCATTTGGTTGATTGTTGTTTGTTTTGATGCTCTCTTTGCATGTTGTCCATTTTGCTCTTTTTGTGTGTCCTCCATCTCTGAGCTTTGCAAGCACTGCCTCACCTCTTGTGGTGGCAGATTCTGGTTTTCTCAGGCTTCTGTTTCTCTATTATGTGTGAATTGGTCCTCGATTTTTAGCATGAAAATTGTTTGTGTTTTATCCTCAATTTCTGAGTATGCTCCTTAGCAAATATGCTTTTTACCTCCTTCACTGTGTGTTTTCATTCCAAGCAAAAGCAGCAGGATGAGCTTAAGCAACCAAAACAACTTCTGTTTTGTGGCAGAACTTCCCACTGGTGCAAGCATGAGGAGCAACAGCAACTGGAGGAAGGAGAAAGAAAACTTGATATGTGGGGCCTTGATTTCAGGACCTGACTTTAGGTTTGGTCTAGGTTTGAAATGGGATACCGGGAACTTGTTTGAAATGGGATAGGGTTCTTGATTTGGTTTGAGGCCCTCTCTTTAGGATTGATTAGGCATAAGGTTTTGTAATCAATATCTGCACCTCATTTTATGTCTGGGATAAGGTTTGTAGTTGTGTTACATGATGTCCTTTTAGGTCTTGGGCTGGAAAGGTTTGAGTTTCCATCTAAAGAGGTTACTTTTAGGTCTGATCTTCAGGCTCATGATTTAGTACAGGACCTTGTTTTGGGTCTGGGTGGTTTTGAGGAGAGAAGATGTTGATCCCTTTAGGAAGCACCTGGTTGAGGTCCTGAGCTAGAGGCCGGTCTTGCCCTTCACCCTTTGCTATTCAACTCTTGACAATACAATCTTTTTGCAAGGTTGTATTGTCAAGAGTTGTCCTTTGTTTGCAGTGCGGGCCTATTTGTTGGCAAGGGCCTTGCCTACCAAGGTAAGGATATTGTGTTTAGATTCATTATAGAGTATGGTAGCTTAATGAATTTTGGCCGCTAGGTAATAGCTCTATTTTTATACAAGGACTTTTGAAAGATGATATCTTGGCTTGTGTTGATAGCTTATATATAGAGTTATAATATCTTGAAGGATTTTTGGTTTCTTTCAGAGGATTTTTTGAAGATTATAATTTTTGCATGTTGAAATATTTGAGTTTCCATAATTCTTCTTTTGTGTTAAGGTACTTCAAAATGTAAATGGCAAGGCGACAGTGTGACACACCCCTTGTTTCACATGATTATCCCGATTCCTTCATCAATGCATTCTGTTGGGTGAGATAATCAAAGAAGGATCTTAAACAAGAATGTGGTTTGAAGATAAGAATCAACTGAGTTACAACCAATGCATGTGAAACCGATCATTCTGAGGCTGCTTTTAGGCTGCTAAACGGCATAGATGATAGGAGAGCCCAACACCTGGCATAAGAGAGAGCAATAAATAGATTCTGACAAGCATGATGCTCCCTGGTAATGGCATAAGCCGAACACCAGCCAGAGAAGAATGTAATAAATATGATCTGACTACCGATTCCTGTTTTATTTGATTGGGCAATCAGAATGATTAGTCAAGGTGGTTTGCTACTAGTAATCTCTCACCTTATTTGCAGTCCTAGGTTTTGGTTTGATGGGCGAGTTGGAAAAGAGAAGTAAGCAACTAGACTTGGATGTGAGAGAGATTTCTGCAGGGGTAATTCACATACTGCGCATTGCTGGAGATGCTTTAACAAATGGGGGAGCTTTGCTTATTGTTACCCCAACATTTCCAGTTGGCCCCACCCAGTGTGGGTCGGGGAGGAGAGACAGCTAGCGTAGTTGGGGGAACCAGTATCAACCAGTGTTGTCCAGTACTTGAGTTTGATAGGGATCTTGGGTTTTGGCAAAAACTCTGAACCTCTGGTCTGCATAACCTTGAGAACCTGACCTAAAACCTGCAGCTGATACCCTAAACATGCCAACACTAGTACTTACCAGTCAGCCAGGAGGGAATCCTGGAAGAAATTCAGACCTCATCACTCTATAGAGAGAGAGAGAGAGAGAGAGAGAGAGAGTGTGTGTGTGTGTGTTTTTTTTTTTGGTTTTTTGGGGGTTCAATTTACTTATGTAGCCAAAGTGGCGATGGTTTGCAAGAGTCAAATTTGGCTGCAAGTTAAACATGAAAGGAAAATTTCACAAACATCTCTCTATGTCATTATTGGCTACCTACTTGAACCATATATTAAAATCTGGTGGTTTTTCCTAAATTTTAATCAAATTCTGACTATTGAAAACCTTGAAAAACACTTGATTTTAGAAAAGCTGGCTATATATATATATATATATATATATATCTCTCTCTCTCTCTATATATATATATATATATATATAGCCAGCAAAGAAAAGGCTGTAACTGTAAGTACTAATAATGAGTAGCTCAGCTTCTCTCTGTCTCTCTCTCAGAGTGGTATCTTCTCTCTCTTTGTCTCTTTGTTTCTCTTTTGTGTGTGCGTCTTTGTGTGTCTCTATCATTGTTTCTGGAGAGAATTATATTTAATAATTGCACAGCTTAGCTATACAATTTGGATCTCCTCATACATGACTTTAAAAAAATAATTATATAAAAAAAATGTATATATAATTTTAAAAAGATCTAAAAGGAGTGTGTTGTCTTATTGATGTTTATATTATATTTATTTATTTATTTATCCTCCCAATATTTATTATTTGTGGGGGTCATCTTTGCTTTACAGAGAAGAAAGAATTTTGCACGCTGAGACAGAAGATGAAGCCAGAGAAGAATCCTGCAACACTATATTTCTTGGTTACGCTCCAAAGCTGAACCCTAAAACCCTGCAGAAAGGAAGATGATATGACATAGCTAAGGTAGACTGGCCGGTGACCAAACACGTAAGCTCTCTGCCAGGGGAGGGCTCCATTCTTTCTTGTGTCCAACTCTTGGTGCATCTGACAAACTAACAATCATCGAAAATGGATTAGAAATGAGAAAGTTACGACCCCTCAATGTAAAGGGGTCAAGAACTCAAAAAAAACAAATCACTGAACACTACAAAGGCTGGTTCCCAAACACCCAAAACATTCCTTGTATGTTTGCTTTGTTGCTATTAAAGTTCAAAGATGATTTGTAAAATTTCAGGGGAGATTTTTATAGCATTTAAATCACTTAAATTGAATAAAAAATTAAGAAAATTATGAGGTTTGAAAAATAGGAGGAGTCCAAAGAGAAGAAGAAGAAAAAAAAAGAGTTTTGTAAGTTGGAAAACTTATTTTCTTCTTGTTATTTTTTCATTATTCCTTGCCATTTGCACTTCCAAGATGATTTCTAGAGCTTGAGGTAGTGCTTCCATTACATTTTAAATCACTCAAAATGAAGCATATGATAAGATATAAACAAAAATGTTCAGTCATAGGCAGGCAATTGGTGATGATGATGGGCCAGTCTACGCTAGCAGCTTGAATGAATGCAATACAAGCTGCCTGACCGGTGGCCCCTGCAGTTCATTCCTGAAAACCGGTGGTTCTTTGAGGGGTTTTGAAATACCCAGAAAATGGTATTTTTTTGAATCCCCGGAACTGGCTGATTCTTTGATTTGGATTCTTTAGAAATACCCGGCACCAGCCGGTTCTCTGATTCCGATGTTTTTTCAAGCACCTGAAACCGGCAGTTCTTTGAAAATTTAAAGAACTGCCCAACACTGGTCTCGTCTTCCAGTGTTGGCCAGTTCCAGTTTCGGTTCCTAGTTTATTTTCCTGGATTGATTGCCTGCCGGCTCAAAATTTTGATTTATTTTTTCGCCCCGAACTGGAATGGGAACTGGAACCGACCTTAAACCACAACTTGAAACCAGAACTGGCAACTGCCCTCCTGTTAGAACTGGACCTGGAACTGAAACTGGCCCCAAAACCTGGTTTATACAAGTTCCTGTTCCTGAAAGAAATTAGTTTTAAACATTTTTTTTTAATGGGTTTTAGGTAGGTAGTTGATGTAGGTGATCATGTTTTATTGGTGGTACAATGCCCCCCCCCAAAAATAAAATAAAATTTGGGCTATGCATTGGGTAACCAGTTCAGGTTTAGAACCAGACCTGCGTGAGAACGGATTTTCAAAAACCCAAAACCGGTGGTGTTGAAATGTGAAGAACTGGGTCCAAAATCGGACCATAGGTTCTACCAAATTTTTAAAAAGCCCTTGAACCAAAACTGGAGTTTCTTTCAAATTATTTTCAAAAAACAAGAAGGATTGGGTAACAGTGGTTCTCTTGAAAATTGAGAACCGGCCAAAACTGGTTTTAGGGTTTAGCCACACTGGAGCCAACAATTGTCCATTTATGTGGTATATGAATATATGTATCCCTAACCATGGAATGGAACATATAGTAACCATGGTTAGCTGAATTTCCAAGGACTTGGCAACAACAACCAGAATCCAGATGTATGAAATTGAGTCATTTATGCGCATTCAGGAATAGGCTATCTAAAAGACTGAGATGACACAAGAAACATGGGAACTAGCTTAGATAGATGCCGGCCCCTCCCAAAGGACAATAATGAGATTTATAGCCCTTGTTGTGAGTACAAGATAAACATTAGTCCGTTGCCAAAAAAAACAAAGTCATACAACAAATGCATAATTTTTCACTCATAAGAGCATGAATGCGAAGGCAAAGGAAGAGTCATACACAACAAATGCATATTTTTTCACTCATAAGAGCACAAATACAAAGGCAACAAAAAAAAAGAGTCATACACAACAAATGCATAATTTTCCACTCATATGAGCACGAATGCCAAGGCAAACAAGAGAGTCATACAACAAATTCATAAATTTTCACTCATAAGAGCACAAATGCAAAGGCAAGCTGATAAGCATAGCAAAAAGCCTTAGAAGCTTCAACTAGTGACAAAACCTATAAGGTTGGGTCCCCCAACTTATAAGTGTTATTCTTGTGTGTTTTGGGTGAATGACAAAAACCCGTGTTTTCCTTCTTTGTTTCGGGTTGGAACTTGGGGAATGGGTTGGTGTGATTTGAAGGCAAACAGAACAAGCTCCAATAAACATGCAAGTAGTTGCTACATTTCTCACAAGTCGAGGGTCAAACTTGCATTATCACCACATAAGTACGTGTTTGTGTGACGCCAAATAATGGTGGGTGGGGGATGATGGGATGTTGTGGGCTCTTTTGTTGGAGAAGAAAACAAATTAACTAGTGTCCAATAGAACTTTAATATTATGGTCATCAAAACTCCATTTGATTCCACTACACTTGTGGTCATAAAGACTCCGTTTCATTGAGACTTGTTAGATAGAAGGAACATCTCAAAAGTCACAACTAATTCACTAATGTTGTCGAAAGATGGTGGCATTTTCAAATAAGGCACCTTATCAAAAACATATAAAGAAGACACAATCTACAAATGGCTTGCAAAATTTCAAACATCAGGTGGTGGGTCCTAAAATCATGGAGAGAGTGAGAGAGAGAAAGAGAGGACTAAAAGCAAAAGAAGAAAGTAGATAGGATTTCCAAGGTCTCCTCCAGGTGTGTGCACAAGCTACCACCTTCCCTCAAGTTGCCAATTATTGATCCCAAAACTAGTGATAGAATTCAGTATTTTTTTTGCACACAATTTGTCATTTTTGTGACCAGAAAAATTGGGAGTTAATTAAATTTTCCTTCTAGTGCAACTTCAATTTTGATATATATATACATATGGAAAATTTCATCAAATTCTTGATATTTAGAAAAATTAAATTAAAAAATAAAAGGAACCCATGTATGGAAACTTGATGTAATATCATAACTGAAAAGGAGATGTATCATACAAAATCCTGAGTCCACTGGAAGCCAAGCCTGAGCCAAATAGCCAAATTCCATCACACCATGTGATACATGGTGTGTACATTATGTTGACTAGGATTTCTTTCTTTCTCCACTCTCATGGACTGATGAAGCTGATAGCTCTCTACAACATATCTTGGTGAAAAGGGGGCTCAAGCATTGTTGCACATAAACAACCGGTTGTATCATCGAACTCTCTCAGATGCTGATCATCTATCTGTCATCATATGGGTCTGTGCCTCACGGGGCAATGGTGTTGTGACATCTTCAGAGCAGAGACTAGATTGAGTCTGAAACTACAGTTACAGTTTGTTGTTGTTGTTGTATGGCGTATTTGATTGACATGGTTTGTTTGTGATGACATTTTCGGTGTGCTAGATAGTTAACTTAAAACAAACATGTCTCATAGTTGTAGCAGACCTTGTACTAAGTGGAAGGACTTAGAGTATGTCCACACACACCGTGTGATACCTCTTTTTCTGCTTGTCACTTTGTGTTTCAAGCGCCTCACCAAGTTTTTCTCACCGTCGATTTTTTTAGCTCTTAGTTACCTATGCATCTCACGGCACACTTGGTTAGTCTCAAAGTCCTGACCACTCACAACAGACTCAGACTCTCTACTTAGATTTGTTAGACTTTGTTATTGAGACTAAGTCCTAGTCTAATTCAGAGCTGGCCCAATTGGCCTTAAAGTCAAGCCAACCCCAGGTTGACTCGAGGGCCTCACGAAACTAACTCATAGAGTTGGTCCAATGAGGACTTCAACTGGGACAACCCGAGTTGTCTGGGGGCCAACAACCCTCGTATGAGAAGTTGTCTCTCTTTAAAGGGTTTAGGGTTTAGGGTTTAAAGAGAGACAACTTGTTATCATCCCAAATGCTTTAACAGGCCGACCCCTTTGGATTGGCCTATGATAATGTTTAATCATCCATTGAGGGTTTTAAAGAGAATAGTGCACTGAAGTATAATCCCCAGGACAACCCCCAGTTGTCCTTTTAGCCCCGCAAGAGCCCAAGCTCTCTCACCTTAGCCCATCTTGACCCCTAAGTCCGAATGTCTTTCTACTCTTAGAGATGTCAAACCTCATGGACCCTTTTCTGACCTAACTCTCATATCGCCGTAGTGCCCCCACTCACTAATGTGGTCTTGACATGAGGCCCACTCCCAATGAAGACATTTCTTAAATCGGAAGGGTGTGTCAAGGTGTTTGTGGGGCCTTTATCAATGTCTTGATCACATCCAAAATAGTGTGCAAGACATGACATGTTCATGAGTGTAGAGTGAGAGACTAGTTAAATGACATATGGTGATCATATGAGTCAATCATTTGTGTCCGACTCATCAAAGAGAATCATTTTATTTTTCTTGACTAGGCTTTTTGGGGAGAGCCCTTGTTATCTTGTGCACATTTAAAGTTCCCAGATTTTTTTAATTTTCTTTTTCATGCAATTTAGTATCTATATTTCATCCAAATTCTTGTGGTGAATAAAATACCATTATTAGTGATTATGCCAATGAAGCTGCTCTTAGAATAAGTTACCTAAGAGCATCCGGGAGCCCACTTTGTGGGTAATGTAAAATTGAGGGCACCCTTCTTATATTGATGGTGGCCACATTCCATTGCTACCTTCCCCGATAGTGCTTTCTTTTGAGCTGTTTTCCTTATTAAAAAAAAAAGAAAAAAAAAGACTAGAATCAATCATGTTCTTGCCCAAGTATCCATGACCTATGATTGGATTATAAACATCCGGTTGCATTTGTAGCTTCCATTATGGGAGGTGGTTGATGCCATCCTCCAATCACATTGTAGGAGTCCCCTTGAAGATGAAGGTAATGAGCTGGAGAATTTGGAGGAAAGAAAAAAGAAAATCATTCCCCATGGATAACTTTTTAATACAAAACATCCAACCCTATAATTTGTACATACAAGTAGGAAGACAATTCTTTGTGTAATTAATTGATGAGGTGAAATATGTACAAATGGCCCGGGCACCACATATTCAAAGCCCAGAATAATCCGGTAATAGCTTAGTACTTGTAATCCGCAAACCCAACTACAAATACTACGCTACTAGGTCGGTTTTCATCCTAAACCCTAATGCCTTGCCCTCGGTTACCTAGTGACGTGGGTTCATTTTTCAATATTTAACAAACAACCCATTTCATTCCAACATCAAAGCTTTTAGAAAACGAAATGGCTATAGATTTGGTTTCCTAGTCATCTCTCTCAATTTTGCATTCACTAGGTTTGTGTGATTAACTCAACACCATTTGTGGAATTTATTAACAAACATGGATGGGGGGGAAGAATGAGGGCCATTATTGCTCCATAATAAGCATTAATCAAACAATTATAAAACCTGAATCTTGTTTAAACAAAAAAAAAATTCGATGGAAGTACTTGTTTGCAAACAAGTGAAGCAGGTAGGTGGGCACAAATTGTTGTTGGTGTGAACAAACATCTCATCCACTAGATGGAATCAACCTACCAAACATCTCATCCACTAGAGGGAATCAATCAACCAACCAAACATCTCATCCACTAGATGGAATCAATCAACCAACCAAACATCTCATCCACTAGATGGAATCAATCAACCAACCAAAACATCTCATCCACTAGACGGAATCAACCAACCAAACATCTCATCTATTAGATGGAAACAAGCAACGGATGTGTCATTCCATCTATATGGGTCAAACAACCTACACCAACCGACGGACGGACTCATCAATCGAACCCAACCGACGATTCAAATATCAGATTGTTTAAAAGCAATTGATTATAAAACAAAGGATTTTAATTTGAGTGACGATGTTTCATTGGAACTGGTTTATTAATGTAGGAATGGGTACTTTGGTGGTCACTGCGACAATTTCAGGGTCATTTCGGATTATTATGATTCGTCAAAGATCAAATTTCATTTTAGAATATTTTTTTTTGTTGTTTGTTTTGCATCTTTTCAATGTTTTTGTTTGTTCATATTTTGTTATTTTAAAATATTTTTACGATGTCTTTTTTTGGGGGGGGGGGGGGGTGTGTATTTCTATCTTGTTGTGAATTTATATGTATTGAATTAAACTTTCATTGACATATTGATTATAACTAAATTACTATGTCGACAATAAATAATTTAATCGTTGTCTCTTGTAGTGTGAAGCAGTGTGGAGCCCAAATATTGTATATTTAATAATTTGTAAGAAAGCTGGTTGAATGAAATTCACAAGACCAAACCAAGCCAAATCGGACCGAACCGAACCAAACCGAACCAAACCAAGCTGAAATATCTTGACCCTTTTCTACTTGGATAGGAAAAACCCAAATGCACCATTTTTGCGACATTTTTTTTGCCGTACAGACCTGCAACCTCCAAAATGCCTTGTCGATCTGACCCAAATGTCAGCTGGACGGACAATTTGGGTAAGTAGGAATCAAAAGTGCAAAAGAACACGACACAAATGCGGTCAGGTCCTTACTTAATTTATTGGGTTTGTTATGATGAGGAAGATGAACGAACAATCCACGGCATCCAATAAGTTGGTTACTTCAGGATGAACAAAGTACATATTAGGAAGGAAGCCCAAAGAAATACAGTAGGTTATTTATGGATGAAGAGGTCTTTACATTCGGACGGGAGGAAGCACCCCCCCCAGAACTCAATCTCTTGCCACATTGTCATTGATTCTTGGCAACTGGGAAATTAGGGTTTTTTTTATTGACAAATTGTCATGAAGCTTCCGGTAACTAGGCCACGAATGCACCCTGACGGATGTTTGAAAGGAAACGATTTTTGGTTGGGTTTCGGTTCCCTAGCTAACTACGGTGGTTAGTTAGCTAGCTAACTGGGTTTATGCTTTGATTATTTGCTGTCCAGGTTGGTGAAAAAGTCATGGGTCATCATTCCTAATAAGACGGTTTGAAGACCAGATTTAGGTACCTAAATGTCGGAATGGGGCCCCTTTCAAGGCCGATCCCTTCCAAGGCTGGGTCCATGAAAAAAGTCACCTATTGAAAACCAGAGTTAACCTAAGGGCCAAAATGGGGCCACTTTCACAGGCCACACCCAATATAAGGCCAGGTTGGTGTTGCGGAAACTTTAAAGAGCTACATCCTTCCAACCGGATGTGTTTCTTTGTGTAGGGTAAAAGCCTTAGGGCAAGGAGGGCAGTACCGAAATAAGGGCCCAAGTGAGGTGATAGTCAAGTGTAGGCCCAATTTCAGTAATGCCCTTGCCAGTCGGGCTTTACCCCATTTATAGACAACGCCATGAAGGAGACTTTACCCCATTTATAGACAACGCCATGAAGGAGAGAAATTTTTTCGAAACAAAATTGCCCGCTGAGAAAATCAAATGTGGAAAATTGTGCTCTACAACATTACTTCCAAATACACTAAAAAAATTTCATTTTGGGTAGGTCAGTCTTTACGGGTACTAAAAAGAAGGCGTAGGGGGAGGAGGCGATCCCTCGAGGCCTGTTTACACTTGAGAATTTAGATTACTACGCCCTTAATTGCCAAATTCTTGCAACCGGTCTCGAGTTGAGAGTGTGATTACATCCATTATCTGGCAACCCCCTTGAGACCTGTTTACACTTGACAGTGTGATATTATTATGCCCATAATTGACAGCCAAGCTAGACTTGTTTACACTTGAGAGTGTGATATTTATGCCCCATAATTGGCAATCCAGCAAGACCCATTTACACTTGAGAGTAGATTTTTCTTTCTTTTTTTTCTTTTTCTTGGGATGATTGCATTAATGGCTATCATCTCAAAAAGGATTTCGCATTAATGGCAACAAGTTATTGGAAAACTCTCAAAACAGTACAAAACCTGGCAGAAAAACCTGCCTTAAATTACTAGGAACCTGTCTAAATCTGGCGAAACTCTTGTTTCGGGGTGGTGATCAAATTTGGCGAATTTCTTTTTCAAGAATGTGTGAAAAGAATATTCATCTTTAAACTTTTTTGGGCTCAAATGTTGCATCAGTTTACCAAAAATAAAATAAAATAAAATAAAATAAATACATAAGGGCTGCTTGAGAGTGTGAGTTTGTGAATGAATGAGTGGGTTTGCTATGAAGCAGTTTTGCCCAGGGCCTTTTGTTTTTGGTGTTTTTTTTGTTTTTGGGTGCCCATCCAGGGATGAAACTTAGAAGCTTTGCAGACAAAAAGATTTTAGTTTTGGTGTAGATCCAGCTGCAAGATCAAGTTGTACATTGATAAGCTGATTAGTAAGTAGTAGTTGCTAGCACAATGCTGCTGGTCCAGCATTCTTACAACAACATCTGGAGAGCTTGATCCTGCATCCAAGCTTTGACATGGGGATTTTGATTGCTGCTACCTACCCACAACAGCTAGCTAGCTGCAGAGTGGAAATGACAGTTCAAGATGATCTAGTAGATGTAAAGCAGCTTGTTGGGTGATCATCTTTTCTTTCTTTTTCATAGAGAAACCCAAAAAAACAAAAACAAAAACAAAAAAACAAAACAAAGCTTGTGGGTTGCAGGTGTTGCACAGGAGCCAAGAAGTCTAAGAAGAAGAAGACTTGAAGAACTTGAAGAAGTCTGAAGAAGAAGCCTGAAGAAGAAGAATAGTTTGCTGTAGGGAAGAATTGTTGTTCTTTGAAGCTACACAATCTGATTTGATCCAGTGGTACATTTGTTGGCAGAGGTAGAATCTCCAGCTGAACAGCCAGAGCTCCTGAGGATTGTTGGCCAGCTTCCCAAAGAGGAGGAGGAGGAGGAGGAGGAGGAGAACCAGATTCTGGACTTGTGAATCTTTTTGTAAGTTTAGAGCTTGGTGAGATCTTGCAAGTTTTGCAATTGTGTGATTTGTCTCCGTTTGTGGTTTTGTGGAGGAGGCTCAGTCTCTGGGAGGTGATTTCCAACTTGATGGTCATGATGGCTTCTGAATCTTGCAGGATTCAGCTTGCGCAAGAAAACATCAACCGACTGCAACAACCATGGGGAAGGCAAATCCTAGCAAGTGGTTGAAGGCTGTGACAAAAGCATTCAGATCTCCCGCAAAGCTTGACAATGCTGCTGATACCAGAGATGATAATGTTGATGATCAGGTAAATGATGCAGCTTGGAGCTTTGGAAGAAGCGACCTCTCTCTCTCTCTGTCCAGATGTCCCTATCTCCATCTCCATGTCTGTCTCTGCCTGTCTGTGACTCTTTTCTCATGATCTTTTGTTTCGGATTGTTGTTGTTAATGATGATGATGATGTTTTGATGCTGCTGTAAATGGGTTTTATTTTATATTTTGCAATGAAGAAGAAGGGGGATGCAGCCAAGGTGAAGAACAACAAGTGGCGCTCAAATTTCAGCTTGTCATCCACTACCACCACACCAGTGCCAACTCCACTCCCACTACCGACGACAGTAGTAGATCACAAGTCTAATACCATTCCAAAAGTGGTTGAACAGGAGGAGGAACAGAGTGAGCGAACCTTTTCAGATGCTGAACTCACAGCTCAGGGTGATCAAGCATTCAATGTTGTAGATGAATTTCACAAGGAAGACAGTTCACAATTGAAGACTGGTGCTGGTAATGTTCAGCTTCATGCCAACGGCAAGGTTCTTGGTGGTGCTGCTGCTGTGAGCAGAGAAGAATGGGCAGCTATCAAAATCCAGCAAGCCTTCCGTAGTCACTTGGTAAGGGTAGAATCTGTGGTGGTTGGTTGTTTCTTTCCTTCTGGTATGCCCTTGGTTGAATTTCCACAAGAAGAAGAACATGGTTTGAATCTCATGACACTCTCTCACCAGTTTTCTCTCTCCATCTGTGTTTTGCGGGCATCTCTCATGTACCCACTGGAACACCTGTTTTGTGGGCACGATCTCTCTTGTACCCACCAGAGCATCTGTTTTGTGAGCATGATCTCTCATATACCCATTTTTCTTTTGCTTACCCCAGGCTATGAAAGGTCTGGTAAGACTTCAAGCATTGGTTCGTGGACACACGGTGAGAAGACAAGCTGCCACAACACTACGAGCTATGGAAGCTCTTGTGCGAGTGCAAGCTCGTGTGCGAGCACGCCAGGTACGCATGTCAGAGGATGGGCGAGCTGTACAGCAGCAGCAGATGAGACAACGCCGCCAGCTTCTTTCTCGACCTAGTAAAACTGGCACTGTATGTCCCCATTCTCATACTGAAATTGTTGTTTGCTGCCAGCTCCCACTTTTACTACATACAGATCATCCAGCTTGAATTTTCCATTCACATCATCATCATCATCAGAAACCGCAAAGACAAGAAAGAAGTGAGTTTTGGTTCTGCTCTCTTTTACAGGAAGGAAATTGGACAACAGGGCAAGACAATAAGGCAAAACAACAAATTCGAGAAGAGGCAGCTCGAAAGCGTGAGCGAGCCATGGCGTATGCATTCTCTCAACAAGTAGGTTTTTATAACTGTTTTAGCCCAGCTCTTGATGTGTGGACAGCAGCAGATTGTCTTTGGTTGCCAGATGCTTCTGCTGTCAGCTGTCATGTTGTTGCATCATTTTTTGGTGCTGAAATTGAATGACATCATCTCTCACCGCAGGTGGCAGTGGCAGCAGATTGTCTCTGGTTGTCAGATGGTTCTGCTGTCAGCTGTCATGTTGTTGCATCATTTTTTTGTGCTGGAATTGAATGACATCTCTCTCTGAGACTCTCTCTCTCTCTTGCTCTTGTACATGTGTGAATTTGGAACAGTTGAAACGGAGCACACCGCAGAGGAACATGCTGTTTATTGATTCGGAACCTGATCAACCGCATTGGGGTTGGAGTTGGATGGATCGCTGGATGGCTGCACGTCCATGGGAGAATCAAAACCTGGATCCTCTGAAAGATGGTTGTTGTCAAGCCATTCCATCCATGAAGTCCTCCCTTGAGGCCAGGACAAAACACGTTGACAAGCATGTTGTCGTTGACTCAGGCACTGGTGATATGCGCCTCAAGGTTGGTGGTGGTGGCAAATCTTCAACAAAGAAAGGTGAGGAAAAGCAACACAAAGATTCTTTGGCATCTCAACTGCCAACGGTACAATGTACTGGGAAAGATGAAGCCATTCCCTTGCCCCTTCCATCTCCACCATGCCTTCCTGCTGCTGTTTCCATGCCTCCAAAGGGTCCCACATCCACAGAGCAGACAACAACACTACCCATGACAGCAGTTCAGACGCTGCCATTGTCTGCAGATGCATCCTTTTCATTAGCTGTGGATGAGAACACTGGTGTGACATTGCCACCACCTCCAGAACATCTATCCTCTCTGAAAGTCCCATTGCCTTCAGATGATCTGCTGCCTAGTGAAACTTATGCATTGAAAAACATGACAACAAATGGTGTGACACCGGTTCACATTTCAATGGGCTGTAACGGTGCTGGTGAGCTTCAGGAAGACAAAAGTGCGGGCAAATTGAGTCTGCAGCAATCCCCAGCAGGTAACCAACCTCTTTGTCTTAAAACCCACGACTTTTTAATCTTTACTCAAGCATTGAATTTGTGGGCGTCAGTCAGAAAGAGTCAATATTACAAACTTCTGTCACCTGACTCTTGTTCTCCAGATGAAGTGTGAATTTCATAGGTTCAGAATTCTTATCTCTATGTCTACCACCACCAGCCTTTGTCCAGGAGGCAGGCACAATGGAAACTGTTTTAAGAAGCTTGCACTGCTGCTCTTTGCAGAGAAAACACAGAGCTACAAACAGAGATCTCTGAATGACATAGCAAATAATGCAAAGGTGTCAGTGGTGGTGGAGAATGGTGAAATTGATCTCCCTGCAAGTTTCAAGCCAACAACTAGCCGCTACATGGCAGCAACAGAATCTGCAAAGGCCAAGTTCCGCTTGCTTGGTAGCTCTCGAAATCAGATTGAGGGTGGTGAGGAAGCATCAGCATCACCAAGAAGACATAAGAAACAGTTCTCATTTACTGATCAGGCTAGCTCCTCCCCAAGGACAGCAGCAACAACAACCCCCATCCCTCGTACAAAATCGATATCTCAGGTAACCACAATGGCCGGGCCCATTGCTTGCTCTAATAGGAAATCAAAGCTCAGGTTTTGTATTTGCCTTTTGACTACCTATTCATCTGATTTTAATCTAATAGTTTTAAACCCAATCCTAAACCCTAAACTCTTTACAATCATGCAATCAGGAACAGGCAAGTCTGCCTGGGGTGGTCCTTTTCAAAGAGAAATTGGATGACTTCACTGGTAACTTCGAGTCACAAATTCGGAGAAAGTCTTTGGGAGCTGGTGATCAAGCAAAAGGTACCATGAAATGGAGGTAGTAGGCCTGGTTTCAGCCTCATCATCATCATCACGGTCCTTTGGAAAAGAGGGAAGAAAATTCAACGCTTCGACAAATATTCCCTTTCAAGCTTGGATCTCTTTTGGACTTGGACCCAAGTCGAAATGCAATTTGCTTCATTTCATGGCCATTGACATATGCCAAGCTCAAAAATGCCATCACTGGACGGGTATTTTGAGGTTCTTCATCATTCCCTCCTGATCAGGAAAAAAGAAGGAAATGCCAGTAGATCTACTTTCATGAGCATTCACGTTCTGAAGAAATCTATCCCAGCACTATATATCAAACTTCAAAGGTGTGATCTCAATGTGTAAGTTTTGAGGAGAGATTTCCTCTTAGTAAGAGGCAATCTTGTGTATAGGAGATGATATAAGTACACTAATTATTTTCATGTTTTTGTAACAGCCCGTTTTACTTCAGCTGCTTGTTCCTTTTTTAATTTTTTGGCTGCTTTCTTTTGTACATGGAAAAATACTGAATTGTGAAATCAGCTTTGAAGCTCTAGTAAGCTCTAGCATTTTTATGCTTCAAAATTTTAGTGCTCATGGTGATGCATCAATCAATTCTCATCTCAATTTGGTTTTCAACTATTTTTTGTCACTTTGGATAATTGATTTTCTTGTTGATTTTGTTCTTTTGTGATCTCATTGGAATCAACTGCATGATTCTCACTACACTATCTTTTAGGTTTTGGAAGTTGGTAGAGTTTTTGGAAGCTTTGAAGTTTGTGGAATTTTGTTCGTCTGAATCTCGTTGAGTGAACTTAATGTTCAATGTGATCCAAGAATTTTATACAATTTTCATTTGTGTTTTGAGTCTTTCTTCAACCTTTGAAGGCAGTTGTTGTTTGCATTCTATCTATGACTATGTGGTCCTATGGGATCTCCACATAGTTGAGTAACAAGGTTCATTGGGGTTGCATAGCTCTATAACAAGCTTTATCAAGATTTCTACATAGCGAAGTAAAGAGCATCTCCAGCGGTGCTCAGTACCCTGTGAAAATATTTTTCACATCCAAGTTTAGTCATGTACTCTCTTGCAACCCCGCGCATAAAACTGAAACTGGGACAGCAAAAAGGTTGGAGACTACTAATAGCAAACCGTCTGGACCAATCATTATGATGGGCCAATCAGAAATACTGAGCAGCAGTCAGATCATATTTATTACACTCTTTTCTGCAGGTGCACAGTGCTGCTGGGCCTTTTACCAGTCACGGCAACATACCCAAACATGTGTTGAACTGGCCACGGTTCTATGGTAGTTTGCATTTGTTTCATCATTTCTTGTAGGTTGTAACTTGTGATTTAGGACTCAAAGCCTTATTGTAAGCAATTGAATGGATGGTGAGGTTGTAATGTATTGTGCACATTCGCTTCTATATTGTAATTTGATCACAAAAAGAGTATTTGCTTCGTACAAATCCCAAGAATCATTATATACTAGTCTCTTGTTATTGCATTATAGAATCAAATGTACTCCCTTTGCAATAACCATCTATCCAAATAAATTTCCTTAGCAATTCACATGTTGTCAATGTTTTCAATCACACTTGCTATGATGTTATAGTCACTCTATAAGTAGTCGCAAATGGCAACTCACCACCATAGCCACCGTTCAATAAAAATTAATCACCAAATTAGCTTCATTTCACACAAGTATTTAGCTGGCTATGCTAATCCAAGCCTTGCCTATATAGCCACATTAGCTACTAACTAGACTTGAAAAACAAAAGACTCCAATGCTTAAACTTCATAGGTCATCCTTCCAAATATCACTTTTGGATCAAAGGATTTAAAGTTTAGTCCTTCATCCCAAGACTATTTGTAAAGTTGTTTGCTTAAACCTTATAGGCCACCCATCCCAACATTAATTTTCAAAGTAGGTTGATATCTTTTGGGGATTTCACATTGGATCTTGCATTCCTAGCAATGTTCACAACAAGAGAAAAAGGGCAAAATCCATGGTCATGGTTCATAGAAAACATTTTTTTGTGAAATTATTTGGCAAGCTTTTCATGGCACAACTATCTTCATGTGTAATGATTAATCAATACACTCTTCTCATAGTTCACAAAATTTATTGAAGTGAGTTGATGACTAGTTCACTTAATTTTCACTAATTTCTCCATGTCACACATAAGACGCCACACAAATTCCTTGAATTACTCCACACAATATGAATCCCACCTTGCAAGTGTGGTTCGTGCATGTTGGTGCATGTTTAGGCTTAATTGTGTACACGGACACCATGATTTTATTTTAGTAAATTGTAGCAATTTTATTGGAACACTAGAAATTGTTATCTAAATAATAGATTTATTGTTCCCAACATCAAGGGAACACTAAAGACTAAATAGTGTCCAAATGCCTACAAGGGGTTCATAGAATACATAGGACATCCCAAAATTAATGAATGAGAAAAGAAATCCCTATTCATTGTTTGTTCATGACAACTAATGTAGCTTGTGCCATTGGCCCAAGTGTGCATACATTTTTTATTTTTCACATTTTCAAAATTTAATTAAAAATTTAGCAATGTGAACACATTGACAACTCAACTGATTTTTCCTTCCAAACCCAATTTTTGCGTTTTTTTTAAATTTCCAGTGACAAAATTCACTCAAAAATGGAGGTAGGGTGACAAGCATCCCTAGGGATATTTCAATTTAATTGCCAATATTATTTCAAGGAACTCTTAAAATTGTAGCACCCTACTAAAAGAAATAAAAAAATAATGCCACTTTTAAGTGATTTTTTTCCACAACTATGAGAATTTGTCCCAAAATATTCTATCCAAAATATACTAAGATATACATGTCCACCAATAAAATAAAACAACCATCCAATTTGTAATGTGCTTGTTCAATAGTACAAGATTGTGATTTTTAATTTCATAATCACACATTTGACATTTCCTAATGTGAAAAAACTTGTGATTGACAGTATTTTCAAGACACTCAAACAAATCGTGACCATGTTATTCTATATCTACTCACATTCAACCTTGACAAAATGAATTCTTTAAGTACTATACTAATCTATAGTTAGTTGGTGGCAAATTTGTTTTTCAATTTTAAGTTTGATGATACAATATTTACAAATCAAGGTTTTTTATTTTGGTTTTTCTTAAGTCATATTTTCAATTGAAATTGATCAAGATTTTGTGTTTAACAAACAATTAATTGAATTCGTGTTAATCAATGAGATGATTGAATTGCTCATCAATGTGGTGGGTTACAAATAGAGCAAAGTGAGCCAAACCCACTTGCTTGGGTGACTATTTAATTTGAAAATTTTAAAAGAATTCTTAAGAATGTTTTGCTTGAAAATTGGAAAAAATAAAATTTGCCTTAAGAAAATGTTGTAATATACGATTATGTAAATATTTGTTTAAAGAACCTATGTCATATTTCAAGAATCCTCCAATATTAAATAAAAGTATTTAATTACAATGTTTATAAACATTTGTCGCAACCCCACTTTGGGCTAAATGTGAGGATGAAACTCACACTCCCAAAAGTGAGAACTTGGAGTCCTCTGGGACTCCTGAAAACTCAGAGCTTGATTGCAGGGGTCAAAATACCTTGCATTGGGGGTTTTTTATATCAATGGAAAGGTCTTAAACTGTAGATGTCCAAAATGGCCTTGCATGATCCATTTGGACATCTGCAGCCCAAGTTATGGGCAAAAGAAAAGTTGGGAGTTAAATTAGCAGTTTGACTCCCGACCATTAAAAGTCAGGAATCGGCCTCTTCTCGACGTCTACAGATGGAGTGCAATAGAGCATTGGAAAGCTCTCGAGAAGAGCCACAACTTTGGTTTTGACTTCACTCCAATCGGAGCTTGGACCTAGGAGATATGAGTTTTCAAAGTCCCGGGAGTCCAACTCGGGACATTTTCGGGACTCTTCCTTGGGAGTCCCGGGAAAAAGTGCCATTTGGATGTGGCTCCCGCGGAGTAACACAGAGAATACTATATGGGGGAAGGTGGTGGCTTCCCCCGAGTCCGGGCCGTGGTGAGTCAAGTGAATCAAGTGAGTCCAAGGTCGCCCATGGCTTGTCCCAACACCAAATGGATGCAGAATGAGTTCTAACGAACTTGAGGTTGGTTTTGGATGCAGGACCGTGTAACAATATAATTGTCCCTCTTCCTAGTTTAATCCCGAGACTCCTAGCACACCCCTCTTACCCCCTTTAGTGCTGGAAGTCGGAAGCGACTCCAAGTTCCAACTTTCCACAAATCCACATACTTAAACCCTCAAGTGGGTCTAACAAGGAACTTAGGAGTGCGTCAACATTAGTTACATTGTCATTAGTGTTTTTTTAAGATTCATAATTTGGTATAATTTTTGACACTACAACATGAAAAATTAAGCACTATTTTCAATTGCTTTGGTTTTTATTAGTGGGATTGCACTTTATGAAATTAGTTTATTTTTAAAATTTAAATTACTTAGGCTACATGTAGTTACAAAGTACTAGTGACGATGAATTCATTATAAAAAAGGTCTTGAAAGTAAGTTCCATTTGAATAAAAAATATTGAATGACATTGCATGCAACTTGAATTAGATTCAAATGTATTTGATTTTAATCCAAACACAATTAAGTTTATATTTGATTTAATTGAATTGAAATTCCTGAATTGAATTGTAAAACATTGATTTGAATTAAAATATATTGAAATTGGATTTGAATTCAATTCAATTCAAATGCAAATTGATGTAGAAAGTATTGAAAATTATCTTGTCATTTCCATCGTTCATGATTATATTGTTGAAAAAAAAGTAGTTTTATAAAAACATGATATGAAAATACATATTTTATTATAGTTAAAATAGATTTCAAACCAAAATTTATTTTGGTAGAACAAAATAATATAAAACCCTATAATTGTTCCCCCTAAACCAATTTCAATGTAACCATTGTCATTAAAATTTTATTTTATAAAGTAATTTATTAGTAGTAATAACGACAATTTTTAACTATGATTTATGTATGTGTATTTACTAATATTGTTATGTTTTGCCACATCAACATGATTATTTTTACTCATGCTAGACATGACTTCAATATGTTGAAAATGAGACATAATCATCCAAAGAAATGGCTTCTACAACGAAATAAAGGTCAAATATCCAAAGGGTAACCCTCCCTCCTCTACCCTCCAAACGATATGGGAGCCTTTTAGTTCGTACTATTCACCTTCCTAGATCTTAACCTTGAACCTTATGACAACCTTCTCCACAATAGTTAAAACTTCAAATATATCCATGTCTGCCACAATTTACAAGTTATTGTCGGTAGTATTGTAATGTTGTTCACACAAAGATATTTGCTTATGCGGTTTCATGCCCACTAGTCACAATAGGTGACATCTTCCAAGAAAATCTAATTCTTATGTCTCTCATCTACCTTTTTTAGATGATGCATCCCTGTTTAATCAGATCTACAAGTAACACAATCAAAATAACCCCAAGCAAGTTGACTTAGCATCCTAGCTTAAGTCTATGATCTTTTGCGAGAACATTAGTTGCTCAAACTTAAATACCTTTGTAGCTACCTCCAACCTTTAGTAGACCCATGTGTAGTTTGAACTTCTTAAGTATAGATTTGAACCTTCATATAAGAAAAAAAAGGAATTTTTAAAATTTCCATTTTCAATTAAATTTTTTAATTACAAAATCATGTGCAACTAAATTATAATTATAATTTTTTTGTTACAACTATCCATATAAGAATTCAAGTATATGTGAACCATATTATGTAAATTACAAAGTTTTAATTTAATATCATTTGTTTTAGGAATTGAATTAATGACATAATGTTTTTTAAAATGTAACATCAAAATTTACATTGTGATCACATGTCATAGTCCAAGAATTATTGATTTTAATCATATTAATCAAATTATTGAAATTCTATGTCAAATTCAAATAGGTGCCACATGTATAACATTGCATGAAATTTGAGTAAATAGAAAATTTTTTGTAGTCAAACAAGCACACATAATTTTAGTGTAATTCATAATGGACATATAAGTTAATCATTTTGAACATAATGGATATATTTAGTTTTAATGTACTAAAACTGGACATAGTTAATCATTCCACACTAATGGCGTTGACTTTATAATCAATTTAACTATGATGTTATGTATAAAAATCATTCATTTTTGTGATATTAACATTTTATTTCCTTAATTTATGCATTTAATGCAAGGTGGAACAATAAGTTGTTCTTTCATGACCGTTATGATGAATTGCAAATTGAATTCATATTGGTTGAATCATTTTTGAAACAACAAAGGTAACTTGTTAAGGTTTTTAGAATACATGGTAGAATGCTCTAGTTTTCTCAAGGTGTTCCAATGGACTATTTGCAAGTGTAATAGGTGGAAATAGGCATCAAATTTTGTAGTTGCCTACTTGAATGTATTTGGGCAAGGTTTTTAAAGCTTACTTTCCAAAATTTTGGGCAAGATTTATATCAAAGTTTTGCATAAAAATTGAAATCAATCAATATTTAATTCACACATTTTTGTGTGATTTGAAACTTTAGTAGGCCAACTTGGGCCTCCTTCATGACATCCATTTACTACTAGCCTTGGCATGTGTCTTACCATTAATGGAAACCATGAAGTTCCTATTGAAGTTTGTTCAATGACTAAAGAACTTTGTATGTGATTTTATTGTTATTGTGAAAGTCTTCCAAGGACAATTATATTCATTGTATTGTGATACAACATCTGCTTTCTAGAGTGATGAATTTTGGTCCTTTCATGGATTGTTACAAAAGGATCATACACAAATTCATTTGAAGTGGGTAACATATTATAACGTCGATTCAATTTAGCACCTTGCATTTGTGTAAAATGGAAAGAAAATTTGGGCTTGTTGGGGTGTTGTTTACCTAGAAACAAGTGGTATGGTGCTTGTCACAAAAATTGCATTGGCCTTGTAGTGGCCCTAGTGAAAGTAGAATGTAAAAGTAAGTTTATATTACAACCTTTCCAAAAGATGTCATTTCTATAAAATGAAATTGTATGGTGGACCTTTGGTTTTTGTTGTTTGTTAGATTGGTGAATTTCCAAATGCATGACAAAATGTAATATGGGGACAAGCATGTCGCAACCCTAGCTTTGGGCTCGCGACCAAGGCAAGGGGGTTGCAAGGGTGCGGGCCAAGAGGAAGCCCGGCAGTCACATCACATACGCCCGGGAGTGTAGGAAAGTGTGAGGGAGTGAACCCTACACCTCCAAGGCAACTCCCACTTTGGGAGATGGAGTCCCAGTGGACTCCCAAAATTTCAAAGAGTGATTTGAGGGGTCAAAAATCAATGACTTGTGGCGTTTTTTATATCATTGGAAAGCTCTTAGAACGTAGATGTCTAAAATGGGCTCACATGACTCATTTGGACATTTGAAACACAAGTTATGGCCAAAAGAAGGGGGGAGTCAAATTGCCAGTTTGACTCCCGACCAAAAAAAGTCTAGAATCGACCTGATTTACTTCGCTGCAGATGATGTGCCACATACGTTGGAAAGCACTCAACGAGAGCCACAACTTTGCTTTAGATTGCATTTCAATTCGAGGTCTGCTTGCAAAGTTATGGGACTACTTGGTCGCAGGAGTCCCGGCTGGCGGGATTTCGGGACTCCCATGCGGGAGTCCCGGGAGAGAAAAGCCATTTGGATGTGGGCCCCGTGGAAAGGTCCAAAGTATACTATAAGGGGGAAGGTGGTGGCTTCCCCCAAGTCCGGGCCATGGTGAGTCTTGTGTGTTCGTGTTGCCCATGGTTCGTCCTAACACCAAAAGTGCTCCAACTATGCACTAACCACTTTGTGTGGGTTGTGTATAGGCCCATGTGAGTAAGTAAGCTTGTCAATTCTTCCTAGTCCCATCCTGGAGCTCCAACACGCCCCTCTACCCCTCAAAGTGTTATGAGCTAGGGAGCATGTCCCAACTCTTCCCTCTTCCGCTGTCTTTCACTTAAACTCACACTTGAATCCTTCAAGGAGTTGGGAGTGCGTCAAAGCAAGTTTGTGATACTTTGCATTAATATATGGCAACATTGTTAAATGGTAGACTTATTGTGGACTTTGGAGGTCTAATATTGTTTGTTATGTATAGTGGTATGTGCTAGAGTTTGTTCAAGGGTTAATTGTAGAATTTGATGTTTAGTTTCTCGAGCAATTTGTTTTGGATGCATTAGGCATTGTTCAATAGAATAAATCTTATCCATTCCAACCATGTGTTTGTGATTCGGGTGCATTTTGCAATTGGGTATGTAATAATCTAGTGTCACTAAGTTGCAAATGTCAATGGTCACATATGTGACTATAAAACAAATGGATTTAGTGTGTTGTGGTCATAAATGTGACTTTAACTTGTGACTACCTTATGTTTGGATAAAAGTTTGATGAAAACTCAACATTTTGTTATCAATTATTGGTAGATTCCATTGATGGATGAAAACCAAGTCATTTTTTGCAATTGCTTTAACATGTTTTGCCAACTATACATAGATTATTAGACCACATGTTGCATCCAATTTGTGATTGCAATTGATTATCGAAGTTTGTAACATTACATTTAATGTTGGTGTTGATGGTACTTTAGTTATAAATTATCATCTTAACTCTATGTTGGAAATTATCTTAGCCATATTAACATATTTAGTAAGTAAAAATAGCTAGCCTAGCTTAAAATTATAAATAATTATATATATTCATTATAATACAAATATAATATAATATTTATCATATTTATTCAAATTTTGACATTTACAAAAATTACACATCATAAATGATAAAAAATTGATTTATTTTATTTTTAACTATAAAAGTTTCATGGGTGTTAGCAAGGTAAAATCGATAATTCTTGCTTCTTGTTAAAAGACAATATAAGTAGCCATAAACAAGATTTATGTATTGAAAGTAAAAATGTTCTTTTATTTAATGATCACCATGAGGATAATCTTTAATTTTAACATGATGATTTTGGTTAATCTTATATTTAATATGCATTCAAATAGATTTTAAGAAAATAATTGTACTTTTTTCCTACTTTTTAGGTTGTCCAAACGTGTACAAGTAGGTGAAAGTAGATAAATTATTGAATATTTTCTTTTTTGAACGATGTAGCTTTAAAATGTAGTTCTAAGTTTTCAACATTTAAATATTATAGTAAACTAAATCAAACTTCTAATGGAAAAGTATATTTATACTCAATCTAACTAGTCATTTTCGAACATAATTATTATCTATTTTTATTGTGCCAAAGTTTCTAAAAATTTGTAATCATTTCACTATAAACTCAAAATAAAACAACATGCTTTTATTGTATTTTTAAAACTTAATTTAATTTCTTCTACTTGTGTTAAAACTTGGACCATTTTGTGAGTGTCTTTTTTAATAACTACTTTTTCTGCATAATTTACCATGTTTTCATCCTTATGATATATTGTTGATTCTTATATTTGAATAAACTATATATTATTAATTTAAAATTTAAAAATTTAAACTGAATTTAGATATATTTTACATGAAAATTTAAAAATAAAAATAAAAGTCATAATATTTGTTATTTTAAAAAAAGGAAATGTACCATTTATTTATTATTATGTTAACCAAATAATATTTCGAATAATAAATCATGTGCTTGAATTTTTTCTTCAAAAAAATGGTAATTTAAATTTTATTAAAAAAAGAAATTTAAGTGTTTTATGTTGAAAAGAGTTTTTTTTTCCAAAAAAACCTTTAAAGTCTTACATCATTGAATTTTTTTAAAAAATGAACTTTTAATTTTGCCATTGGGACAAAATATCTATAAAATATTAAATAAAAAAGTTAACCTTTGTGCAATGTTTAGAACAAAACATGGGTTAAATAAAATTCACCCTTCTACATGTTCACAATAAGTTGGGTGGTTTGTTGGTACATGGCTTTGTTTCCATTTTTGGTTCCAAGGATGAACTTTCATAAATGACATGGTAATGGTCAACCATGATTTGTTGATTTAATATTTATTATGCCACTTAAGCTATCTAGGAAATATTAAATCTAGGTAGCCTATGTAAGCTACATTTCCTAGGTGCTTACTTAGTTACCTAAACTAGGTATTTAGCTTAATTTAGGTCATGACACGTGTCAACATATTATAAGATGAAAATAATGAAACTATATAATAATATATATAATATCAATTTAAAAAAACCATATAAATATGTATATATAATTTACAATTTGATGTCTTTGATGACTTTTTAATCGTAAATGCATTTATAACATTATTTGATTACAAGTTCAATTACCGTACCACATGGTGTCTTTTAAACCTAATTGTTTTGTAACACTTGTTCAAATTGACTATATGCAGTTTAGTTGCAAGTGTCCATTACAACTAAAATGTGGTTAAAAAAATTAGTGATTAAATTTTCTTTTAGTGGTTTATTTGCAATAGTAGCTACAAGCAAGTGTTGAATTAATGTTTCCTCGGCATTGAAGGGGTTTTATTGTTCCCCATGTCCATGTGGCCACAATCAAGACAACAAGTCACCTCCAATGGTGCCTACAATTCTATCATGATGAGATTTGGATGATCAACAAAGGCTTTTCAATTTAACTATGAAATCAAATGTTGCAGAGTCCATGGCTATAGTAGTGGCCCTTGTGATTGACAAGGTTAATCCGCTTACACGCAACTAACAAGTGATCAATGCATCACAATTGCTATCTCATTCTTTTCCTAAGTTTTTGAAACTTGCTAAGATAGTCATGGTTCATGCGCTTGAATATGTGGAAAACGAATGTTGTTTTAGTTCTGTCTCATTTTTTAAAACCAAATTACGCAATTGCTTGAACCCTCATTTGCAATTGACTCTTGCTATGTATGCACATAAGTTTTTTACACCTCACAACTTTCCTTCCCAAGTTGTGCATATAATTCATGGTCAAACATTCAGCTTGCAAATGGGTAGTGTAGATAATGCTTGAATTACAAGTTTTGGGATTTGCAGTCTCTGGAAGGAGCACATGCTAAGTTACAACATGGCAATTTGGCAGAGCCTAGGTAATTAGCCTTTCATGAGATGTCACCAAATTTGAGGATTAGTTTAACCCCCATAGCCACTTAGCAAAAGGGGTGTGGCCTTTGTAGCCACAAGATTAGATGGGGCTTCATGCATGGTCACCACCTTGGAACCTAATTCTGTTGCCCAGTGGCACCACAATTATAATGAAAAATGTCGATTTTTTTAAAATTGCATTCATCTATGTTTGCCATCTATGCATCCAGTTTAGGGTTTCTTTTTTTTTTCCAATTTTGTGATGTAGCTGAAGTGGCGACCATTCATAAGACGATTTAGCCAGATTTGGCTACAAACTAGATATGAGAGTAGAAAAAAATAATCAGAATCCTTCTATATTCTTGGCTACCTATTGGAACTTATGATAAAAATCTGACAATTTGTTTTTTTTTTTTCCTTTGAAATCTGGTGAATTTGGATAAATTTTCCAGGATAAATCCTTTTGTAGAAGTCGAAGTCATATTTTTCAAATCAAAATTTGGCAAAACTTTGCACCCCAAAAAAAACCACTGATCCAATCTATCAATTATTTTGCCATCTATGCCAGAATGCAAAAAATGAAAGAAAAAACACTGCCAAGGACCAGAAATGCCATGGGCCAAGTTTTGTTGGGAACATTTGGAAAACAACAACAGGTTTGGTTTATGGGGGCTGGTTAGGAAGGTTTGGTTAATGAGGGGCTAGTTAATTAGGGTCTTAACCCTCGGAGTTGAGTCATGGAAATTCACAAACTTATAGTTAGTTAGAGAGCATTTCTAATTGTGCCACATTTAATTCGTTCTCCTATTTAGGAGCTTGTAGAAAATATTAAAAAGGCCAAAGAAATTGATGGTGTCCAATACAAAAATATTGCTTGACATGGTTTGCCCTCACCTATTCTTGCTTAGGGTTTAAACCCTAAACCCTAAACCCTAAACCTGGTCCCAAGGGCATCCTCTGTGTAACATGTTTAATGTTTTCTGTTGTCATATCATGGATCCATTGGAGGATATTTTTATTGAATGCTGCATTCAAAGCTAAATCCAGTAGTTCATAGATTGATTCCTAGATGAGGCTGGGTTGTGAAGAGTGTTAAAAAAACCCATCTCAATCAATTCTGCAAGTTACAATCCACAACTAGCCTACTATATTTTGAACATGTTTTTGGATCAGGCTTTCTATGTATTCAGTGTTGCTTCATGTTATGTCATTAAAGCTTTTGAAAGTTAGGGTTATACCAGATGGCTTGATAGTTAGGGGAATGCAATGTGTTGGATAGGGAAATTTAGCTTTTTAAAACGTGCATTCACACCTGGGGTTAGGGACTCTAGTCTTGAGTCCCCTAACACCATGGTGGTCATTTAGGACTTACACCTACTTACCCTGAACATTTTATGTTAAGCTAACATTCACTTAACATTAAGCTATCACCCATTTAACATTGGGTGACACCTAGGATGCCATTTAACAATGACTTAACATCAAGTGTGAATGCACCATAATTAGAATATTTATTGTAGAGGTGGGCAGGTAGATGGAATGTATGTAGTTGGCTTCTATGGGAAGTGTCACCAAGTCATCATGTCATAATAAGACAAAAAATCAATAAAAATTGGGGCTGTGGATGGAAATTGTCAACTTGTTGGCCATTGAAGGTTAGGGCTTTTGTGTAGTGACTCTTAACTCAGGGTTTAATGCATATCCTGCACATTGTTCCCAGTTCAGACACACCAAAGGTTTAGTGTGCTTTTTAGATAGGCAAAGAAAAGGTGGTAACCATGTCTAGGAATAGAATTTGAATGTAGCCATTGAGATACTTAACATACACCCAAGAGGGTTCTTTTTTTTTCCTTTGGTTTGCAAGGATGCTATTTTAAAATTCTTTTGTTCCCATCATGTTCTCATTCCCATTTGTTCCTAATGATGTTCCCCAGGTTCTCAACAGGTTCCTTGTGATGTTTCCCATGTTCCTCATGTGTTCCCCCACGGTGTTCCCAAAGCACCTCACTTTATCCCATATCCACTTTATGCCCAAAATTTTCCCCTTCTCACCTATGGAGGTGAGCCAAAGGGGTGACACTCCATCCTGGAGCAGAAACTGCTATTTTGGGGAGCTTCCCAAGTTTCAGATATATTTTGGTGATGGCCTTATAAAACAACAGAACTTGAGAGGCAGCCCATCTAACTAATACTAGAGCAGACTAAACTAGTATACCTTGGCCACTTCAACAGTTTTTTGTCAGAACAATTAATTGATTAATTAATTTCATTTTGAGGATTCCAGTGCAACAAATGAGATATTCTTTAGTTTCCTTCAGAGAAAATATTTCTGATTTTTTTATATAATAAAATGTCAACATTTAAAAAAATAGTGTAATTGGTGTCAAACTGGCCCTGGTACTATGGTATCTACTATTACATAGTCTACCAAAAACTTACCAAGTTAGAACCAGTGTTGTGTGGGTATATAGATTTCCACATACCCAACTGGTCTTGGTATGTCTAGTATGATGGAAGGAGGGTATGAATATGGTCTGGGTATGTAATTGAATTCAAACCTAGAATGTGAGCGGAGTATAAATTCAGTATCAATCTTATTTTGTTAAAGTTGATACTAGTGGATATCAACCTTGATCCTGGTATGTTTTCAGGACAATTGGAAAAACTCCCAAACCTTAAACAATGCTTCACAATGAACTAACAAAGACCAACAAGTCCAGACAATTTTGGTCAGATCCACATTTATTTCATCTAGACCCACCCACCACAATTTGAAGCAAATGAAGATAGTTCGGGGTTATGGCAGCAGCTCACAAACTGCACAAATAATCTTTGAAAGCATAGATCACAATTGAGTTTTTTGCAAAAACAGCACAAACTCTTTTCAAGAGTGCACAACCTCTCTTAGTTCATTCAATTTTTGGAAGAGGAGGTTATTGGTTTTTTTGAGCACTATTAGATGTTACCATTGTGAAACACTCTCAAAAAGATCTTCACTTTGAAGCTCCAATCTTCCTCCTCATTATTGGGGTACAACACTTTGTCGCCTCCACCCCTTTCTTATTTACTCATTACTTAAACCTAAAGTGCCATACCCAAGACCCAGGTGTGCATATAGATTGAAGCTCCTAATTATAAAACTCAATACCAGGACCTTGATGAAACACTCCAAAGACCCCTAAATACTAAGTATGATTCATATAAATGAGAACACCAGTATGATCTGTTACAGGACAGGGTATATAGCATGTGTAAAGACCAATAGGTATATTATGAGCCTGGGTATTGGCAAGACTTTATATGAGACTGGTATGGTTTTTAATACCCGGGCTTGTACCGGAATTGATACCCTGGTCTACCCCTATATACCCGCACAACACAGGTCAGAAAATAGAACTCTGCAAATTTTGAAAACTAGGTTGTTCCAGATATTTATTTCTTCTCTTTCAAGGAGATTAAAAGTGACTTTAGACAAGGGTCCAAGGGTCCAGGGACCAATGTATTCAAGCAATTTTATTGGTCCAAAGCTTTAAATTGGTTCCAACCAAAAAAACAGTGCTAAAAGGAGAGCTCCTTATTTTTGGAGAACCAAAGAATGAGGCTAGGGACCAAGGTACAGTCCAACTCAAGGATTTAATTTGCTTCAAATCAGTCCAAATTTGTTCCTAGGAAATTGGACCCTGGACCCTCCTCTAAAGTGGGCCACTGGTTTTCAAAATAACTCTGGGAACTAACTAACTAATGAATCTGCAAAAGAAAACTCCAAAAACCACCCAACCCAAAAAACAAAGGGGTTTAGCCACTCACTAATTACACTAAGTTATTAATTAGTCCCAAGACACTTACTTAGAGAAAACATCTCCAGTAACAGGGGCTGATTCCACCATCCATGCCAACTGATTCTCCAAGACAAACTGACCATCTGATGGAACTATGCAGTTGAGGAAGTTAACCAGATTTTCTAAAGCCAGGGAACCTGCTATTTACACCACGGAACTGGCGCTAGGTGTCTGATTCTGCCAGGTTTGCGGCCAGACTGGTGTAATCAACCTACCATGGGTCTATTGTCTACTACGTAATTGCCACTCACGAGCAATTCTGCCCTTTGCCCTAAGCAGCAAAGGTCGATTGTTCTTTCAAAGGCATGCAAGCAGCACATAGAACATCCTGAGCTTTTATGACAGAGAATGGAAGGCCCCAATGGGGTCGATTCTGTCAAATGCATTTGAAAGAGTTTACGAAGATTAGGGCATACGGGCAGAATCTTGAGTGACAATTACATTGGAGAAAATCCTTCCTTTTGCTATGTAGCCCACTCTCTTAAAGCTAGGCCATTATTACCCAACCCCATGAAAGTGCATGTCCAATGTGTAAAGAGGCTTCTTCTTATTGCTCATCATGTTGATAAATGTTTTTGGGTGGATGTTTTTCTTCTTCTTCTTCTTCTTCGTTTTAACCTCAGAAGTGGGACCAACTTAGACTTTACAAAGTCGTAATTTTGCAACTCTCAGACTAAGAGATTTCGTATGATGAATAATGTTTCATCTTTTTATGCAATTACATTTGTTGTTGTTCTTCTACTACCGAAGTGCAAGTTAAGCCAATCATTCACAGAGTTACAACCACAAACTATATGGTCATGCAATTCCAAGAAGAAGGGTTTAACATATATACCAAAGTCACATAGAAGAGGGGTTTGTTTCACACTTTAAACCCGAGCATATGTGTCAACAAAATAGTGGTTTTAAAAATCGACCCATTTCAAGCCTCTTTTGACCCAAAAGGATTACCTATTCGGCCCTTTTGAACCTTGAAGTTCTAGTGTTGTTACCTATTCAACTTGACTTGACTTGACTTATAAATTGGAAATGTTTTTCCATGATTTTCACTCTTTAGGAAAAAAACCAAAATCCAAATATCCTCTTCAACATCCACCATGCTGGTGGAATGAATGCTTTTTTCAAAAATCAACCCTTTTTTTAGCTACTTTGCATCTTAAAGGATTAATAAGCTTTTGGAACCTTGAAATTCACTTGTTTACTAACTCACTCTCACCTAATCCTGACTTCTTTTTTTTAATGTTTGGAGTTCTCTACTTTTGCAACAATTTCAATGCCCAAATGCAGGTGTGTGAATACGGCAATTGCTAAAAGAACAACACATATGGTTACCTATACAATGACTCCTCCCCCCACACCCCGCTCCCAAACTTATATATGAAGAGGGAAAATGTAGTTTTTTGGGGATGTAATTTTAAAAAATTGCATCATGGAGTCAAATGGAAACTTTTGATCATAAACTTTGGATGTCATTAAAGTTTGTTAGAATCGGTTGACGCAACAATAATCATTCAAACCTCACAAAACGTTGTCAAAGATTTTCCTTCAAAAAACCATACAACAAATGGATGTCCATCTTAAACATGCGAAAAAACTTAGTTGAAGAAAAAAAACCTGTTCCTATTTCTAAAAGCTCACATTATGTGTTTTAGGATTGATAAACTACCTGGATGATAACCAAGGCATCCAGCTAAGTTGTTAGCTTATGAAAATTCAATACCAAGCGGTTAGGTTATTAACCGGTTATCACATAAATAACTAATCAATGGGTAGGTAGCTTATGAATAACCTGGTTGATAACTGGGCTTATAACTGGGTCAAAGCTCAATAACTGGCCAGCAGTGGAACAAACCCCAGTGATTATCAGGGTGGTTCTTGGGATTCATAGCCATGGTTCTTAAAAGATCAAAGACCTGATTCTGGTATGTAACCAGGATCCTCAATTTTCTTGAAAAAGATCAAATAACCGGCCATTGAGCTGCCAGTTCTTTCTTTGATTCTGATATGACTTAAAAACTGGAATTGAGTTTTTTTTTAATTTATAATATTCAAATAATTAACTACACAACACTGGCAAATACCTTAAGTAGTTGAGGGTTGCTACTTTCCTCTTTAGCTACATTTTAGCAAATGACCTAGGTACTTATTTCATAAGGTCAATAAGAATGAGCATGGCCACTTGTCGGCCTTGACGTTGGCCATGGTATAAGCCAATAAAGCAATGCCAAATCGACAAATACTCTCAAAAACTCAACCATGTGTAACTAATTGCATTATGTGCCAACAACTTTTTTTGGCTAGAGAAAATGAGATGCAAAAAGAGAACAACATTCTACAATGTGTAATTGGGAATTTCAAGCACATCAAAGTTAGTTACTTTCAAAAATGCAAGCACCTTTCCTAGGCTCACATAGGATGTGGCAACAAATGAATCCAAACAAACACTCAAGACAAACAAATGAATTGGGAAAAGCACTCCAAAGTCACTCAAAGAAGGCACGGGATGACTTGCATTCACCTCAACGCAATTTAGTGTTTGATGCTTTTGTTCATTACCAATGATGTGATGTATCGGTTAGTGATAGCGTAGTACCTTAGAAACAACTGGGCACATATGCACACCATCCACAAAGTGGGTATCGCACAAAGTGGAATCATTTTGATTGTAAAACATCCACTACGCATCTACAAGGGCGATGTTACATAATACACTCCTAAATACTAAACCACCACATGTTGGGTAACCATAAAGTGAAAGTATAAATTTCCTGGACTATGAGAATTGTTTCTTTGGGATTGATTTTATGCTTTGAGTTCAAGCAAATGGGCTAATGTGAGGGTCCTGTAGGGTTGGTTTAAGCCAACAATTGGGCCAACCACAAAGAAAAAATTGTCAAATGTAAGAGTTTTCATGGTGTAGTATTTAGTGCTTTTCTTTTTCTGAAATTTCATACACTTGGGATTTTATTTTATATTTCGAATATACAACCAATCAGTGCTTTTCTAGGTTTCAGGTAACCAAATTTGGATTTTTTTGGGGACCTGATTCACCAACATTTTACATTGTCTTTGAATAGGTCTAAGCCAGGAAATAGAAGGGTTCTTATAAATGTTTCTACGCTCATATTATTTTTGTAGCCAAAATTGGCTAAATCATCTTATGGATGGTCACAACTTGTGCTACATCACAAATTTGGAAAAATACCCTGGTTTAGACTTTTTTTTTTCCAAAGTTGTTTACACTTGACATCTTCTATTTGCTAATTTTGGAATTTATAGAGAAGGAAAATTGATTCTTTTTCCTTCAATATTACCAGTTTTTTTGACAGTGAAGACATCAGTGTTTTTCAGAGTTTCTAATCATCAATTTTTTGTAATAAATTAATTTAGAAAATCAGAAAATTATATATTTGGCTTCAAAAGGCAGTCAGCAATGTAGAAAAATGCTTAAATGTTTTTAACTTCATATTTTGGTTATAGCCAAATTTGGTCATATTGTCCTATGGAAAGGTGCAAAGTGTTTAGGAATTTCAAATATAACACAGAAAGTATGACCTATGCAAATTGTGCTTGTATACCTACCTAGTACAGTTCTCCCTAAAGTCACCCTGTGTTTGGCCCCGGGTTTGACCCTCCAAACCCTGTTTCATCCCCAATTTGAGTGTACTGTATCAATAAAGTGAGGGAAATTGGGCACCATTTCATGAAGAGTTGTAGGATCCAATTTTCATTAGGGTTTAACTTAATGAAGAATATGAGGAGCAGTCAAGGTGGGGGGGGGTGAAACAAATCTAAAACTGAGGGTGAAACTCCCCTAAGGACCAGTTGAGGTGAGAAAACTATTTTGATTCTCTGCTTTTTCCGTGTGTAGAGTTTTCAATCTGACTTCTGATTTCGTCCCCAGTTTTGAAGAAACTGGGGGGCCTAGAACCCTCCGTTCAGAGTAATTCGTGGATAACTTCAGTAAATCAAAACTTTCAAGGTAGTCAAAGTTATTTGTAAAGTCACCTTGTTTATTTTCTGGCTCTATTTCTGACCTTCAAATCCTCATTTATTTAAAATTGGAATGAAACCAGAAAGTGAATGACATTCTTTTGGTACCATTTAACGATATTGGGTATCCAGTTCACAAGATTTGAAGAATTTGATAATTACAAGATCCGATTTAATGAAGAGGAGTATTCACAATTTGGGTGTGAATAATTTAGTCTGTTTTTTTTGTTTTTTTTTGTTTCATGTGGACTGCAAAAATATTTCTCACGTCCGAAGTTTTAGTTATCTACTCATTTTTTTTGCTTGCAACCCCACACATAAAACTAAAACTGAGAACTGCACATAGGTGGGAACTACTAATACCAAAACGGGGTACCTCGGTCCTGGACAAAATAATTATGATTGGCCAATCAGAACCAGGGAACAGTAGTCAGATCATATTTATTGCTCTTTCTCTAGCAGGTGCACCGCTTGGCTGTGTGTCTATTACCAGCCTCAGCAAACTGTGCAAAATTGATGGGCCAAAACAAATTGGCTGAACCAAAGTGGGTATGATTTGACTTTCCCTTCATCTAGTTTTAATGTGCATGGTCACATACTGAGCACCAGTGGGCTTGGCATTTTACAGTGACATGTGGTTTTTGGTCTGAAGATGTGATATAGTTACCTTCTTCATTCACCCAAAACGTTGAAGCATAGGGCCTAGGTCATCATCTTACATATAGAATGGGAGAAGAAGATTCATGTTACTTCTTCAAAGTGAAAAAAACGAGAGATCCCTAATGATTATTTTATATCTTAGTTCTACAGATTTTCTATTTTCTAAAATAAATTGAATTTGTAAATATTCTGGAATAATGTAAAAATTCAAATTTGACATGTCAATGTGGTCTATTATGTCTTAGATGTCAAAAAAAAGAAGAAAGAGAGTGGAAATTTGTTATTTTGGATAGGAAATTTAAACTTTCATAGAAGTTGTATAAATCATATGACCTTTTGACCATTTTATTTTAGGAAAAAATAATTTATGTTACAATTTAAAATAAATATATGTTGAATCTATTGGTATTAAACGTCATGATTTACAATCCAATTCAATAATTGGGGAATAATGTATGTATTGTAAGTTTCAAAATAAATATAAAAATGCTCTTGTCCAAATTATGGTGGAAAACATGATCAAAATTTCAATGACATGGAGAAAACATACATACTTTTATTTTTTGCAAAAAGCAATTGCATGCAAAAACTTTGAGACATTACAACTGGGAGCTTGAGCAAACTTTGCAAAGAAAATGTTTGAGAAATGTGTGAACACCATGGGCTATAGAAAATGCACTTGGGGAGTTATGGGATCACCATTGAGCTTGGAGAACAAAATCATGTTATTGCAATTTTGAGATACATGACAATATTGAAAAGTGAAAAGCAAGCGAATAAGCGAGAACACACACCCAAGGGTCAAAAACCCAAAGGCATTTGTGGGTTCAAAAGGCCAATGGAATATGGATTATTTTGGAAGGTACCAAACTTCACTATCAAAGGTTGAAATAGTGGTTTGCTTGGATATACTTTTGCTCAACATTTCACCAATTTTCACTTAGCCTGTTGAAGGAAGGAAGTTCTCCATATATGACACCATTTTTGCATAATAGGTTTTGACAATTTTGAATAAAGAGAGATTCTAGACCGTGCACCATAGATTTAGGGTTTTTTTTCAAAAAAAAAGTTTAGGGTTTTTTTGGCTTTGTGAATATGGCTGATGTCATACCATCCACAACTAATCTCATGGTAGTAGAGCAAATGGCAAGTGGGAATTTAGATTCTTTTGTCACAATGATGGGGGAATATCTAGAATGAGGATGGATATACATCTCGACTTGACTCAATAAAAATTGAGTGTTGTTAAAGACATGCTTCGGTTTGGTCAAGTGTGCTTCAACAAGGGTCAAAGTCACATAGTCCAATTGAAATGGTTGAATGTAGTGTGCTATATACCATGTAGAGGACAAATATGTCACACCCAATTTGCACTTGGCTCTTAAGTTGTGAATTTCTTCTTATGTACGATTGGGGTTGTAAATGCCCTTTTCTTTCTTTTTTTCCTCATTACTTTAAGAAGTACCCTGTTGCTTTTGTCCCATTACGTTAACTACTCGGTTCTGGTGGTGTCTTATATTCCAGTACTATTGTAGATTATTATTCTCTGCGGTGAGATGGACAGTCCATTTACGGTGGTAGCAATGGTCCCATTTACGATTTCCACTTTTGGTGACACAAATTTTTTTTCCATGTCCAATGTGAATCAACCGTGAGGTGGAACACCCCTTAATTACTCTTTGGAACAGGCTCTTGTGGTCGATGGTGTCAAACCCGTTACCACCTGCCCTGGTAACGGAATGGCATCCAACCCTGCCAGACTCAACTCTCAGCCCCTTTCACACACGAGGAAAGGGGTGGCCCTACATCCCTTTTCCTGGCACAATCTTTTAGTACTTTGAGATGTATGAAGATGCCGAACTTGTGAGGGGGGAAAAAAAAAAATCAATTCCAAAGAAGAAGGAATTTTTTTTGTTTTTTTAAAAGCTCTCGACATCGATCTATTCTTACTAGTAGTCCAGACGGTCCAGAAAGACCTGTATGAAAATCTGACAGACTGCCTCTATATATTTATCTATTGGGGGCGGTTTGCAAACACGTTCCGTTCCAACAGTCTTCTACCCGTGGTACAATTGTAGGGATCAGGATTTTGTGCTCGTGTGAGGGAGGTTTGATGGTTTTTAAGTCCTGGAATTTTTTTGGGGACGGTTTGAGTTTCGTTTTCCGTTTTTTTTTGCTGACTCCCGTCTTTTGAAATTATTAAAAAAATGGCAACACCTCAAAGTTCCATCACCTGCAGCATTATCTTTTAATGTTAGTAGTAAGGGACTAGTGTCGGAGGAGGCTTAGCTATTGAGAAAATGGCTGGTTATCATCAAAGGGGGTTCAAGGGGTAAGTGACACTCATAATTGACGAGTTTCAGTGTGAAATGGAACCTCTACAAAACCAAGGGGCTAAGGTAGATAGGCAAGTGGGTGAACATTTAAGGGTGGAAGAGCTTACATCTGTTCTATCATGGCTTTTAATGAAGCTTCAAAATATTCTAGGTAGCCCTCCACCTAGTGCCTCTATAGCCAATTACATAATTACATTTGGTTTTGAAAGGAGTGAGATATGCCGCCCCTCTCACTGGTCCAAAAGCTAAGGCAGCCAAAAGAATACCCCAGCTTGCTTGCAAACACATCTTCTCCCATGTGCAACCAATGTGCACAGTACTGGCTTTTGAAAGTGAACACAAAATCCTCATCACCAAAACAGAGAGAAGAAGGACCCTTGATGTTCACATTTTGTTTCAATTTTTTTAACAGCCTCGCACCCATGACCGAGCCCCCCCCCCCCCCCCCCCCCCTTTGGGTGATAAATGTGGACAGTCTTTTTCAAAAGTGTGTTTTTTATTAAAAAATTCATTCATCAAACAAAGGGTGACCCCACCCCCTGACCACTTTTTTCTTTCATAGTTTTACAAACCCACTCCCATCACCAATCATGGGTGGTCAACATCCCCAAACATGCATTAATTATGTGAAACAGTCTGGCACCTTTGTATGGGAAAGGTGAGTCCTCATTATGAAAAAATTGCTAGTTGGCAAATGGTTAAACTCAAAAGCTTCACCCCTAAATTGTGAGGTAAAAACAGGTGTCCACTAATTTTGTTTTGTTGTAGGGGAGGTTCCCATACAAGTGGGCCATCCTGAGGGAGAGTTGCATGAGGGCGATAAATCTCTTGTTTTTCTTTCCTCCATTCTTTCCTTCTCGTTTTTTCAGATTTTCGTGATCTGTCATCCATTTTCTCATTTGTTTTTGAATTTTCCTGATCCATCCCATCCAAAATCTTTCTGTGGAAACACGGGAACCTAGAAATGTAGTGAGATCTCCCCCCCCCTCACCGCATTACTACCTAGGGATCTTCTGCTGGGGGAGATCCCTCAAAATACAAAGAGAAATAAAAAGAGAGGTTTTAACATGAACCATGAGTTTGGAATTCCGGGTGATTCTGAAGAGCTACCTGCTTGATGGGGATTCAATACAGGCGTTGTTCTGGGTGATCTCAGTATTCACCCACCAGCTACTGATCCGTGATGGGTCGTTCTCCATGATGGGGTGGTTCTACCCATGGAATTGTTTCAACAAACACCCAAAATCCTGACTTATAGCCTTCCATGTTTCCTGATGTCAGGTTCTTGAACCCTCGAACTCTACAAGCTTTGAGCTGTTGCTGTCATTGGCTGCACTTCTCCAATTTCAGCTTCACTTTCGGCATGAATTTATTAGGTGTGAGTTTGCCCCCCTGTGAGAACTCCACTTGGAAGGATTTGTCTTGGGGAAAAGCTTTGTGTACAAAAGCTTACTTTTACATTCAACTAGGTGGGTACGATTTTGCAATCTGAAATAGTAACCACGGAAATTAATAACATGGGGGGTATTGCCTAGACAGGCAAATTCATACTAGACAAGTTTCAACTTTCAAAGATCATTTTCGAAATCTGATTATTTGATACCCGATGTGGGACGAAATGGATGACTTCACTTGACCCTTCACTGAATTACGAAACATTAAAAAAAATTTAAAAATAAGAGCTGACCCACATTGGTAGAAATTCAATAGGGTTGAATTTCCTGACTTCAACCCTATTCCTGAAATTTCAAGTAATTCGCAATTTGAAGATTTCATTTTGTTCCATTACCCTCTTTAAGGTTATTAAACACAAACAAAGAGTCTAGGCTACAAGAAATTCATTGCCCAAAAACTATGAGAGAGAGAGAATATAAGATTATTAGGCCAACTTAGATGATTATCTTCATAATGGTAAGTAATTAAATTGTCTGGACACAAACTCTACACTACTAAGTGATAATTTTGAAAGAGAGAGAGAATGATATTGCTTGGACTTAGATTGGTATTAGTTTCACTCAAATGCCTACTAAAATATCAGATTGGATTGTGAGCAAGTACCCACTTGAGGAAAATAATAGTCAATTTCACCATCATTTTGCAACCGTATGGTCGAGCACTACCACCTGCTAGGGTTGCCATCACTGTTGCTTGCCTTTACAAGGGGCCAGAAGCATGCAAGTGGCAAAGCAAAGGATGCCAGTATTAGTTAATTGTTTTTTTAAAACTTCCATGAAAGGATTTGAGTCAAATTTGGTTATGAAAAGAATATGAAAGGAGAAATTTAAACTAAAATTATTTTCTATATTTGGCCATTATATCTACAACCCTATAGAACCTAATATGCAAAATTGGTGATTTAATTTTTTTTTAATTTTTGAAACTTATCTCTGACTATCTAGAGTTTTTAACCCACAAAATCATTTTATTCCATTTGAATAACTTGTTGGGCAACAAATGGTTGGACTTCAAAATTTCATCTCAAAACATTTACATCATTATATCTTTTTCAATATGCTTTTCATTGAAATATTTGAGATCTATCATGTTTATTATTATGTTCTGACTCAAAAGTAGGTGCTTGGCCTACAACTTGATCAACCTTTCCAACCTTTCAAAAAAAAATTCAATTTTTTCCATAACATTTCAAACACAACTTGGATTGCAAGTATATTTTGATGTGTTTACACACATCTTATCAACCCTATGGATATTCATTTTTTATGATGCACTCATGACAATGAATGTAAATGAACCCATGACACAATTTGCAACACCTTTATTACCATTGCAAAAAATGATAGTTTTCACATGGGACAAGAACAATTACATACATTTCTTTCAACCATGTTCAACTCCTCTTATCAACAAATAAACATTGTGCTTGTTAAAATGACATTCACACATTCACACCCTAAGTGACATTATCATTGCTAACCCAATGAGAGAGGATTTATTTCTCCGGTCTTGTGTAACTCAAAGATTTATTATTTTTGATGTGACTCAAATCAAAAAAAGAGCTATTGTGGTCGACACCCCATTAATCAATTCCTCCTTATAACAATTGAAATATGTGGATGTTTACACAAAAAGCCCAATGTGTTTTTACATAATTGTGTTAATAGCATTTGAAGCTTGAAAAAGCTAGAAGGCTTCATCTTTTTATCTTGGTTATTTTTATTCATTAAAAAAATTCAATTTATTGTAAAGGATGTAAGCATCTTTCATCTTAATTTGGATGATAATCATAAATCTAAATACATTTTGATTTCATTTATTTCAAGACACACCTCCCATCATCACAACCGACTTGTTACAAGCAATTTTTGACATCAACAAATACAATCGACCTGCTAGAGACGATTGATTTTTGACATGGAGAGATTTTGACATCTAGTTTGAGCTACTTAGATGTTTTATAAATTCTCCCTTTTGTCTTTTCTTATTCCTTTGCAGATTTTCCAAATCTATGTTGTGTTTATTAATAAAGTGTTGCAGAGTTGCATCAACTTTGTTTTTCACATTTTCTGTTTCTAATATAGAAATCCTTAGATTCAACCTGTCTTATCCTTTCTTTTCGCTTCCTTTCACCTTCTAACCCATCTTTCAGATCTGTCGTTAGAACTTTTTATGAAAAGCGCTTCTAACCCATCTTTCAGTGGTATCCGTAAAGTACGGGAATTTTATTAAATCTGAGTTTGAAATGCTGAAACTCGGCATTTAATGCACAAGGTTCGAGAAGAATTATATCAGGTGTACAAGTAGGAGCAGTGAAAATATATGTAGCAGCAGTGGACGTTCTCAGGAAAAAACAAAGACAGGGTGAAACTTTCAGGCCCCGTTGAATGCTAATGTACTTTTTTGAAGGTTATTTTTGAATGTCACCCCGTTTATGACCAAACTCAGGGTGAATGTCACCCCGTTTATGAAAAAACTCAGGGTGAATGTCACCCCGTTTATGACCAAACTAAGGGTGAATGTCACCCCGTTTAGGACAAAACTCAGGGTGAATGTCACCCCGTTTATGACAAAACTCAGGGTGAATGTCACCCCGTTTATGACCAAACTCAGGGTGAATGTCACCCCGTTTATGATCGAACTCAGGGTTTTGGTGCTGTATTTTGCTTACTTTATGGATAACTCTAATTCGCCTGGAGAAATAAACGACTGCTAGTTCTAGTAGTCATGTATATGAAAGGATGCATAAAGTATTTCAAAACTTTCATATCTCATTTTATAGCCAAATTTTCACCACTTTGGTTATATCACAATAATTTTATTTTTAAAACTACTACTACTACTACTACTATTGCATTAAATATTATATATCTTCATATCTCATTTATATCCAAATTTAACCAAAACTTTCTTGTGAATAGTGGCCACTTTGGCAGCAATGTTTTCTTTTCCTACAATCTTTCCCATTCCTTGACGGCAGAAAAAAGTAGGAAAATTTTCATTTTTCCATTTGTAAATATGAATGTTATCGATGTTTTCTGCAACGAAAATTGAACAAATTTTCGATCTAACAAAATTGGGAGGGCGGTGGGAGAAAAACCCTCTGAATAGGCAGGCTACATCACAAAACTAGTATTTTAAGAAAATAATAATATTAACAATAATTGGACCCAGAAAAGGAGAATGAAATCATCATGATCGAGAAGATTTCACCTGTAGTGAACTTCTAACTGCGGTTAGTTCGTACGCGCACGCGCAAGAACCCAACGCGGACGGCGACGACGACAACGATAGTGACGTCGCCCGGTTAGTCGGTCGGTCAGGGAAGAAAAAGTTGAAAGAAGGAAAGAAAGAGAAAAAAGAAATCCACTGTGCAAAAGAACAGACGGATCTTCCCACCTCTTGAAGAGAGAAAGCGAAAGATTTTTTTTTGTGTGTGTGTGCGCGCGCGCGCGCGAAGGCATGAGAGAGAGAGATGGCGAAAGAAGAAATGTTGTTGTGGTGCGCTTGTTTATGATCGCGAATTTGATCAGCTAGTTTCGCATTCAGAATTTGTATATGATCTGATCTAAGAACATGACGATGATTATTAGTCTGCAAGTCGTGAATAGAAAGAAAGCGTTCTGAAGCATCTCATGGATGATCGGTAGTCAATTGAACAGTATCAGCAAAAGGTGCATGAGGTGCAGCACCAGATCTGACTTGCAGTTCAAATGTGACTGCATTTGCAATCTAGATGGTGCATTGACGACGACGACGATGATGCAGCTTCTGCTCCGCGACTACTGTTACCTTCATGTGGATTCTGTGAGATGTGTTTCTTGTAGTAGTAGAATCGTCGTTGAATCGTGTGCGTGAAGCTGTTGCCTGAAATTAGCTTTGTTTGTGCGTGAAGCTGCTTGTAGGACCCGTCTCCGATCTAAGTTGCAGATGCTTTTGCCACTTGCAACATGCGTATGATTTCGTCATGATCATATCCACTTTTGCTTTCTAATTTCGTCGCCGCTGGAGTCTTTATCTGCTCGATCAGATTCCCTAACTTCTTCTTGTTCATATAACCCTGGAGTAAAACTTCTGTTTTTCTTGCTCGCCACCATTACCCTCCTCGCACAGGGAGACACACAGAGAGAGGGATCAGACCGGGCCTGCAAGAACGTGTGCGCGTGAATGAGGAAAAAACCGGACGCAAGTGCAAGTTACGCAGAGTGGATATAGGTTTGCACAATCTTGTCACACATGATATATCATTGTTTGGGACCATGTTTCCTAAACGTAGGCACGACTGATCTCGACTCAGGACTAGTCGGAAGTGCTGGTCATGGCGTCTGATGATGAGACGAACTCCTGTAGTGCAACTAACATGATGATGATCACCGTGTAGAATTGGTGCTAGCTAGTGGTCCTCTTACCAATTTTTTGTTTCGTTATTACAGCTGGTCGACGACGCGTGATCTTGCTTCTACTTCTACTGTAGACGTGCTTTGTAGACGTGCTTGAGGATTCTTAGGAGCCGTGCCCAGTTGTTGATCAATAGGTCGATGTATCTCCTGGAGAAGTTTGACTCAGCAATTCGGAGGACGTTGATCATCGGGGCGGAGAACGACGTGTCTCAATGTATTGTGATTGGAGATCAACACGTTCTCCACAAGGACTCCAGATCCTTGGAAACATGGCTAGAAGCACGCCGCCAGATGCGAGAATATGCATCTCCCATGATGCTGGATTCTAAGCTTGAAGTCCGTCCTATGCAAGAGGCCTACAAGAATCTGAGACGATATTAATCTTGGAAGTTCCAAATCACGAGACGCGGGGATCTGCAAACTCTGCATTTAGATACAGAATACTGTTGTGCAGATCCTACGTGTGCAGGAGCTAGCAAAGGAGGGAGCCGGATCTTGCAGATGTACATCGTGGGGAGCTCGTACTCCTGCAGCAGGTTGCGGAAGAATGAACAAATTCTCTAGCAAAACGTCGATGATGCAAGTGCCAGTGGGTTTCAGGTTTCACCCCACTGATGAAGAACTCGTCGCCCATTACTTGCATGGGAAAATCGCAAGTACTTCGAGCTGCAACAGATCTGAGGCTCTCGACATTATTCGCGACCTCGATCTCTACAGACTGGAGCCATGGGATCTTCACGGTACTACCGCTTCTTCTTATACGCTATCACGATTCACGACACATCATGATCTGAGCTCGCTCATCATCATGCATTGCTTCAGTTATGATGTGCCCTGGAGCAGCAGCATGTCTTGTGTTGAATCTAGATGATCAGCTAGCTAGTTCTACATCAGAATTGCGAAAAATTATTCTCCGCGACTAGGATATCATTACGCAATCCGTTACTCTTAAAGTTCGCTGTGTGAAATCCCTGTCTGTCGGCGTGCAGAATCATGCAAGATAGGAGAAGACGAGGAGTCAAGCAGCTGGAGCACGAAACAGACGGATTGGTACTTCTTCAGTCACAAGGACAGGAAGTATCCCACTGGGAACAGAGCCAACCGTGCGACGGCTGCCGGATTCTGGAAGGCAACTGGGCGCGACAAACCCATTCACGCGGCAAAGCTGCAGCAGTTGATCGGCCAGCGCAAGACGCTCGTGTTCTACAAAGGCCGCGCACCTCACGGAGAGAAGACCGATTGGATCATGCACGAGTTTCGCCTGGACGGCAACCTTGCAGACATGACCACACCTTGTGTAATGCTCGACGGCCCCCGCGCAAACGTTACTGCCTAGTGTACTTCTTGGTCTAATTTTGCTCCAGAAGAATTTGTCGCGGATACATGAGCTGGATCGGCTTACTGTTGGAATGATCTTCTCTGCAGGAAGACGGTAGCTGGGTTGTCTGTCGTGTGTTTCGAAAGACCAAGAACTGCAAGCCCAGAAGCGATGTCGATACAAGGGCAGGCTCCATGGAGCCGGATCAGCAAGCAGGTGCACCGGTGCTGCTGCTGCCGCACCAACAAGGCCGCGTGAACTCCCCTGCAGCAGAGATTCAACTCTCCATGAGCGATGGCGGTGGCGGCCAGGGAGCTGCAGCAGCAGCAGCAGCAGCAGGGGTGATGTGCTATCTTCCTGCAGCATATAGCCATCAGAACCAACAGATACAGTACTTGTGTAACCAGGAGATCATCAATCAGCAGCAGCAGCTTGCGGACAATTACAGCAGGTACCATGACGAAATGGGTCATGCGGATCCTGCAGCTGCAGCTGCTGCATTTCCCCATCTCCAACAGCTTGCAGAGATTCCGAAATTCGAAGCCGCTCATCATGGCTACAGCATGAACTTATGCAATCCGTCGGCCTCCTCTTCTAGTAGTTTCAGATCGGGCCAGCATGAGCTACTGCAGCGCCAGGGCAAGAAGGCTGTCGATTGCAGCAGCACCAGCAACAGCTACATGCCACAATTTGGAGCCTCAACAGGAGGCGAGCTAGTAAGAACTGCGGACGTCGAGTCTATAGATTGGATGTTCGAAGGTGCTCATGGGGGCCCTGCAGCGGCCGCCGCGAGGGATCAGGCGCATCTGATGAATATGCGATCAATTCCCTCCACGTCCACTGGCACCTGTGGCACGCGAAGAGACCATTCATTAGGAGACGTTACCATTCATCTCCAAGTGATGTCCAGGCAATTATCCTCTCATGTCGACCAGCATTTCCCCTCCAGCAACGGCCTGCATCACGAGGTTGATGATTTCTGGAACTTCACGGATCAGAAGTGATGATCAAGCACTGATGGATATTATATAGACGGTCTGACGCCCTTAGCTAGCTAGTGATGATTCATGATGCAGAGTCCACATCGATCACTGCTAAATTACTCTCAACTGCAGCTTCTTGATCCAACAAACTGGCGCTTTCTTTCCCAGACATGATCTCTAGCTTGTTAGCTAGAGGCCATAAGCTGGAGATGCAAGGTGCTGCAGCAAGCAAGATCATCAACAGCTTTTCTTCGTCGAACAGTACTTAGTCCCGATTCAGCTGCATTCGCCCAAAAAACATGTTAGCGCTCAGTACGGATCACGGCTCCGATCATGGCCCGCAAGGTTTTAGGAAATGGGTAGTCAGCCAGCTTGAATGGATCTGGATCCTGCAAGCAGAATCATATTTTTACGAGCAAAACAGAGAAACTTTTTTTCTCTACAGCTAGCTAGCAGCTTACTTGGCTAATCAGTCGATAATATATCTTCTCCTACAGCCCCTGCAATTTTGCGTCCATCATCAAGCTGGATGCAGCAGCAGGACCATTGTAACAATATTTATCAGTTGGAGAATTAAATCTCACACTAGTACTGCTAGCTAGCTACGTCCACGGTCCACCAGCCCCTCCTCCTTGCGCCGCTGCTGCATGCATGCATGCATGCAGGTTTAGGGTTTAGGGTTTAGGGTTCAATAAAATTGAAATTTCTTGTCATAAGATTAGTTTACGAGATCAAATTGTTTTCCTCACGCGTGACTTCATAGATTGTACAAGGTTGTAGAATCTAACTGTATTGTTCTTCTTCTTCTTCTTCTTCATCATCATCATCTTCTTCTTCTTCTTCTGCTCATGATCAACGTCGACAATCATCAACGAACAAGAACAAGAAGCTGATTCTTGTTCTTGTTCTTCTTTCTACTTCTCATGATCAACATCAACAACAAGCATCGATACCGACGATAAACATCCACGTCGCACATAAAAGCATCGAAGTAAAAGCATTGACATGGACGATAATCATCGACAAGTATCCACATCCCACATAAATCATCCACGACAAAGCATCGACACCGCAGATGGAAATTTATTATCGATGCTTTCACATCCCAGATAATCATATCGTTCCCGACAAGGCATCCACATCCCACATAAGTCATCCACGACAAAGCATCGACACCGCAGATGGAAATTTATTATCGATGACAAGCACCGATATCGACGTTAAACCATAGACGACAAACATCCACATCGCAGCAGCAGAGTCTAGGGAACAACAGTAGTATCTGTAGTTTTTCTTATTCTTTTTGTTTCAGTAGGTCCCAATATTTTGAGGATTGTTTTCACTTCTTTTTAAAGTTTTTTGGGAATTGTTTCTTTTTTGGAAGTTTCTCTTGGACCAACTTGTGCAACATTAAAAAATCGAAAAAATACAAAATAAAATGATGGTTTGAAAGAAAAAATAATTTGAGCAAAAAATAATTGGGGTAATTTTTTTGAATTTTACTATTTATTTGGGAGATGGTTAAACTGTGTACCTATTAGTCTTAGGACAAGATGTTTGCAACAGTGTTCGCCAACTCTTAGTTTTTGCTAATACCCATCTGGGCAGGTTTTTGTGATTTTGGTGTTTTTCTTTAATTACCACACTGGGTATCAAATATCCAGCTTTTGGAAAATCAAGAGACCCAGTTGGTGTCAATTTGGGCATCTAAACAAGGTACTTGGTTACCAGTTTTTAAAGGTAATTATTGGGGCAATATTCATCTAGTATGCAATATTCATCTAGTATTATGCATAACTTGGGACGGTTTTTTAAATACCCGCCCACTGTGCCAAAGGGTCAATTTTTGCAAATACCCAACTTAGAAATCCATAAAGGCAATGTCAATGTAAGTTTTGAGGGTTTGTGTAACCTTTTTGTGGGGCTCTGGTTTGAGGTTACAAGTGACAAAAGGGTTGAGCCTACAGGTTTAGAGATAATCTGCCTGCATAAATTGTTACCCTCCAATAGGTAGGATATTAATTTTCTTCCAAAGTTATTAGACTGTCAGGGTCTTCACGGGTATCTACAAATTTGAATACGAAAGAGGTAGGATATTTAGTTCATTCTCATCAAAATTCATACTGAACATGTTGATTTTCAATACCCTACTTTGGATCTGACTAGTTATTAGTTACCTGGGTCAAAAGTCGATATCCGTCCAACACTGGTTTATAATTTGTTTTGAAGCAAACAACACAAATTTAGGGTTTTGGTTTTTGTCATGGCAGGAGTGTAAAAGTGCTGGCTCACTCAAGGCTTAAATTGCAGCCTATGGAGCAGCTCCAATTGTCACCACACACATTGGTTCCAAGTTCAAGTGAACAAAGCACATTAATCAAGTAGGCTTATAATAATAATAATTATTATTATTATTATTAACATTCTTTTCTTTTTTTCTTTTGATTTAAATAACATTCTTTTGAAAGTGTAATTGTTGTGTGTGCTCATTGACATTTTATTGGAATATACCAACACCAAACTTTTGGAGGTAGAGTGGGCATCTGCTTTGGTTTGGATTGATCAATGCCTTTTTGTCATGACCCAATGAAGATGAGATGCTCAAAAGTCTCTCTTGGAATGGCTTGCTTGTCTCATATATGATACCCTAGGTCCTTTTTAGGGGGTAATGAGAGAGAAATTAGTTAGCAGGTACCTCTATATTCATGAGGCTCCTTTTTTGTCCCATGAATCATTCAGGACCCACAAAAGGTTCCAGGTGCAAATGTAAAAGCCAAAAGGATTGTTTGATACGCTGCTCTGGGTGCCCAACCTTATTATTAATTTGTCTTTGATTGCCCCCTCACTTTGTGATTAGGGTAAACTAGCCCTTACACTAGTACCTTCTTGAGTGAGGGCTTATATTGCTTAGACTTGTTTTCCTTGTAAATGTAAATTGCATAATGAAATTTATTTGCACTTTGTGGAAATGTATAACATAGGACATGTAAGTGTAGAGGTAAAACCATGAAAGTTTGTATCATGTTGTGTAAACCTTGCAAGTGTAAAACAAATATTTACATGATTTTAAACAATTATGTAAAATAGTGTAACAACATGTAACTTTTATTTGAGAGGGGCTACTCAAAGCTTCAAAAAAATGTTTTGAGATGCATCATAACTAATTTAACCAATTAATATGAATCACAATAGGTACCCAAGCTTTTGTAAAAACCTAGACCCAAAATTAAAATGAAGAAAGGTTGGAATGGAAATTATACTCAAATAATAAGAACCCAAGATATTTTCCAATATCATCAAAATTTGCCTCATACTATTTTTTCAAAAGTGTGCTCCTATATTGTATATAAGTGTGTTAAAAGGAGCACTTCCATAATATTGTATTGGTAATAAAAGCTTCTATATGGGGAATATTTAATTAAAGGCCAATCAAAGTGGCCCAATGCACACAAAATAATAATAATAATCTTTGAGCTTTAGGATGCTCCCATATTGAGATGCACCCACAACTATTTAAATGGATTGTAATTAAATATAGTCACAAAGATATACAACATTACGTCAAAACTGGACATTTATGACTAAAAAAAATATGATTGATGACCATTTTTAATCATATAGTCATATATGTCATGTTTTTGTGCTTGGTCATACATTTGTAACCATGGATATGACTACATGATCAAAAGTCTTCATGGATACAACTATGTAATTAAAAATCTTCTTCATGAACTTTATATATTTATTTAATAATATACAATTTGAAACATTAAAAACTTATGATTAAAAAGGGAAAAGAATTAAAAGGTAAGCATATGTACCTAGTAAGCATATTATATGTTTGTAGATGATTAAATACATAATTAATGCACAAATAAATAACTAATACCTTATAATTTTTAAAACTTTTTCCTTAGATTCACTAATTATTTAATGTGAATTTCTTGATAGTGGCTAAAAAAAATTCATTTTTGAAAATTTTCCCCAAAAGTAAAAACAAATTGCCAAAGTTTTTGAAACCATAAAATTAAATAAAAAATGATGCCTAAAATATAATTAAAACATTTAACTTGAATTTATTTCTCAAAGGTATATTTAAATGAAATTTTTTTGAAATTTTTGACATCAAAAAATGAAATACATTATTATTAATGATGTCTAATGAATTTTTTTTTAAATCCACATCCCAAAAATGGCATTGTTTTTCATGTTTCCATGTGATGGGTAGAAAAGATTATAAAAATTGATCTTTAGTAATATATAAAATTATTTGGACATACAACTTGGAATTTTTAATATTTTATATGTACTAAATCACATTGAATGAATTGAAAAAAATTTAAAATGGTGCATTAATGAAAGACTACATCAAACGATTTTGGATCAAAACATTAGATTAGAAAAGGAATACCAACAAATGATGAACTGACATCCCTTGTGTTTGCCTTCCAAGAAGCCCAAATTGCCAATGAACTCAAAACCATTGATGAGTATGGATGCTCAAACCAACTTCAAGAGTTCCAAATAACATAATGGCCAAAGGTGGACCCTCTATTTCATAATGAATACCCATGGCATCCCAATGGCAACCTAAACATAAATTGGGTCCAAGAAGCAAATTTGGGTTAGCAATGTAACACCCAACAATCCGCCCATCAAAATGAGGTTGATTGTCAATTCTTGTGGCCAATGCCACAACACTTCACATATGATGGCACTACATGTCGCATATGTTTAAATCCATTTGGCTTTGATGGTGGATGGGCTTTAGGAACTTGCCCACATATATTCCATCCACCATGTTTGATCACCCAAATGCACATGAAACATTGATGTTCCACTTGTAGGGCACCATTCCATCAACACTTGTACCAATTATTTAACTTAGCTGCATCCATGCCTAAAATTTGGGAAGGCTTTGGATTGGTCGATGACACATATGACCCGATTCCCAACCCAATTGGAGAACCTGCACCCGTTGTAACCCACATCATAGACGCCCAAATTTGTGTTGGAGTCCAAGAATTGTAATGAGAATTGGACCTTCGATTGTTGGCCCTCCACCTCATGTGCAAAATCATGTTCATGCTAACCCAAGTAGACCACCTAACCCCACTACACTTGATTCAAACTCAAATTTTTTAAAAACTTAATCCATGTTATTGAGTGTTTCATTCAGTAATCACAGACAAGTGATTGCTTGTGGCCCAACATTCTGTACATAGGAATTTGTATATTTGCTCATATGTAAATTCCACATGCACTTAAGAATAAAATATAAGTTTTTGAAGTTCACCCTTATAATGAACATTGTGTTGAAATTAGTAATACCCAAATGAAACAACCCAAATAAACAATCTTGAAGAATATTTTATTTTTGGAAAACAAATTTCCAAGATATCTTGAGGGAACTAACTTAATACCTTGTAGACAAGGTTCTTCAATATTACTAGTGCCTTGTGTCTCTTTGTCCTTGCCTACCAAGGCAAGGAAATAATGTTTAAATTCATTATAGTAACTTAATGGATTTTGGCCCCTAGGTAATAAGTCCCTATTTATATGAGGATTATTGAAAGACAATATTTTGGCTTGTGTTGGAACTAGAAATTAGTTATAGAATTATAATATTTTGAAGTATTTTGCTTCCTTTTAGGGGATTTTTTGAAGATTATATCTTTGCATCGTGAAATATTTGAGTTTCCATAATTTATCTTTTGCCCTAAGATATTTTTAAATGTAAATAGCAAGGCCACAATGTGACACTCTTTCGATCACCTCAGTTGCCTTTGCATGCACTATGAGAAATTGTGTCTATGACAACTAGACTACCCTACAACTAGAGCTCCAAAACAACTAATATACAACTACATTGCAATTGTCCATGGAAATATGACAAGTTAATAAATAAAATGACACGTTAGAAAATCAAGGAGTTATATTGTATTTGCAAATTAATTACAAGATGTATATTTATACAATACAATGTACGCACTGTATATCATTAGTAGAAAATGGCCATTTTGCAACTGATCTCTGCGACTAATTTTTAGTTACAAGCGACATTTGCAACTAAAATTGTAATAGTCGTGTTGGACAAGTCACAAACGACACTAGTCACAAACGACAACGAATTTTGGATGAAAAAAAAGTCAACAAAATACGCCTTCATCCTTTGTCTTATCATATACATATTGTCGCTTGCAACTAGGATGCGACTTTTTTGGTGAACAAGGGAACAAACTATGTGTTGCCACGTGTCCCAACTCTTAATAATTAAAAATATATCTTAATTATTTTGAAATAGTCCAAGACGTTTAATTTTTATATTTGGATGGTTTAGATTGTGACACGTGGTGCAATAGAAATTTGCCATGTGGCATATTAATTGAATTTGTCCAAATTCAATTTAAATCGATATTTAGGTATGTAGGTTGAACTAGGTACCTACCTACCTATATACCTACCTACCCTTCTAGGCTAAACACCTATTTAGATAAAAACCTATTTACCTACCTAGGCCAAATATCTACTTAGGTAGGTAGGTAGGTAGGAAAGTAGGTAGGTAAGTTAGGGAAGTATGTAGTTAGGGGTAAACACATGAATATTTTTTTTTAATTTTGGGTTAAGTCGTTTTCAATGGCTCATCCCATATGTCCATGTTTTAAATATGAAAATAGAAAGACAAAACACCTTGTTTATATACATTTCAAGATGAGAATGAAAGCCACAACATATGGGATAAACTTTTTACTTGCAAATCATTTGTGACTAAACATTTTTAGTCGCAAATGACTTGCAACTAAAAAGTTTATCCCATATGTTTTGGCTTTCATTCTCACCTTGAAAAATATATAATTAAATAGGTAACTGATAACTAACTAGCTAATTAATTAACTAATAAAATTATTAATTATTTAATGAATAAAATTTTAAAAACCAATTAATAAGTGAGTTAATTAATTAATTAGAAATTAACTAATTCATTTTATAAATTATCCAACTAACTAATTATTTATAGTAATAATCATCAATATATTATGACTACTAAATTAATTATATTATTAGTTATTATTAAATATTATTTAATTAATTAGCTAGATAAAAATTATTAATATATGAATTATAATAATCTATCAACCAATTTCATTAACCAGTAATTGGCTAATATTGAAATAATTAGCTAATTATTCATAATTAATTAATTATTATACCATAACCAAATAAATTAATATAATAACTCAAAATATTCAGTAATTAATATTTAATGATTATAAAAATTGAATAGTAGTTTTTTTAATCTAATAATATAATTAAAACCTAATGTGGGCTAACTATTTTGTTACAATTATTCCCATTATTATTTTCATTTTTATAATTCATAATAAATATAAATGTAAATATTTAATAGTAACAATAACATTAATTCAATTATATTGTAACTAGTTGGTAACCAATGTTTATTATTTTATTTTTATTATTCATATTATTACTTCACTCATTATAGCTATTTATGAATCAAAACAATAAATATTTTATATTTTTAACAAGAATACTTTTCCTTCATACAAAAAATTTTGCATTTGTATATTAATTTATTAGATTTCCATTCTAACTTCTACAATAATTACAATAATAGAATAAAACTGAAAATCAAAATTATATATTAGTAATTGATTATAATAATTGAATAATTCATAATTCATAAATATTAATTATAATTTTGTATAAAAACTTGAAACTATATATTAATATTTTGGTAATTATTATAATGTAGTGATACTTCATAATTGATTATTTATAATAATAATAATGTAATTTGTAGGTAGCCTACGTTAACTATTTTTTATTATATACTATTATGTCATTTGTCACATCTATTATGATTTTTTTAAAATTATTGAATAAAAAATCAAATTTTAATAAATACATTAGTCATTTGAAAATAATTTAATAAAATATAATTGTATATTTTATTGTATAATTATTTTAATAATTATATAATATTTTTCTTATCATTCTAATATCATCATCATTATGATCATTATGTAATAAAATATTTTTTTTAAAAAAAAATAAATGGAAGATAATATTGAATTTTTTTATTACATGTAATTAATATAAACATATAATATTAATATTATTAAATATCATTTGTAATAATTTGTAGAAGTGTAATAAGATGGTTTGGATAAACTTGTAATATGGGCATAATATATTTAGTAAATATTTTAAATAAAATTTTAATATACTCAAAATATACACCAATTAATGTAACCATTATATTGAGGCTATTTATGTTAATAATATTACTTGAATACACATGGAATATGGTTGTTCATATACATTCAAAATATACATTTATAAATATTAGTACACCCAATTATATTCCTTAGAATTCACGAAATACACCTTTGTATATTCATAGGGTTGCAACTAATTTACAACTAATGGGATATAATATGTTTTGCTTGGATGAAAACTAGACTAAACGTTGTTCACATGGAAGGATGAACACCAAAATAGTTGCAAACTAATTACAATGTATTTGCAAATATGACCAAAACAAGAAATAGTTACAAAAATGTTGAAATGTAGTTGCAAATAACTAATAGTCGCATGTAGTCGTAAATAGAGTGGTTACATTTTGGCCAATTTCTACTAGTGTATATAGTTGTATCAACCATGTTTGACTTTGTTGACAAGTTGCACTTTATTCACATGTAACAATTACATCACAACTAGGATAAATTTAGTTATGAATCAACGAGTACTTTGCAACAAATGTCTGGCCTTGAATAACACATATAATCATGGCGCATGTATACATTTCCATCGCCCAATATATATGACATTTCAACTTGTTTGCAACTAGTGTGTAACTTTATTTCAATTTAAAATTTGAAATTTAAAGATTTAAAAATTGGGCGGGAAACTTTTAAGTAAATGACACATGGCAGTATATCAAAAAATCTACCCCAATGCATGAATGACCTTCATATACTTATGCTTGTTATCAAGAAATTCAAAATGATTTTTTTTGTCTTCCTAATCAAATATTTTGTGTATTTCCTAATCTTTGGTGATGAACTTTTCATATCATGTGTTATAATTAAGATCATGTTTGTTTGTTCAATTTAAAACTAAAACTAAAAGGTTGTTATAACTTATATTATTTATTTAAATAACTTGGAAATTGAAAGCTTTTGTTTTTTATTTTCAAAGTCAAAGGTTTTTGTTCTTGCTCTTCAAGAGGTTGAAGGCTTTTGTTTTTTCTCTTGAAGGTTGAAGATTCTTGTTCTTATTCTTAGAAAGGTTGAAAGCTTTTGTTTTTTCTTTTAAAGGTTGAAGGTTCTTATTCTTGCTCTTAAAAAGGTTGATGGTTTTTTTTTTCTCTTGGAGGTTGAAGGTATTTGTTCTTATTCTTAAAGACGTTGAAGACTTTTGTTTTTGCTCTTAGAGGTTGAAGATTATTGTTATTGGTCTTGTTCTTAAAAAGGTTGAAGGGTTCTTACTTTCAAAAAAATTGAAGGTTTTTGTTCTTGTTTTTTAATGTTGAAAGTTTTTTTTATTTCATTTGAATGTTGAAGGTTGTTACTCTTATTCTTAAATGTTGAAGGTTTTGCTTTTGGATGTACATCAAAATTATGTACACAAGGTAAGATTTTTTCAAAAATACCTAAAATTGTTATTCAATTTACCCTATTGTAATCACAATATTTGATTTTATTTGCAAATGTAAATTATAGTCTAGTTTGTATCAATGTTCTATACATTGCACTTTATTAATGAATATGTTACATGTTAGTGGCAATATAATTGTAAATTAGTTTAATTCAAATTGAAGGGCTCATTTACATATTTTTGACATTACAATGTTATGATATGCTACTGATTTCATTTCACATGTGGAATTAAGTGTCATCACATGGCATATTTCAAACAGATAAAGTGCATTGAAGAAATTGCATGGCTCAAGCTTCATTTCAACAAAAATAGAAAAATACATTCATTTCTAAAACATAATGTATTAAATGACAATATTTGATTATTATGGGTCATCATTTTTATGATATGACCTTTTGTTTAGATATTAAAAAATATTTATTATATATAACTTGACCATTATGTTTAGACTCATGATTAAATTGTCTTTTGATAGAAATTTTTTTAAAAAATTTGTAATGAATTCTTCAACATGGAAATGTAAATTATTTAAAGTTTCAAATCCATTTCATGCTTATAAATAATGATGTCTGATGTAATTCAACATTATATTATAATTAGGACAACATGATAATGGTTGTGTGAAATCTAGATAATTGCATGGTAAGTTGTAATATAGTTGTTTAGTACTACTAAAATCAACTACCATACAACTGCTTTGAAACCCAAATTTAAACACCTAGTTGCAAATTAGTCGTTAAATCCTTTATTTTCATTTCATCTTTAGTTAAAGTTAGTTGCAAAAGATACCAAAAAAATTCATTGCTCAAATGGATGAATGAAATAATTAAAGAATATATTTGTCAAACTAGTTATAAAATAGTCGTAAATAAGTTGCAAAGGATTGGGATAGATCCATTCACATCAAATGGATGAATGAAATAATGAAAGAACATATTTGTTGAACTAATTATAAAATAGTTGTAGATAAGTTATAAAATATAAGAATAGAATTCATTCATCAAATGAATGAATGAAATAGTTAAAGATTATATTTGTCAAACTAGTTGTAAAATAGTTGTAAATAAGTTGCAAAAGGTATTAACATGTGTCATTTGTTGACAAATGGATGAAATGCCACATCAACATTTCATTCACCACATTGGAATGTGTGTGGGAATTTGATGTGGAGATTAATTACAAAGAAATTACGGGTGAAAGCATGGTGTATGCCAAAAAATAATCACACATGCAATCACAGTCACATTTAGGGCATGAACATGAAAAAACCTATTCAAAGCTTCTTTAACTTTCATTATGAAACAATGGTGCTCTCCATTGAGTTTATGGTAAGCTACACATAAAATGTGAAGAATTTTAATATAAAGTGGATGAAAAGTATGTTTTAAACTAATTGGGTTTTTTTAATTTCCAACATATTTTTATATGAGAACTTTGATATATTGTGACTATGATATGAAAAAAATTTAAACACATTAATGTATATTAATGCGATATTCATTTGAAAGTACAAAAAATCCATTTATAATTGGACTTTCATCATATTCTCATATACTTGAAGTAGGAGTGTGACACTTATTTTCCTATACTTGTTATTCTAAAAATGCACTTAAATGAATATTAAAACATGCATTTATTTATTTTATAATCAAGTCAAACATCTTCCTCTTATTGATCATTAAAGTAAAAAATATTCATGAATTCAATGTATCAAATCTTAGTTTATGGACATTTTCCACCAAAAAAAAAAGGTAACCCTCATTGGCATATTTTACCATGCTTCCACCTTTACATATAATTGCATGTGGATTGCATCATATATACGATATTGTATACAACATAAGGTGTCCACTACAATTATTGCAACTTGTCCGATAACACTCAAGGCTATATAAATACCATAAGTTGCAAGTGTCCATTATAACTAGAAAACCTAGTTGCAAGCCTAGTTGTAAAAGTTTATATTGTCTCATAATGGCAAGGTGATGTAGTTGAATGGGGCAACCCCATTTTGGTCGCCTCAATCACCTTTGCAAAACTACATAATTGGATGGGGTGACCCCATTTCAGTCACCTCGATTACATTTGCAAGGCGATGCACATGGATGGGGCAACCCCATTTAGGTCACTTTAATCACCTTCACAAGGCAAAATGAGGTGAGCCAATTTTAGTCGCCTTAATTAGATGAAGGGACCCAATTGCAATGGCCTTTTGCTTGTCACAATAGTAACATGGAAACTCAAAACTCAGGCATGGATAGGGGTGACCAAATTTTATAATCAATTTAAGTCGTTTTTTAATATCAAATAGTATGATATCCCACATTCACACACTAATGGCCAACGTTCGGTCGTTATGGTCATGGGACAAATAAATGATGGTTGTTTGATTTACACAAACATTTGATACAAAAAGGATCTCCATTGAAATCTTGAAACAAACAAATTTAGGATTGTAACAAAACCAAAAATGATTTTAAGCACATGAAAGGACTCCAAAAGCCTATTGTGTTCTAAAGTTCTTGGACTCATCATGGGTTAAAAGGCCATGTTTACCTATGTTAACCAATAGAAAACTATGTGAATCAATATTTACAACAAACAAAACCAAATAGTCAAGACATTTTTAAGGAATATTGGCCATACACTTAAGGACTATTGTAGTTGGTTAGTTTATGGCATTTATGGATGCAAAAAGCTTGGCAACATTAAAGCTAAGGCCCATAAAGAAAATATTTTAGAAGTATCCAACCTTGTTAAAAATAGGAATTTTTTTTGTTTATGCAGCCTCAAGGACTTTGCTTTTGAAAGTCAAATGTAGAGTCCTTTGTATGGGGAATTGTGTATTTTGAATGTTGATTGAAATCATTGATATTAGGTCATTACATATATCTAATGGTTCAAATTTTTCAAAATTCTTTTCACATGAACAAAAATGTTTTACAATGGTGATCGGTCTATAATGCGATGTGGCCATATTTCGTGTACATTCTACGCACTATGCACAACACTTTCAAGCTCGAGGGGCACAAGGGAGGTTTCAAGCTCACATTGTGAAGCTCTGGGTTTTATAATATCCAACTTTTCTCTACAATCTCTTTGTTTTGAAGCACTTTTCTGTCTATGAGCCTAAAGTAGATTCTTCCATAACAACTTTTTAACACTCCCAAATAGGTTTGTTAACTAATAACTCTTAAAGGTTCAAGAGCTCAATGCATGGAGGTTTTGTCTTTGTAAGTACTCATGAAGATCTTCAATGTTGTAATGAGTTTTGGAAGTTTGTCATTTATAGGAACTACAAAACATATGCAAACATATATAGTGCCAAAGCCTAAGTTTAAAATATAACCATTGCCGTCTTATTGCATCAATCGCCCATAACCTAGTGACCTTGTATACAAAGATCATTTCCTTGGGGTGTGAATTTCATCCTTATCAAGCCAGAGATCTATCATTATAATTTCAAATACTTTTACTTTTGTGTGAGGAAGGTGGACCAGGTTTTGAAGGCCTATGTGCACATCGGAGGTTGGTGGATATTGGTTAGGCTAGATGAATCAAAGATGCAAAGACTTGATGAGGTCTATGTTTTTTCTTAGTTTTGAGATTTTTCAAAGTTTGTCACTATAAGTTAGTTGCATAATTTTTAGCGTTGTTTGCATTTTCACATGTGCCTTTAAGATTCCATTAGGTTTATAAATCATGAAAGAATGTAAGAATGATTTTTTTTCATAATATAATGTGACTTGCAATTAGAATATCTATTGATATGTATAAGCTTTAGGTGCAAGTGTTTTTGCATATGTGTGGGTGTGTTCATTGATTTAGGGTTGTGATCTATATATCATTTCTTGTACAATTTGGTGCTTCTAATGGGGAACAAAAGGAATCTACAAAGAGTTGGAAAGGTTACTAGGAAAGCCTTGGAAACACAAGCTGCACAAAGGTTGGTGGCTAGGGATAGATAACACAAATTTAGGGTTGCTAGGAGAGAAATGCTTACTCAATGTCAACAAGTTATTGTAAATGGTAATCCTACTCACACTATTGACATAGATAGGTCAACCTCTACACTTGCAAGTCATATTGCACCACTCCTACATAAGATGACAAGAACAAAAGGCCTTGAGTATTAATGATTGGCCATGGAAAAATGTGGTTGTGAATTTTAAACAATATGAAACTGCATTTGAAATTGTTGACAACATGGAAAAAGGTTGGCAAGGTATAAAGGTTAATCACAATCTTGATGAGATGAAAACTAAGAATTTTGTCAATAGTATAGTTGTTTCAAGTTCTACCCAAAGTCTTATTACAATGGGCCAATTCATTGGAGCAAATTAAAGAATCTTGAAAAGAGGACAAAACATGAAAATATAACTTGAGGATGGTATTGGGCCCTTGTAGTCCAAACAAAAATAAGAGATCTGCTTACAAAGATGTCATTGATGTGGTGGTGGAATTTTGGACAAATGAGACTAGGGTCATTCCAAACAAATGTGACCTCATGAAGCACCACATCATGAAGAATAGATGGGAAGAACATGCTACTCATTTTCATGAAAAACCACTTGTACATTCTTCCAAATTTCTTCAATTTTATTCTTTTTGTGATTATTTTTTTATAATTTCAACTTGTTGCATTGTTTATGGTTGTTCATGGGGCTTGGATTTGTGGTTGTAAAGGACATCATAGTTTTAAAACATATGTTTACAATTACATTTAATTGAAGTTTTGCTCATCTAAAGTTGTCATCTTAATGCTAAAGTTCTTGATATAATTGTATTTTCATATTGGTCTTCTATTTCATTTGAACTTGTTTATTCATTTGTCAAGATTGTTCATATGGGTTTAAGGATTATGGACTGTTCATGGGGCTTGGATATGTTGCATGTCATTATTGACCTTTTGCAGTTTAAGGAAAAGCTTAACAATTTAAGTCCATACAATCTTTTGGATTTTTATTTGAAAAGATGTAATTATAATTTTTGATTTTCCATGTGATTGAAACCCTATTCATATAAGGGTCATAAGAAAAAACCACATCAATTAAATAATTTCCAGAAACTTGGTGAATTTTTCCAATTTATGATATTTTAGCATATGTACAATCATATGTACACTTTCATTGCTAAAAATTGCACATAGTTGAAGTCAACTCAATGTATTGTGTTTTTTACATTGATCATTTGTCTTGAATGTGGTCAAGATCAAGCAACCCCTACTTTGATTTGGTATTTATGTGTACAATTATGTCAAAAATTTTGATTTGTTGACCTCCTTGAAACAATTTAAACCATGTGTTTTAGTTTCATATTACTATGTTTGTAGTTCAATCCAATTTTGTGATTTGTTGGTCCTTGAAAATCTGAACCATGGATGTCCTTTGATTTATTATTATTGTTTCTTTAATTTTTTCAAATTTTACCATTTGTTGGTCCTTGAAATAATTTGAACCATGGATGGGTTCTAACTTGGTAATACTATCTACAATTTTATCAAAATTTATGATTTATTGGTCTTTGAAATGATTTGAACCATTTTTTTGATTTGGTTTAACTATGTTCGAAAGTCAGTGACCCAAATTTATGGTTTTTTGGCCCTTGAAACAATCTAAACCATGTGTTTTGATTCGATATTATTACATCTATCCAATTTCATGGTTATGTGTCCCTTAAAACAATTTGAACCATACAAACTCTAATTTCGTATATATGTGTCCTTAGTTTTTCAAAGTGATGTGGTTGAAACTCTATTCAAAATTGATGATTCTCTTGAGTTGTTAATGTGATAGTTCTTTTAACTTGATAATTCTCTAATGTTTGAACTTGGATATCATTTCTCATGGACTCCTTGGGCCTCAAGTAGTAAAATATGTCATGCACCTAACTTTGTGTAGGAGTCAAAATTTTCATTCATAAATTAAGTCCTTGTATTCTTGTATATGAGTCCATTGATGTCCTTGTTCACTTTGAAGATATCTTTTGTAGCTTTGTTAACTTTGCTCAAATTATTTGAAATGTAAGGATTTTATGTTTCTAATTTTTTCAATTGATTCCTACAAATGGCAAGTAATACAACCATGAAATATTTAGCTAATCCTTTGAATCTTTAAAAGATGTTGCCATTAGGAATCTTGTTAGGAGTTGATCTTTTAAACTTTTAAATACTTACTTATGCCTTTGGGGTCTTACATGTCTTGAAGATGCCTTGAAGAATTCCTTTCAAATCCTGTTAGTCTTGAAGTACCTTGAAGAATTCCTTTCAAATCCTGTTAGTCTTGAAGTACCTTGAAGAATTCCTTTCAAATCCCGTTAGTCTTGAAGTACCTTGAAGAATTCCTTTCAAATCTTGTTAATCTTGAAGCTACCTTGAATAATTCCTTTCAAATCTCGTCAATTTTGAAGCTACCTTGAAGAATTCCTTTCAAATCTTGTCAATCTTGAAACTACCTTGAAGAATTCCTTTGGGATCTTGTCAATCTTGAAGCTACTTAGTATTCCTTTGGGATCTTGCAAGCCATCTTGAGACTACTAGCAAGGTGTAGGACATTTTCATGAACCAGGACCTTAATGCTACTAATCTTTCAAAGTCTTAGATATGGTTATTGTGTCTTGCATTTCCTTTATCCCTTTGCTTATAATTTGCAATCCTACATTAACTTATAATTGTAATTATAGATTCTTGATATGTGAACATAATTCATTTTATTTTTTAGCTAAATTTCTTTACGAGGTTTTTTCTTTAAAAATCCAACAATTAATATTGGATTCATATCGTTCCATACATTGAAGCCTTGGTTTGTGCAAAAGTTGAAAGAATTCAACACTTGTTGTTGTTGATACCATACAGAATTGATGGAGCTCAAAGATGGATTTAATAACATGTGATTGTGTGGGCCACATAAAGTTTGTACTTGCCAATGTAATGAGGTATGCAATCCACTATTATCTACCCATGATCAACATCAAGAATGGCATGCCTTGGATTGTATCAAAGGAAACTGTCCAAATTGTGGTTTGAAGTTGTTGAAATTTTGCCCATTCTAGAAGGATCCAGAGCATGAAACACTCTTGAATTGGAAATGTTTCTATGAAGTACCTATTGGAACCACAAAAATAGGAGAACCCAAACTAGTGATTCGTTTAGAATATATGCAAAGTTGATGTTCTAAATACTTGGATTTCATGGGGCCCAAATTGCAATAATTTGAACTCCACAACTTTGTTGTAATTTGGTAAGACTATCAGTACATATTGTGCATGGCAAATCAATCACTAGATTGTCTTGTTTCTTATGTTGACTTTGCCGAAAATTATTCATTCATGGAACATAATGAGATTCAAACTCAACATTGGCACAACTTTCAAATTACAATTTTAGTACATTTGACTTGGAGGATCAACCCTAATTTCAACGTTGGAAATGATGAAAATACAAGAGTGATAAATCCATCTAGGTAGGTAAAATTGTTTTACTTTGACTTCTTTGATGACTTCTTGGCCATAGTAGGTTCAGATTTTCTAGTTTTCCTAGGGGAGATTCCATCTTGCATGCTTGATCTCATAGAAAATAGTGGAGTATTGGATCAAATAATAGATGCTTCATTTTTCCTCTTACAATTGGTGTGGTTATAGGAAAGTTTTGAGTACTTCACTACCGAAAAATTTCTAATTTAGTACGGCCATGAGTAAAAGAAAAAAACTAGTTTAGAGAGCTTTACACTTTTTTTTGGTATAGGTGAAATTCTACCATCAAAGTTAAAACCAAGTTTTGAAGCATTGCCTTTAGGACTTGGAAATCCCCACAATGCCACAAGAAATCCATGAGGGAGTTCGTGGAGCACATTTTTAGAATTTGAAATCGAAGTTCGTAAAATCTTGGGCACGAAGTATTGGTAGCCAATAATGCACAAGGATGTTGTCAAATATTGCCAAGCTTGTGACAACTAGTGGCAAATGGGGAATCTAATACAAAACAACATAACGAAACTAGTAACTTCTTTATTGAAAAAACCCTTCATGAAATGGGGATTAGATTTCATGGGCCTAATCAAACCCATAAACAAGTATACCGAAAACAAATACTTTTTGGTAGTAATTAACTATGCCACCAAGTGGGTGGAAACAAAGGCATTACGCACCAATACAACAGTCATGATAACAAAATTCATCTGTGAATTCAATTTCACATGGTTTGGTTCTCTGTTTACTTTGGTAAACGTTTAGGGCACTCACTTTATCAATGATGCCATTGAGATTCTTACCCATCATTTTCTATTATAACATAAAACCTCGACCACTTATTACCCACAAGGTAATGGACATGCAAAATCCACCAACAAAATCATTGGTTCATTGTTCATTAAACTAATAAATGAGAATCAAACCAATTGGGATGAACACCTACACACAGTTTTATATGCCTACTACATAACATTCAAGTTGACCACAAGACACACCATTTTAACTAGTATACGGTATATGGTATATGGTTCCCTTTGATGCCAACAGAATACCTGCTACCCACAAGCAATTCACATCCTAATTGAGATTTCTCTCCTACTCATATTTTAACCAATCACATGGTAGAATTGTAACAATTGGATGAAACCCATTAAAAAGTAGTAGATAGGAGTAATACAAAGTAATGGAACACAACATTATGGGCATAACAAAAACACAAAATAATGTTTTTCTCTATGTGGGACAAAGTTTTTTGGTTCCCAAATGGTAGAAAGGAACACACCAAAAAGTTTTTAAAACAATGGTTTGGTCCATATAAAATAATATATTGTCTCCTTAACAATATTGTATTATTTGTCAATATCAACAAGTTTGAACCAAATCCCACTTTGGTGAACACTAACAAGCTCAAACTTTATCGATATTTGGGACAAGCTCCCAGAGGACTAGAAGCTACCATTGAAGGGGGAGAGAGCACAAAGAGGACTCAAAATGTAATGAGGATTCAAAAGAAGATGTTTAAGATGCTTCTACTGAAAAATTGACTCAATCAAAAATTTAAGTCAACCGAAAAATCTAATTACTAACATTGGAAAACTAATATATGAATTTATTAAACTAGAAAGGAATTTTGGCTCAATGGATTTTGGTAACAACGAATCGAAAAGTTGGATTTCCATTATAAGACACATTTTTACTAAAGGTTGGAATTTCTAATTCAACAGTAAATTCCAACTTGGAATTAACCAAGACCAATTCCAAGAATACCTGACCAAAAACTCCACCCCAGAATCGATTAAGGTAGATTTTAAACTTTTCATGGTGGAATATTCCATCCCAAAATTTATAGAGGCAAATTTTGGTGTCAAGGTAATCATGATTGATTGTGTTTTCATCCAAACCAACGAATCAACATTGGAAGGACATGAATTCATTTGTACTTCCGAAATGGTTTTTTCAACTAGCACCAAGTTTAAGCACCCAAACTTTGGTATAAAAAAGGGAACTATTCATTTTTTATTTTTTATTTTTTTCAAATATTGTTATGTTTTAGAAATTCTTATCGAGTTGTTGGCAAAAAAGATGAAGAGGAGAAAAAGTTTAGAATTCAAATCGAATGGAAACCAAGTTCCATTGGAATTTGACTGCGATGAAAAAAAAAGAAAAAATTGTTGTGATTTTTTTCAAGAAAAGAAATTAGATAGTTTTTCAGAAATCGAAAAATTTTAGAAGTGGATCACCTATAGAGATCTAGAGTGGGCTTGGCATGTTGACATTTTTGGTTTGTTGGACGTGTTGTTGAATCCAATTAGGCCACTAATGAAGGAACTTTTGGAGGCCATCACCTAGTTCAATTTGGAAATTATAAAGTTGGTTGTGCAAGGAGTTTTGATCTCCATAACCGAAAAGATGGTGGTGGAAATGTTCAAGCTATCAAAAACATGCATCAATAAATTACTAGTTAAGCCCACCAAGGAAAAGGAAAAAGAAAAGGAGGCGGACTAAAATTCTTGTTGATTAGGAAGGCTGGAAGGTTTCCCTTTTGAAGGGAATGTATACAGCCAAATTATTGGCATTAATTTAGGTAATCTGGTTAACAGGAAACTGACTCACCTATATGGAAAAAAAATTGATGAGTTATGTTGTGATAATAGAGTAAATGGTGAAGGTGAATTGGTCAACCATAATTTTCAACAACCTATATAATGGGTTGCAAAATTTGTCTACACCAAATAAAACTAAGTGCAAGTAGGGACAACACCAAATTTGAAGTTGCCCAAATGGTAGACATCTACTATTAGAATTTTTATTTTTTTAAACTAACCAAGCTGACTAGATGGGTCTTTTTTATTAAAAGACATGTATTTTTAACTAGACGTCAACAACTTGAATGACAATGGTTTATTTTTTACTAATCAATTTGATTAGAGTCACCACTTTGACAATTACTCAAATCCGACATCTAATCAAACTGGACTTAAAAATACCACCTAGTCAAATTAGTTAATGGCCTAGTCAATAAAACCAACCAATTTAGTCAAATTAGCAAGTGCCCTAGTCAATAAGGACACCTATTATATTCAATAAATAGGGCTAACTAAATAGGCTTAGTCAAAGTGGCCAATGACCTAGTAAAAAAAGCCAATTATAAATTCTTATACTAGTTGTGTATCTTAGGATTACATTTAACATTTTGACTATGTTTAACCAATTAAAAAAAAAGTTGAAAAATGTAAAAGTTAGCTAATCATAACTAAATGAATCATGACCAAATTAATTATGATTAAATTATATATATATATATATGGTTTATCTAACTATGGTTAAATTGACCATATTGAAATTAATTATGGTTCAACTACATATGAAAAAATTAATTGAAATTAACATTAACCATAACTAATTTAACCATGGTCAATTTAATCATGTTCAATTAACCATCGTTTGTTTAGTTGTATATGTTTTAACCATGGTTAGTTTAACCATATTTAATTTAACCATGATTCATTTATTCCATAATTAATTATTCCATCATTTTTTTCGTCATATTTAGTCTAATTATGGTTAGTTTAGCCATAAGTAATTTAAAAATTATAAATATTTTAATTATGGTTACTATATGCATAAATTATATTAGTTACATTTATTTTTAACATATTATTAATTTTCCCTAATAAATTTAACCATAAATGATAGACCCATAATTAATGTAACACTATTGTTAATTTAGCCGTGGTTGGTTTTTCCATAATTATTTTTAAAATTTTATTTTAACCATAATTATTTCACTCATGTTTATTTTAGCTAAATTCATTTTACTCATGGTTAATAATTTAACTATGGTTGGTTTTGCCATAATTATTTTAACCATTTTCAATTTAGCCATAATTATTTCATTCATGTTAATTTTATTCAAAATAAAATTTTCATTATTGCTTTTGCCATAAAATATTTTTTCATTAGTTAGTTTAGCCATATTAACTTCATTAATCGTGAGTCTAGCCAAATTTATTTATTCATGGTTAGTTCGACCATTTTTAGTTTAGCCATGTTTAATTTTGGAATAATTATTTTAATCGTTTTGATTTTAACCATAATTATTTCATTCATGTTTATTTTAGTCACAATTAATTTTTACATGTTTGGTTTCTCTATAAAATATTTATTCATTAGCTATTTTAGCCAAATTTATTCACTCATGATTAGTTTAACCATTTCTAGTTTAGCCATGTTTAATTTTGCCATAAATATTTTAAACAGTTAGATTTTATCCATAATTATTTCATTCATGTTTATTTTAATCATAATTATTTTTTCACAGTCGGTTTTGTCATAAAATATTTATTTATTAGCCAGTTTAACCATATTAACTTTATTAATGGTTAATTTAACCAATTTTAATTTAACCATGATTAATTTTTTCATAATTTTTTCATTCATGTTTATTTTAGCCATAACTGTTTTTTTCATAATTGGTTTTGCCATAAAATATTTATTTGTTAGTTATTTTTCCATAAATATTTTAACCATTTTGATTTTAGCCATATCTATTTCATTCATCTTGATTTTATCCATAATTAATTTATTCATAGCTAGTTTAACCATAAAATATTTATTCATTGGCTAGTTTAACCATATTAACTTCATTCATGGTTAGTTTAACCACAATTGGTTTAACCATAAATCATTTATTCTTTAATTAATTTGGCCATATTTATTTTATTCATGGTTGGTTCGATATTTTTCAATTTAGTCATAAAATATTTATTCATTAGTTAATTTGGCCATATTTACTTTACTTATGGTTAGTTTTGCCATAATTTTTCATGGGTTAAATCAACCACCTATTTAATTTATGTAATGTAAGTATGTGGTTAAATAACATAAATATAATTGATTTATATGTAGGTGTATTTATTTATACATACCCTACTTATACTCCACATATTTACCTATATTTTAGCATATAAATAACCTAGTTATATAGGCTACGGTAGGCCATTTATATACCTATGATAAATTATTGGTTGGTTAACTAGTTATACACATAAATTACACTAATGAATGTGTAATTAGATAGTTAAATATTAATTATTACAAATACTTTGTTGATAATATATAATGAATTATGTCAAATTTGTAAGGATTAGTTATAATTTGGTTGTAATTATCAACCAACAATATAATACATTGTTGCTCTTATTCTTACATGTTGAAGTTTTTTTTCTTTTGGATGTTGAAGGTTTTTACTTTTACTTTTGGATGCTAAAAGTTTGTGATTTTTTATCTTTTTTTTTAGTTGCATATACTATTTAAAAAATGATGTGAACATATATTCCATTTTATTTAAAAGTTGGTTATACAAATTTAGTTTAAGTTATAATGATGAGAGATTTATGAAAAGTGATTTTTATTGATAATTATGTGTCATATGTCGTGTTTTGTGTTTGAACATTTGTGATAACTTTTGTTGTTTTTATGTTATAGGGGCGAACTTTCATTATGTTTTAATCCATCAACATCAAAATTATGTATATAAAGTAAGATACTTTCAAAAGTACTTAAAATTGTAATTCGGTTTACTTGATTGTAAGCACAATATATGATTTTATTTGCAAGTGTACAAATTATAATTTAGTTTATATCAATGTTCTACATAAATTGCATTTTAATGACAAATAAGTAGCATGTTAATGGTAGTATAGTTATGAACTAGTTTGTTTTAAGTTGAAAGGAATATTTAGATATTTTTGACATTACAATGTTATGAAATGCTAATGATTTCATTTTCCAAGTGTAAAGGATTTGAGATATGAAAAGGCAAACCAAAAAATTAGTATGATTAAAAGGCATTGATTGGTTGAAAAAAAAATTATAATTAATTTTCAAAGATAAAAAAATTATTTTAGATTTCTATAACTTTTGTTTTAGTAGTCCAAAAAATACAAAACAACCACTTTACACATTGCCACATCAAAGACTCTCTAACAATACCAAAAGAACAAGGGAGGGGGGGAAAAAAAAAGCCCTGAAACAAAACAAACACTTTCCATAATACCTTGGCAGCTTCCACACATGGTCATCAAATAATTAATAAATTTTAAATTTTTCATTTTGACAAATGGAATATTGTGGAAGGTTTCAATATTTTCCTTCACAAATTTTAGTTATATGAATAGAAAAATTGAAAATTTCAACATTTATGAAAATAATATAATTAGTGTTGAAGTTGCAAAGGTAGTAGGTAATATATATATATTAGTGGGTAACCCGTGGCTACACCACTGTTGCCATGTCGAACGCTTTGTGCTTTCATGTTTGGATTTGTAGCCAGGTTTGGCTAAATTTTCCTTGAGATAATTACCCATTTTTTTCTATTATGGGCTTGAAGCTCTGGAGTTGCAACTGCAGAGCACAGACAAAGATGGTCCCGTTCTTGTCGTGCCGGGCCTGATCGGCTTGAAAGCCGAATCCCGTTTTTCGAATCTCATTTTTTCGAATCTCGTTTTTCGAATCCCGAATTCTGAATCCCGTTTTCTTAAGCCCGTTTTTTGAATTTCGTTTTCCGAATCCCGAATTCTGAATCCCGTTTTTCGAATCCCATTTGTTCCGGGCCGGGCCAGATCGTCCATCACATAATCCCGTTTTTTCGAATCCCATTTTCCAAATCTCGAATTCCAAATCCTGTTTTCCAAAGCCCATTTTTTGAAGCCCGTTTTCTGAATCCCGTTTTTCGAATGTCGTTTTTTCCCGTTTTTATGAATGCCGTTTTTTGAACCCCGTTTTCCGAATCTCGTTTACCGGGCCGAGCCCGGTTGTCCGTCCGTGATGGACCCGAGCTCCGTCACGGACAGACGTAGTGAACTAATATATAAGATATATATATATAGAAAGAGAGAGATTTTGTCATCCATCTTCAGAATCCATTTTATCATCCATCGTTTTCAGGAACACGATCAGGAATTGTATTGTTATTGAAGATCGTTTCATTTCATCCAAAGAACGATTTAGGTTTTAGGGTTTAGAATTTCAGAAATTTTTATGTTCAGAAATTGTATGTTTTGAAACTCTCGTCTCATTTTCATTCAGGAACACATTAAGGAATTTTGTATTTTTGAAATTCATTTCATTCAGGGAACATTCAAGAATTGTGTGTTTGAAAAATTATTTCATGCAGGAAGCATTTGACAGGAATTGGAAGATAGATTGAAGTCATTTCCATTTCATTCAGGAATCTGTGGCTATAATGAGATTGTTGCATCAATATGGTTCCTTCCTGGCCTCCTGTAGTAGTAGGAGTAGTAGTAGCCGTGCTCCTCCTGTCCATAGCTTTTGCCTTCCTCCAGTTTCAAACTATGAAGCTGCAGCTCCACAGGTTCTTTGGCTTTGCAATTTAGGTGGGGGCTGCTGCTTCTCAAGGGCATCTGAGTGCAGCAGGGCAGTGCGAAAGAATGGCAAAACCTTAGGGAACAGTTTAGGGTTGCAGAATAATAAGAAGGTTATGAAAGGCTTCAAGGCTTCTTCAGTGCAGCCTCCTGCTGGAGATGAGGCTGATGTTTATTCTGCAATAATTCCAACACTTTCCAGAGCTGCTGCATCGGTCCTGGAAGTGGGAGACTTGAATGGCAATGCATGTCACTTACTTGACAAATCCAAGAAAGAACAGGTATATTTCTGGGGTTAAGACTTAGGGATTAAGTGCAGTTCTTGAGAATTGTGGTAGTAATAGACCAAGAGCGGCCATACTCTAGTCAGTTATGTTGTATGACCAATTGTATGATATCTTGGAAGGATAATTTGGTGGCAAAGGTTTGCAGGTATGTCTATTTTATTGCAGTGAGACAGAGGATCTAGCGAGGCGCATTGCTGCAGAGAGTTACTCAATTCAGCTAAAATCAATTAGATGGGGGTAAAACTCTCATTGCTTCTATATCTCTTTATGCTGGGCTTGGAGTCGGTGCCACAAGGCTATTGCCAGCCTAGTCTCAAAAGTACACAGTTCCTTTTCAATTTCTGAAGGCAAGAGTTTTAGGACTTGAGGAAGAACAGAGACACTGAGGTTTTTTGGGTTTCTTTGCAGGGCATTTCCTGATGGATTTCCAGATTTATTTGTTCCAAATGCTCACGGATTTCGCAGTCAGCATGTGGCATTCCTGGCCTCCTTCAGCTCTCCAGATGTCATCTTTGAGCAGCTTTCTATCATCTATGCCCTGCCCCGCATGTTTGTCTCTTCATTCACAGTTGTGTTGCCCTTTTTCCCAACTGGAACTTTGGAGAGAATGGAGGATGAGGGAGATATTGCAACCGCATTTACCCTGGCTAGAATACTCTCTGACATTCCTATTTCAAGAGGCGGACCCACAAGTCTTGTCATATTCGATATTCATGCTCTTCAAGTATATAAAGACTTTGCTCCCTCCCAGTTCTTGTTGTAAAAACTCCTTGATCTTGCTCCATCCAAATTGAAGGCATCTTAACAGCACAAGGCAGTAGCAAGAAAACATGTTGTGATTACAGTTAGTGAGGTAGAGGTTTCTGGAACTAGGATTTGAGCTGTATTCAATGGCCCTCAACTTTTTGCTGGATTCAGGAAAGGTTCTACTTTGGAGACAATGTTTTGCCATGCTTTGAGAGTGGAATCCCATTGCTGAAGCATCGCATCCACCAGCTTCCTGATTCCAATAATGTAAGATCTTGAACACCATATTATAAGTCTATTATGAGCATGTGTATACCTCGCCCTTTCTGCCTCTCAATATCTTGTTGACATGATGATATATGAGGAAATTGAACTCCATCAATTTTGATTATGTGCCTTATGTCATCCATTATGTGCTGATGTGGTTGTATCAAGTAGCTGACTGCTCAAAGTTTTTTTGGGGGGTTTGGGGAAATGCTGGATGGTATTAGGTCAGCATTGCCTTTCCAGATGAGGGTGCATGGAAGCGATTCAACAAACAGTTGCAACACTTCCCCACAGTATGTCCGTCCAACAGTCATTTAAGGTCATGTTTGAACTGGTGGTATGTGAACCTTGTTGTATAAAATGAACTGTGCATGAAAGGGCTGACAGAACTGAACTGATGCATAGAAAGGTCATATGCACAAAAGTGAGGGATGGCAATGAGCGCATTGTGAAATTGAAAGAGGGAGACCCACAAGGACGCCATGTCATTATAGTGGACGACTTGGTTCAGTCTGGAAGCACTTTAATCGAGTGTCAGGTTTGTTGTGTCAGCACCTGAACCCACCTATGAGAAATGGTTTGGAGCAATGTATGTTTTCTGATGGATGATTTTTTGTCTTCAAATTCTGCAAAAATATATTGGAATCCTAAAAATCATACTTTTTGCCAGATGACAGATCTGGAAGTCATACAAGATAAATGCAGGGTCACTTCAAAGTTCAAATGGCTCTGAAGTTTGGGTTTGGGTTTGGGGACTGCACCTCTCACAATTCATGCATGCCCAATTTGGTGGTACACATGCAGAAGCTTTTAGCAGCGATGGGGGCAGCAAAAGTAAGTGCATATGTAACACATGGAGTTTTCCCCAAGAGGTCATGGGAGCGATTTGATCATGACAATGGAGGTGGGTTCCTGTTTTTCCTCTTGATTCTTTTTCCTTTGCTCTGTTATGTGTCTTTTTAGAGCATGACTGACCAGTTGGTTACTGAAAAGATGTGGGGACATTGAGACTCTTCATGTAGAATATGAGGAAGAGAAATTAAGACTGCATGGGAATGTGTAGTAAGCTGATGAAATTCTTCTGCAGAGGGTCCGGAGCATGGATTTGCACACTTTTGGATCACCGACTCATGTGCCAGCACTGTGAAAGAGATTATGGGAAAACCACCATTTGAGGTTCTGAGCCTGGCAGGCTCCATAGCATCAGCACTACATGTCTGAAAAAGTGTACCTTTCAACCACCTCTTTAGACTGGCTTGTGACACATGCAAACCCTAAACTGGGCAAGTTTATAAGGTCCAACAATTTCTAATGTATATTATAAACATGTTATAATTGCTGCACTGTTCACTGCCAGTTCTCTCTTAAAGATCCAAGTAGCCAAAGAAGGATGTCAGTTAGGGTAAGTACATAATTATGCACATAGGAGTGCATGTTTGATTATGATTCTCCCAGAAGTACCATAGATGCAATTGAGAGTATTTGTCATGGAAACATGACTGGAAACTCTCATTAAAAATAAACATAAAAAGGTTCTTCAATTTCCTGATACCCATAAGTATTACAGATATGCTAATGAAGCAGGTTTGGCTTTGAGAAAAATTTCAAAAGTTTGGACTGGCAACCAAAGATTCCAGAAAAGTTGGCACAAAGCAAATACATTTCAAAAGGGTGAAAGAAGAGAAGGGGGTGAAATCTTGTTCCACTCCAGGCTTAAACTAAGCTGCATCCACCCTACTATCATAATGGCCAATGTTCCTCACTCAGAGCTCTATTCAATTCTTGGTAACCATTTGAGTTCCTCTTATTGGACTCACCACATAGTGATTGATCTATTAGGAGTCAGTTGACATCATGCATCTCTCAGCAACCCAATCGATAGCAACGAGCAATTTGTCAATTTTGATTGCCAGCAGATGAGAAAGAGGGTTGCAATTTGTCTACAGCCACACAAAGTGACTTTGAAAATTTCAATGTCCTGAGTCTCATCAAGCTTACAAGAAAATTGACAGACTCAAGCTCACCAACAGTTTTTACCAGCTAATGTTTTGTAGCTAGAAGCCATCCTAGCTGATGGGCTCACAACCTTCTGTGGTCCTTGTGCCTCACCTCCAGGCCCTTGAAAAGACCAGGTAAATCACCCAGATCACTTACTGACATCATCTGCTACCACTAATTCATATGCCAGATGACATAATTCTGATATGGCATTTTACTCTGATCTGACAGAGGGATAGAACTCTTCGTCTGCCAAATTAAGTAGACTCGAACCACGAACTGTACAAGGATTTTCTCTATAGCCAATAGTGAGCTTTTATCTCATCTGCACACTCAATTCTCTACTACAATTGTGGCATAGGGACAAGGCAATCATATACACGCTCCATTCGAGCTGCAATTGAAAGCTTGTAATATGTAGACAGCCTTGGTTTCGCAAGATCCACTATGTCTTTCTGCAAGCTGCAAAGCAGATCAATTTTAAAAAGATCAGCAAATAATAGGAGCTGCATCCCAACATGTTGACAGTTACATAGGGTCAGCAGTCATAGGTTTGAGGTATACTTTTCAGTATCTAGAATCTGGTGTGAAGTTCTTCTCAACGGTTTGAATTATTCTCAGCATTTCAAACAAGATTGCAGAATATTGAAGCATGATGTCAGTTAAGGCAGCAAAGCCACCAGCCTCTGAGGTTAACTAGTCTGCTAATCCAATGTTCCTAGAAACACATATTACCACTAAAAAGCTCAGTGGATGTTCAGAGTGCCTAGATCAGATCTTGCAAGACTTGCTAGAAAATCTGTCAAAGGAACCATCTCCCTTCATAAGTGCCAAAAAATCCTCCAAACTTACAATTGAAGTCAACCTGAAGAGAAATGAAAAGAGGACCAAATGATAGTAAGGTTACAGATATTTCAGATCACACAACATAACAACAACAAATGTCAACTGATGTCATCAACTCCCTGCAATGGGTGCAGGTTAATGTTTAACATCAGCCAACATCTTAAGTTTCTGTCACAAGCCTAGCAGCAACAGGAGACCTCAGCCATGATGCTGGCTAGGTTAACATAACCTAAAAAAGAAGGAAAAGGCCAGAAGAACCCAAGAAGAAAAGGAACATACAGAAACAGGGAGTGGAAAGAAAAGGAAAAGACCAAAAAAAACCAGAAAGGAGAAGAAAAGAAAGACACATGATAGGAAAACTTTAAGAGCTAGATCTCCAGAAGACAAAGTGGGCTTAGAACAGCTCTCCACTTAGGAGTAAGATGCCTCTGAAATAATCATTTTGAAGATTCCGAAGGCAGAAATACCAAACATAAATCTTTTTTTTCAACCAGATTTAAAGAAAGTTAGAAGGGTGAACTTTTCTTCCTGTCAGGGGGCAGATTAAAACTTGTGGTTTGAGCTACAAACTCTTGAGAACATATAAAACTGACTACTGACCACTCCAAATTTGGCAGAATCTGAAAGAATGGAATCCTCATGAGGGATACAAATCATGTTATTCCTAAAAATTCTGGCTGAGAATGCTTGTAAAAAATGTCCATACTCAAGCCTTGGGACTCTTACAAAATTGCTAAATCCAAGAAATTGCAAGAGACACCACTAGAAGTACAATTAAGTTCACAAAGCAATTCAGGGTAACATGTCTGCATCAGTAGAGTCCTTGTCTAGATACATAAAGTTGGAGAAATTAGGAATATCAGAAAAAAATAGATGTCTACACACTTTCTGTCAAAGGAAAACATGAACTGACCTTGACCACTCCCCAGTTGCCTTGGCAGGCTTCTTTACTGCCTTGTATAAGCGGTCAAGGCAGTATATTAGGGTTCCAAAGTGAGCCACAGCATCATCTTCCTGTAAACCAAATACCACCATAAGGTTTAGAGTAAAAGAAAATATCAAAGAATCCACAAATATGATGACAAGGATGAAAGATAGGAGCAACTAAACCACTTTCAACAGCACATATATGTTTTACTTACTTCACCCTCTTCAATAGAGATCTGACAAATCATGACAGCCTTCTCGGCATCTGCCATGAGCATGCGCCGCTTCAATTGTGCCTGCCTTCCCCGACCTTCTGCCCCCTTGCCCTGCAGAGTCATACTCAAAACTAACAAATGAAATTGGTGTCCAAACACACAAATCATGATTCTCCTCTTGTAACTGTCAGTCACAAGTATAATGGGACAGCACTAGGGTTTTTTTTTTCAGTTTTGTGATGTAGTCGACGTGGCAATCATCCATAAAATGCTTTAGCCAGATTTCATGATAAGAAAATATGAAAGTCAAAAAAAATCTAGCATTCTTCTATATATTGCTACTTGCTAGAACTTAGAATAGAATCTGGTAGAGACTTTCTTAATTTAGATTTTTTTTTCAAAATTTGGTGACTTAAAAACTCAAAAAACACTGAAATTTCACCACATTGGAAAAAATTGCCATTTGGCAAAATTTCGGCTAAAAAAAAACCCAGTACAGCACACTCTCATGGCACATGAATGCTTGATCATTCTTCATTCAACAGAGAGAAATTACTCATTACTGGTCTCAAGGACTGCCAACTTCACAAATACATAAGGTGCAGTCTAAGAATGGAAGGCAGCATTGTGGACATCCACCAACCTTAATGAAAGGCCTTCGCAATAGCCAGCCTACAGCAATGGAAAATAATAAGGCAGGTAAAGCTGCCAAGACTGCAAAATTGATTTCATTTGCTCGAAGAATCTGGTTCAACTCCAGCATTGCCCTGTGTCCATCAAAAGCCATGTTATGATTAATATAAAGCTTCAACCATCTGTCACCAAAACCTCAAACTACAAACACTAAAACCCTCAAACTATGAGACCACGGCACCTTTGTAACTGTAATAACAGAAGTCAATTAAGAAACTACTGTGCACAGTCTAGCTGTGCAGTTAAATTTCACAAAAATAAGAATCACACATGAAACAAAAACTGTGAAAACATATTTGTCAGTAACTTGCAGTCCCAGATGGTATCACTCACGTCTCAATGTCAAGCTTCAGCTTTTGGACCTGGCCAACAAACATAGAAAGAGGATGAGCGCCTTGAAAATTGGTTACTACTGCTATCACAAACCCCAATAGTTTTACAACCAAATTACTTGTGCAAGTGCAGCGTCCACATTAAACAAAGATAAGGAAATGTGGTCTGCCTGTTGCACACTGAGGGTCATACAGGTTAGATATTTGCAGCAATGTAAAGGGTGATATGACTTAACTCACTTTGAACAGCTAAAAGTTTTGCAGTCCACGTTCATTTTCACAGTTCAAGTTGGAGAAGCACACTTAACCACACTTCTCGTTGGAGGTGGTGATCAGCTAGGTCAAGACAATTATACTAAATTTTAGGAGTGCAAATGAATGACAACTGTTCACAAGCAGTGGGATGGAACCTGAATAAGCACAGCCCTAACAAGCTCCCCGCTAAGTAGATTCTTTACAGGATGGGTCACCTCTTCTTCATATCTGCATAGACAGGACACTTGATCAGTTTTCCAGGTCATGCTGCATTTGCAATGCCTTTCCAGAACAAGAACCGCAAGATAGAACCAGACAGAACACTAAAGAAAAGTGGACAGGCTAGAGGTCCTCAAAAATGCTCAAAAACTCAACATGGCATCTTGCAGTGCCTTTGTTAAAGAGACAGAGCACAAGTACTTAGTAATAGATTGATTAAGCACCTTTCCATCAAGTTTTCCATTAACTCTTGCTCAGAAGCATGGTCTGCTACTTCTGCACCCTTCTTCTGTGCCACATAATCCTTCAGCATTCTGCAACCAAATTTAATATCCCAAATCATATCCTCTCAGATAATTCATACTACTACATGTTACTTTGCTCAGATTTGAGAGAACTGATGACATTATTGATGTACCCTTAAGGTGACGTTATTGATGTACCCCAGGCTTACAAGTGCTAAAATTAATGATTTTTTCTCACGCCTGTTCAGACTTACTCTTATTTGGCTTTGCAATTCTTAACTGGCGGTGGGCAACTGAGGAATAAATTACTAAATCTGGCAAGAGGAACTGCTTGCAAGATGGTCATTTCTCTAAGTATTGGGGAGACCAAGGCTGGAAAGTAGAATCTGTCAACCCAGCATTTCACAGAAGCCCTACATTAGGTTATGCAAGTTGCATCAGGGAACAACAAAGCTGCAAAATAGGAGGAGAATTACATACCATTGACTTTCAGGTCTACAAGGTATGATTTTAGTTAGCATGCACATACCGGTGAAATGATGCAGCAGTAAGCTTGACATCACCAAGCTCCTCCACATCCCGGTGGCGCTTGCGGAAGGTATTGAAGAGTTCATCCCTGATGGACAAAAGCTGACACAGTACAATCCAACATTGCAATTTGTGTATACAAAATACATGGGCTCACCTCAACAACTAGCAATGTAAATCATAAGAGAGTGAATTTCAACACTTTGATATTGCAATGACTGGGTGTGGATGTGGTTCTGGGCACAGGAGAAGCACAAAAAAAATTGGAATTACTTGACCTAACAATTGAGAACATCTGAGATTTTGAAAAAAAGCAATGGAGAGAAAGTCTATAGTTTAACAGTGAAGTTACCGGTTGTTGAATGTGCTCTTTCAAAAAAGAAGATGAGGCTTCAACCCCTTCTTGAAACCAGCGGTCAAGGTCATTGCTCCCACTAAGCCGGCTATGAGAGACAAGCCATCCAGATGCTACTCCTAGACCTAGTGCACTCCCACTATACTGCATCCACTTCCTCACCAACTTTCTTGGCCTACGGTATTGCCACATCTGCAACAAAATAAACATAACAACCATAAGCCATCTCTAGACTCTGATCATAAGCATTGCGCCTGTTATGGCAATTGCCTGACTGTGCCTACTATGCTTACTACAGGACTGTCAGAGCTTAGGTCAGTAAACACAGTTTGCAAGAGTTCAGATCTCTTTGGTTCATCAAGCACTTCCTCTGCAAGGGATGCAACTCTTGCAGGCTCCAGATATGCACCATGTCATAATGTCTTCAACCATGGGACACCCTACAAGAAAAAATTGCCTGGGGTTTGGACTTTGGACTCACAATTGAACAGCACTGACCAGATTATGGGTCAGACAAGCAATGAACCACAGCAAGAGTTATGTACTATGTACACACTGAATTGTGCACTAAACTTTTGAAACAAGAAACATACATCGTATATCGATGAATGGAAGGACATTGCCAGAGGAAGCAATAGTTTAGTTCCTTACTAAAGTTGTCAAGAAATTGTCAAGCTTCCATAGATTATTAAACAGAATCTGGATGGCCTCCTGCAGCTCACTGTTTGTCCACTCCATTCGCCGCCCCAGTGTGTCTGGAATGTTATCAAATTTGAGGACGAGTTTCCCTGGGAATGAATTGCCCTGACTATCATAATCACTCTGCCACATTCCGCAACTGCTTCATCAGATGAGTGTACCATGCATCCCAGCATGAAGCCAAAAACACTCATCCCACTTTACGCCTGTACCCTAGAGCAACATGGGCCTATAATGAGCACATAAGTCCATGCAAGAGACAAACATAAGTTGAAAGCTTGCACTACTCCAGATCTATAATTGCAACTAACCATGAAGGAAAAACTGCCATCTATTTGCAGACATAACCAGTTCAAAGGTCAATCTTGGATGCAGGATGATGATCTGGTCTGGACATGCCTGTCTGGATTAGTGTCCATGACATGGTCCTCTAACTATCTCCTGAGGCTTTAACCTGTGTCCAGATTAAGATGCTGTAGGTAAGTCAAGAAGGATGAGGTCTTTCATATCTCAAGGGCATGAGAATAGTTACCCAGTCGTGAATTCAAGCACAATTTAAGTAAATGGGTAGTAGTCTTCCACCCATTTGACTAGATTCAAGCACTAGAAGAGAACAAATTCATTAACATCATGTCGCTGTCTTACAGAAGCCATAGGTCCTACAGCCTGCAACTTTTCCTGCATGGCACCCCATGAATTGGAAATTGACTTTTATTTTAGCAGGCAGGTGGTCACCTGCCTGTGGAAGTTCATAGTCTCCTTCCAAAACAGCCATGGCTTTGATAACTGCCACCATGCACTCAGAAATCGCAACCTTTGGTTTGACATGTCCACTGCTCACTTTTGCCCCCATTTTATCCACTTTCATGTGCACCTGAGTTGAATCCCCCACAAGTGTTTTCACGTTCTGCTTATGAATGAACAGTAAACTTAAGCTTTCCCCAACCTCAGATGAGAAGAAACTGTGACATAAATATAGAAGCAAAGCCTTTCAGATGCACAATTCATCACACTGTAATAGAAATGAGATGGTTACACTGCAGACTATTCCAATAGGTATATCTGTTTGTTACTCATAAGTACTCATAAGATGATAACAGTAAGAGGTCATTACTTCACCGTACATAGAATGATTTGGTTCAGAGAGTCCTGTGCAGATTTCAAGCCAATTAAAGGACTTGGTTCTCTTAACTTTTGTATGACCATGTTGGTTTATGTAGGTTTTTGCAATGGAGTGCCAATCTTCATGTGTCTGGCCTTCAGGAACCAACCCACAAAGCAATAAGTCCAGAAAGGTACAAAGGGAAGTTCATTATGAGATGACCTGTCCAATGAGAGTTGCAAGCTGAGTGCGGAAGTCAGTAAGGACTCTGACTCTCTCTGAGATACGAGAAGCTGCTGCTGAAAAAAGTCCCTGTGCTGGAGAGACTTCCCAGAAACACGCACGCACAAGTCGTGAGACTCCCTGGAAAAATGCCCATGGGCCTCTCTCTAAGATCATAAACCGAACCTTGTCACTATCTGTGCCCTGTATCCATCAAACAGTTACAGTGAAAATAGGCTTTATTATCAATGTTTCAAGTCATCTAGAAAATGCAACGATATCTCTCATAAGAATCAAGAAATCTCCATTCTCACAATTAAGAAAAATCAAAGCAAGATTAACACTTTGTCAACAAGCCACAGAGAATTCCAAAGAAGGAAAGATAAAACAGAGAACAAAGGACCAAGAAACAGAAACCAAAAAAGAACAAAAAATAAAACAAAACACTGAAGCAGTATGAACAACAGTGCCAGTCTCACACCTGTTCAGGGACCATCAACAGTAGCATGTATGATAGTGACTTCTCTATCACAACTTCCCCACTGACTTCATCAGCAGGTAAAAGGCCAGTGAAAACACTAACCTGTGTACCAAGTTTCTGCTGCAAATCTGGAAGCAACAGGAAGACTCATCCATGCTACTGCCTAGCAACAAACGGCAACACAAGGAAATAACAAAAAACAGAAAGACATAATGGGATAGACAAAACACACAGAAAAAGACAGAAGGGAAGAACAAAGAAAATGCAACCTGCAATCACCAATCGCAATGTTTACTACTAGTGCTGTGTGGCAAAAGTGCATGGACACAGGGATAGGGTAGTTCAGGTTAAAATCATATCTCTGAATTGCAGGGACATGATGATAAAAGCAATTCAAATGTAACAGAACAACAAATGCACTCAAAACTCAAAACCATATGAGAGTTGCTCACAAAGTGTCAGACAATAGTAGTGACAAGCTACCATGACTACACACTGACTTCCAGGTTAGAATGACCACACTTTGATCTAATACCTCACAGATTAAGGTCCACAAGCACATTGACCAAAGCCAGTGCTCAATGACCACTAATAGGCATGTAAATGTGCTACTCATGAAACACACAACAGTGTGAACTTGTCAAACTAGCAAAGCTCTAGCAGGTTCCTTGAATGTCATTGTGTAAATGCTCAAGATGAAGAGTTGCAGGAAGAAGATCCAATCTCATGCCTAATTTGTGAAACCCTAATTTTGAAACCACCATCAACACCTTCAAATTCTTTTTGGATCCATCTTCTAAGGGATTCTAAAAGAATGCTGACAGGAAACAAACCTGCTCACGAGCTTTCCAGAACTCTAAGTGTTTGTTGACAAGGTGGAGATGCTCCAGAAGCTGTGCTCCAGCATCCCCCATCGCCTGCACCACTCTCTCCACTGCGCTGATCTCCTCCTTACTCAGCTTCTTCATTCTACCCCGCACAAATACGTCAGGAAAAAACGTTAAACGAGAGAGAGAGAGAGAGAGAGAAATCCAACCTCTGGTTATTTCACCTCAGATGAGATCACGGACAACGCAAAATCTCCAGCCATTTCCTGTCTCGAGCTCAGGAATCCAATGCAATACGTTAGTGCATAACCATTTCGCAACATTTTTTTATGTTGAGCAAATGATGATACATCGAGAATGAATCAGGGTTCTTCTCACTTACTCTGTACAAGGAAGGGAAGACGATGCAACCAACAATGGAACTCCCATCCTGGATTTAAGAACTCCGATACGCCAGCGCCTGAAAACAGCAGCCAGAATTCTGCCATTCGCCACACTCCTGACGTACTCCATTACTACTACCTCTTCAACGGTTCCCCGTCTCCTCCTTTATTCCTCTCCCACATACCCACCACACCCCAATTCTGGCCTTCAAAGACGACACTGCCAGAAACTCCTCACTTTATCAGAGAGAAACAAATTTAGGCTTTGGTGCTCGCGTGCACAGGACGACGAAGCTTGTGAAAGTTGGGAACATATTGAGAACCATTTGGAACAACACATTGGGAACACCACCACGCGCACGCACTTGTTCCAGAAAGCTCGAGGTGTAGACGATTAAGGTAGTGAAAAATGGGAACATATTGGGAACTATATTGAACACATGGGGAACAGAACGAGAAGCGCACTTGTTCCCAGAAAGCTCGACCTCCACAGAGTTCTGCAGTGCCTCTCTTCTCTCGAGGAGGAGGAGGCCGTCGACCTTCGCCAAATGGATTCATGAGAGTCCTCGCTAGCTCGCTTGCTTGTTGAAGTTTCTTCCGCCCATGAGGACTTAATTTTAGAAGACAGATTTTCCAGGACTCTCTTCTCACAGATTAAGTAAGGAATGTCCAAGACTCTTGGATCTTGCAAACCTAAGGCTTGTACAAGATTGTTGTTTCTTGCAGCATGCTTTGAGAGAAAAAGACCCTGAGCAGGATACTGATTTGAGCAACTAACTATCTCCAGCTGATGATGCTGTTGTTCTCGTTCTTGCACTTTGAGTTGGAGGTCAGCCAGATGCAATTTTGATCCGTATACCTTCCACAAGCTATCAGTGACGACCTTGGACGTATCTTCTTGGACGTGACTTCAAGCTCCAGCAGCATCATCATCCCCCGCTCCATGGACCTCTCATTACGGTAAAGGTACAAGCTTCAAATGTGAGATCGGAGTGGAAAGTTCTTGAAAAGCAGTAGAAGAAGAAGAAGAAGGTGTTAGGGAGGGATAAAGAGGTTGCAGTACTTGTGGATCTTTTTTCCAATTTAAGACAGTGGAGATGTCAAGTACCACCACCACCACCTCTTTGACATCGTCGTCATCATCAGAAGACAACGAATATGCAGCCTTGGAGCGACTACATCCAACGAGTGGTAACGTTGAAGATTCAGTCACAGAGGAAGAAAGAAGGTCGCACTTTCTCTTCCTATGTGGGCTAGTCCCGTGAGTGTCACGAAATGCTTATCATCACTGGAACTTGCAATAAGAAACACAACAGCATGCGACAGGCAGACGGAGTTTGAGTTTGCTGAATGATGTTGGAGTGTAGGAATTGTGGTGCCATTCATTGCCTTTGTTGTGCTGTTGTTGTCGTGTTGATGATGACAAAAACCTTCATCAATGTCCCCCCCCTGTAATCTCAACTGGAGAGTTTGACAGTCGGTAGAGGCAGAGAGAGTATCTTCATATTTCCACCAGAGGAATCCTTGCAAATTTTGGAGCCATGATGTTTGTTGCAGAGCCCAGGAGCACCACCAGCAAAGATTGGCAAGGATTGTTGCAGATCACTGGATGTACATCACAAGATTGGTAAGAATACAAGTGCTATTGTGTGTGAGATCAAACTAGCATCATATCAACAAATTTCAAGTCTGTCCTGAAAGCCATCAAACCCTTATGACTTGAACTCCATGATGCATTTGCCAGGTTTCTAATGAAGAAGAAGATAATCACCACACAACTGCTCTGCACTCTTAATATTATGATGGTATTATCATGTGCTTTGCAGGGACTCATGCTATCATATTGTAGCAAAATTGTACACTACTGGAGGAAGCTTTCCCAACAAAGAAACAGGAATAGAAAGCAATCATCACTTGCAGTTGAACACTTCACTCGCAACAGTTTTCGCCGGGTTTTCAATGCACTCCATGAGGCCAGGCAAATGATGAGCACCACTAGTGATGCTATTGCCAAGCTCCATGACTCTTCCCTGAAGAAGAAAGCCCTCAAAGGGTTGTCTGATCCTGATAAAATCTATCGAGAACACCATCATAAACACTCCCTAGCACGAGTGTTTCGAATATTGCAACACAATCTTGATGGTTATGGATCTTCAGACGTCATGGACAACACTGTTGTTAAATTGTATGGGACATCCTTGAAGAAGCAAGCCCTACTTAGATTAGCAAGTCACCTAGCATATAGGAGATCAAAGGTTGCCAAAGAGAAGCTTTCATTGGCCCACTGGAGGAGATCCACAGAGGGGAAAGTATTGAGGAATTGGGTTCTGTTTTCTAGGGATCATGCTTCAAAGATCAGACAACAAGAACAGCTACATGAGATTCAACTAAGAAAGTTACTGATAGCAAGTTTGAAAGCTTGGTACCAACATACAAGAGATCTGAGAGAAGAGGGAAGGCACAAAAGTGGTCAGGCAGCTGAGCTATGGAACAGGCTCAGTAACCTACAGACAGGTCGGGTATGGAAAGCATGGATTGCAATACAAAAGGAAAAAAATATGAGAGCTCTGAAGAAAACCCAAGCCTCAAACATGCATAGGGGTGTGAAAACAGCAGCAGCAACAAGTGCATGGCGGAATTATGTGATGGAAAAGGAGATAGAACGAGGACGCCTGTCTGAAGCACAAAGCTACTGGAAACAACAAGCCCTGAAGTCTGCCATGCAGACTTGGCAGACATATTTGGAAGCACAGAGAGCAAAACATGATGCACTTCTGAGGGCTTCTGAGCATTTGAAGAGAGTTCTGAAACAGAAAAGCATGAATTCATGGAAACCTTGGTATAAGAGACAGATAACAAAAGAAATTAACCTGCAGCATGCTGCAAACATGTACAGGTCAGACTCTAGCTTTGATTGACAGACAGCAGACTTGTGAACAAGTGTGGTAAAAAAACCAACACTAATTCATCAATTCAGAAAGCTAAAAGTGTCCTTAAGAAGTGAGTACAAGTTTACCACCATGATGAATGGCAAAGTGCAAGAGAAAAAACTATGCCAAACAAGAAAGAAGAAACTGTTATCCTTCATAATGAACATCACATTCCTCAATTTGACAAACAACTGTGAAGGGAGACCCTTGGTGAGATAGAGAACTTTCTTCGTTGTCTTTTCATCACCACAAACCAAGAAAACCACTATTTCAGGGATCGGCTACATCGCTGGGGATGTGAGCGTATCCTGGCTGTAGGCTTCATGCTTCAAGCTCTTCGACTACAGAGCAGATTGGAGAGACAACCACGACTTTCAGCCTCCACATTAGCAAAAGTGGCACCTTATGCAAGGAAGTGGTGGTATCTTACCCAGCAACGGAAAAAGCCACGAAAGGAGTCTCCTAAGCTGCAGGACAATTTGACCCTCAACAATGCTGTGAAGGTGGGAGTGGCTTCCCTCCTGACGCAGGATCGCATCACCCATGAGGTTCTTTTGCGAATCGGACTTGTCAATGAGGGTTCTCAAATGCCTATTCAAAGGTAAGAACCCAATAACACAGCCCTGAAAGCACAGACCCCTTTAGTAACTACATCTCAAACCAACTAAACTGAAAATAGCATGATTGTAATTCTTATACTCGAGAAAACATGCACATACAAATGGAGGATGCATTTCTTAAGGATCTGCAAAATACAAGAGATGCCCCAAGAGTGGAAAGGACTGAGGCACTGTAGTCTGTGTTATCTAATGCAGGCCAGCTGTTCAATTGGTGGATGATGAACCAGCTGAAAGAGCACAACCTAGGGGGCGACTAATGATACCAGCTCCTCCAACTGCAGGACAACCCTTAGGCATGTCAAGGCCTGGTGTGCGGTCTCGCCCCCAACCTCGCAGACCTGCTTTCTTGTCTCAAAATCCTCTGGCTGGAAGCTCTGTTCCTAGCATACCCACAACTGGGCTTTGACTGTCAATCTACACCAACCACATAAGTATGCACTTTCTCATTGTGTGGTGGAATTCCTGGCAAAACACTCCATACACTTTGAAGGAAGAGCTATGTCATCACAAGCATAATAAGAAACAGATTTGCAGCATTCTTCTGGACAACTTGATTAAGACCTGTTGCTGCAACTTTCTTGGTAGTCGTCAATTGCCTACTCTCATTTCAAGGGTTATGCAAGTGTTGCTTGAAGTGGCATATGACATATTTCTTGCTTTTGTATTGTTTTCTCTACTTCTGAGAGGGTACCAAATGCCCTGATCAATTAGTCACCACTTCCAGATGAAGGCCTCTGGGTCTCAAGCAATGAAGAAAAAACTCAATCACAGCTACAATCTCATCACAGGTAATCTAGACTTTGTTCTCCTTGTGCAAGTAAAACTGTTAAAAATACTCCCCCCTTCCACAAAACAGAACAAAAACAAACCAATAACACATAGTTTGAGTCCAAAAATAATAAGAGTGCTTCTGCAACTGGACCCGGCACCTCACAAATTTGTTAAGAAGCCACTCTTAGTAAACATATCTGAAAAAGGTGTTCAGATTCAAAGCGCTCTAAAACTCTCCCAAAACAGCATCTTCATTGCGGGACTTCTTGGGTGAAAAGTCTTGACACAAAGCAAATCGTAGCTCCCAAACAGAGTAGAATTGGTACTACTGAGCACTGGACTGTCCAAAAGGGCTTGCAACCAACACACTGCTGAGGAGTATTTCACTACATAAATGTTTAGAGGAAGCATTGCAGAGTATACCACCGAAATTACAAAGGAATGGCCTTCTCATGCTCCACAAAGACCCTTTCCAAAGGATACAACACTCTGACATAAAGACTCCTTTTTAAGTTGCTGCACAGGGCTCATTTTTAATATTTACCATATACTACGCCTTTTACATTTCCTCATTGCTACTTTCTGGTTGCCCCACTGTCACTGGCTCCCAGTTGCCTGGATCAAACTCTTCAATTTCAACCCCATTCACATCAATTGCTTCAACAAGAGCAGCATCAGCTGCCAAGACATCCAAAGGAGGTGAAGCTTCTTGCTCCGGAATGTTGCCGCCAACATCCTCCTCCAACCAGTTAGAAAATTCTAAAGGCCTTGTAGGCCACTCCAGCAAAAATGAGTTCTGGACAAAAAAGCGCAGACATTCCAGTATGCGACTCTTATCTGCCCTTATGGAGGAGTCCAAAAGTTTTGACAGCAAACTAGGCCTAAGGATGCTAGAAGATGCCCCCTTCTGTCTGTCTTTACCCCTCATATTGGCTCTCTCTTCTCCACCCTTCCTCCGCTGTTGACGATCATGGACAAAATGGCACCTAGATCCTTTCTTGCAGCGGCCTCGCTGAAAAAAGTAGCAAGGCTGCTCAGAAGTTCTATGTGTTGGCTTGAGGCCTGTTGATTTCTGATTGGAAAGGTCAGACAAGGCCCCAGAACCCAGCACTGCATCTGTCAACTCATTTTCATTAGTACTGTTGGATATTTCCCCGCTCGAATTCTCAAAGACAGACAATCCTGGCAAAGAGATTGAACCATTCACTGTATCTGGAGGGTCAAGATCAATGCGAGCAATCTTAAATGGCTTCTTTCCTTTTTCTTCAGTCTGTGTCTCACATGTTTCAGCTCTGGGGCTACACTCCTGTTTCACACCATTAACTTGGGTAGACATTTGATTGGATAGAGTGTTTTGAGCAGGGGCAACATTCTCTGCTCCATTCTGGTTGTTACTGGAGAGCTTGCTATGGTCTCGCCCATAGCGATCAGAGATATAATACGATGGAATTTCAGCAACTGGGACACCTAACTCTGCCTGCCTTTGCAAAACCTCCTTAAGTCTCTGCAATAAATTTAGCCATGGAGATGTAAGATCAGCAAATCTTGCCTCTGTTTGTCACCAGCACACAGAATGCACAGCTTCAACAGCACAGTAGATAACTCTGGAAGGTCTACATAAATTTCAAGCATAGCCAGTAGCTCAAAAACTTGCATTCAGTTCCTCTAGTATCCAAACTCAAAGCATAAATTAAGACACCCCTGACTTCTTCGATGGGTTAAAAAGTGTTCTGTGACCCAACACTCCAACAAGCAGGCTGAATCTCTAGATACATAAGTTAACCTTACGTTTGTTGATTAGTCATAATTAGATCTGTTCCTCCAAGCAGCCTTGGATCAGATCCTTCCAGTTGACTGGATACAGGCCAGTCATTAACTGTTTCATGACACAGAGATGTCACATGAGAGTTACCTGGCGTCGCAATCTTGCATCCTCATCCATCAACTCCCCCCTTGCCTTTCTTGCTTGCCTATCTTCTGCCTGCACACAAGTATACAACACTGAGGTGATAAATTGAAGCCAGCATACAAAACAAATTTCAAATTTGGGTTTCATGTCAGGGTAAAGCACAGTGCAATGCAACCTACTGTCTACTGAGCTCCACAAAAGTAACAACAACAAAGCTATTGGCTACAAACTTGAGACAGCAACCTTGCGTTTTATGTTTGAAGTGGTTGGATAGTTTCTTTTTCGCTCTTCACACCATCTTCTTACTTCATCTTCACTCTCTTTTGAGCAAAGAGCTGCATCCCTGCACAGAACTACCACTGTTAGTTCAGTCAGCATATCATCAGAAAACTAAAATAGTGCAATGGAGACATCCCACTACTATTTGAAGGGCTACACTCTTCATTTAATCAATTGGTCTGTGTGAGACTTTCCCAAAGGGTCATGTTGCTACAATTATGAGTAACCTAATCCAGGATGCCAAGCATCAACATACTTGATTGCTTTCATAGAGAGGGAGGCATTTTTCTTTCCATGCACCATTTGCTTGTGCTCCTTCACCATCTTCCCTACAAAAGACCAGGAAAAACAACTTCAAGTTGGTAATGCTAAAATTGCACAGCTAACCTCAGATTTTTTCCCTTCAATCCTCAGCACCCATTTGTTCAAACCCAGGCAACAGTAGACAGGAAAAAAAGGAGCCTGTGTATGTCTGAAGCCAATAGCTTTACCTGAGGCAGAGAAAGAACAGCTAGGTTCATCACACAGGACATGGGAACTCATGTGGGCCTTCATTTGACTCAGCACATCAAAGGTCTTTTCACATGGTTCACACCTCAATGATTTTGCCTGCAGCCTGCAAAACCTTACATTAACAACCCCCAACCAAATTGCAACTTATCTTGCACAACTGTTGAGTCTGTAGTCACACGAGCAACGTCATCCCAGAAAAGCCAATGTGGAAGCAAAACCAGGAATACATAATTTGTACAAACGGACAAAAGAGGCAAAGAGGTAGGAAAAATACAAGTCTGCAGGAAACATAAGCAACAAACAAGTCCAGGAATTTCATAGCCAGAAAACAACAGCTCTCAGATTAGGGCAAGAAACTTACACTACTACAGGAGGAGCTTCGACTGGCTGACATGAAAATGGGTGTGGGTCTTTACTCATCGAGACATGGCGACCACCAAATATTCCCCTCCCTCTCCCCATACCTGAGTCAATGCTCCTCACATTACCGAAAGCTCGATCTTCAGAGCTTTCTGGTAAGATGTGATAGGCATGTAAGGGTTTTGTGTGATGAGCATTCGGATTCATGAAGGGCCCGTTTTCTTGCCACGAAGGTCCAGAAAGGTCGACCCGAGGTTCCCATTGAGGTCTGCTGGTTCGCAAAAAACTGGCAGACCATGGTTGTTGTGAAGCCTCTCGAGCTGCTGAGGACGGCGTATAGTCATACTGAAATGGCATTCCTGCGTTGCCAATAGGGATCCCCATGGACGGCATTGAACTGTAAAGCTGGGGTTGCATATGTGAGTGAGCTTGGTCTAAACCTTGAGATAGAGCATGGCCTCTTCCAAGCCGGGGCTGTATGGGAGAGTGCTGCTGCATATGTGAGTGAGCTTGGTCTAAACCTTGAGATAGAGCATGGCCTCTTCCATGCCCAGGCTGTGGTGGAGGATGCAAATGAGAAGGCGATGCCGAATACCTCATTCCTGCTGGTTGTCCATACATATTACGCTGTGCAGGCCTCATCAATATCAACAGATATTTCTCCTCCTCCTCCTCCTACTCCTCCTCGGACAAGTATCTTCGTGCAAACAAGAAAACTACAACCAACAAGAACAACAGTAAAAGATTCTTCGAAATCAATGCATCTCTGGGCAAAGCCCAAAACCCTAAACACTACCTCCAACTTCTGTTTCGTCTTGTTTTCTTCCCCAAACCCTAACCCTAAATTCACCGCCTACCACATTTGCGATCCTATCGACAGGGACAGGGACTATCGCATTGGATCCAACTTTTGGAAGCTTTACCTTATTAGAACCGGTTTCACATTAAGCGAACCGGTTTCTTTCATGAAAGTGTTTAGACTGTGTAGATTGAAACGGATTTTTTTTGGTGTTTAGAGTGTGGACACAGTAGGTAGATGTACAACATATTATCTATTGGCAGGGCCAGCCATGTTTGCCATGCCTTATTAAAGATGGTTAGGGTGAACCCGCACCCACATCGGCACTTGGTACCTTCACCTTTTTGAGGGGCCTCTATGCGATTAGCGGTAATAATAAGCCCAAAAAAATGTTTGATTTGAACTCAAAAGCCCTGATTTAGTCTGAAAGCATCTCCAACAATGCTTGGCAACCTTTTTTTTAATTGCCAAAATGCGATGGACAAAAATGGCTTGTGAATTTCATTAAAGAAAAACAAATTAGATTAAAAAAAAGTCACCATATCGTGGTAGAGGGAAAGAGATCGCTTGCCATTTCGCACATAGCGAATAAGGCCTCTCACCTATAGTAATCATGTCATATGATATCCATGTTGCCACATTAGCACTAGTAGAGCTATTGGATCTAGGTTATTCACCAAGAAATCGCCATTGGATCTAGGTTAATTGTCAAGAACATGATCATTAGATCTAAGTTAATTGCCATAAACATCACCATTGGATCTAGGGTTATTGCCAAGAAGTTTCAATAGGTTACATGGTATCTTTGCCACACTATACATAATGACAAGTTTTAGGTCTCATTCACTTAGAAGTAAACACATAAACTAAATAATGAGCACTCATTGCAACTTGGAAGTTGCTCTATTGAGTGTTTTCGTTGCTTTTCACTCCATGTTGTGATTTAATAGTTTCATGTTTCTCGTTCCATCTTGTGATTCATGAGTGTCACTAGTGGGTTCCAAAGTTTAAAGTATAAGAGGTTGGGATTTTGGTAAAGTAATAAGTATGGGTTTTAAGTGTAACTATTTCAAGGTGAAACAAAGGCGCCACTGAAATATAATCGTTGTTGTTCGTGTCCACAAAATTTAGAATGTTGACCATTGCCCATCGAATCATTGTTGTTCATGTGTGTTGTTTGTGTGCAAAGAGTTCGCAATGTTGAATGTTGTTCAACAATGTTTTGTTATGCATGCCAATGTCAGATGAACCTCATGGACATCATTGTTACACACTAATCAATGTAAGTTTTCATTACTTTTTCTCCTTCGTTCACTTGCTCCCTTTTAATTGATGTCATTTTTGTGACACATTATGTCACATGTTTGCTTTTAACTTACAAGCTTGAAACTTTGCATACTTAAACTCACCAAAAGTTTAATATGTTCTTGATTCAAGCTAACTTAGAGTTATGTTATTCATTCAAGTTTTGTTCAAACTTTATTTTTTGGTCAATGAAACAGTGCGTCACATGTTTGCATGACGGTTTAAAAAGGTATAAGGTTTAACAAGTTTTAGGTTTAGGATTTAAAATCCAAACAAATGGAATCAAAATTATGCACAATTTAAAATCTAGATTTAACTTTTTTTCTTGATTGAACTTTGTTTTAGGTTTATTTTTGGTTAATGCACACTACATCACATACCTACTTTAGAGTTTGACAAGTTTTCAATTTAAGGTTTAAACAAAAAAAATCTAAATTGTGCATAATCCAAATCTAAATTTTTGCCGAATTTAATTTACATTCATGTTTTGCATATATATTGTTGTATTTTCCCATACTTGTGCATTGTTTAATTATGTTGAAAAAGCCATATTTAACCTCCATTTTGCATACATGTAAGAAAATAATTAATTGGGAGCTATGAAAATAAAGAAAATCTTGTAGTGCAGTAACATATTCTGTTTTTGACAAAACTTTGGAAGTTACAGTTTCACAATGCACATTGTAGATGGATCAACAGTTTAGTTCAATGGTTCACAAACTTGCCATGTCTGTTTTTCAACTTCACTTTGTTTCTATTTTTAAAATATATATTCTTCATTTGAAAGGCTTGAATGGCACCTATGGAAGGACACAAAAGGACACCATGTTGTCTAATTGTCATGCCCATACATGGCCTCATACATGATGGCCAATTACGGGCATGCCCATGTGCGCTTTAAGGGTTAATGCATGGTCTTAGGAGACTGTACGCCATTAGGTACTTAGGGTTTCAGTTGTTGGCGACGGTATAAAAGGTCCAACCCTTTCTTTCTCCTTAGTTTTTCTAGAATTCCTTGTTTTGAGAGTTGCCTCCATAGTTTACTAGGATTTTCTAGATGCTCACGGTGGTCACTACACGGCCACCGTTTACATACGCTTTCACTACATTTTTGCAATACATTTCAATTCTAGAAAAACTCTATTTTTTTGTTGCTTAATGTTGAAAGCAACAAAATTCTTTTGATGTTGAATGGGTTTGAAGTTAAATTTCTTTTTGCTACTACTGTTGTTAGCGCTACTGGAAGGAGCTGGCTGGAGGGAGCTGGCTGGAGGGAGCTTATGTTCTTACACTCTTGCCAACCAACTAGAGGAGAGCAGAGGAGCTTGCAAGACGAAAACAGGTTTCAAAGCTCTCTTGTTCTTTCTTGCTCTATGTTTCTCGCACGCACACGAACAGAGGTTGAAGACTCTTGAACTTGCCAAGAGTCATTAAAAATAAATAAATAAATAAAATTTCAACAACAGCGCCGCAGCACCGTTGCAACAGCAACAGCGCTTCAGCAACACCAGCGCCGCAGCAACAGCAATAGCGCAACAGCGTCGCGACGCGTAGCATCAGCGCCATCGCTGAAGCAGCGCCTCGGTAGCACAGCGCCACAACAGCCGCGCCACGCACTAGTAGCAGCGTCGTGGACCAACAGCACTGCGGCACCAGCAGCGCCGCGGACCAACAGCACTGCGGCACCAACAGCAACGCGGACCAACAATGCCGCAACAGTAGTGCCGCAGCGCCATCAGCAATGTCGCAGCAACAGCGACACAACGCACTGCAGCAGCAGCAACGTTGCAACAACAGCGTTGCAGCAATAGCGCCGCAATGCGCTGCACCAGCAGCGCCTCAACGTGCTGCAACAACAACATTGCAACACCACCGCAACGCTCTGCAGCAACAGCATTGCAGCACTATCGCCGCAACGCGCTGCAACAACAACGTTGCAATAGCACCGCAATCACTGTAGCACCTTGGTGCGCCACAACGCCATCGCTGCAGCAGCGCTGTAACAACTTGTCGCGGCACCAGCAGCGCCGCAATGCGCTGCAACAATAGCGTTGCAATAGCAGTGCCGCAACGCGTAGCACCAGCAGCGTTCTAGGAGCAGTAGCGTTCTAGGAGCAGTAGTGCCGCAGCAACAGCAGCATTACGAGCTGCAACGCCATCGCTATTGCAGCATTGCAAGCGCCATCACGGTGACCTTGGTTTGTCGGACATTTGTCCGTCCGACTTTCGTCAAACGATTCGTTCAAGCCCTGCCGTCCTTCGTCCTGCCATCCTGCAGCCTTGCATCCTGTGGTCTTGTCGCCCTGCATCATTCACAACAACACACGATACTTTTCAAATTGTACATTGTGTTAGAATTTTGTAGTTAGAGTTGCGTACTATCACAAAATTTTGGGGCATGGGACAACACCATGTCCTCGGATGATGAAAGTAGTACTACTCATCTAGAACCAAGGTATCAGTTACGAAGTAACACACAACCCTTTGAACCAATATCTTTGAGTTCACGATCTTCACGACGGTAACATCAAGCATCCACAGCACCATCATCATCTAGTACTACTCCTATTAGGAATTCAGGTTCAAGTTACACCACATCAACAATACATCAAAGTTCATTTGGAGGGGTTAATCAATGGGGTACGCCTGTTGCTGCACCTGCTTTCACACCATCATCATATATTCCATTGCAAGCTGTGACTTCTACACCCACATACACCATGGAGGTCAGGAGTTCTTCTAGAAGGATTGAGAAGTTCAGTGGAAGGCCAGGCACCATTTCTTTGAGAGAGTTCAAGGCAACTTTCTCAACTGTGGTTTGTGAATTGGAGCTTAAGTATGGCGCTAATTACACTGAGGCATTTGCATTCAAACAATTGGCTCATTATGTGCATTACGAGGCATTGGATGTCTACAAGCAACATTCTCCAAGGATTTTGGGAATCACTTAGATTCCCAATCCAACTTACGCCACAGCCATCGCCATCGCTTCTCAAGCTGCACTACAAGCTGCAATTACACATCATGGGACTGTGCCCAACAATCCAGACCCGATACCTACTTCAGTAGTCCTTTCTCCTCAACAACTCATTGCTGGTACCGCAAACATTCCTCCCACCATCAATGCACCAGCTTTTGCTGATCCAGTGGGAAATTCTTTCGAATTCTTGAGTTGGAATTTCCAGTTAAGAGTTCTGAAAAAATTGTGCAACTTGCTATTTTCTCTCGGGAGAAGGATGAAACCCTAAAGATGCTCTATAGGAAGCTTCTCAAACTCAAAGAGGATACCCAGAGCATCACCGACTTGGAAGCTACCCACCGGTATCTTCGTTCGTTGAAAGGTACTCCAACACTCCATGCGCAAGTTCTCCAACGGGTCTTTGCAGAATTTGGAGACTCGTATACTTTGCTGGATGTGTACAACATTTCAGAAAAGTTGGAATTGGCCCATGCACACTATGAGTCTAGTACTATGAGGCCTCCATCACGTTCAAGGCCTCAGCTTCCACCAACTGTGCCAATTAGATCAACACATTCTTCTTCAAGGACTAAAGCGGTGCACTCGGCTACACCCATCCTACCTTCTTGCAACTATTGTGGCAATCCTGCCCATAAAGCTAGTGAGTGCAACATTCCTTCCGAGGATCTCTTTTGTGATTATTGTGGGAAAGAGGGACATCAGGAATCTGTCTGTTTTGCCAAGTTCCCAGAGCGGAAGCAACTTCGATTACAATGGCAAAACCTACCAACATCTTCTGCTGTCCCTCAACCAAAAGCCAAGGCACCTCAGCCTTCCACTCAAGCTTTGCCCACTAAGGGCAATTCCAACAAGAATACTAAGAAGAAGGAACACAATGCTGACAAGAGGGAGGTGCTTCAAACCCATGCCATTCAAGTTCAGACTTTACAAAATGAACTCGAATCATTGAGGGCTCAACTTGCTAATCTAAAAGGCAAGTCCTCCCAACCAGCTAGCCATGCCCAACTTGTACAAGGTTCAGGATCACACAAAGGACCTCCTAGATCGTTCTATGGCCTTCCACACGATGCCATGGTTGGGGAGTATGTTTTTTCCACTCCACACAACTCTAGTCTCACACCAGAATTTTCTACTTCTTTCTGCCCTTCCTATATCGCGGCACAAGAAGCTAGTGTGGCACCTAGAGTTTGTGCCACTAGGCAAGTAATTCAGACTGATGGACTCGCATTTGGTTCAAGTCCTATTACCAGGGCTAGAAGAGCTTGAGTAGTCATGCCACAATCTTTTCGTCCTCTCAACATGGAAGAAGAACGCACCTTGTTGGCGAGGGGGGAGGAAACTACTACACCACAAGCTGTTAGGGCATAAAATTCTCGTGTCCAAGGAGTACATGTGCATCAGGAAAACACACAATTTTCCATTGATCAGCTTATGGAATGCCAACTCCAAATGCATGAAGTGGCCCAAAAGCTTGTGAGTACACCATTGTTTAGTTTTCAAGATTTGAAGTTAAGCACCAAAGACATAATTGCAAACTTAGAGGATACCTTGAACATTGCATTAGGTCCTCTACCAATCCATGATCCACATGCTAGAGAGGTCCCATCCAACACCTTGGAGAGACATTTGATTGGCTCACGTGTTGTAGATGGCGTTCGTAAACTGGTCATTAGTTCTAGCATGGCTAAACTAGTGGGTTTTCCTACCTCTGATTCTACATTCACATATCAGAAGGGAGTTCAAAACACCTCACTTGTGGATTTGTTACTCAGCAAAGGTGTTGTGGATAGCCATTCTCTCCACAAAGTCTCTCACTCATTTCCGAAGGTGGTGCCTAGTGAAAAAACTTCCATCGCCACCGGAGTTGCCATTGTTGACAATACTGGGTCAGCAATCCAAGTGGGAGGACATACACCCAGAGTGGTACTCCTTGACACAGGTGCCCAACCAGTGATTCTTGGAGTTCAATTCGCCAAGAAGATGGGCATGCTTGACTCCAAACTACGGAAATCTATGTGACAGATTCGCACCGCTAGTGGGAGCGTAGAGGAGGTACTTGGGGAAAGCTCGGATTTGATTGTACTTAAGTTCAATGAAGGCACAGATCATGAGCTTTGCTTACATGTCAGATGTTTAGTCACCAATGCCACAAGTTATGATGTGTTCATTGGGCGAAAGGCCCTGTTTCCACCAGGTTTCACAATTGACAACTGGTTCGAACATGCATACTACCGAGTGGATTGGGAGACTGATGGCCATCACCTGGGATACATACCCCTTGATTTACATGGGAACCATAGTCCTATGGCTCACCATTGTATGCTCAAGGAAGCACACACCATTTCCTACATCGAACAAGCTAGCCACGAATGGATAGAGGGAGATGAGGAGGATATCGCTTATGCTCAAGCTACTGAAAGTTTGAAGGTGGTTCCTACTGACATTCAACATGGACCAGAGGTTTTACAGAGGTTCAAAGTAACCCACAAGCCCTTGGTCAAAGCTTTGTCTAGTTTTGACAGCATGGAGAGCCATGGCGAACCGATTAAACCATTACTTCGTCAACTAATCACCTGGACACCACCTAAGGAAGGGATTACATTACTAGAGCTCATTGGTGGTATTGGTACAAGTTTCGAAGCCCTACTACAGGCAGCGATGGTGATTCAGAGGTATTTCTACATAGACATTGATCCTATTGCAAGGCAAGTGGCGGCATCGAGAATGATGGAACTCACAGCCAGATTTCCACAACAGTTTGCAACCACCGCATGGAAGGCTAGTTTCACTTTCTTACCCTCTGACATACAATTAATTCAGAAGAAGCATATGGAATTGCTTGGCCCCGTGGACCTCATCATTTCAGGTTAGGAGTGTCAAGGATTTTCAGCGGCTGGATTTGGAGAAGGCTTGAGTGACATAAGATCCGGTCTCTTCACGGACATGGTACGATTGATCACCTGGGCTCAATCCATTTCTCCTGCACTTGGTTATGTAATTGAGAACACTCCTTCTCAGCTTGATCATAGGGAGAAAGTCCAGGAGCACTACACACTAGTCAAGCATTACCTTGGAGAGCCGCTCCTACTTGATGCGGCACAATGCGGTTCCTATGCGCACCGCCTGTGCAATTGGTGGACCAACTTGGCACCACTTTCAATTTTGCAATTAGCTCTGAAATACACTATCAGAGACCCCAAGTTACATGTTTCTCACATATTGGATGATCAAAGTTCTTGCCAACCAGTTACAAGGCAAGAAAAACCTCCTTGGTTTCCTGCGAACACAATAGGAAAACCAAGAGGTGCTTAGCCCACCTTTGTCTCCTTCCCAGGAGCACATGCCTTTCAAGGAGATGGACCAGGCTTGGTGTATCGTCATGCTTCAGCCACTTGGGATGAACCAAGCCCATAAGAAAGAGAAAGGGCTATGGGGTTCCAAGCTGGCACTACTAGTCACACTAAGGTGACTAGATTGGAGCGTAATGCTCTACTAGGGAGAGGCATGGACCTGATCTCCCGTACCTGGTTGTTGGTAACTTGTGTACTCTTTCAAATGTACACAACACCAATACTGATTCGATCAACTTGCAATTCTAGCGATGCATCCACATGGCACCCCGACCAAGTACACTTGCCTATCTTCTACACTCTACATTGCATTCTCAGTGTTGGGGGGGAGGACGTACCATGTAATTTGACTCAAGTTGTGTCTAATACACTTGGAGGTGCATCAGCTTTTGGAGAAACAATTACAACCTTCTACAAATCTACGCAGTTGGATAGTGGAGAACCCAATACACCGAGTCCTTCAAACACACTTTCCAACTCCATTCCATGTGTTTCCAACTACCCTTTCGTTATGGGGAACCAACTCACCAAGAAGTAGAGAGTCCAAGTCACAAACTTGCTAATTAAGTATGAGAATGTGTTTGCATTCTCAATGAAAGACTTAGGTAGGTGTAACACCATGCAATTCTCTATAGACCTTACAGATGAAACACCAGTCTATCGAAGAAGGCATAGGTTGAGCAAACATGAATGGGAATTGGTAGATGAAAGATGCAAGGAGCTCCATGAGGCTGGTCTCATTCAGCCATCACGTTCTGATTTCGTAGCTGCTACAGTAATGCCAGCAAAAAAAGATTCAGCTGGATTATGGACTAAGAAAAGGATGTGCGGGGATTATAGGCCTTTGAACCTAGCTACACCTCAAGATAGGTACCCCATGCCCATTCCTGAAGAATTATTTGATAGCATTGGAGATTCAAACATCTTCACAATTGTGGATCAGAGGCAAGGTTTTAACCAAATTGTGCTCGCTGCGAAGGATCGCAAGAAAACAACATTCCATGGAAGCAACAAGCTATGGGAATGGCTTGTGATGCCTTTTGGATTGAAGAATGCACCTGTCTTCTTTCAACGAGTCATGGACCAGGTTCTCGAAGGGGCAGATTTCCTGAAGTGCTACATAGATGACGTCCTAGTGCATAGCAAGGGAATCCTACAGCATTTGGCTCATCTTGAGGAGTTATTCAAGAGGCTCCACGAAGTCAACATGAAGATCCATCCTAAAAAGTGTGAGTTTGCTGTCACCTCAGTAATCTACCTTGGACATAGAATTTTACCAAATGGTATTATGGCTCATTGGGCCAAAGTAGTAGTCATTTTGGAGATGCCCACCTACTGATGTTCACACGTTGATGAGCTTCATCGGACTATGTAATTACTACAGAATTCATGTCCAAGATTTTAGTACTATTGCTCATCCTCTCTATGCATTGTTAAAGAAGGATGTTGCTTGGACATGGAGTGATGAAGCTCAGGAAGCTTTCAACACACTCAAGGAAAAGCTTTTAGAGTTCCCCATTCTAAGAAGACCTGATTTCAACAAGGTTTTCATTCTACACACTAACTGGAGTGCTCTTGGTATTGGAGTTATTTTTGGCCAACTTGATGAGGAAAACAAGGAATATGTTATCGCCTATGCATCTCGAAGCAACAACAAGGCTGAGAGCAACTACTCCTCATACGAGGGGGAGTGCCTTGCTATTGTATGGGTTGTCATACATTTCAGGCCCTATCTTTATGGCACTAATTTCACTTTATGTACCGACCACCAGCCTATCAAATGGTTAATGACTAATGATAAGCTTACTGGTAAGTTAGCTTGTTGGGCGCTTATACTTCAAGAATATGAGTTCAAGGTTATTCACCGACCTGGTATTACACATCAAAATGTCGATACCATGTCACGAAGACCCCTCACTACCTCTGAAGATTTTTCAGAAGCCAGGCAAGATTTTGACCAGATTCCAGCAGTACATGTATGTGAGGCATCTAGTTATCTTGCACTACTGCAATGTAACCTAGTTGAGCATCCCATTCTCAATATATGGGAGGACTTGGACACTCTAAGGTTTCTTCAACATGGGGAATACCCTCTCCAAGTTACATCAAGTTAGCGAGATCGCATACAACAGCGGTCTAAACGCTATTCATGGAGGGATAATCACCTCGTTCGATGCTTACCACAAGGCGACAGAGTGGTTCCACCACCCCATGAATGGCCTAATCTTATTCAAAAAGTACACTCGAAGCTTGGACACTTTGGAATTAAGCATACTTATAGCCTTCTCGCTCCTCATTACCATTGGAGAGGTATGTATGCTCAAGTCCGAAACATCATTGCTAGGTGTGAACAATGTGATAGAGTGAGAACTTCTTTCTCCTCTCGGCAGCTCACGCTTTCTCCACTCCCTATTCAGGGCATGTTCTATCGTTGGTCATGTGGTTTAGCTGGAGAGTTACCACAAACCTCTAGGGGTAATGTTTACATCATGATTATGATTGAACATTTTTCAAAGTGGATTGAGCTTGTTGCGCTATTGGACAAGTCATCACACAGCACTAGCCAAGCCTTCTTACAACAGTTTCTAAGTAGGTTTGGGGCTTGTGCTGAGTGCCTTACTAATCAAGGATCAGAATTCAGGGGAGAATTCCAAGACCAACTTGACCATGCTCTCATTGACCATCGTCGAACCTCAAGAGATCATCCCCAAGCTGATGGCCTTGTAAAAAGGATGGTTCAAACATGCAAGAAAGGACTTCGAAAGATTTGCCTCACTAAGAACAAAGAGGATTGGGACCTGGCCCTCCCATACATCGCCATGGGTTACAGGATGTCCAAACACGCCTATTTATCTCATTTCTCTCCTTACTTTTTACTTTTTGGGAGACATCCCATTCCACCCTCTACCATTACTGCTCAAATGGACCAGGTTGTGGATTTGGACTCCCCAACCACTTGGGCTAGGGTCATTGCAGAAAGGGCTGCTCTATTCAGGAGGGTTATGCCCATGGCCATGGAAAACCTATCCATTGCACAACATCGAGACACCTTACGGTATGCACACACACAAGGTGGCAGTTACAAACCTAAGGTGAGACAATTTAATGTTGGTGATTTTGTATATCTCCAGCGGCAACCAAATGATACTCTAGACATTTCTTCTGGTCACATTATCCTGAGGATTAAGGCGATCAGAGCTTCAGGTGTGTTGGAGCTACAAGGAGCTGACGGACGCATAATTCGGAATCATTCCAAAAATTGTGCGCCCTGCCACCTACCGAACTTGGATTCCTCCACTTGATTATCCATGTCAGGTATGTCAGAGGACGGACGATGTTGATCAAATGTTGCTTTGCGACAACTGTAATGGTGGATACCATCTTTTCTGCCTCAAGCCGGAGCTCACTCAAGTTCCCGTTGGCAATTGGTATTGTCCATCATGTTCTCCTACAACACCTTGATTCCTACTCAGACCATGCCATGCTTTTCTCGGCTCAGGTCTGGGGGGGGATACATGAGAATTTCATCTCAGCCTCCTTCGTGCATTGTATATATGTGTGTGTGCATGCATTTCTTTTTAGTTGATTAGCTTATACCTTTGACTAGCTTTAGTCTTTTTGTTTAGTAAAATTACTGCGTATTTACATCCTTACGACACCATACGTCACGACACTACATATCACGACATAATTTCTTCAAGTCTAGGAGGAATCCTAACGACACTTCTCCTCTCGTGATCCCTCCTAAATGTAAACCAATCCCATTTTTTGCAACAAGTTCAAATGGCAACAAGGTTGAATCAAATTATGATTTCAATCGTGATAATCTTGTTATGTTAATTTTTTGTCTTATTGGATTGCCCATTTATGTTGCTTTTGTGGTTGATTTTTCAAATTTTCATGTTATTACAAAGGAGGAGGAATCAAAACTACTCCCACCTAAGAAACATAAAAAAACTATGACAAATCACGTGGAAATGTCAAAATGTGTGGGCTACTCAATTCCCATAAGCAAAAATGTTGAAAAATGAAAGTAGAAAAGTTCACCATGTGAAATGCCTAGTATGTTCATGGGGAATGTTAGTTGTTGAGTGTGCGAACATGAACATGAACAAATGAGTATGAACAGGTGAACATGATTGAATCTTTTTTGGAATACTCTGTTGATGTCAAAAATATATTAGAAGAATTTTTTTGACACATGGCCAAAAAAAAATCATGATGTGGAAGAATATTTTGCCATTTGTACATGGATGAATGATATTTATGGATTAAAAATACAAGTGGATGAAATATATATATGAACAATAAAATTGGATGAAAAATTAAAACGAATGACATAACCTATTCACAACCAAAAATTATATGTTGATCCAAATTTTACATGTTCACAATTGAAAAGTGTGTGTCAATCAAAACATGGCCTATTCATTTCCAAAAGGTATGTTCTCATTAGGAATTGAGACAATAGAAGGCTACACATTCTCAATATTCTTTCCACCTTTTTTTAATTTGAATTTAGTCTTTCAAACCTGTTACATCCAATATTATTCTTGTTACATGAAGAAGAAAATTGTATTTTTTCCCCCCTCTAAACCCAAACTACCTAGATCCATCTTTTCTATGGCTACCACATGTTTCCAATAATTAGACATCTATTTTACAATGGCAAAAAAAATTAACACCAATGGTCATACAAAACACCTTGGGAATTATGATTGAATACACCTTAATCTCAAGCATACTAAATAGAATATGTGAGTTGATAAAAAAAACCTTTGAAAAATTGAACCTAACATCGTTGTACATTCATTTGTGAAAAGTAAGGATGTGATCCTAAGGCCCAAGGTGACACTCTTGAAAATCATGTGGGGAAAACAAGGAAACATGCTGCACTCGGGCAAGAAATAAGGAGAATGGTATGTCAACAAAAAATGCAATCATGCAAAGAATGAAGTTGCTTATTTTTTTAAAAATCGCCTCACAATTGCTAAACAAGTTCAAGGAAGGGTTTTAAGGGGAATGGGGTAGGAAGTGGCAATAGTTTGTTACAATTCTACACTTACTATAATAGGGCCCACCCATGCTTGAGGTTGAGGCTTTGAAGTTTTTCTTTCCTTTCTTGAATGTCCCCATGTTGTTAAAACATCACTTGAGTGATTCAACTAAATGGGTTATGGCTAAATGTATGCATAAACAAGTCCTTAAAAATTTAAAAGTTATCGCAAGTTCTAAATACCTTGCATTGTCTTGTGATGAAATAACCATGATTGATAACCAATCATGGATTTCTATCCATTCTTATGTTGTTCAAGATTGGTGTTACATACCTATATTCATTATTTTAGAATAGGTTATTTAATGAGGGGGTGCAAATAATCTAACATGGGTTATTATGGGTGCTTTGAAATAACATGGTGGTATTTCTAATGCAAATGTTCCTACAAAATTATAATTCCTTTGGTGTTGATGGAATGAATGTTTTCCAAGGGGTGCACAATGGTGTTACTTGTCAAATGCAAGATTATAAGTATTCCCCTTGTTCAGAAGGCATTCATTGCATGGCAGATCGCATCACTCTCATTGTCCAAACTTTGTTTCAAATTCCTATTATGAAATCAATAAAAGAGTTATTGCGATCCTTGTATTTTATTTTTCTCATAGCTTGAAAAGCCACCTTGAACTTTTCAAGCTTGCAAATTTGATGAAGGAAAAAAGGAAAAAGATTTTATGAAATGTCAAAACATGTAGGATTAACATGTTTAGTCGAACAAAAAGGGTGATGGCAATCTATATGCCATTATTGGCAAAGATGGTTAAAGATAGTCCATTAATCATGTCTAACAAAGTCAATTTTGAACTTCTTTGTAATGTAATTTTCTCATCTTTTTTCTTGCTAGGGGTATTCTAAAATAATGAATATAGGTATGTAACACCAATCTTGAACAACATAAGAATGGATAGAAATCCATGATTGGTTATCAATCATGGTTATTTCATCACAAGACAATGCAAGGTATTTAGAACTTGCGATAACTTTTAAATTTACATCACAAAATTCCCCTAGCAATGACTATTTAGCCTTTGATTCATCAAGTTATAGATTTTGGGCTAAATGTGTAAATGCCACTAGTGAAAAGGTTCGAGTGACCCAAGAGGTCTTCACTAATATAGTGGAGGATGCAAAATCATCATGCTTAGGTTGTTTGTCTCCCACTCTCCTCTTGTTTTTATGTTTTCGTGTTGTTTCCCCCCCCCCTCTAGAATCTAGTTTTATTATTATTTTTTCTTTGATTTTGTGAGCAAATGACATTCCTTATAATTGTAACAAAAACTTTCACTCATGATTAATTGACTATAAGGTTTCCAACATCCCATTTGATGGATGTTATGGGCATTTGTTATCCCCGATATTGGTTTCAAAGTGACGTTGAGGAGAATTTCAATTGACATCTTATGTTGATTAAGGCACATTATTGTTTCAATAAGTTGTTGGATGCAAGTTTACCTTTTTGTTACAACCAACATTTGCCCAACAATTTTGTCTATAATTTTTTTTGACATGCATCTAATATTTTTTAAAACATTATGTAATATAACGTTGTTGCTATAGAGGCACCACTTCATGTTAATCCCTTAACTTGACATTGATGGACTTTGGAGGCTTCCCACATTTTACAGCATTATTTTCCCAAGTTTTTCAAATTGGCAAAAATTGTAATAGTACAAATGTTGGGGTAAATGGAAGATGCACGGACATTTTCCACCCTTTCTTTCATGAAATTTAAGTCGAGGAATTGTTTCAATGAACACTTGAATAATGTTGTGGGAATATGTTCCCAAACTTTTTTTAGTTTGAATACTTTCCCATTTGACGCATGTTTAGAAGATTGGAAGGTATAAAAACCTAAATGAGCATTGGATTAAACTCCATTACTAGGATTTGAGTGGGTTTTGTTGTTCCAATCCCAACATCAATGGGCCATTATCTCTAATTTTCAAAGATAACATTTAATGACCAAAGTTGGGATCATTTTGTCATTTATAAATTAAGATTTAAAAATCGCCACAGTTGTTCGATGTTTTTTTTTATGTGTGTCAATCTTGCATTTGAGTATTTGTTTAGTGTCAAGCTCTATTTTTGTACTTGCATTATTTTGATTATATGTCTACTTCTCTCTACCTTTGTTTGTTTTATCTACCTTAGTTTCCTTTTGTTTATTATATTTCCCTTTTTTTTTTTTTTTTTACTTTTGTTTTCTTTTGTTTGCTTCTCTTTGATTTTATTTGCTTTTGTCCAATGTCTACTTTTATTTGCTTCTATTTACTTTTATTTGCCTCCTTTTATTTTTGTATGCCTATGTCTAGTGTCAACTTCTATTTATTTCAATATGCTTCTATTTGAATGTTTTTCCTTCATTCCAAACCTTTGTCAACTGTCTGCTTTTGTCAATCTAGATTATATTTGTTTTTAAGTTCTAAATTATGTTGATTCATTCTTTTTTGTCTATGTTTTGACTCTTGAATCTTTATTCCAATATTGTATTTTTTGTTTCCATGTGTGTCTATTATTTTCAAGTATTGTATGTTAGAAGTTTGGAACTTGGGTCTATTAGGATATAGGTTTGTGTTGTGTGTGTGTGTGTGTGTGTTTTGTGTGTAATTAGTAATGTTTATTAGTGTTGTTTGTGGGCATGTCATTATCCAATGTCTTATGTGTTTTTGACTTTCATTGTGATATAATCACCTAGCAATGGCCAAGCCTCAAAGCCACGCATAGCAGTGGTCACATACTATGTATGAGAAATTTTCATGGCCAAATTAGGTGCATCACTAATTAATTACATAATTTAGAGGTTGGGTAACATATGTCCTACTTTCATTTTATAATTAATGCCAAATTTTGTTATCGTGACATTAGACATTTCACCATTTTTTAATGAACTTTTTTTTTCACATAGCTAATTTTCAATTTATTAAAGCTTTAGATCACTATAGATTGCATTATTGAACATTTAAATATTTCCAAATATGCACAAAATCCAATTTAATAGAAGCCACATGTTCAAAATTTCAAAAACCTTTTTTAAAATGTTGATTTTTAATGTGTTATATTAAATAGTAAAATTGAATGGAAAAATCAAAATATGCCAATTTGGCACATTATTTGTAATGGCTAATAAAAGGCGTAGCAACATTGTGCACCTAGTGCAAATAAAAGAATGTAATAAATATGATTTTACTATTTCTTAATGATTTTAATTAGCCCATCATAATGATTGGTGTAAATAGTTTGTTCTTAATAGTTTCCCACCTATTTGTTGTGCAAGTTTCAATTTCATGGGTGGGTGTAAGCAAGATAAAGTGAACAACTTGATTACCTTATCAAAATTGGAACAAGTAGATTTTAAATAACAACAAAACCCATCATAGAATTGTAGAACATTTAATGTTTTCATTTCAATGATTAAATATAATATATAGTTACATTAATGTGCATTGATTTTCATATTTCAAATTGTAAAAATAGGTTTCAAGTAGGTTTTTCAAAATACAAGTAGTTTTTAACGTTTACTTTCACTATGGGCTTTTGGTTTTAAGTAGGTGAAAGTAGGTTTTTACAAAAAGGAAATAGATATTGTTTTTAATGACTTGCTTAAACATATGTTGATCTTCATTTCCTAACTTATGATATATCAATTTCATTATTTTTTATAACCAAAAAGTAGGTTTGAACACATATTTTTCAGTTAGTTTCAAATGTATTATTTATTTATCTTTAAATTCATTTTATTTGAATTTTTTAAAAATTGGATTCTTATAATCTTAATAAAACAAAGTAATGTTACTTGACACATATTTTCACCTAATTTGATGTTACTTTATTTGAATTTATATGAATAGCACATGGTTAAAGTGGAGATGTTTATTTTTTTATATATTTTATCTTGCATTGATTCCAGGTTGCAAAAAAATAAGCAACTATATTTGGATGTGAAAAACATTTTTACAGGATCACCACTCAAGATGCTTTAAGCATGGGAAATATTCCAAGTTCCACAATCTTTATTTTTGGACACTATTTATACCATGGTACCAAAGTGGGTGTTGGTTCACCCAACACACATAGACACACACGCAGACACACACATATATAAGAACACTTTAAATGAGGGTCTAAAGTCTAATGAAATAGAGCAATCCTATAGGTTAAGACCCATTAATTGAACCAATGGCCTTTATATTAGGGCCAAAACCAAAAAGTGGCAAATCAAGGCTAAATTTACATGGCATCATTTTAAAAAGAAAATAAATGGGTTCATATTTATTTTTAAGGAGTTAAAAACGAGCTCATGATTTTGGAAAACTAAGATGTAAACTAATTCCAAGGCATGGTCCAACACAAAGGGTTAAATTTGCTTCAAATGATTCACATTGGTTCCTAGGAATTTGGACCTTGGACCCCCATTTAAAATGGACCCAAGTATAAGTAATTATAACTACCCACATTCTTGAATGTAGGGTAAAGCCCATGGCCAAATGCTTCACCAAACATAAAGACTTGCTCCAATTTTTTTTTGTTTTTCCGTATTTTGCAAGTATTTACCATGGGAAAAACACCCAAAAAATGTGAGGCATTTCAAAAAATGGATTACCTTCTATGTTAAACATTTCATTTTAAAAATAGGTATGTAGTTTAATGAATTAGTTTGATAACTATGTAATTTTGCTTTGTATATAAGTGAATGTTTGAGGCCTTTGGAAACACCCTCATTTGACGAATTTTTTTTGTTATAAATAGTTTAAAATGTCATATAATAAACTTTTGAAGAATAATGAAAATATTGATTTTCAAAGGTTTTGACATAGTTTGTGAATGTGTAAAATGCATAATAGGAAGGATGGTTATAGCATAATAATTATACATAAAAAATAAGTAGGTGAATAAATATTTGTGAAGATGAACATAGATCCTCATAACTATGAGATATAAATTAAATCCTTCATTATTTGGCTTTGCACAAAAATATTGTAAATAATAAAAGATAAAATATTTTGGGCAAGGCACATTTCGATTACACAAAATAAGTATTATGGGTTAAAATGGGGGTACTTTTCCAAGTTAAAAATGATGACAAATTGTTTGGAAAAATAAAAATTTCATGCAACCCATGAGAAACCTTAGGGGGGCTCAATCGGTAGCTGGTGATTTTTTAATGTTCCCATTGTGTTCCCATGAAATTCCTATATGTTTTTCAAGTTTTCAATGTGTTTTTAAAGATGTTCCCAATAGCACATCATTTTTTATCCCATATTATTTAGCCATGGTTCAACTTCCATTAATATAACTTTTAAAGGGGTGTTGGGTAAAACAAATGAAAGCATGATAAAACATGCTTTGATTTGAAGGAAACATGTTTAAATTTATTTGTTGGGGAAGTGTCTTGATAAATGTTCCAAAAGTATTGGCAATGGGCCAATCAAATGGTTCCTCCTAGAAAAAAAACAAAAACAAAATAGTGGGCATACGTCATCACTAATCAATAAAAGCAATAACTTTTGTTTGGGTATTAACCCAATCCAAAAATGATAGATAGAAGGTTTCAAAAATTTCATGCAACCAAGGAGATGGTTCAACATGCACCAAAAAGGGTTTAGGTTGTTTCCTTTAGGTGGGTGTGGGTTTCAATAAATGTTTAGAGATGATTCTTTTTAATTTTGTTACTATTGCCATGTTTTGAGTATGTTCTAAACGTGTTCTTGATGCTTCAGTGGTTTGATCCCCAAATTCTCAATTGTTCCTCAAGTTTTTCCCAAATAGCACCACATTTAATTTACAGAGTATCTTTCACACCCTTGTAACCTTTATAATTAGAACAAAAAAGAATGTTATTTGAGAAAATTAATAGTGTGAATGGTTTCCATTTGTGATGGATTGATTAAAAAAATCCTTAAAAAATCACTTTGGACATTTACCTAATGCAACCAATAAGTACCCATATTATACACAAGCTTTAGTATATATAAATTTACACACCAATTAAGAGGGCCCTTGGAATATATTTATGCCAATGTGTGCATTTAAAATAATAATATGTATACAAATAATTTTGGCCAATGAAGTTGTTAAAATTGATGGTTTCAATTGCTTCCCAAAAAAAATTCTATGGGAAATTTTTTGCATTGTGATGACCCAAAAAATGGAAATCTTTGTTTTTGGTGTAAATTTGAAATCAATTGGTACAAAAATGAAAAAATTTCTAAAATTTTGAAACCACAACATTGCCCAAAAAACACATAAATCATTTCATGTTATAATACAATTTCATAGGTTCATGATAATATATTTAAAACATTGAATGTGATAAGCATTTTTTATGATCATGATGTGAAAAAAAACCGTTGAATTTAAGGGGATTGTTAAAATTGTTTTAACAATTCTATAGGCTTGAACATTACTAGAAATTTTGGGTTTTGCGACTATCTTTTACAATTAAAATTCAGTTGCATGCGACACATGCAACTGCAAATTTGTGTAGTTACAGAAGACAAGTTGCACATGACATCCAGTTGCATGCGACATTACGAATGCAACATGTATATACAGTTTTAATATACATGTTCATACATACATACAAATCCAAATGTAGTTGCACCTTATGTGCAACTCTACTTGCAACTATAATGCAACTATCAAAATATGACACATGTTTAAAAATTTAAACAACTAACTTATGGACACATGTCACTATTTAAATTTTTTGTTTTCTCAAAATTAAAAATTCATTGGATTAATCTCAATCATTGAAGTTTATGCCACTAAGATGATGACACGTGGCACACCATGGAACGTTCATTGACCATTTGACACGTGTTCATGTAGCACCAATTATATGGCGACACATGGCAATCAAAACCCACCTATTTTTTAAAATTTTAATTTTAATCAATGAAATCTAAATCGTCCAATATATGGCTAATAAGATATTGACACATGGTGCATATGTAGGTAGGTAATAATTAAACCCTACTAAGTAGGTTTACTTAGGTATGCAAGTAGGTTAAAAAGTAGCTAGGCTTAGGTTATATATGTAGGTTTAAAATAATCCGATTTTATTTTTAAGTTTAACCATTTCAAAAGGGTCAAACTTTTTTCATTCACTCATCACTAATGGCATTTAATATTTGGTTAAAACATAACTATTGCTCATAATTATATGCTGAGCCAAATAGAATTTGAAGCCAAAGGATATGGGTTAAAACATTCCATTGCAAACTTCATGAATCAACCTAGTTGCACATTGCATGTAACTACTGTATTAGATTTTACCAGCCAAGGCAGGGCTCTATTGCATTTGGTGTCCAAAGAAAACTTGAAGCCCTCCTCTTGGCGCGTCTAAAAAACTAAGAATAATTGAAAACAAATTAGAAATGATAAAGTTATGGCCCCTCAAAGTAAAGGGGGTCAAAAACTCAAAAAAAAAAACTATTGAACACTACAAAGGCCAGTTCTTAAACATCCAAAAAGTTCATTTTATGTTGTAGGACTTCAAGTGGCGCTGCTATAGCACTTTAAATTGTTTAAAATGAACAAGAAATAAGAAAGTTATGAGGTTTGAAAGTAGGAGGGGTCCAAAGAAAAACAAAAAACAAAAACGTTTTGTAACTTGGAAAGCTTATTTTTCTTCTTGTTAGTCTTTCATTACTCCTTTTCTTTTGCACTTCAAAGATGATTATAGGATATTTTAAATAATTATGATTATTTAATGAAAATTCTATTTTAATATTATTTAGCTTAAATTAATAATTAACTTAGGATGTTTATATACTTGTAGGTTATTATTGTAGCCTATTTGAATTAATATTTTAACATAAATAATAAATTTGAGTAATACCTAGTGAGTATATATACATATAATTGATTATCATTATAATTAGAATAAATGTTTAATCAATAATTATGATTATATATAATGAAATTTAATATTATCATATTAATTGATTTTGAAAAAAAAATTAAATCAAATTTACAATTTCTGAAAAAATATTCCAAAATAAAATAAAACATATTTAAACCATGGTTTAATTTAATTTAATTTAACCATTGTTAATTTTAGCTTAATTTAGTTTAGCCATACATATTTAAACCTAACTAAATTGAACCATATTTATTTTATCCTAATTTAATTTAGCTTAATTTAATTTAGCCATAAATATTATAGCCTAACTTAATTTAACCATAATTGATTTGGCCTAATTTAATTTAACCATATTTAATTTAGCTTAATTTAGTTTAGCCATAATTAGTTAAGCCTTATAAATTTAACCATGGTTCAGTTTATTTTAATTTAATTTAACCATAATTATTTTAGCCTAACTTAGTTTAACTATGGTTAGTTTAGCCTAATTTAATTTTGTTTAATTTATTTTAACCATTATTATTTTAAAATTGAAATTTTAGCCATGGTTAATTTAACTTGATTTAATTTAGCTTAATTTAAATTAGCCATAATTAGTTTAGCCTAACTTAATTAACCATGGTTAATTTTGTTTTTTTTGTTTATTTAACCTACATTAGTTTAGCCATGGTTATTTAAACCTAGGTTAGTTTAAGCTAGCCTAAGTTAGCATGGGGTTAACTTAATACTAGAGGTACATAACATTATTGTATATAACTTATGTAGATAGATTAAGTATAAAAATTTAAGTATGTATAAGTTCAGGCCATTATTTTTATGACACGTGTCCATGTTGTATAGATTTAGTTGCATGTTAGTTGCACACACAACTGTATGGCCCAAAAATTATACAATAACAAATTCGTAGTTGGAAATATGACCAAGATAGTTGCAAACAACAATTAGTTGCATGCTAGTTGCATAGTGACTAGTTGCAAATGACAAGATTTCTAGTAGTGGAATTATTTTATAGACTTAATTCAATTGAACTACCATTTTAATAACATAATTGGGGTGAAAAGTTTGTGATAATGATTCTCTTACTTCAAATAAACATATTAGTTGTGCAATTTATTACGTTATTTTGATCTTTTTTCAAAAAAGGCTTGCAAAAAAATTTTAATTTGAAGTTTGGATTTTGTTTTTGAAAATTTAAAGTTTTTATGGAATACTCCCCACCAATGTTATTTTGTGGTTAAAATCACCAAAGAAATGACCTGGGATTTGAACCTTTTACCTTGGCAAAATTTGTAATGGATGTCAAAGGTAATGCACATCAAGTATGTTGTGGAATTTGTTCAAAAATAGAAGGGAAGGAAAAGTTGTTAATGTTTAAGCTTGATAACTTGTTGCAACACTCAAGTTTTCACAAAGGGCCATGGTTGTAACTCTATGGGTCAAGGTAGGTTCATTATATTTCAAGCATGATTATCAACATGCACATAATAAACAAATTTACATTACTTTTAAGTGTCCTTCTATTACTAATATAATTATTTCCAAAATTTCACAAAATAAAAATAAAAATAAAAATTTGTGATTGTCTATCATTTACTACTTAGAGGTGAGACAATGTCATATTTTGATGGTTGGAAGGACATTTGCTCTATTCTTAAGGTCAAGCATGTTCTCAAAAAACATTGGAGTGATTTTACATGGTGTGGTATAGCTAAGTCCATTCAAATGAAATGTTACAATCACTTGTGTCGATTAGTTGAAAATTGAACTCAAAAGTGATCATAAAATTTGCCCTTTCGTAATGACATTGTAAGTCCCCGACCCTAGGTAAAAATGAATTATGATAAGGTGTTACTATATATGCACATTTTCAACTTATTTTGGATTAATAAAATTTTGAGATTAATGTGAATGAAACATACATATGAGACTGTATTTAGCAAAAACACCAAATGAATGGGTAACTAATGGACATGACTTGTGAAGGAGTTGATATTTTATTTTGGTGTATGTTGACGGGGTGGAGAAAAACTCAAACCTACATTCGTATTAACAAAGTGGGGAGCTTTTGGGTGGATGCAAACTATAATGAACTAAAGGATGACACTTGGAAATGTCACCCAAAGTCAATTTCCTTTGTACATATATTTTGCAACCGTAGATGGATTAAATAATAAAACAATAATAATTCACCAATTCCAAGTGATGTTTTCCCATTTATATCTAAGTTCACCAATAAATTTTATTTTCTAGATGTGTGCACAAACTCTATGCAAAATGAATATTTTTTCTGTAATGATATGGATTATTGGAAAAAATCATGTTTTTAACACCAACAAAAAAATCCATTAAGGATATAACCTACAATTAACATCCTTCAAAATCTTTAAAACTAGGGGTGATGGTTCATTGGTATAACCCTTTTAAGGAACTTGGGACCAAAACAAGTTTTAAGTTTGAATCCAATGGTGTGCAAGTGAAATTCTTTTTGACCCTCTACTAATGAGCTTAACTTGGGGGTGTTAGTGGCTTGTTAAACCATGCCTATAGTTGTGTCTCCAAACAAAAAAATACTTAAAATTTTATTCTATTACTATATTTTTAAATTAAAATTGAATCCATGTTAACATCATAATATTAATCATTAGACCATTTAATGTGAAGCCCATACATGAAATTTGTTGTCGTGGTTGAAGATCCATGAATTTCATTTTAAATGTCCATAAATTTTGTAATTTTGTAATTTATGCATTGCAATCACCAACATCATATGTATATTCAAGTTCATAATCCAAATTAACTCCCTATTGGAAAATCTTGACATGTAAACTACAAATTAATCATTGTATTTATGCCCACGTCACAAAAACTACCAATATAACATGAAAGTGGTCCATTGTAATTTACATTGACCATTTTCTTGCTTGCCCAACAATATATCATCAATCATGGGAAGGTAGGGATTTTTGGAAATGAATAGGTGTTTTCATGTTGCTAACCCTTTTTACTATGTGAATGATTGAAATACTGATAATTTTGACAAATTTGATTAAAGTGAAATACTTGGTAAATTAGTTGTGGGAGAGGTGTAAAGCTTGGGAAAATTGGGAAAATTTTCACTTGATGAAATGATGTTGAAATACAAGGGCAAATGTTGCCTTATAAGCGTTTTGTTTTTGAATAAACCCATAAGAGGGTGAAAGTACACTATGGAGGGGCCAAAAAATGTCATCACATCGTATTGTTTTCCAATGGTAATGTTTGAACTTCAACGATGGTAATTTTGGAGCATACTTTTCCATACTCTTTGCATAACATGATAGACCATAACACAAATAATTCAATCGAAAAGAAAATTCATTTTTCCGACTTATATTGTGTGATTCCAAAATATATTTGTGGCAAAAAAATGTATGTCACTATGTATTTAAAAATGTAAATATATTCAAAAAATGATTGAAATGATTTTTAGTTTTTATGAAATTTTTATTATATATTAAACATTGTGATTCCATATGATTGGACTAAGTTTGTGAGTCATTTGAAGAGTTTGATAATTATCATATCACAAATGGGTGTTTTTGGGGGTAATGAGCACAAGTATGTGGTAAATTAACATTTTGACAAACTATCATTTTCAGATGAAAGATGACAATACATGTGACGTGTGTGATTTTAAAATTTTCATTTTAAACTTTTTTGACTAATTAATTAAGAAAAAACCTAGTGTGGTTAAAAAATAAAAAAATGTTTTATTATAATGCATATACCATAAATATACCAATTATTCTTTAAATTTACTCTTTTATATGATTATTTTTTTCGAATAATATTAGATATCATTAACTTTATGAAAATCAAAATATTAAGCCCAAAAACCAAAAGTGAAACCCAAAATTAAACGCAACACATTTTGCAAAAATATACATTACATACATGTCATGGAAGTGCCCACACTATTATACAAGTGGGGTGTAATTTACTAGCCTAAATCAGTATGGCACCTTAAAAGTGAAATAACTTCATTGCATTTTTATTGATTTCACCTTAATGAAAGTTATTTCACTATAATATCACTATGAAGACAACATGTTTCATTACTAATTAGCATAATTCACTATTATAATTTATTGTAGTAAATAGATTTATTTTGATGTTTTCAAAAATATTTTGTATATGCTACTTTGAGATATAACTTATATTATTTTAAGCTACTTTAATTATTCCAACTTATATCTTATGTTAATATAGGTTATTATAAATTATTGTACCTTAAATTATTAAATGTTATTTTATTTTAAGGTATCTTCACTAGCTTATTATAAGTATTTAAGTTATATTAAATTAAGTTATTCAACTAACTTTAGGCTATACCTTAGGTTATTTTATTTTAAATTAATACATGTTATTTCAAATTTTATTTTAAGTTATTTCAAGGTCATTTTAATTTTTAAATATAACAACTTAAAATAATCTAAAATATAATATAATAATTTAATGTAAAATAATTTTAAATAAAAAATAATAACCTATGAAAAATAATTAAAAATATCATACAATATGATAACTACCAATAGCCTATGATATTATAGCATAGAATATCCAAAAATAATTTATAATATAATAACCACTAATAACCATTAATAAAATAATCATCAATAGCCACTAATAAATAACCATCAATGGCTTACAATGGAATAATCATCAATATCCATTAATAAAATAACCACAAATATAATAACATTAATAACCATTAATATTCAACAATAACCATTAATAACCATTAATATACACCAATAGAATAACCACCAATAGCCATTAATAGAATAACCACAATATCCATTAACAAAATAACACTAATATCCAACAATAACCATTAATAACCACTAATATACACCAATAGAATAAGCACAATAGCCATTGATAAAATAACCACAATATCCATTAATAAAATAACCACAATAGCCATTGATAAAATAACCACAATATCCATTAATAAAATAACCACAATAGCCATTAATAAAATAACCACAATAGTCACTAATAGAATAAACACCAATAGTCACTAATAGAATAAACACCAATAATTATTAATAAAATAACCACAATAGCCATTAATAGAATAGCCACAATAGCCATTAATAGAATAGCCACAATAGTCATTAATAGAATAGCCACAATAGTCATTAATAGAATAACCACTAATAGTCATTAATAGAATAGCCACAATAGTCATTAATCGAATATTCACTAATAGCCATTAATATAATAACCACCAACAGCCACAATAGTCATTAATAAAATAACGACCAATAGTCATTAATAGAATAACGACCAATAATTAGTAATATAATAACCACCAATAATCATTAATAGAATAACCACCAATAGTCATTCATAAAATAACCACCAATAGTCATTAATATAATAGTTATGAATAGCCACTAATATAATAGTTACCAATTACCATTAATAAAATAACCATCAATGGGCACTAATAACCACCAATATCCCAATAAAAGAATAACCAATAGCTTATATTATAATTGTTTAAGATTACCAAAAATAATTTAAGGTGAAATAATTTATAATACACAAAAATAACTTAAGATGAAATAATTAATAATAACATAAAATTGCTAATAATAACATAAGGTGAAAAAACTTTCAATAGCCAAAATAACAATAGCTTCACATAATCGAAAATAACTTAAGATGAAATAATTTAGAATAATCAAAATTAACTTATAATAGCTGTAAGTAGCTTAAATTGAAATAATTCATAATAACCAAAAATAACATAGAATAACCAAAATAATTTACAATAACTGAAAATAACTTAAGGTGAAATAAGCTAAAATAGAAAATAATTTAAAATAACCGAAAATAGCTTAGGGTGAAATAACAAAAAATAACAAAAAATAATTAAAAATAACCATAAATAACTATAAATAATGTAGGGTAAAATAGTTGAAATCAATGAAAAATAATGATATAATAATTGAAAGTAGTTTAACATAAGTGGGATTATTATATTAGTAAAAATCTCATCCATTTATTAAACATTATTTTTTTTCAAAAAAATGGTCATCGAAATGTTATTGAATAATGATATTCAACTTTTTTTTGTTCAAATGATTTTAAACTTTCAAAAGGAAATAAATGTAATTATGTACATTATTGATTTTTTTAAAAAAAAACTCGAATCATTTTATTGAACAAAATTTCAATAAGATATGAATTTTCAAAGTTTATGTTTTTGTAATGTTTAAAATAAAATATTTTATAAATAAAATGTAATATAACATATTATCATAACAAGTGGGGTGGCTTGATGGTAAAGGTGTTTGCATGCATTCCAAAGGTCAAAGGATGAAAGCTCACAAATGGTGTTGTGTGGTTAACAATGGTATGTTAAATGATTTTTTAAAAATTTAATTATTATAATAGGTGCCTAGGTTGACTACGTGGCCTACCTACATAGGTTAGTTTTTTAACCTAACCTAGGTAATGACACGTGTCAATAAATCATAGGTTAACAATTTTATATTATCAATAATATTATATATTAAATAATTAAAATTTTGATTTTCCACACTGGCTAGTTAATTACCTAGTAAGTGGATGGCTTGGTAAAATTGTATTTCATTTTAGAATAACCTTGTTTCATTAAGCAATAGTGAAACAATTCATTATATGTAGCAACTAATCCCCGTTCACTAGGGGTTTGAGCAATTTCAATAGGTAAAACTGTGCAAATTTACTCAAAATCTAATGAAACCCAAAATAAATTACAACACATTTTGTAGTAGTGCTAAAGTTAAAATGCTTTCACCCAAAATGGGGTGTCAAAGTTTGGTTTTTAACAATGCAATATCCAAATGGGTTTTCAATTTTTAACATTTAGTATGGGGTAAGACTAAAAGGAAATGGAAAAAATGTATTCAAAAGGAATAATGCCGAGGTAAAAGGAAAGTTCTAAATAAATTGACAAAAAATCTACATAATTTCAATCATGTAATAATCATGCACAATTATTTTCCATCCATATAGTTGTTTTGAGAAATGGAAAGGTTAAACACTTACACTAATAGAAATAAGATATTAAAATAAATCTATCAAGATTGTCACCATAAAAAAAACCAATGGAAAGTGGAGACAAGGGATATGTTACAACATATGCATGATAACAAGCAAATGTGTTGTGTGACATGGATTGATTACAAATTGGAATCGTATTCTTGTCAATACACGTGAAATATAGGGCTATTAAGGGGGAGATTTTGATGTTGCCTAGGCATAATGTGGGCCTTAGGTCAAATGTCCCAACTTCTCTTATGCATTTTATGTATACCACCCACATGAGGGGGATGGATCTTGTAGCCCAACTTTCCACAAAGTATAGCATGTTTGAAACCATAAGTGATGGCATTGGATTTTTATTTATTTATCCTATTGGACACAAGTATGGTGAATGGATGGATTTTAAATTACAAGGTTAATTGAAAATTTGGAACGTAACCTATGAGGCACTTGGACCTCTTGTTGGATATGAAAACACCTTGGCCAATATTTTCAAGTTGGGCATGGAAAAAGAATTCAAGTTTACCCCATCTCTCGAGTTCCTTTCATTCCATTTAGTCTCACTCAAGGCCAAATATTCAACATGCAAGGTTTGCAAAACTTGAAGGCTAAACATTTTTTGCACTCAATGTGGTGAATAACCTATATGCTTAGACACATGTTTTAAGAAGCCACACCAAATCATAATGAGGTAAAGACCTAGTTAGAGAAGTAAAATGTTGAAATTTAAAGGTAAAAACTTATAATGATAAAGATAAACATATAATGATAAATTTAGCTTAAGGTAATGCGCACAAAAAAAAAGATGATTACACATGAAGTCAAAACACTCAAGCATATTTAAAAAATGAGTATTTTGTAGGTTGGAATGCACAGGTAACAATTATTTTCATTTGTGGTAGTGCTCTATGGTTTCAAACGCATGTGAAAAGGGGACCCAACCTTTTTTTAGCTACAAAAACTTACCCATGGAAGGAGACTTTCATGTACCATCTTTTTTAACTCATCGATGCATCTTTCCTTCATTTTATAAAATCATATGGTGCTAGAATTTTCCCTAATTTTTTTCATGATTATTTGATTTTTTTTTCTTCTGGTCCATAAATAGTAGGCTACAACAATGAGGAAGGTGTTTGGTGCCTTGAATTGATGTTGAAATATCTAATGACAACTTAGGTAACACTTGCCCACATTTGAAGGTGCCAATCAATGGTTAGATATATATTGTTTTCCACCAAACCATTGAGCTTCACTTTTTTGTCACAACTCATCAATGATCTTCATTTTCAAATATAATAATTATATTATTTGTTAAATGTGTTAATTCTTAAATTGTAGCATTTTTCATAATCTAGGTGATGGGAATGTTAGATTTTTAAAAAACATTTTAACATTTAAAGGTCAACTTATAACCAAAAAGGAGGGTGATCCACAAAATGTTGCATTTTTTCTCTTCAAGGTTCAATATTTGTTAAGTCACCTTGAACAAAAAATTCATCACATTAAACTTGAAATCAATAGCATCACTGAAACCATGAGGCCATTGCTTTGAGGCTTAGAACTCATTTTTGAACATGGGAAAAAACCAAGGGAATAAAAACTTTGTATTGTTTGGGATGAACATTGCATTTAAAACATCAAACTAATGAATAAACATATGCGTTGAATTAGTGAATAAACACAAAGTTGGTTAATAAATAGTTTTACACATGATGATTGTGTTGCATAATTAACAAAACATCAACATTAAAACTAAAGACATAACTTTTAAATCGATATATTCAAAAAACTCCTTACAACTACATATGAGATTAGATTTGTAAGTCATTTGCACCATTGTATTCTTGGAAATAAGGCCAACATGTGAGCTTGAAATTAGGGGATTCAAATTATATATATTTATTGGAAGTCATTTATGTGTGCATTTAGCATGTTGATTCATAACATCTTATCTTCATATTTAGCCATTTTATGTTATTATTTGGACATTCCAATATCCTAAATAATGCATGCTCAATAATGTGGCAACACCTTAAGTTTGGCTAGGTACACATCCTAACAATTTTTTTTTAAAATCATATAGTTTGTGTATCACATTGAATTCAAAACAAAATCACAATAAGTTTTTTAAAAAACATGAAGTGTGCAAACAAAAATGTAAAAGAATATTCATTGTGATAAAACAACAAAACCAATAAAACAAGGTCATGAACAAAATTGTACATCAAATTGGTGTAAAAGAATTTGAAAATAATGGGGGTCCTACCTCTATTTATGCCCCTTTGAGGACCTAACTCAAAGAAACTTCCATGGAAGTTTCTACGTGCTCATCAATTAGGGAAGTTTTTAAAAAGGTTTCTTAATTACAAGCAAACTATGGATTAACTTGATAATAATTAATAATTAATTGTGAATCAAATAAAAGTTAACTACGAGTGAACTAAAAGTGAATTATAAGTAAACTAGAAATGAATTGGGAGTTAATTAAAAGTGCATTGTGAATTAACTAGAAATGAACTACAAATTAAGTAGGATTGAACCAAAATTTAACTAAGAATGAACTAAAGGTTAGCTATAAATGGACTACAAGTTAATTACAAATCAATTATGAAGCAATTACAAAATCATGGATGGAAATCCAAATGAATCAATTTCATTTATCATATGATAATTTCTTATGTAAGTGTCCATGATAACTATTAATATATATTTTTTTCTTCTATTTTTGTAAAACTTTTGTGACAACAAATAATTCATCCTCTCATGCATTTAATTCAAATAAAAACCTACATTAAGAAAGAGTTCCAACCCTTACATATGTCAAAAACACATGTGATTTAATGTATTATTAATATTTTCAAGGTTGTTTAAATATATTTAACTAATGCAATATTAAGAAAGTTTCAATGCGTGTTTATAAAATAATTAATTAAATCTGATGATTATTTCATTTCAAGAATAAAATATTTCTGAACATTCCAAAAACCTATGTATTTTCATCCATAAAATAAGGATTATGTTCTTTGGAAAAGTAAATTTGAATTTTTTTTTGATAGATAAAATAATCAGTGTCAAAGATTCTAGGGCATTTTTTTAATAAATAGAATGTAAATATAAAAAAGGCATCCATCTATAGTAAATTTGCAATAAAAAAGATGGATAATTTTTGTTTTTGATTAATGAAATTCCAAAAAAAACAATGAAAATATCACAAATTTAATCATTGTGAATACATTGAAGGATCATTTTTATTTAATAAAAGATTCATGCAAAGGCCTAAGTTTTTTGTTACCCAATGAATGGAGCAAATTCAACAAGGCAATGATTAGTTAGTGAATAGTAGGGATGCAACAAGGCAATTGATGAGCTAAATAGGACTAGGACTATTAATCATTTTATTTTGAATTACTTTTAAAAGGAAATGAATTTAGGATGTAGTTTTTTTAATTGATAGATCTTGGAATATTATTTTTTTGGGATACAAAAATTTAGATTAAAAAAGTTGTTGGAATTAAAACAGGGACACAATATGAGTTCAAAGTTCTTTAGGTATTGGAAAACACAAATTTTTCATTTTTTTCAAGTCTGAGATTTCTACTTTTAATATTACATATTTTTTATATGTTCAATTCTGAATAAACAGAATAATATGAATTTGATAAGGAAAGATTGATTTAATTCTGCAACTATTGTGTGCTCGGTTTTATGATATCTAATTATATTTTAACCACAAATTATGTTGTAAGAAGGAAATAAAATTTAAGGATAATGAATAGTAGTTGTAAGAAGGAACTATGTAAAAACAATTTAACAAAATTGTTTTGAATACTAAAACCACATATATTAAATGTTGAAATAAATCATTGAAGTGAATTTTGTATTTTTTTAAGTAACTAGAAAACAATTTTAGGATAGAATTTACACCTACCAATTTTATACATTTATGATATAAAATTTGGATTGCCAAACATGCCATTATCCCAATATATTGTTAGTATCCATTATTTTGCTAGAAGACATGCATTAAATTACTTAAGTTGATTTATTCATACTATGTGTGTAATCTTATGAAAATGATTAAATATCATTTTACATGTACAATGTTTTGTGAACATTCATAAATCTTAATTTATTCAATTTTGTTGAAGATTGATTTCATGAAACAACAAGACGTCAAATGTGGATTTCAAAAATAATATTATTTATAACTATATTTCTTTATTTATTATTTGATCACTTTTCTTTTTTTTATTAATTTACAACTTCAATTTTTGTAATCTTTTATTTCATCTTATTTTGAGTAATTTGACAATTATGTAGGTTTTTAAGTGTCTAAGGCTTGTTTTCATTTTTTGAAAGATAATTTATCACTTAAGCATGCTTGTAAAAATATAAATGGTTTGTTATCATATGGTTCGTACATAGGGTAATAATGATGTGATGCATAAATCTTAATCAAATGATCAAAACATGTATGAAAATATCTTTTTACACTATTAGAACAAGCCCATTTTGCAATTTGTCCAAGGTGACTAAAAGTGTCATTTGCACAAATCCATATAATTTATGATCTATGAAACAATAAATAAAGAGAAGTTTAAATACCATGCATAATATCAAGATGGCTCCATCATGATTGATTTCACATGTTAAATATAAAGAACATCTTTCCATTCACAACTTTTGCATTGACATATGTTCTTATGTTAACAATTTCTTGAACAATGTTAATATATCAACATGAGGCTTAATTAAACAACGCATCTTCGTATGTCAATGACATGACATGTTGAAATAAATAAAATTTTGCCAAAAAATAATAATGACATGATACAATTGTAATATGTAATAAATTTTCCTTATTTGCACTACAAGATTACAAATTCTCCAAATGTTTTTGTAGTGGGAGACACTAATTGATTCTTACATGAAGTTGAGACATGAAGGGACATAGAAATTACCAAAGACATTGTTTAATTCCATTTCATTTAACATAAATGTCAAGTGGTCAATGTCCAAAATTGTTGTAGGGACAACCGCTAATGGACCCTATACATGGTTCACATAAACCATTTCCAATTATTATTGATTTATCATTGTCATTGGAATTATGTAAGAAATAAAATTTATATATAAGTAGTTAGGTTTTTAAATATATGACTACCATAGTACCTTGGCCAATTTGACAGTCCTTTGTTGAAAATTTAATTAATTTTCAAATTTTCAATATGACACGTTTGTTTTTATTATTTTTATTTTGACCAAAAAAATTGAATAATGTTTTTGCATTTCAATAATATAGTAAATTACCCGAGTTCAATCATTTTTTTGGGTCTTTTTTTGTTGGTATTTAAATTTTTCTATTACAAATTTGTTGGTTTAGGGTTCATGGCATGTATTTAAGATTCAAGATTGGTGGTTCAAAAACAGTTTTACTTAAGAACATTCTTGGTACCATTTCTTGGTGAAGTAGTTTACAATATAGTGTTTGCATTGAAAACACTTTGCTCTTATTCTATTTGGGTCTAACTGAAAATACGAAACAAAGAATGGAAAAAAATCATTTGTAGAACAATTTTGTTACCTATCTATTTTCAAAAGTTACTAGTTTGCATCAAGTAAAATTTTGCATTTAAGAGTTTAATGTGTACATGTTAAAGAGCATGTGGATGAAAAAAATTGCTAGCTTATTTTTTCTTTAACATACTTTAATTCAAGAATTTTTGTATGTTTAGGAGAAGAAATATTGAGAGAAGTAAATTGGTTATTATGGTAGTTTGGTATTTATGAATACTTAACAATAACAACGGTAAAACATTAACATTCACAAGAGATGAACACCAAAATGTTTTGGAGCATGAAGTTGAATTGCTAGAAAGAGATGTGCAAGATAATATACCAAGTGCATAATACATAAGTGTCCAATTGGCCAACCCAAAAAATTCAAAGTGATTCTACAAGCAAACTAGGAAATTAAACAAGAGTCAAATGAAGAACAACTTACAAGGAATAAATCACATATGCACAAGCATGGGACATGTGTCAATTGGTTTGAACAAGATTTGTGCCCACCAATTGTGGTAGCAATCAAGAAATACCATGGTAACATATTCACTACAAGAAAATTGGAAAAAAAAAAACTACCATTTAATTATATTCTAGTTGCAAACGACATTAGTTGCAAGTGTGGATGAAGTCAATGGTTAACAACATATTTCACCATATATATACTATTTTATGCCATCCGTATATTACCATAAAAATCAACAACTTACATAATGACACATGGCAAATGAAAAAGGTTTGAGAAACATTTATCTCATATCCTTTGTCTTCCTTTTTAATTTTGTAAATTATATATCTAAATATATAAGGAAATAGTTAACTATTTAATATGCTAATAAATATTTAAAAATACATATATATATTAATCAATTAACTAATTTACTTATTATTAATTCATAATTCACATATATATAAATAAATGACTGAAATCACAACTAATTAACCAAATTATTTCTTATATTAAATTTTTGTCAGTATTTTTAAATTAAAAAGTGATTCTTAACTAAATAATAATAAATTAAATTATTAGTTATACAATTTAGTTTATATATATATATCATATATTTAATAAATAATTAAAAAACCAACTTATTAGTTATTAATTTAGAATAATAAAATAAGAGATTAAAGATTAAATAATAAGTGATTTATATTTAAGTAATAACCAACTAACATAATAGTTATACATTATTCATCAATAGTTCGAAATTATAAAATGAAGTATTAAGTTATAAGTAAATATTAATCAATTAACCAATTGATTGATTGCGAATTATTGAATAAATTTATAAATAATAAAATATCAAAGAATTATATAGTATATAAACATGAATTAATTTACTAGCTTATTAGTTATAAGATTCCATTAATGGTTTTTAATAATAAAATATTAAATTAAAATACGATAAATAATAATAAATATTTTAATAAATTATTATTATTTTGATAAAATTATCTTAAATAAAATAAAATAATAATAAATTAATTTAAAATAATTAACCAACCAACAATTGATTAATGAGTTAGTTATAAATTATTGATGAATAAATTTTAAGTAAATAAACGAATAACTACAATATTATTACACTATGAATTATGAATTAAATAATGATTGACTAATTAGTTAGTTACAAATAATTTATTAATAGTTCATATATAAAAATGTATTACTAATATATAAATAATATCGTAATATTCATTACAAATACTAAATATGAATTATTAATTATCAATTGATTAAAAATAATTGTAAGTAATTAATAAGTCGGTAATTTATGTGAAGTAGGTCGGTAAATATATAAGTAGATAAGTTGATATGCAATGTTAGGTAGGTAAATATATATAGGTAGGTAGGTAGGTAGGTAGTTAAATTGCTTAAATACAAAGTAAATATAACTATATAAATACACCAATGGAAACAAACTCCCTTTACATATACCCCTAATAAAACTTAACAAAGTTACACATACCTTTCAAAAGTTTCCTAACACACCTATGTATACCACTAAGGGCTATTTTGACACCCTAGGGGTGTAACTAAATTTGGCTCCATTTACAACTAATGGGGCATAGTATGGGTATGATCATGGATGAAAAACATTGTAATGTGTAGGATGAAAAAGTCATTAGTTGCAAATGTAGTTGTAACATAGTTGCAAGAATGGTCAAAGGTGCAAAATAGTTGCCAAAACAATTAGAGCTAGTTCCAAATGACAATTAGTTACATGTAGTTGCAAATGCATTGCTTGCATTTTGGAAGATTTGTTCTAGTGAATTGACGCCCTCCAGTTTTTGAAAATTGCTTATAAAACACTAGGATGTCCTAGTCCTTATGAAAAACTTGGAAAAACCAGCCTTTTCTATTGGTTTGCATATAAAGTAAAAGTTAAAGCCAAGTATGTCCATATAGTTGAATTAGGCATTTGAGTTGAAACTAGGAAGCAAAATTTACCAATACTTGAAAATCACCCAATATTGAGAAATTCAATTGTAGCCATGTTGTAAAAGATGAGGGAGGTAGGTTAGCCCCTAGCAACTTCCATAATCTAGTCCATACTTTGTGGAATGATTGAGTCATTGGCCTTTAATGTGCTTTGTGACAAAAAAGTTAGTGGGTTTAAAGATACTTGAGAATGGATTCGTCAATTCATGAAACATTACATGAATTGAACTTTTAGGGCTAATACTACATTAGTTAATAAACTTGCATTAAGAACAAGGAAGGTTCATGGCTTATTGTGTTCACCTAAGAAATGCAAAGATGATGTTAAGCTTGCATTGTTATTATTTACAGTAATGTTAACAATATACGTTCCGTTGGCACAATTTTTATTACCAACAATAGCTCTTATGCCACTTGAAAAAAATAAATTTTTGAACCATGGTATGAGTGACGTGTAGGCATCATGATGATGACCTCCTATTGTTGTTTTTCTTGGATATGAACTCAATGATGGTGATGCAAAAGATGATACAACTTGCATTTACAACTGATCTCCATATGGTGATGGTGGTGCTGTTGGTGGCTTGCAACTTCTTTTCAACATGGAACAAGTAATACACAAACACATGCACACCCATGAAGCTCCATTTTCTTAGTAGGAGTAGAGATTAAGGTGTTCAAAGAATTGGGCTTGCCTTATGGATTGTGTTGCCATCATCGTCCATGATCCAACCAACTTTTGCACACATTGTTTTGAACACTTTGCTATTGCTGTAATATTTGGGCAACTTGTAGTTCTCGTATAAACACAAGCCCATGAGGATTTTGGCAATGATGGCACACCAATGCCATTCCTTTCTTTTGTTGTTTTCCTTTGTTTTTAATTCAATAGTTGCATTATTGATGTCATGGTTATTAAAGAAATTTCAAGCTTGTAGTAATTAATGGTTGTTGAGTTGTTTCTTTCCTTTTATATTTAGATTTTTACTTGAAGTTCAACTTCTTGGATTCATATTCGAGTTGCCATCAACCCAAATGGTAGTTGCATCGTGATGAAGCTTGGTTGTTGGTTACAATGTGATGAAGCCCAACTATTGGTTACATTGTGATGAAACTTAGTTGTTGGTTGCAATGTGATGAAGCTCGACTTCTGCTTGCATCGTGATGAAGATCAATTCCTATAAATGGTGTTGTTACTACTACTATTACTACTCGTCTTGCACTTAATGAAACACACATTATTAGAAAATAAAAAATGTTGCAACAAAGAAAATGCACAAGGGTGAAGGTAATGGCAAGGGTAATTAATTACAACTACTTCATATTAGAAAACTAGAAAGTATCTTTAGATCAAAAAGTTCAACACCAAAAATAAGAACCAAGTTTTCCTAAATATTCAATGAATATGGCTAGGTTTTGTGAATGTTCAGTGGATGATGGCTTGGGTTTAAAAAACTTTCAATGTAAATATTGAGTATTTTTCAAAAACATTGAAAATTTTATAAATAATTTAATTAGTGTCAAATTGGCCAAGGCACTACAATAATAGATAAGTACATCATATATACATGGGTAAGAGCTGGTTTTACTACCTGCCTACTAACAACCTGTGGTATGTAGGTAGTGAAAAAAGCAACTGATCTAACCACCATGGTTAGCAAGGAACCTATTGTCTTTTCTACCTTTAGGTTGGGGATGTAACCGGAATTTGTGTAAATTATTTTATGGATGATCACCATTTTGACCACATCACAATATCCTAAAAAGAAACCCTGGGTCTGACTCCCTATCAGATGGTGCACATGGGGTGTCAGCAAAGAAAATTATGGTTTGATTAAGTCAAGCTTCTGGGATACTTGCAAGTTGGATTTCGCAGAGTTTCATCTGCCATACTTAACATTATTATTGCACACCGAATGCATGCTTTCCTGACTTTTCTTTTTCTCTCATTGTCGTACTAATGTCACGCAGAGTTCCCAAAGCACTGCACAAATATTGGAAATTGAAATGTGTAAGTATTCGGGGAGCAATTTCTTGGGGGCTATTCCGCCCTTTACCAATGAAAGAAATAGAAATATGGAGCAACACTATTTGGGATTCAAGGCCCAGGCTAGAAATTATTTAAGAATTTTGGCCTAAGGATTGAAGCACTTTTGGCTTAGGGTTGGAACCGATTTCAAGTACTGTGGAGGGGTTCTGTAGTTGAAATTTGTGAAGCAGTTAGTTTGGTGATTCTCCACAAGAGGGCTCCGCTACATTTGGCAAGAGGTTAAAGAGGGAAAACGGAAAATTTGGAATTCCCCTTACAAAGCGAGTGGAAATCATAGTTTTGGAATCTATTGTCCACATATGGCAGCTTCAGATTTTTTTTCTCCTCATGATGTGGCGATTTGGGCCCAGCTTTCTAAAAAAAAATACCATTTTGCACCTCCCCCAATCCCCATTGTTGAAGGGTTGGAACTTGGAATTTCTTTTTGGCATACCTACACTTAAAATCCTATTATAACTATTAGTATTATTATTAGTTTGGTGGAACCAACATGCAGTTTGCACCCCAAAGTAGGGTTTTTCCAGGAAATCTTTTAAGCAGCCAAAGTGACTATGATCCCTAGAAAGATGTCGAAAATGTGGCGGTCATCCCTTGAACGATTTAGCCAAATCTGGGTGTAAACCAGAGTGAAGTACAATTGGGGTGTCAGCATAGAAAAGTGAAGTTTGATTAGGTCAGTCTTCTAGGATACTTGCAAGTTGCATCTTGGAGTGTTTCATCTGCAATACATTATTATTGCACACCTACCTAGTGCCGGCTTTCCTAACTTTTTCTCTCATTGTTGTATTAATGTCATGTAAACTTCCCAGAGCACTACAGAAATGTTGTAGGTATTTGGGGAGTAGCTTCTTGGGTGTTATTTCAGCCTTTATGGACGAAAGAAATAAAATTGTAGAGCGACATTATTTGGGTTTAGGTCAGACAAGCAGGTAGAAAATGTAGGAAATCCTTCTATGTTCTGACAACAAGGTAGGACTCACTGTCTACAATTGGCGAATCCCAAAAAAGAGGTACTCGAAAACTGGGGAAATTTGTGGATTTTTTCAAAATCTTCCTTTGGCTTCTTCGTAGGCAATGTTTGTTTTTTGTGGCAGACTGGCGAATTTTCGAAAACAATTTAAATAGCTGTTGAGGATCTTTACAAGTCTTTAATCATCCTTCTATATTCTTGACTACACACTAGAAAAAAAAAAAAAAATTGGCAATTTTTTACTATTCTTTTCTCACTTGTGGCGATTGAAAACTTTTGAAAGCACTTAAACCTTGAGTTTCTGACATTTAATTTCATTTTTTGATGAAATTTTGCTAGTGAAAGTAAAGGCCACCCCCATTATGCACTTACCAAACGTTTGATGCCAATCAATCTTTTCATGTCATCAAACCACATGCAACATGGACCATCATTTTTTTCTTGTAGTTTAACTTCTTTGGGCTATTTGGTCTTTCATTTTCCTTTTGAACTTGTTTCTTGGGACTGCTGCTACAAAAAATTTCCTAGACAAACACAAAAATTAATCCTTAGAAAACTTGTAGCCCAATGGTGAGAGAGTGTAGAGAAAAGAATGTTGGAAATCAATGTTCCGCATGGACTAGTAGTGTCAAGCAGGAAGAGATACATATCTTTGACTTAAATAACAAATTTCTAGGCTTGTAGCAATTTTCGCCTGAAATCTAACAATTTGGAAGATCTGAAGTTGAATCCATATTTTCCTATCTTTGAGTTATTTATGAGTTAACTTTGAATGCCACGTCCACAACCACATAGAATTTGGTGATAGCTATCACTCTACATCAATTTATATTTTGGAGGGATATCCTAAGTTATCTCTATGCTAACTCTGGAATTCCCCTTACCAAGTGGTGAGTGGATAACATAGTTTTGGAACCTATTGTCTTAATATTGTGGCTTCGCATTTTTTTTCTCCTCATGATGTGGCTACTAGGGGGCCCATTTTTCCCCCAAAAAATACCACTTGCAGCTTTCACATACCCCCCACCCCCCTCTTTTTGCTTCGTGCTAAGTTGCAAAAATTTCTCCCAAAACAAAACAAAAACAAAACACTAGGGATAACCTACATGGATGACCTAGTTATCATCCAGGTAGGTTATCAATCCTAAAATGCTAATCACTTTTTAAAAAGAAAAATAAAATTACTGAAAAATAAAATAAAAATAAAAATCCAATTCTAATTCTAATTGGCTGGTAACCAGTGGTTATCAACCAGTTATTTGATAACCTACCATTATGCATAACAAAGAGTTGTTACCCAAGTCATATTGATATTGATAACCTACTCACCACTCAAAATTTGATATTGATATAGAGAACCTACCCGGTAGTCAATTTGTTTTTAAAAAATAACCTACTTAGCTGGTTCTAAAAAAGCAAGAACCAGCCAAAGCTGGTTCAATCTTCAAACCAATGTTGGGCCGTTCTCTTCACATATTTTGGTGAGAATCATTGGTTTCAATTCTTATACTACTTTGAAGGACCTTGACCAATTCTCTTAAATTTTTAAGTTTTTTCGGTTTTAAAAATTCGTCAGGTTAATGAACAAAATCATTCTAGCTTGTTTTCAAGATGATCGGTTCTCTCTTATTTTTGAACCACTAGTTTCAGAGTTACTTATGATTAAGCTTGTACTTGCATGGATTTGCGCTTGCCAATGGATGCACATTTGCCTTTTGTTATTGGTGACATTTCGCCAAAAATTCAAATTCAAATTCAAAACTCATGTGTTTCTTGGAGGTTTTCAATTGCCAGATTCCTATGTTTTGTTTTGAGTCGTAGCCAAATATGTAGATTGCTGATTAAAACTTTATCTCTTATAATTGGTCTATAGCGAAATCTAACTAGAAATTCTTGGGGATTATAGCCATTTTTCAACATTTTCCCATGGATTATTGCCACCCCAACTTTGAAAGTAAATTCCTAGAAAAAAAGTTGCTTCTCTTATACATATGGTCCTGCCAGTGTGGGCACAATAGCATGTTCCCAGGCTCTTACACCCCCTTAAAGTGGCGGGTTTAGTGGCAGGCTCTCACCTCTCTATAGGGGCAAAATAGACTGGTTGAGCCTAATTTGGGGGGTTTTAAAATAAGCACCTGATTGGCTTGATACTTTGATTAATTTAGGTGAGTTGTTATTAGCAATTTCCTTGGTACCCTTTTAGTGAGTGCAAAGCCCAATAAGGGCTCGTGATTAGTCTAATAAATAAAAATTATATTTATTGACCTTAAACCCATGCCCCCCTCTTTCACCATTTCAAAGTGAAAAATAATAACAAAAAACTTACAAACAATAAAAAAAATTAACAACACAAAATGATTTTTAATAAAAAAGCCCCACACGCCACTTTCCCCCCACTCCTCCTTTAAGAGTAAAAGATCCCAAAAAATTACAAACATGAAAAACAAAAAAGCGAAGAAATATAACCCAAGCCCCTTAACGATAACAAAAGCTTAACACACTATACAAAAAATAACAAAAAGTGAGAAAAATAAAACCCATGCCACCCTCCCCATTTCAAGAGGTAAAAAATGTGACAAAATAATATAAATAATAAATAAATAAAAATAACAGAAATAAATAAATAATAAATAAAAAAACCCATGCCCGCCTCCGGTTTTTAAATGTAAAACTAAATAAATAAATAAATAAATAACTCATGCCCCCTTCCCTTTCGAGAATAAACAAAAAGTAACAAAAAACTTCCAAATAATAAAAGAGTGACAAAAAGTGAAGAAAAAAACAACCCACACACCCACCCCCTTACCCCCTTCAAATTTTTTAAAAAAAACATTTAGAAAATATGCAAGTAATAAAAAATGAATAAATAAAACCCAAGCCCCTCTCCCCTCCACCTTCAAATAAAAATACACTATTCACCTCTAAATACCCAACCTCACCTAATTTGTTCCCACCTCCCCTTCTTTTCCTCAATAAGATTTAATAGCACCCTTCCACATTAAATTGCATTGTTCAACTTTTTGAGTAGTTTGTTGATGTTATTCCTAAACCTATGGGTCTAAGGTTTAGAAAAAAGTACTCAAACTAAGCTCAACTACCTTATTTTGAGGGTAAGGGAGCCTACCACTACAAGGGGTGAAAGCCTACCACTAAACACCCACTTTAGGGGGTGTAGGAGCCTAAGAGCTTGGGAGCCTGCCATTGTGCTGACAGTGGCAAGATCATATGTATAGGTGACTATGACAATTCCTAAGTTAGTTTAGGTGACGAATAAGAAATTGAATATCAAAAATTGGTAAATGCAATCTTTTTGGAGGTTTTCAATCGCCAAAAATGAGAGAAACAGATTGCGATACTTGATTTTCAGTGTGTAGCGAAATTGAAGAAGGCTCATGAAAGATCTATACTTCATACCTAGTTTATTGCCCGATTTTGGCTAAATCTCCCTGTGGATGATCGCCATTATTTGTACATCACTGATAGCCATTTTGGCTCCAAGAGAGATCCCTAGAAAAAACCCTGCTACCACTGGACCATGAATTACTCCACATACACTTGGCGCATCTGCCAAGATATTACCATAAAGCTGCTGCATTAGTGGGAGTTCACCAAAGCTATGAGAGCCAGTGTTTTTTTTCCAATTTTGAGAAGTAGGTGGACTGGCTGGCCATCATTCAGGAGAGGACTTCGTCAAATTTGGTGACAGGTTAGACAAGCAGGTAGAAAATTCAGGAAATCCTTCTACATATTGGCGACAAGGTAGGACTGATTGTCTAAAACTGGCGAGTCCCAGAAAAAAATTCCTCGAAAACTGGCGATTTTTTTGGATTTTTCCGAAATTTTTGCTTTGGGGTCTTCATAGCCATTTTTTTTTTGTCGCAGACTGGCGAATTTTCGGCAACAAAAAACACACACACACTGCTATGAACGCCTTGTCTCAACTTGGAACACAAGTGTCAAAAGTCTACAGATAGACCCTACTCTCCTACTCCCTAGACTCTAAGTGTGCACCGGGATTCCGATTTTCCAGGAAATATTTTTGGGAGTTAAATGGGCTATCATTTAAGGGAATTAGAAGAAGAAAAAATGGCGATCAGCCTCAGGAAGGTTTAGCCCAATATGGTTATGGACCAGCTATGGCTTGCACAAATAATTAATCAGCCTTCTACATTTTTGGCTAATACATTGAAAATAACAAACTGAAAAATCTGGCGATTTTTACTTTTTTTTTTGTTCCCTCAGTTCTGGCGATTGAAAAACTCCAGAAACACTTCCATATTCGGATTTTGAATATTTATTTTCTCCTTTTGGCGAAATCTCTCCCGTAGAAAAAAGTCTTCAAGAAAGTTCCAACAGTCTGTAAAAGAGGTTCATGAAGTTCATCGGTTTCCGAAAGCATCATTAGGGCTTTGTTGCAATCGTAAGCGGACTGCTGCGACAACCATTTTGCTCCTTGGCTTCTTCATCGTCGTCTTCCCAACAGTCGTCTTTGCAGGCCATTTTAGTGCCCGTGAAGTAGCTCCTGTTGAAGTAGAGAGAGAGCTTGAGACACAGATTTTGCATCAGCAGTGGAGTCTCAACAAGACGGCCCTCAGAGAGCGTGTAGTAGATAGCAAAAAGCTTGTGCCAGAAAAAAAACCCTAGTTGGAGACCATGGCTCCAGTACCAGGGATGTTCGATGTTTTCTTGACCATACTACAGCGGCAGCCATTGGCTTCTTCATAGTCGCCTTCTCAACAATCGTCTTTGCAGGCCATTTTAGTGCCCGTGAAGTAGATAGCAAAAAGCTTGTGCCAGAAAAAAAACCCAACTTAGAGACCATGGCTGTAGTACCAGGGATGTTCGATGTTTTCTTGAACCATCGAGGACCTGATGTGAAAGGGGGCTTCGCTTCTCATCTCCACCAAGCACTTAAAGAAGCAGGGTGCCGTCCATTCCTAGATAAGCCGGCTCTGGAGAAAGGACAGCATGGTCAAAAGAAGATCTATGAGGCGCTTGGATGTGCTAGTGTGCATGTGGCCATCTTCTCCGAACACTATGCTGACTCCGACTACTGTCTCGACGAGTTGTGCGCCATGCTCGAAAGCAAGAAGCTCATTATTCCTGTTTTCTACGATGTTTCACCAAGTGCTCTGCGTTGTGAGGACCCTGATGGACCATACACCAAGGCTCTCAAAATTGATGGGAGGCTTGGTGTTCTCCGTTGTGAGGACCCTGATGGACCATACACCAAGGCTCTCAAAATTCATGGGAGGAGATCGGCAAGTGACGTGAAGAAATGGAAAGAGGCACTTCGCATGGCCGCTGAATTGAACGGATTCAAGCTTGATGATTACAACAGGTCAGACAATTGAAAGTCAAAATACTCATTCTATTTCATATTACTTGGATCAAAGCCTTAAAAAAATCCACATCGTTTAAACTAATTACTTGTTGTGCACCAAGAGCGAGTTGATGTTTGACGCAATCTATCCTGTTTGAAATCTAATAATGGGCTAAAAGGAGCGTGATGTGGGTGGTTGCAGGGATGAAGCTCAATTGAAGAGAGCAATTGTAAGTAGAGTTCGAGACCACTTGGATGCCTCCCAACCACCGCCAGTTGCACCCTATCAAGTGGGATTAGAGGAGACATCCAAGGAGTTGATTGAAATTCTAAACCGGATGGAAAAAGATGTTGGGATTTTGAGTTTGGTCGGCATGGGTGGAATTGGGAAAACGACTCTTGCCAAGGAGATATATTGTTGCTTCCAGAAGAATGACATGTTTGAAAAAAAGAGCTTTCTTACGGATGTAAAAGAGATTGCAATTATGGATTTGCAAAAACAGTTGGCCCATGATTTGTTCAAAGAGGATGTCAAAGGCACGGAAGAATTCAATAAATGTTTTAATCGCCTCATGGATCGCAAAGTGTTGATTGTTATTGATGACATAGATCACAAGCGTCAATTTGATCAACTCATACCTAACATCAACAAACTTTGTCCCGGTAGTCGAGTCATCATCACATCGCGTGATTCAAACGTGGTGAACAACATCATGAAAAATGAAAATTGCAAATATTGGAAGCATGAAATGGCAATGTTAAGCACCACAGACTCTAGACATCTTTTCAACTGGCATGCATTCCATAGCGCTGATGCTATTGATGGCTTCCAAGAGCTTGCGAAGAATGTGGCGGATGCTTGTTGTGGTCTCCCACTAGCATTGGAAGTTATTGGATGCTTTTTGTTTGACAAAAGAGAAGAGTGTGACAGTATTTGGCCAGAAACAATCAAGGCATTGATTGAAAGGAAAGACATTCTCGACAAGCTTATGATCAGTTACAACAGTCTTTGTCTAGAAGAACGCATGATGTTCTTGGACATAGCATGCTTCATGATTGGCCAACGTGAACAGAGAGCGATGCAAATTTTCAAAGCATGCGCATCCGACTACAGAGGACCAGCACTATCCTTTAGTTCGCTCAAGGACAAGTGTTTACTGAAGTTGGATGAAGATAGACAAATCATAATGCATGATCTTCTTCGTGACATGGGACGTCAAGTGGTCAAGAATGAATCACGTAACATGGAGAAAGGAACACCAAGCCACTTGTGGGATCCTGATATGGTACAACGAGTGCTGCAAAACAAGGAGGTTGGTACCTAATTTTCCAACTTGAAACTACATGATAATTTTTTCAACAAGTTTTTGGGGATTGGGGGTGGGACAACCATAAAAGATTTTGAACTTCAAGCTTCACGTATTGTTACTTAAAGTTAATATCCACATTGAAGAAATGAACAATTTATAAAATGTTGATGAAAATAATTTTATCGTTTGGAGTTTAAACTGATTTTTTTTCTATTGTGATCAAACATATTCTAATTTAATATTACATCATACGAGTATTTAAAATGATCCATATTGTTGTTGGCCATAGTTTTCAAGACCATTTGCATGACATGAATGTCATGTATTTTGAGCCATTTTTAAATACGTGTATGGAAAAGGTTGTGTGATGATGAAACTGACCCTTGGGTAATGTAAATCTAAAGCGGTCAAATTTTGCAACCATAGAACATTCACAAAAGTATGTATTATGTTATCTATAAAAGTTTTCGACCATTTTTGTCATTTTTTGGAGATTTATATTCAAAGGTCCTCGTAATATGCATTAGATTCAAAGCAAGCGCCCAACATTATAAATGTCAATTATCCCACCTTATTCTCTTTTCCTCGTACATTTTTCTTAACAAAAAAGATGCACATGGACCAAATGTATTTTTTGCCAAATTAATGCTTAACCCTTCGATATCCCAATAGTCCATTTTAACAATAAAATACCAACCAAAATTGTTTGTTGGGGCATTTAAGGTTAAGCACTTCATTGAACTGTGGTTTTGGCATGTGAATTTTCATCAAATCACTCCTTTGCACACTTGTGTGGGGTTTGTAGGGCACAAATCAAGTCCGAGGGCTTTCAACATTTGGAATTGCTCGTAGTGCCATTGGTGCAACTAATGTGGCTGAAAATTACATCGGCATGAGTAAATTGCATTTCCTTTTATTGGATGGTGATAATGTGAAGGGTGACTTTTCTACTTGGTCACGAGAACTGAGCTGGCTCCAATGGATGAACTCGGATCTTTCAGCACTACCTTTGGAACTAGACCTTCGAAAGTTGGCGGTGCTTGATTTGACTTGCAACAAGGAGTTAATGCAAATTTGGCCCAATGACCATGAGGTATAATTCTTTTGAATATGCATGGGAATGCACCAATAGAGGTTATGTTGCACATATATTTCAGTTTTGAATATGCAAAATTCAATCACTATCAAATTAATAGACCACATGATAATACTTTCGTGTTCAAAGCATTAGAAACTAATGAAAACATTTTACCTTTTGCAATGTTGAATTACAGATCATTTACAGGGACTTACGAACATTGATCCTTTCAAGTTGCAAAGCTCTTACAGAACTTCCCAAGGATATTGGGAAATTATTGAAGCTAATTGAATTGGATTTAACATTCTGCTCAAGTTTAAAAGCATTACCCGACTCCATGTCTCAACTGAAGGAACTCAAACACCTTAACCTATCTGGTTGTGTCCAGTTGAGGTCTTTCCCTAATTCAATTGTGCACATGTCACAACTCAACACATTTCGCTTGACGAAGTGCCACAAATTGGAAAATTTGCCTGCGGAGTTTGGGAAACTTCAAAGCTTGGTGGAACTTGACTTATCCTATTGTTCCCAATTGGGGTCTTTACCTGATTCAATTGTGGACTTGTCACAACTCAAGACATTTCGATTGTGGGGGTGCCACAAATTGGAGAATCTGCCAATGGAGTTTGGGAAACTTCAAAGCTTGGTGGAACTTGACTTATCCTATTGTTCCCAATTGGGGTCTTTACCTGATTCAATTGTGGACTTGTCACAACTCCAGACATTTCGATTAACTGGGTGCCACAAATTAGAGAATTTACCAATGGAGCTCGGGAAACTTCAAAGCTTGGTGGAACTTGACTTATCTGAATGTTCCGAGTTGGGGTCTTTACCTGATTCAATTGTGGACTTGTCACAACTCCAGACATTTCTATTAAATGGGTGCGACAAATTGGAGAATCTACCAATGGAGCTCGGGAAACTTCAAAGCTTGGTGGAACTTGACTTATCCTATTGTTCCCAGTTGGGGTCTTTACCTGATTCAATTGTGGACTTGTCACAGCTCAAGACACTTCAATTGCAGGGGTGCCACAAATTGAAGAATTTACTAATGGAGTTTGGGAAACTTCAAAGCTTGGTGGAACTTGAGTTATCCGATTGTTCCGAGTTGGGGTGTTTACCTGATTCAATTGTGGACTTGTCACAACTCCAGACATTTCAATTAAAAGGGTGCCACAAATTGGAGAATCTACCAATGGAGCTCGGGAAACTTCAAAGCTTGGTGAAACTTGACTTATCCTATTGTTCCAAGTTGGGGTCTTTACCTGATTCAATTGTGGACTTGTCACAACTCCAAACATTTCTATTAAATGGGTGCCACAAATTGGAGAATCTACCAATGGAGCTCGGGAAACTTCAAAGCTTGGTGAAACTTGACTTATCCTATTGTTCCAAGTTGGGGTCTTTACCTGATTCAATTGTGGACTTGTCACAACTCCAGACATTTCTATTAAATGGGTGCCACAAATTGGAGAATCTACCAATGGAGCTCGGGAAACTTCAAAGCTTGGCGGAACTTGACTTATCCAATTGTTTCCAGTTGGGGTCTTTACCTGATTCAATTGTGGACTTATCACAACTCCAGACATTTGAATTAACTGGGTGCCACAAATTGGAGAATCTACCAATGGAGCTCGGGAAACTTCAAAGCTTGGTGAAACTTGACTTATCCAATTGTTCCCAGTTGGGGTCTTTACCTGATTCAATTGTGGACTTATCACAACTCCAGACATTTCGATTAAATGGGTGCCACAAATTGGAGAATCTACCAATGGAGCTCGGGAAACTTCAAAGCTTGGTGAAACTTGACTTATCCTATTGTTCCGAGTTGGGGTCTTTACCTGATTCAATTGTGGACTTGTCACAACTCCAGACATTTCGATTAAATGGGTGCCACAAATTGGAGAATCTACCAATGGAGCTCGGGAAACTTCAAAGCTTGGTGAAACTTGACTTATCCTATTGTTCCCAGTTGGGGTCTTTACCTGATTCAATTGTGGACTTGTCACAACTCCAGACATTTCGATTAACTGGGTGCCACAAATTGGAAAATCTACCAATGGAGTTCGAAAAACTTCAAAGCTTGATGGAACTTGAGTTATTGCATTGTTCCAAGTTGGCGTGTTTACCTTATTCAATTGTGGATTTGTCACAACTCAAAACATTTCAATTACGAGGGTGCCACAAATTGGAGAATTTGCCAATGGAGTTTGGGAAACTTGAAAGCTTGGTGGAACTTGACTTATCCCATTGTTCCAAGTTGGGGTGTTTACCTGATTCAATTGTGGACTTGTCACAACTCAAGACATTTCGATTGTGGGGGTGCCACAAATTGGAGAATCTGCCTATGGAGTTCGGGAAACTTCAAAGCTTGGTGGAACTTGACTTATCCAAATGTTCCGAGTTGGGGTCTTTACCTGATTCAATTGTGGACTTGTCACAGCTCAAGACATTTCACTTGCGAGGGTGCCACAAATTGGAGAATTTGCCAATGGAGTTTGGGAAACTTGAAAGCTTGGTGGAACTTGACTTATCCCATTGTTCCAAGTTGGGGTGTTTACCTGATTCAATTGTGGACTTGTCACAACTCAAGACATTTCGATTGTGGGGGTGCCACAAATTGGAGAATCTGCCAATGGAGTTTGGGAAACTTCAAAGCTTGGTGGAACTTGACTTATCTTATTGTTCCAAGTTGGGGCATTTACCTGATTCAATTGTGCACTTGTCACGACTCAAGACATTTCAATTGCGAGGGTGCCACAAATTGAAGAATCTACCAGTGGAGTTCATGAAACTTGAAAGCTGGGTGAAATTAGATTTATTTAGCTCTTTTGAGTAGGGGCATTTATTTGATTCAATTGTGGACTTGTCACAACTCAAAACATTTGGAATATTTGGGTGCCACGAATTGGAGAATTTACCAATGTAGTTTAGGAAATTTCAAAGCTTGGTGGAACTGGATTTATTTGGTCGCTTCAAGTTGGGGTGTTTATCTCATTCAAGCGTGGACTTGTGGACTATCACAAAGGAGTAAAAAGGTACTCCACAAATAGTCGACCATCTAAATGGAGAAAGATTATTTGTTGTTGACATGTAAAACGATTCATGAAGCTACTAGAGGCTTCGATGCAAGCATTTTTTACATTAGGAAGAAACTATACTTCAATTTTTAAGAATCCAACGGCACCTTCTTGCCTCTACTTCAACATCTGTCATTTATCAATTTTCACAGGAATGTCATGAAGGAGATCATATGTTTTGTACAAGTGCAAGCCCAAAAGACAACCAAGAGGAGGGGGAAATGGCACCAATTTTGCAAGAAGTAGTAGCACCATATACAAATAATGAAAGATGAAATTAGATGAAATCACAATATGAGTGCACAAGATTGTTTTCTAGGAAGGAAGCCCATGGTGGACATGTATAAATAACAACATGATGGTTGTAACCCTTTTATCATACATGAAAAAAAACCCAAAGTTCAACATCTTGAACTCAGAGGTCAATTTCATACCTCTACCATCCTCAATCAAAGATAATTTGGTGAGGTTGCTTCATTCCTCGAAACACAAGCTTTGGGAATAACAAGGAGTGTTTTGTTATATGATACAAAAGGTTCTAATTCAAGGTTAGTTTTTCATACACTTAGTGTTCTTAAACTCAAACAAAATCAATATGATTCATTGATCACAAAAATCCATTAAGGCTTTAATCTTGTGGGACTTGTATTAATATGATTGATGATAATTACTAGATGATTTTTTTGTGGACACATATGATTGTTATGTTGAATAGTGGTGAAGATTGGATTTATAATTCTTACATTGCAAGTAGAATAATTTATGTGCAAAGTATATAAATAAAATTTGAACACCTCATACATCCTTGAACTATTTTCTTCCAATAATTATAACTACCTATGTTTTTTGCTAAGTAAAAATATCTCGAATTTAATGTATTGAAGGAAGTTCAACTAATTTGAATGTTTCAATTCATATTGAAGTTGAGTTATACTTTAACCTTAATGGCAACCATGACCCAACGATTGCCATGGCATGCTTAGAAGTGATTTCTAATGATAGTTTATAAGTTAATCCCTTGGGAAATTCATTTAAACATGTGTTGAAGAAGGCCTAATTGTTATTTAATTAAATATAGGCAAAAAAAATTAATATTGAACTTTACTCAACGACATTTATGTGTTCATATAATGGTGGTATACCCTTTATGTAAGAGAAAACGGTGGAGATCATAAACAATATTGACATTTAATATCCATTGATGAATTCCTATAAATATATATAAATTGGGTTAATAATCATAATGGGTGTACAATTTAGAATAATTTCAGTAATATCCATTGAAACATTTAAAGAACCACAACAAATATTTTGTGATGAACACAAACCTTACATAGACCGCAATATTACTAGAATATAAATTCAATGTAATGAAACATAAAACATGCATACAAATTTAGCAAAAGTTAAACCCACTAATTGCATTTTCCTAAGAAATACACTTCCATTAATTCCAAGTTGGAATCCTAACTACAAATTAGTCAAGGTTGCATTAAATTTCCCAAAATTGTCTTGGCCCTTTGCCTCATGGCTAGGACTAATTGTCACTATGCTAATGTTTGTAATGTTGTTTTTAAAAGGATAGGAAAAAACCACCAAATCAATGTCAAACCAATATTTTGGATCCTTTAAATTGCACTTCCATTTGGCTACCCAACAATCTTTGTATAATGTTTTTTGATTCTTAACACTTTTCACCAACACCCACCATTGAACAAGAACTTTTCTATAACGCTCACTTTCCACATCCCTCACAACCTCATATTCTATCCATCCCAACCACACATGATACATGGATGGATATCAAGAATTCACCAACACTAATGCCCAAGGAACAAATCTCGAAATGAAGTGTATGTGCTATTCTCAAAGACGGTCACTTATTTTTTGAGCCACAATGTGGAAGAACAACTAGATCTTCAAGATCATCATCCACACCTGTTGGAATGGAGGCTTGAACATTATTAGCCCTCCAATTGCTTAAAGGCTAAAAGCCTTCCAAAAGCACTAACTTTCAGCATTTCATACTGAGATTTCATAAAATGTCTTTACTTTGTGGATACCACTGGAAGAGGGGATATAGGGTGAAAGGAGGCCCAAAGACAGGGTTACTTTACAAATAATTCTATTCACTAAAAATTGTTGAGAAGTTCTTTAAACAAGTTGCAAAAGCAGAATGAATGACCATGTGTGATGAAAGCTATCAGCATCAAAGGACCAATTGTTTGATCACACTTTTACTGAAGTGGTACCAATATTTTGTATTTAGTTGTTTATCAACCAATTAAAATATCATCATTATTCCAAGCACACAACACCATCAACACCACACATATAATTGCCCCACCTATGATTAGTCACACTAATCACACACATGAAATACACAAACAAAAAATGACACCCAAGTCAAGCCATAAATTGGGGATGGTTTAATTATAATCCATTGCCTGATCATCAGTTTTATTTTCAATCATGAGAGGTAGCTAGATTGGCAATCATCCACAAGAGGACTTAGCCAAATTTGGCTACATACTAGGAGAAAAATAGAATCTTTTTGAAATTAATGGCAAGGAAGAACCTATGGTCTATATATTGAGAGTTGAACCTTTTTTTTTCCCCCTCAAAATATGATGACTTTGGGGAGATTTTTCCCCAAAAAATTCCTTTGTACTATTTCAGCCCCCTTTTTAATTTTTGTCACCAATTAGCAAAATTTACTCACACAAAAAATGTGCAACAATATTCAAATCTTAAAATAATGAGTTTTTTCACACAAACATCATCTATCTATGAAGGAAGGTAGTTTGTTTTGTTTTGTTTTGCAATTATGAAATCCACCAAACTAGGATGCTTTAGATCGTGTTCTTGGTGTCTTTGGAAAATTTTTGATGAGGAGGAGGGCATGGGGCTTGGTTCCATGATGTTTGGACTTGCAGTGCAAATTTCTTGAATATTGAATGATTTATTTACTGAAAATTAAATCATAGCTGAAAATTTCAAAGGAATTGAAATATGCCTTTGGTGTTGTTCAAAAGATCTTGATGAATAGGATTTTAATGGAATTGATTTGATAAGATTTGGATTCAGAATGTGGGAGATATTGATTATTACGTGATTTGTGCCACTAAAAATTCAAATAAATCCCAAAAAAGAAAAAATCAGCTGAGGACATGGTAACACTTGCGCCAACTGCATATGCCACACTAGTGAACAACTCAAATAAAGATTTTGCTCACAATACATGATTTTAAAAAATTGAACTTGAACAAACTGTTGGTAAGATTTTCCAAATGGCATTTCATGGTGATAACAAAAAAATCTCTCATCAAAATTTTGTATGAACATGAATGTGTTTAAGAAGAGACTTTTCATTGGAAATTTCCAACAGTGCGTCATGTACCTAAGCTGTAAAATGACATCATGTCATCTAATGAAGGCTTTAATTGGGTATGAGCTACAAACAAGATAAAGTGTAATATGGTTTTCCTTGTTGTCACCTAGATCTAATATGTGGTAAAATAAACTAAAAGTGAATCAAAATTCATAAGTCTTCATGTCATTGAAAGCTTCTATTATATATTAGGATTGCATAGTGAAAATGAAATCGTTTATTCATAATATGTTAAATCATTTGAAAATCTAAAGCATGAAGTGTCCCAAAAACTCATGCTTTGGGAATACATCCGAATTTGGAACTTGAAAATTCATGACAAGGGATATGGATCATTTGCTTCACATGGCTAGATCAAATATGATTATTGAAAGTTGTGAAACATTTTGAAGTCTAGTATTCCAAATGTTATATTGAAATTTTGGCTTGTTATTTGAAAATTTTGAGGTTTGTTGTATTGAAAATTTATTGTTCATATCATTTGGTGACTTTAAGGGTTGTGTGGTTGATAAAAAAATGGTAATGCAACTAAATTGAGCATGGTCATGATCTATGAAATGATAGTTAACCAAACATAGTTGATTCACACAATTTTAAAACATTGAACATGTTTCATTCAACTTTGCAATTCGAAATATTGATTTTTCCAAGGTTTTAATATGATATTTTGTTACATAAGCATGTCTTAATGGTGGGATAAATTAATTGTTCTATAGATGTGAAATGGAGTCACAAAAAGTTTAATTCTTCCATGGACACAATTACTTAATCCCTTGACACATATATGATTTTAAGTAACAATGACACATGTGTGAGTCGATGGCAAGTTGATGAAATTATCACAAGCAAAAAGGGTATCACAAGCAATGTTTTTTTCAAGGTGAAAATTTCACACTATGGCAATGATAACAAATCCATTGTGAATTGTAAAAAGGAATTCTTGGGAAAATTCACACAAAAGTTGTGACATTGTGAAGAATTTTTAAAGAAATTTCACCTTTAAAAAAAAAAAGACAATAGAGTTATCCGTAAAGTAAGACAAACAGAGCGCTAGAACCCTGAGTTTGGACATACACAGGGTGAGATTATTAAAAAACCAGCAAAAAAAAATACATTAGCATTCAAGGAGGGGGTGAAACTCAAAAAACCATCAAATTTGGTGATAAACTGGGTTTCACTGTTTTCACTGCTCCTACCTGTACAACGACTATAATTACTCTCTAAACATGTGCATTAAATGCTGAGTTCCAGCAGTTCGCACTGAGTTGCAACATGTTGTTTTCATGATTTTGTGACACTTTTTACTCATGTATGACATGTTTTAAAGAGAAATTCTTGTAAGATCAAAGTTACAGGGGTCTACGTCAGAAGTTTTGGGATACACAGCAAGACATAGTTGGGCTTCATTTCTAGGTTGCAGTTTTGGTTAAAGGGTTCATGCTGTTAGTGGTTGAAACCAAAAAAAGATTATCCTAGCCACATTTCACTCCCTCTTTTGCATCTGCCATATTGAGATAAATATTGTCGTTTTGCATGCAATCCTTTGTGGTTTATCTATGCACAGATGAGATGGTACTGCTTTCCCCCCGAACGTTTTCCTTCTAGATGGATGGGGTTGAAGGCACCATTTGTCTATGAAAGCAGGAAAATGGGGAGGGCTGCTAAAGTGCAGTCTGTCACATTCTGAGATGAGAATTCTGTTTTGCAGGTCACTGCAAATTTGAGTCCTCTCACTGCAAAGAATGTTGCTGTGAATTTTGATTATTTCAAGATTGGTGGTTTGGTGCGTACCACTTCTTGACTCAGCATGCTGTTCATCATGCTGTTCATTAGTCTTGAAGTCAACATTGTGACATATGATATCCTACGTTCCTCAACAATTTGAAGAACTTACATGAAGTGCCAACAGTTGGCGATTTAGCATCACTAATTCTCAAACCCATTGTAGCACTACCTCTCACATAACAGATGCATCAACCTCTTGATGTTGCCTGTAGTGAGCCATAGTACTATGCTCAGGAGTGGGCTTCTGCCAGAGAGTACCTATGTGATTTGCAGGAAATTTCTTGTTTTTTATGAAAAGGAGATACTTTCTAACTAAGGGTTTTAGGTTTTGTGTTGAGATGTGGACCATATAAACTTATAGTGTTGACTTTTATCTGCTTGATATTTGTGTGTTTCTGAATACATAGGGGATATTCTCCAAACCTCAGAGACTTCTGATGTATGCGTACATTGATTGTAGGATTCTGGATTGTAGGTCTTGAATCCTACAATTGGGACTTTGGGCTTTTCTTGCAGATAAGTGTCAAGATGCCAGAGCGAGCCTGGAGTGAGCTGGAAATCACCTACCTCGATGATGAAGTACGGTGAGTGTTTTCTCAGTCCAAACATCTTTTTAGTGGTCTCCTCAACACCAATGTTAAAGTGCCTGTATCTATCTTTCAACCCATTATCTTGCAGGTCCCTCTATGTAAGCTTATGGAATTATGGCCAAAGGCTTCAAGACTCAGGGATTTGGAAATATAAGTTTGTGTACAGGTGTAGTAAAACAAAGATGGTATTAGTGTAAACTGGTTCTCACTTTGTGACATTGACCTTGGTTGTGAATGGTGAAAGTGTGTCACGAGGAGACAAGGGCAGTTTATTTGTACTCTTAATGGATGATCCCACCTACCGGGTGCCTACATGACTTAGTACTGAAATCAACATCCACCTTACTTCTTCAGTGTCTTCTGAATGAGGTACACCTCTCTGGATCGCCAAATTCTGGCACCTGTAGCGTCTGACTAACAAGGAGAATCTGTTATCTCTTTCTTTTGCTGTCATGCTTACAGTTCATGATCATAAGAAGCTCATATCAACTCATATGTTATTTTACTCATTTTTCATGGTCATAATTCTGAGCATCTGCTTTTTTTTCTATACAAATTTTCAAGGGTCTTAAGTTGTGAGCTGTCTCTGTTCTTGGGCTGATTCCTCCTGCATTGTGGCAATTGTGCAAACTTCATCCAAACTGATTAATCTTATGTATAATCTCTCAACTTCACTCTTTCTACAAGCTGAGCTTTTTTATATATCTCTAGACTACACCAGAACCTTTCAAACAACAGTCCTTACATGAGATTGATGTACTTCTTTTCAGTGAATGTTTTGGCTAAGTGTGCAAGTGGTCGGTGTGTATTTGATTTTTGAGATAACAATGGGTTTTGGGTTTCTGGAAAAAAATAATTCAAACAACCACCCAGGTCTGGGTTTTTGAAAACTTGTGTTGGGTTGGTAGGAGCCTGGCCTAGGGGTTTTGGTTGCTTGTACAGCTAGCTCTATATCTCAGTTCTTTAGCAAATACTTGACATAAATAACAGCTGGGGCTGGGTGTATATCTAGGTTCTTTTACCAATGCCCACCTAAATAACAGCTGATGGTTTGGTCTCATTTCAGTTAACTAGCAGGGATTTCCTGCAATGTTGTGCCCTAATTTCATTTTTAAGGAAAAATAAAACCCCACTTTGGGTATCTGAAATAAATAATAGTTAAAGACCTGTCCTTTCTGAGTATTTGAAGTTCAAGAACTGTCTGGGTCTGAGTTTCTTAAAACTAGTTTTGGGTGGGTACATGTTGAGGGTGGGTATTAAAAAACTTGATACTGGATTGTTATCTGCATGTAACCCTTCTGATGCCTGAGGGGGTTTGATGCAAAATCTAATACTCAGCCCACACTGGTTTAAAATCTGAGGAGATTGAAACTGTTTTGAAGACTTAAGATCTGTGGAGACAAAAGTTGAGGCCTTTGGAAACACCTTCACTTGAGGAAAACAATTTGTTATAAAGAGTTGAAAGTTTCATATAATAAACTTGTGAAGGATAATTAAAATATTGATCTTCAAGGATTTTGACATAATTTGTGAATGTGTAAAATCCATAGTAGGAAGGATGGTTATAGCAAATAGTTACACGTAAAAAATAAATAGTTGAGTAGATATTTATGAAAACAAGAACATAGATCCTCATAATTATGTGATAAAAATACATAGTTTCAGTCCTTGATTTATTTGTTTTGCACAAAAATATTATAAATAATAAAAAATAAAATATGTTGGGCAAGGCACCTTCCAATGACACAAAATAAGTATTATGGGTTTAAAATGAGGGTATTTTTCCAAGTTAAAAATGATGACAAATCATTTGGAAATATAAATTTCATGTAACCCATGAGAAACCTTAGGGGGGCTTAGCATGGAGGTGGTGAGTGTTTAATGTTTCCATTGTGTTCCCATGAAATTCCTATATGTTTTTCAAGTTCTCAATGTGTTCTTTAAGATGTTCCCAATAACATTTTTTCTTTTTAATCCCATTTATTGAGCCATGGTTCAATTTCCATGGATATGAATTTTAAAGGGGTGTTGGGTAGGACAAATGAAAGCATGACAAAACATGTTTTGATTTGACGGAAACATGTTTAAGTTTCTTTGTTGGGAAATTGTCCCAATAAAAGTTCCAAAAATATTGGCAATGGGCTAGTCAAATGGCCCCTCTTGGCAAAAAAAACAAAAATAAATAAAATAGTGGGCATACCTTGTAACTAATTAATATAAGCAATAACTTTCGTATGGGTACTGGCCCATGCCAAAAATGATGCATAAAAGGTTTCAAAAATTTCATGCAACCGAGGAAATGGCTCAACATGCACCAAAATAGGTTTAGGTTGTTTCCTTTAGGTGGGTGGCAAGTTCAATAGATTTTTGGAGAGGATTCTTTTTTATTTTGTAATTATTGCCATGTTTTGAGTACGTTCCAAATGTGTTCCCAATGCTTCATTAGTTTGATCCCCAAATTCTAAATTCTTCCTCAAATTCTTCCCAAATAACACCACATTTAATTTATAGAGTATCTTTTGCTCAAAATCATACCTTTGTAACGTTTATAATTAAAAACAAAAGAGAATGTTATTTGAGAGAATTAATAGTATGAATGGTTTCCATTTCTGATGGATTGATTTTTAAAATCCATAAAAAATCACTTTGGACACTTACCTAATGCAAACAATAGATACCCATATTATACACAAGCTTTAGTATATATAAATTTACACACCACTTAAAAGGGCCCTTGGAATATATTTATGCCAATGTGTGAATTTAGAATAATAATATGTATACAAATAATTTTGGCCAGTGGAATTGTTAGAATTGATGGTTTCAATTGTTTCAAGGAATTTCTTTAAACAGAAAATTTTTGTATTGTGATGACCCAAAATTGGAATTTCGTTTTTTGGTGTGAGTTTGAAAAAAAATGGTACAAAAATGATTAAAATCTCCAAATTTTTGAAACCACAAAATTGCCCAAAAAGCACATAAATCATTTCATGTTATAATGTTATTTCATAGGTTCATGATAATTTGTTTAAAACACTGAATGTGATTGAATACAAGCATTTTTTATGATCACAATGCAAAAAAAGACCCTCGAAATTTAAGGGGATTTGAAAATTGTTTGACTTGAATTATTTTATAGAGCTAACTCAATTGAACTATCATAATAACATAAGTGGAATGAAAAGTTTGTGATCAAGATTCTCTTGCTTCAAATAGATAACTTTGACATATTATTTGTGCAATTACTTGTGTTATTTTGACCTTTTTTCAAAAAAGGCTTCCAAATTTTTTTAATTTGATGTTTGGATTTTTTTTTGAAATTTTTAAGTTTTTATGGAATACGCTCCACCAATGTTTTTTTGTGGTTAAAATCACCAAAAAATGACCTTAATTTTGAACCTTTTACCTTGGCAAAATATCTAATGGACGTCAAATGTAATACAAACCAAATATGTTGTGCAATTCGTTCAAAAAGAAAAGGGAAGGAAAAGTTGTTAATGTTTAAGCTTGATAACTTGTTGCAACACTCAAGTTATCACAAAGGCAATGGTTGTAACTCTATGGGTCAAGGTAGGTTCATTATATTTCAAACATGACTATCAACATGCACACAACAAACAAATTTACACTACTTTTAAGTGTCCTTTTATGACTAATATAAGTTTAGAGTTTTGTGACTAATATGAGTTTAGAGTTTTTTTAGTACTGGAAACCACAAATCTTTCATGTTTTCAAGTCTGATTTCTATTTTTAAAATTACAAATGTTTTATATGTTCAATTATGAATAAAGAAACTAATATGAATTTGATAAGGAAAGATTGATTTCATTTTGTAACTATTATGTTTTGGTTTTTTGATATTTAACTATATTTTGACCACAAATTATGTTGTAAGAAGGAAATAAAATTTAAGGATAGTGAGTAGTAGCTATAAGAAGCAAACTGTGTAAAAATAATCTACCAAAATTGTTTTGAATACTAAAACCACAAATATTAAATTTTGGAATAAATCATTGAAGTGATTTTTATTTATTTTTAAGTAGGCAGGATAGAATTTACGCCTACCAATTTTACATATTTATGATATAAATTTATTTTGCCAAACATGCCATTATCCCAATAGATTGTTAGTAACCATTATTTTGCCACAAGACATGCATAAAATTACTTAAGTTGATTAATTCATATTATGTGTGTAATCTTATATAAATGGTTAAATATCATTTTACATGGAAAATGTTTTGTAAATATACATACATCTTAATTTTTTCAATTTTGTTGAAGATTGATTTCATGAAACAACAAAATGTCAAATGTGGATTTCAAAAAAATTAAATTTATAAGTATATTTCTTTACTTATTATTTGATCATTTTGGTATTAATTTACATCTTCAATTTTTGTAATATTTTGTTTCATCTTGTTTAAATAATTAAATAATATAAGTTTTAAAATGTCTAAGGCTTGTTTTGATATTTTGAAAGATATTTTGTCATTTAAGCCTGCTTGTACATATATAAATGATTTGTTATCATATGGTTTGTGCATAGTATAATAATGACGCAATGCATAAATCTTAATCAAATGATCAAAACATGTATGAAAATATCTTTTTACACTATTAGAAAAAGAGCCCATTCTGCAACTTGTCCAAGGTGACTAAAAGTGTCATTTGCACAAATCCATATAATTTATGATCTATAAATAGAAGCTGTAAGTACCATGCATAGTATCAAGATGACTCCATCATGGTTGTTTTCACATGTTTAATATAAAGAGACATCTTTCCATTCTCACCTTTTGCATTGACATATGTTTTTATGTTAACAATTTCTTGAACATTATTAAAATATCCACATGAAGCTTAATTAAACAACACATCTTCATATGTCAATGACATGCCATGTTGAAATAAATAAAAAATTTCCAAAAATTAATAATGATATGATACAATGTGTAATATGTAATAAAATTTCCTTATTTGCACTACAACATTACAAATTCTCCAAATGTTTTTGAAATGTGAGACACTACTTGATTCTTGCATGAAGTTGAAACATGAAAGGACATAGAGATTATGAAATACATTGTTTAATTCCATTTCATTCAACATAAATGTCAAGTGGTCAACGTCCAAAATTGTCATAGGGACAACCATTAATGGACCATGTACATGGTTCACATAAACCATTTCCAATTACAATTGTTTTATCATTGTCATTGGAATTATGTAAAAAATGAATTGTATATTTAGGTAATTAGTTTTTTTAATATATGACTACTGTAGTATCCTGGCCAATTTGAGAGTCCTCTATTGAAAATTCAATTAATTTTCAATTTTTGAATTTGACAAATTTGTCCTGATTTGTTTTTTTGACCAAAAAAATTGAATAATTTTTTTTCATTTTGATAATACAATAAATTATCCAAGTTCAATCATTTTTCTTGATCCTTTTTTGTTTGAATTTTTTGTTGGTATTTCAACTTTTCTATTACAAATTTCTCTGTTCAGGGTTCATGGCACATATTTAGGATTCAAGATTGGTTGTTCAAGAACGCTTTTACTTAAGAGCATTCTTGGTACCATTTCTTGGTGAAGGAGTTTACAATATAGTGTTTGCATTGAAGACATTTTTCTCTTATTCTATTTGGGTGTGACTAAAAATACCATACAAAGAATGGAAGAAAACATTTGTAGAAAAATCTTACTACCTATCTATTTTCTAAAGTTCCAAGTTTGCATCAAATAAATTTTGCATTTAAGAGCTTAGTGTGTACCTATCAAGGAGCATGTGAATGAAAAAAATTGCTAGCTTATTTTCTCTTTAAAATAGTTTAATTCAAGATTTTTTAAAACATTTAGGAACATAAATATTGAAAAAACTAAGTTGGTTATTATGGTAGTTTGGTATTTATGAATACCCAACAAAAACAACAAAAAAAAAACATTAACATTCACAAAAGATGAACACCAAAGTGTTTTAGAACACGAAGTTGAATTCTTGGAAAAACATGTGCAAGAGAATATACCAAGTGCATAATACATAAGTGTCCAATTGGCCAACCCAAGAAATTCAAAGAGATTCTACAAACAAAATGGGAAATTAAACAAGAGTCAAATGAAGAACAATTTATAAGGAATAAATCACATATGCACAAGAGTGGGACATATGTCAATTGGTTTGAACAAGATTTGTGCCCACCAATTGTGGTAGCAATCAAGAAATACCATGGTAACACAAACATTAGAAGAAAATTGGAAAAAAAAACTACCATTTAATTATATTTTAGTTATGAAAGACATTTGCTACTAAAAATTTGCCTAGTTGCATTAAATGAGTTGCATAAAACATTAGTTGCAAATGCGGATGAGGTCAATGGTTAACAAAATACTTCACCATCCATATATTATTGTATGCCATTTGTATATTACTGTAAAAATCAATAACTTACATAATGACAAGCGGCAAATAAAAAAAGGTTTTAAATTTGTTTATCTCATATCCTTTGTCCTCCTTTTTAATTTTGTAAGTTATATAATTAAATAGATAAGGAAGTAGTTAACCATCTAATAAGTAAAAAATTAACTAATTAATACTTATAAATTAATCAATTAACCAATTTAATTAATTATATTAACTCATAATTCATACATAGAAAAATAAATGATTAAAATCATAACTCATTAACCAAATTATTGCTTATGTTAAGTTTTTGTCAATAGTTTTTAATTTAAAAAATAATTATTAACTAAATCATTATTCCTTTAGTAATTATTTACAAAATTCAGATAAATAATAAAAAATAATCATCTAATAATAAATATGTAAGAAACTAACTTATTAGTTATTAATTTTTATACTTAAAATATTAAATAGTCAATAATTCATATTTAAATAATAAGAAACCAACATAATAGTTATACATTATTATTAATAGTTCAGAAATTACAAAATGAAATATTAAAATATTAAGTAATTTTCTTAATGTTAGTTAATTAAAATATTAAGTAAACTAAGTTCCATACATAGGTAAACATATAAGTAGATAAGTTGATATGCTATGTTAGGTAGGTGAAAAAACAACATATATATGTAGGTATGTAGTCAATTTGCTTAAATACAAACTAAATAGAACTTTATAAATACACTGGTGGAAACAAACCCCCTTTATACCCCTAATAGAACTTAACAAAGTTACACATACCTTTCAAAAGTTTCCTAGTACACCTATGTATACCAGTAGGGTATATCTTGACACCCTAGTGGTGTGACAAAATTTGGCTCCATTTGCAACTCATGGGACATAGTATGGGCATGATCTTGGATGGAAAAAATTATAATGTGTAGGATGAAAAAATCATTGCAAATGTAGTTGTAGCATAGGTGCAAGAATGGTCAAAGGTGCAAAATAGTTGCCAAAATAATTAAAGCTAATTGCAAATGAGAATTAGTTGCATGTAGTTGCAAATGCATTGGTTGCATTCTGGGGAGTTGTTCTAGTGAATTGATGCCCTCCATTTCTTGAAAATTGTTTATAAGACATTAGGATGTCTTAGTCCTTATGAAAAACTTGGAAGAACCAACCTTTTTTATTAGTTTACATATAAAGTAGAATTTAAAGCAAAGTATGTCCATGTAACTGAATTAGGGACTTGAGTTGAAATTAGGAAGCAACATTCACCAATAATTGAAAATCACCCAATATTGAAAAATTCAATTGTAGCCACATTGCAAAAGATGAGGGAGGTAGGTTAACCCCTAGCAACTTCCATGGTCTAGCCCATACTTTGTGGAATGATTGAATCATTGGCCCCTAATATGCTTTGTGACAACAAAGCTAGTGGGTTTAAAGATACTTGAGAATGGATTCGTCAATGCATGAAACATTACATGAATTGGACTTTTAGGGCTAGTACTATAATAGTTAGTAAGCTTGCATTAAGAATAAAGAAGGTTCATGGCTTACCATGTTGCTAACCTAACCAAGGCCTAAAACATTCCGCCTTCACACTAGCATTGCAACAAGGACCCAAATTGCACATGAATAATCATTGTTGTTATTGTTGTTGTAGTAGGAGGGAAGTTGCTCAAACCCAAACCCATGGAGGTGGAATTGTTTTGTCCTTGGTGTGGCTATTACCTTTAGAGTTGAACATGATGGGCTTATGTGCACTTTGAATCCCATTTTCCCACTTGAGGTTTGTCAAGTTATATATCATGTTTGGAAATTCAAGATGAAATGGAGTTTGACTGTTGTTTTTATTGGTGGAAAAAAAACTAATTCCACTTTATGATTTGCTGGAATGTAATAACTAAGTTTTAGAGTTTCACAATATTTTATAGGCCATGGTGGTGGTGGTGGTGTGATAGTAGGTTTGATGTTGCAAGGAATCTTAGAGGATGGACTTGTAGAATACATGACCAAATTGCATTAACAAAATATTTGGAAAATGCATGTGATCCCAATCAAATTTTGAACATAGAAATTTTTGCGTTGTTGGAGATCTGAAAGGGGGTGTGAATAGTGCATTCCTAAAGTGGCACCGTTGCCAACCTTGAAGGAATAGTTATTATTTAGTGATGTTTGTACTACTCATATGTTGCAAGAGATGCCAAGATGATACTAAACTTACATTGCTATTATTTATAGTAGTGTTAACAATATAGGTTCCTTGGCACAAATGTTATGACCAACAATAGCTCTTGCACCATTTGAAGAAAATAAACTTTTGAGCCATGGTATGAATGATATGCAAGCATTGTGATGATGACTTGCTATTGCTATTCCTCTTGGATATGATATAAGGTTGAAATCAATGATGGTGATGCAAAAGATGATACAACTTCCATTTACAATTGATTTACATATGATGATGGTGATGTTATTAATGGCTTGTAACTTCCCTACAACATGCAACAAGTAATACACAAACACATGCACACACATAAAGCTCCATTTTTTAGTAGGAGTAGAAATTAAGGTGTCCAAAGAATTGGGCTTACCTTGTGGATTGTGTTGCCATCGTCATCCATGATCCAACCAACTTTTGCACACATCGTTTTGAAGTCTTTGCTATTGCTGTAATATTTGGGCAACTTGTAGTTTTCGTACAAATACAAGCCCATGAAGATATTGGCAGTGATGGCACACCGATGCCACTCCCTTCTTTTGTTGTTTTCCTCCATTCTAGCTCAATAACTGCATTCTTGATGTCATTGTTATTAAAGAAATTTCAAGCTTGCAGTAATTAATGGTCATTGAGTTGTTGCTTTAATTGATATTTAGTCTTTTTCTTGAAGCTCAACTTCTTGGACTCATATTTGAATTGTCATCAACCCAAATGTTAATTGCATCATGATGAAAATTGGCTGTTGGTTTCAATCTGATGAAGCCCAACTACTAGTTACATTGTGATGAAACTTAGTTGTTGGCTGCAATGTGATAAAGCCCGACTATTGGTTGCATCATTATGAAGATTGACTCCTATAAATGGTTTTGTTACTATGACTCCTCCTCCTGCACTTGATGAAACACACACTACTAGGAAAAAAAAATTTGTTACAACAAAGAGAATGCACAAGGGTGAAGGTAGAGGCAAAGGTATTTAGTCACAACTACTTCATAATAAACAACTAGAGAATATCTTTAGATTAGAGAATTCAACACCAAAAATAAAAACTAAGTTTTCCTAAATATTCAATGAATATGACTAGGTTTTGTGAATGTTCGATGGACGATGGCTAGGGTTTAGAAAACTTTTGATGTAAATATTGAGTATTTTTCAAAAAAATCGATAATTTTATAATTAATTTAAATAGTGTCAAATTGGCCAAGGTACTACAATAATAGATAAGTACATCATATATACATGGGTAAGAGCTGGTTTTACTACCTGCCTACTAACAACCTGTGGTAAGTAGGTAGTGAAAAAAACAACTGATCTAACCACCATGGTTAGCAAGGGAAAAGGAACTCAACTGAAAATTGTTTCTTGTCCACTTACCATCCATCCTTCATGGTGCACTGGTGGGTGTTGGTTCACTCCAACCTTGGGTGAACCAGCCCCCCCTTGGCACCATGGTAAAATCCCCAAAATCCAATTGAATTATTTCTAAATATTACAAATGTTCCATAGACTAAAATCAGGGTCTCTAAGTTGAAATCTAACATTTTTTGGGCTTAATGTTGCCACTAATAAAACCTACAAGTTTCAATAAAACAAAGCGCCCAAATTAGGGGGAGAAAATTACTAACCCTCATACAAGCGCTTTCAGTGTGTGAGAACTTAGGGTTAGGATTTAGGGTTATGGCGAATTGGGCAAAATTGTAACCCTAATGCAAGCGCTTTCTTTGTCTGAGAAGTTAGGGTTAGGGTTAGGGTTATGGCGAAGCGCGCGCGAGAGGTGGATTTGCAGGGTGACTAAGTTACACACTGTTGGAACCATACTCTCTCTGTTTTGCTTCAGTCGTAGCCGTGGGTTTCGTCACTCTTCTTCCTCGCGAGTTTTGACTAGTGATCTGCGGGAGTCAGTCCATACAGCCTCCAGATTTTCTAAGTATAACGAGCATTGTTGTTCTCTGTCCCTTGCAGGAGGTATGAAGCCTCCTCCTTCCGGGATGGAGATGGATGATCTGCCGAAAGGGGAGCTACCTCCGCATTTGGAGCTCCAAAGAACTCGTGTCGTGTGTGCTGCAGATGCACCCTCATATGTAAGTCCTCTGTCTGTCTGTCTGTCTGTCTGTCTGTGTCTGTCTCGTTGGTTTATTTTTGTCTCTAATTGCGTGGTCGCTTGGAGTCTCTTTACTGCCTGCTTGTTGTGGTGCTAATTTCTATGCTTGTGCACACGAATGCAGACTGAGTCGGTGCAGTATTCCGGAGCCTACATGGCATATGATGTGGACAACAGCTTACGTATGGAGGATTTTCGAAAAAACTTTCGAGTGGAAATCAAGTCTTTGAATGAAGACGACATTGAATTTGACCTAATTGGTATTGATGCGGCCCTCGCGAATGCGTTTCGCAGGATCCTGATTGCCGAGGTTTGTGCCCTTATGCTCAGAAAGTACATGGTCCCAGAACGACGCATTTGTTGTCCAAATTGCTTCCTTTTTTGCTTAAATGGTAGAGACTGACTTATGTTGATGCTGATCATGATGGTGATCGAATGCCAATGAGCTAGATAAGTGCAGTAAGTCATATAGGGTTTCACATTGGCCTGTTCAGGCTCTGTGGACATTTAGAATTTCAAAGGATGAGAATCAAAACTGTACAATCCTGTGTGGAATTCTCAGCTTTTCTTTGTGTTTATGCATGAAGGTCCCAACGGTTGCAATAGAGAAGGTATACATTGCAAACAACACATCTGTTATTCAGGATGAGGTCCTTGCTCACCGCCTAGGCCTTGTGCCTATCAAAGCTGATCCTCGCCTTTTTGATTACAAGACTGGTATGCAGCATGCATTGCAACAAGTTTTTCAAGTTTTTTTTTTCAGAATGTACTTTGCTCACTTGATTCTCTCTAAGTTTATCACTCTTGCATTATTTTCTTAACTCTGCAGTTCTGGATTGAATGCTTGGTGTGGTTAATATGCAGATGAGGAAATTGCTAATGAGAAGAACACAATTGTTTTTAAGCTTGATGTGGAATGCACTCGCATGGGTGAGCGAGTGAAGAACGCCTCAGGTAAGATTCTTTGTTTTATTGGGAGTTTACACAGATATCTATGTTCAAAACAAAATTATTGAGTATTTATCTATGATACAATGTACCTGTTGACATTTCCTGGAAGTATCTAGGTTAGGCTGTGAAATGGGAGTGCTACCCAACCACTGCCCTCTATGTAGGCCTCTCTGTGCCTTAGACTTATATGCTTGCTCGCACAGGGACAGTCTAAGATTAAATCAAGCTAACCCTCACAAACTTTTTGCAGCTTGAGTGTGGATACTATTACATTTTGGATTACCTGTCTCTCAAGTGTAGGAGTCTTCCCATTGCTTCTGAAAATATTACAGAAAATCAAGGTTCTATTTTGTAATATGGTATGCCTGAAATTTTGGCAGATTATTAAATACCTATCTACACCTGCTGTTGGGAGCTGATGCAGTTAGTGGGGAATCATGGCAGCTTGTTGCTGTTATTCATGATGATGGCATTGGCCTGACACTATGTGAGTGACACTCATAAAGTTATGGCCACACTCATTCTTGTCACATTAGTCTTGGCTTTGCTGGAGCAAGCAGAACCTTCAATGTGTTGTGGTGTTTTCTCCGAAATCTCATGGATATGTGTCATGGGAGCACCCTGAACATGATAATGTCAACCACACAATTCTCTGACTTGTCATATGGGCTTTGTGTAGATTTTGTCAACACTTCATTGAAGTCTTCATAGATTCTGAAATCAAAGTTGCATGCCATGTGTTATGGCAGTGACTTCAGACCAACTGAAGTGGCTACCAGCAGGCAGTGAGATGCCTCCTGATTCCAAGACCAAGTTCACATCATTTGGGTGCAGCCAAGACTCTTTACCTGCCTTTACTTCCGAGGCCATTGCAAGTCGGTATCCTGATATTGTGCTAGCCAAGCTCAGGCCAGGTCAGGTATGGAACATAACTTCCTCCTGCATGATGGTACACCTTGAATGCTTGGAGAGTGTGTGAGAGAGAGTGAACTGCATACACATAGGGGAGAAGCAGCCCCTTTTTTGAGGAGAATCAGAAAGTACATAGATGGGGACATGTTCCAACAAATGGACATTTCTTATGCTAAAGATGTCCTGAGGGCAATAATAGGTGATAAAGCCTGCTTGATTCTTCAGTGCATAGACAGATTTCTCCTAAGTCTATCCTTCTTACGTGCACACCAATTGGGAAGACCAACTTCAATCGTGGATTTTCAAGCACTAAAGAACACTTTGTGCTTCAATTAAAAGCCATCAAATGCTTGGAGAGTATTGGGTGAAGTGTGAATACACTGTATGGCCCTGATTTTGATTACTGGTGATATTGAGGTCATTGATTACTGTCTAAATTATGGGCAGGCAATTGAGCTTGAAGCACATGCAGTGAAGGGGATAGGCAAAACACATGCTAAGTGGTCACCTGTTGCAACTGCCAAGTACAGGATGCTTCCAGAGGTAGGGTGCTGCATCTGTTCTGTTTTGCAACTGTGGGGTGATGGTTTGTGTGTTCTGGTCTTGAAAGAAATTCTCATGTTTTCCTGGATGTTGTTTGATGCTCACCAGGTGGTTTTACTGGAAGACATTGAAGGTGATCGTGCAGATGAGCTTGTCAGAACGTGTCCTGTGAATGTCTTTGATATCGAGGATATGGGGCCAGGTATTCCTATAATTTCCCCTGTCCCCTTAAAGGAAATGATATGGAAGCAATATTTAACCTGCAGAGGATCAATGCATCTGCTTTTTTCATGAATGGAGCAGGAGAAAGAAGAGCAACAGTTGCGAGGCCAAGGGATTGCACTCTGTGTCGGGAGTGTGTGAGGGGGGATGGGTGGGATAAGCGGGTACAGTTGCGTCGTGTCAAGGAGCACTTTATATGTAAGCCCTCTCCTTACTGCTCATCACAAAGCTTTCTATCCAGCCTGAAGGACTCTTTAACTTTACATGTTTTGACTTTTTGTCGTCCTGCTCATGATAAGGTTGGTTTGTCAAATTGTGATCTCTGGTAGTTGGTTGCTGGGTGCAGTCTCAATTGAATCTACTGGGGCACTTCCACCAGAGGTGTTGTTCACAGAGTCAATCAAGATTCTTACAGAAAAATGCCAAAGGATACTGACAGAACTCCTATAACAATCACACTTGGAACTGGAACCTAAGAGGTCTTTGGAGTAACAAGTGATATTGTTAGGAAACTCAAGTTGCCTAGGGTCAGCTGTGACACATTTTCCATTGAGTAGGTAGGTTCATAGAGAGTGCTTCTAAGGCTTCCAGTATCATGTAAATAGTTTGAGCATTGCAGAAGCCAGGTTGTTGGAAGGGTCAGTTTCTGTTTCAATCACCAAGTGAGGGCATGGCTGTCCACTTATTAGAATTCTGATCAAGCACATGTACTGTGTGCCAATTTTGGAAAGTTGACTTGGCATTATGAAGGAGTTGAGTTTGAAACTTCCACTTGAAGGGCACTGGCCAGTTGTTTCAGCTTTCTTCCTGCAGTTGAAACAACTCTGGTACCAGTCTAGTAGGAGGACTGAAGTTGAATTGGTGAGCTAACTTCAAACTTTAAGGGAGTCATTAGTGTGGCTATCATGGGCAAGGCTAAGCAGGAGATTTTGGCAAATTACAGGGGGCAATGAATCAGTTGAAGCAGTGAAAGAAGCTTGGATTAAGTTGGAGACATGCGAAGAGAGATTCAGCTACCTGGAATGATATGGCAAAACTAATTTATGAGCAAGGTTTTATGTGGCTATTCTATCATGCAAGACACCAAGTTTTTGCAAACACCCCAAAATTACGAATCCAATCTTTTGGCAATGCATCAAATTACATGATCAATTTTGTCTACACACCAGCCTACAAGACATGGTTTTGAAAATAAGTCACTTGCCAGGGAATTGAACTTCGATTGAAGAAATAACCAACACTATCTAAACCTGGGATGCTAGCCCTCACCCAACCCTAATCAACCGAAAAAATTCAGAACTGAACGCAAAATTGGTCAAGAACCCAATTGGCCAGTTTCAGGTTGGAATTGCTTAATCAGCCCAATTTCAGGTGGCTCACTCCTTACCTGAATTTGATTAGAGTTTCTCTTTCTTAAATGGACTAGACTGCAATGCATTTCAGAGGAGAGAAGGAACCTTCTGTGCAAGGTTTGTCACTTTTGAGGAACCTTACACAAAAGCTGCCTTGCTGTTTAGAGGCAGAAATTTTATTGAGGGTAATGGGCACTCCGAAATTCCACCCCTTCTCTGTGAACTCTTAACGAGGCCATTACCCATAAGTCGCCCAAACTGGGGGCAAAATCAAAATAGCACCATGCATATGCATAGCTGCTTAAACACAGAATATTTAATAGTGTATGGTAGAACAGCCCATCATCGATCGCCTGCTGATGCCTATGACTGAACACTTATTTATGTGTTCAATCACATTTTGAGTGATTTAAAACGTTATAGGAGCACTACCTCAAGCTCTAGAAATCATCTTGGCAAATAGAAAGGAGTAATGAAAAAATAACAAGAAAAGAAAAAGCTTTCCAACTTATAAAATGGGGGTTCTTTTTTTTTCCTCTCTTTGGATCTCTTTTATTTCTAAACCCCGTAACTTTCTTATTTTTTATTCATTTTAAATGATTTAAAGTGTTATAAGAAAGCCACCTGAAATTTTACAAATCATATTTGAACTCTAATAGCAACAAAGCAACCTACAAGGAATTTTTTGGGTGTTTGGGAACCGTCCTCTGTAATGTTTGGTGGTTTGTTTTCTTTTGGAGTTCTTAACCCCTTTACTTTTGGGGGGTCGTAACTTTCTCATTTCTAATCCGTTTTCGACAGTTGTTATTGCGTCAGATGCGCCAGGAGGAGCGGTTCAAGTTTTATTTGGACACCAGAAACAATGGAGCCCTAGGATCCCTACACCACAGGAATTTATGAAGAAACAGACAAGCAAAGCAGAGGCCGGGACAAAAAAAGAGATTTGATGCGTCGACGACGATGACGAGTCAACCATTCATCCAATCGCGGGCGTTGAATTTGGTGTTCTTCACGGGCGCAGCGTTTTCATCCCCTGCTTCTGGGCTCGAAGGAGCCGCGGCACGTCGAACGGGACCTGAGCCTTGGGTAGGAAACGGTGTGTTATTAGGGTTAGAGTTGGCAGGGGACGGGGAGGGGTAGGGGGGGCAGGGCGGAAGGGAAAGTGTCTATGGCGGACAAGGACAAGAAGCACAGGCTCAGGTTAGTTGTGAAGTTGCCGAGACGGCGTTCTCTGCCATCGCCAACAACTTCCACCAAGGTACGGTCGTCCATTCCCGCTGCGCCTCGCGCGGCGTCGCTTCCGGATGAAGACTCTCCACAACCGCAGTCATCGGTGGCGGCAGCAGCAGCAGTGGCTCCTGCCGCTGCCGCTGCTCCACCAGCAGCAAAAACAACCACAACAACAGCCATGCCGCAGAAGACGGTGCCATCAGACGAGACGACCGCCAAGATTGCCAACACAACTACCATCAAGCAGCGCTTGACGACCCCTCCCAAGAAGCGCAAGTTCAAGGCGTTGCTAGAAGGAGACGGCGTACTAGTCGCTGAGGTGCGCTCACACACACACACCCACACGTCCCACCCTCTCACACACCCTCCCTCCCACTACCATAACTTAAAACCCTAGCGAGCCCTTGTCATGTTCCCACATGACGTAGGGCAGTGTCCAAAATGTTCGTTCGCTCTGGGTTTTGCAACCTCTTTAGGTAGTTACGAGTTATAACCCTCGTTGCCGTGGATATCTTCTTTTATTATCTCCGTCTTGGAATGATGAAGGAATAATATATTGCGCTGCCTGCCTTATATGGAGAAGTGTAAGAGAAATATATCTATCCAGGGCAACCATCCCAGTTTGTCTTCTTTTCTATTTTCTCAATCATCTTAAGGTGCTTTCTAGATACTGCTCCCTGCTTTTGCTTCTTTTATGGCAAACATGGAAAGTGTGATCTGGAGCACATACATGTCTCCTTATGATGCTTTCCCAAGTGGCAGTTGTTTGAATGGCATAGTGATACCAGCTGTTTGCTCTAGATTACTGGAAGTGTTCACTTTCATCATCAATAGATTTGTTCCACGCAGCTCCTTATTGCTTGGGGAGGTTATGGAAGAATCCAATATTTGAGGGTCAGATCTGGAGTATTGGGAGGGTTGTTGCTACTAGTTTGGTCTAATTGGGTTGTACCGCTTCTTTGAACAGCCAAAGAAGGAGAGGCCATCAAATGGAGATGTGGTCTCAAGCTATGCAGCAGGTTAGTGGTGAAGTTTCTTTTTTCTGTCACAGAGTTTCTTTCCTCCCTGCCCTGTTTGATGCATGCAATCCTGTTAGAGAGGAAACTCTAAGTTGTGACTCTTAAGATTCCCTGTTGCTTCCAGGGCTATCTGCACATGTGCAATCTGCCACGGCACCTCCTGCAAAAAAGGTTCTGGAAGGTGTTCTTGAAAAGCTGAAGAAGTAAGAATCTAATATGCAAAGCTATTTCAATGTTGCAGGCCTGCTTAATCTCAAACCCATATTCAAGCCCCTGAGTTCTTGTAAAGTAATTATAGGAAATTTCTGTTGTGCTTGATTTGGCTATTATCTTCCTTATGGTTGAGTGTCAGCTATGCTCCTGTAAAGATGGCATGCCTTACCTGCAGTTGTGGCTTGCTTGTGTCTGCAATCTCCAGAAAGGACACATATGGAGTATTTTCAGAACCGGTTGACTCCAGCCTTGTATGTGTTCCTTAACTGCATGTCCAGACAGCTCAGATACTTGTTTCTGCTCTGGCCTTGTTCCTTATTCCTGGTTCTTTGAGTCCTCATCTCAAAGTTTTCTTTGACTTCAAAGGAAAAGTTGTCCTGTCCTTCTTAATCATGAATATGGAGATTTCTAGATTCTCCTGAGATTTAGTTATTGTGTATGCACTTCTCCACTTTTAGGGCAGTTTCATTACAGAACTGATTTCAATCTCATAGAGATGCCAATATAAGGATGATCCTGATTGTTTTGCAATACTTTCAAGATAATGATGAACATGTTTGGTCTGGGTCAGGCAAATTGAACTAGGTCGTGCTTGACCAAATTTTCTGATATGCTATTTGGGCATGGCTTTTCTTGCAGGTTCCAGATTATCATGAGGTGATAAAGGAGCCCATGGACTTTGGCACAATGCGCAAAAAAATAAACAAAGGGGTTTATGTGACTTTGAATCTGTTTGAGGTGATTCCAGCTCCTGCCGTCTTGCCTCTGTTGGCCCTGCAATGATGTCAAAAAGTAAACTGGCTAGATATCTTCATGGTTCAGTGGTCTCTGTCTCTGCCCCATCAGGATCTTGTAGGTCTGGCAATCATATTCCAAGTGATTTTTCAATGGGTTTTGCAGAAGGATATTTTGCTCATTTGCAGCAATGCCATGCGGTACAATGCCCCAGATACTGTATACTACAAACAGGTATGATGCATTTTCACCGTGTATGAAGTTTTGGCTGTCTGCAATCTAGCTGTTGCACATTTAAACTAGGTCAATGTGCCCTCAAACCTGCATGCAATGGATGACTGATAAAAATAAAAAATTTGTCCAGGCACGGTCAATACAGGATGCAGCACGCAAGGCTCTGGATGTTGTTGCCACACAGGTAGGATTCCCAGAGAGTGTCAAATCCATGCCGCAGAAGAGACTTCCCCATGCAGCAAAGAGAACCTGGAGGACAAATGCAGCATTCAAGGCTGCAATTGAGCCTGCAAACTCTGACTATGCATCAGGGGCCACTTTAGCTACTGAGGGTGAGGATGCAGCTTGGTCAAACAAAGCTGCAGCTGGTCATTCAAAAAAAGCTGCTCCTTCAGATCGATCAGGCAGTGTTGCTGGGGATGAGGGTGATTGGGCTATGCAATCACTTAGGAGTGGTGGCTTGGAATCTGAAGCCCTTCATGCTGATTTGTTGGATGAACCTTGTGAGTCTTAACCTTTTTTTGGGACATCTTTGATGGGGTTTCCTCTGTTGTTGTCTCATTGTTTTCTAGCAGACAGTTAATCTTGGTCATTTCCACTCAACATGCTAGCATATTCTTGCTTGCTGCTCAGGAAGGAAGTTTTTCTCACATTTATACGTGTACTTGACCAGCTCTCAAGCCAGTTTCATCAAAGGATGGACGAAGGCCATTATCAACTGATGAGTACCATAGGAGCACTTACAGGCCACGTAATCTTCCAGCCCATGGTCAGGGGCCACCACTTGCCGGAGTTGGTGGAGAGCTCCATCACCTTGTGCCGGTAAGCATCTGCTTCAAATAGTTGAAGAGTTGTTTGTTGAATGTTATGTGTCACTAGCACATTTGTGTAACTTCATGTTGTCAAGCCAGGTTTTTATGAACTTTTTGGTGTATAATGAGGAGTCTGAGAATTTTTTATGGGATTCCATTTTGGCTGTTACAGACAGGTTATCAAATGGAGCATGCATATGCAAAAAGCCTATCTCGATTCTCTGTGAATTTGGGTTTTGAGGGCTGGAATATTGCATCTAAGAGGATACAGAGGGTTCTATCCTCAGGTGTGCCTTTTGGGCGGGGTTGGGTTGGTCACCTTGAGGCCCCACCTGGCACCATTTTGACACCACCTGTTCTGACTATGAGAACTGCTGAAGTGAAAGCTACAGTACCAGCTGTGAATAACCATAGATCTGTGTCAACACCATCACCCTCTGGTGTTATTGGAGTCTCAAGTACTGGCTCCCATGCCCTGATAGCAACTTCCCTCATGACAATCCCAAAAGTGTCTCAAGCCCCTATAGTGTGTGCTTCTGCTCCAACTTCAACTTCAATAGATTCTTCATTGACCACAGTAACAAGAGCAATGATTGCATCAGGGTCTCTAAGTCAGCCCATGTCACAAGTGAAGCAGGCAGTGGCCAGTGCATCTGATATTGTTAAGCAGGAGGTGATGCCTGAAAGGGTGGTGCAGACAGGGCAGCTAGTGGAGCAAAGCAAGGGCACTGACATGCCTGTGTGGCGCTCCCAGGCACCAGCTAATCAGTATGTTAACCAAGCATCCTCAGGCATGGGTTTCCAAAGTTCATCAGGAATGGGAAATGGTGTCTCAGCAAGATGGACTAGTGCCACAACACAAGGAACCCCAACATTTGTGTACAGTACTGCAGTGCGAACAGTTCCATCATCAGCAGGCATGAACACTGGTTTAGATGATGTTAGTAAGTCCCAAGCCCGTAGTCTTGGTCTGTTACAGGCGGAAGCAAATGCCAGAGTGAATGCCAGGGCAAAGCTGCAGAGTAATGTGCACCTTTCTCAAGCACCACGGCCTCATGTTCAACCACAAATGTACACAAATATGCCTTCCTATGGTTTGCATTCCAATGTAGGGCATGCTGTGGCACAGAATTTGGTTCCTACCCCAACCCTGCAACCACTTCATAACTCTGAGAAGCAGGACCACAACAGTCAGAAGGGAAACTCAGCGCAACCATTGCATCTGCAGATAGGAGGTGTAGTGAATTATGAACCCTCTAAGTCTCACTCCTTGCCAAAGTCTATCTCTCTCCAACAAAATCCAAGCTCAAAGCCTCCACCAGATTTGAATTTGCAACCTGCAGATTCACCCTCCACACCTCAGGCCTCAGGTCTACCAAATTCAATGGGTTCTGCACAACCCAGTGTGTTTCTTCAGCTTTGATTCTCCTTTCTCTAATTGTATCTCCAATCCCATTGGGAAGTCTGCAGCATTCTTCAAGCTGTTGTATTTCAATCTTGCTGACCTGTAGGAACCTTAAGGTGGCTGTAAAGTTATTGTGATTCATGAGGGTCATCTCTTGCCAATAAGAGTTGATATGAGTAGTAGAGCTCTAGGTTTGAGGTGCATACCTGCTGTTTTTATTCTCAATTTAAGACATGTCAAACCATGCTGCAGTGGGTTGTCTCTTTTTTACTTATTCCTCAATTGGAAACAGGGCAGTCCTGCTAGAAATCATGATGATATTAATTAAGCATCCTCCCAGAATTGTCGGGTTCAATATCTGCTGTTAAATTCTGAAAAGTCTTTGTTTTTGAAGTAGCAGCCTGTCAGATGTGATTATTTGCAGTTATGCAGACCTCATCAGACTCAAGAGTTTGGTGTTGAACTGTGTGTCCATGCCAAAGAATTCTCTTCTCTCTGAGTCAGTGTCTTGACTAAGAAGTAAGTCTTCTTGAGTACCTGTGTGAACATCCAAAGTTAAATTCTTGCAGCCTTGACTTGGAAATTTTCTTGTGCATGGGAATACCCGAAGACAGACCTATTTCTTGGAGTCCTGCAAAAAGAACAAAAAATCCCAATAATCAAGCTGTTTTTTTGGGCTTGCTTTGTCTCCTGATGAGCACGGATGGCACAGGAAAAAAATCTGCACGAAATCTTTAGACATAATTCTTTTACATGTAGAGCTTCCATGCCTCAGCTTCAAGGTCGAAGATATCTACAATTCCGAACCTCTTCCGAACCTATATCTCCATTGTCTATTTGTTTTTGTGACAGACAGAGAGACAGAGAGAGAGAGAGGGGTTCTCGATTCTCAACCACAGTTTTCTGAAGGAATCGATCGGATCTGGTCTGTGAAGGTTGTGTATGTCGTGTGTGTACTACTAGAGTTTGAGAGAAAAGGGGTACTACCTGAATAGTGCAGTAGCTTTCAAGCGCCGAAATGGTGGTGACATGTGTTGTGGGAGACGGTCTCTCATGGTCAACCATTTCTTGTTTTCACCATCGGACGAAGATCAGAGAATGTGACAGATTTGCATCGTCGCAGCCAAAAAACTCGATTCGGTTTGAATGTAGAAAGCTACTAGGTTCAGCAGCATTATTGCAGTCTTTGTTTTGTGAAACGGATGATGAACTGAGGACGAGGAGGAGCAGGAGGAGGGGAAGTGATCTACGCTCTGACGGCAAATTCGGATATGCACGACAAGGCTTCCAGACAACAACCAAGCAGCACCTGAGAGTTGCGTATACGACGACGACAGAAAACATAGTGAGCGGCGGGAGGTTGCGGCCCAAGGAGCTTGGCAAAAGACGATTGATTCTTCTTCGCCATGCCAAAAGCTCATGGTCGGACCGGTCCTTGAAAGGTTCCAGCTTCCTAAACCCTAATCCCTAAACCTTTTCTGCATGTGGAAGAAGGGAACCCATGTTGGATGACCATTGCAATCGCGGATCAACCTTCAGGTCCATTAGCTCCCTGTGACTGCGTGCAAACCCTTTTGGGTTTTGGATCGTGCGTCTCTCTGAGATTTAGGTCTGTGCCTCAGACTTTTAGAGTTTCAATGGCAAGCAAGCTAGGGGTTCATCTTTTTTCTGCTGTGAACGATGGGTGGCAACTATAATCTGCTTCTTGATATATTCTTTTGAGGTCTATGACAGATCATGAGAGGCCATTGAGCAAGAGGGGACGCCAGGCAGCTGCAGACATTGCAAACAAACTGGAGCAACAAGGCTGGTCTCCAGGGCTAATCCTCTGCAGGTGTCCAATGTCATCACCATTTGTCATTATTTTCAGGATTTCAATACCCACCCATGCTTTTGTAGAAAGTTCTTGAAATGTATTCTTCCAGATTGTGCTTTCCTGAGATCCCTGAATTGAAGAGAGGCATCTGGGCAATATGCAGTGATGCTGTACGGACACGTGAAACGTTAGACATAATGCAGGCTCATGTGAGTGACGTAAGAGAAGCTGCAGTGCGATTTCTGGGAAGCTTTTATTCCATTGCAGCTATGGATGGACAAACTGCCCAGCACTTGCAAGAGAGCATCCTCAAGTACTCCAGTGATGATGTCACCACTGTCATGTATGCTCTTGTTCTGTGATAGAATTTATTTAATTTTCCTCTTAAGCTACAAGAGTTTTGCATGTCTTAACCATTTTGCTTTGAAGTACTGTGAAGCTCTGGCCAACAATCCTTGTTATAACAAAGTAGTGATTTTGATTTTGAACTGCTGTGGTCATGAATGTAATTATGCAGGTGCATGGGGCATAATAGAGGTTGGGAGGAGGCGGCAAGCTTGCTTTCTGGTGTCTCTGTTGAATTAAAGACTGCAAATGCTGCACTACTTGAGGCTCCTGGCAGCTCTTGGCAAGAAGTAAGCACCAAGGAAATGAACATCTTCAACTCTTATGAAATTTTGGGTCCCATAAAATTAGCTGCTGTCAAGCACTCCATATCAGTTTGGTTCATGATCAGCATGTGGGAAAGCTACTAGTTGTGGCTATCAAGTTGATGTGTCTGGTACAAATGTTCACATGCCTCTTGAATATCTCCGTATTACAGATAAGGTTTGGTTGTCCATGGTGACTTGGGTCACAGGCCCAATTCTTAATATCCTGTGTAGCAGTGATTGGGATGATCGATCCTTTAAGGGCTTTCCCTGATGCATGTATGTGTAATGGCAGGCATTTGATAAGGCAGGAATGGGAGGCTGGAAACTGGTAGGGATCATGAAGCCTGACATGGCAGATGTGGAAGGAGGGGTGCTATGACTTAGTTTTGCACATTGCTTTTCCAGCACAGCAATATGGGGGCTGGCAAGAGTGCACTTGCCTGAAGAGGAACTTCCCACAATGTTAGCTTGATTTCTTAAAGTCCAGAAGTCTTCCAATGTCCTGTCTTTAGGGTTCAAAGTCCAGGGTAATCAACCCTGCATAATATGTACCATGGGTTCTGTTCATGAAGACAACAAATCTGTATAGTCTGAGCTGTGCCACTGGCTTCAGTTGTGCTGATTTCTTCCATGTCTCAGTTTACTCGAGGCATGGAGGATGATCGGACCACAGCTCAGACAGTTTCGTGCTGCATACTATCAACATTCTCATCATATGTTTCAGGTACCTGCGGACCAAGACAAATATATTCCTCACAGTATGGTTTGTCTTGAAGAAAATTCAAAGTTTTGGTTGAAGAGTTGAATTTTTTTCCTCAAACAAGCTGCAATTCAGAAACCTTAAACCTAAGCAAATTGCAAGCATGACAACAAAGAGTTTGAAATAAAAAGGAGAAAAAAGACACCAGAAATTAACTTTGCCAAAACAATTAGCATAAATGGGTGACAACATGGATTATCAATGGAAATGTCATTTGATGTATATATTTGACATCTGTTTTCATCCCAACATCATTGTGTTAGGTCAAAGAATCACTCAAAATGCAAAAAGAAAGGTTGTTGCCAGAAGCATGAACACAAACTGCATTCAATATAGGGAGACTTTGTTTCCAAATCAGATCAGCATCTTTGAACACTGCCAAGTTGTACATGAAGAGTTTTGGCCAATTGATATCACAATAACCAAATAGAAGGGACAAATCCATGTATGGCATCCACACAAGGGTGGAGGAAAGTGTGACACGCTTTGCATGCCCACAATGGGTGGAGGAAAGTGTGACATTTTGGGGTGTTTTGACCTTGAAACAGCTTGGTTGAGCACTGCACCCAGAGGATCAATCAATCGAAGTCAAAACAAGGTCAAAATGTGTTGGTGCAAATGACCTAATTCCAAAACACACTGCGTGAGAGCATTTCTCATGATGCCTACTCGAAATTCAACAAACTGGGTGGGAGAGATAAACTGAGACAGACAATCTCCTTCTCAGACCATCTCCTTCTTGGGGGAGCAGCACTGCTGCTCCAAAGTTTTGTCACTACAAAGAAGGCTGAAAGCTCTTCATCTGAGTTTGGTGAGACCTGCTCTAACATTCACAATGCACTTCACATCATGTGTTCTCTCCATAAATTTGATGTTATTAGCAGACCACAACACTTCCAAAGCATTTTCCTTCTTTTTATTACTATATAACTGTTGTAGAAAGACTTATATGCCTCCTGCCACCAAAATTCTGATGTCCTTCCTGTTCCAGCGGTAAGCCTGCAATGTCAGCTCTCTTCTGCTCAGAAGCCTGCCTGCCTCCCTCCTCTAAGAGCCAGACTAACTAGCTAGCATCATCAAGACTTACCCCAAATCTCATGTCTGTGAATCAAACAAAATCCTTCAACATTTGAAGGTTTTTGGGTCTTCAGAAGAAGAAAAATGAGAATTAACGAGCAGTGACCCATGTCTCTATCTCTGTAGGTAATCTCCAGGATGTTCTTTCATGTCACTGAAAGAGAGACCGAGTCTTGCAAGGTTTTTGTGGGGTTTATTCTACCCTCCACAGATCAAGAAGCTTGGGTCAGTTTAGCACTGAACCATAGGACTCCATCACCACCATCACCATCAGCCTCCACGTACATGCATTCTTTGAAATCCCTGTAGAGGGCGACCGGCACCGGCGTGCTGTCAAACTGATAGTATCTGCCAAGGATGGGCTTCATGGCCTTAGTGGCTTCCATGGCATGGTAATGCGGCATGGTGGAAAACATGTGATGCGCAACATGGGTATCTACGATATGATGAAACACGGAGTTGAGAATGCCGTAGTCGCGATCCACTGTGGCAAGAGCTCCACGAAGCCAGTCCCATTCTGCATCTTCGTAATGAGGCAAAGCCGGATGCGTGTGCTGCAAAAACGTAATGAGGACAAGAAACATGTTGACAATCAGGAGCGGAACTCCATACACTTTGAAGAGCCAAAGGAAACCGTAAGCAGTTCCGAGGCGGTAAAGTCCAATCCCGGCTAGCAGCAATCCCACGTCGCTGATGACGATTTGCAGCTGCTCTCTTCTGCTATAGATAGGACTGTTGGGATCAAAATGCGATGCAAACCGCGGGTATTTTCTCCCCGAAACGTTGCAAATCAGATAGAGAGGCCATCCTAACAGAAGCATGAGAGCGATCATCAAGACCCGACCCAGTGGATGCTGAAGGTATTCTGTTACTCCCGATCCTCCTCCTGCCGCAGCAGCAATCTCCTTCTTCTTCTTGGGAACGAAAACCTCATCGCGATCGACGCTACCCGTGTTGCTGTGATGACGCCTGTGAGAATACTTCCAGGAGAAATACGGCACCAGCAGACAAGAGTGCAGGAGAAAGCCTACAGTGTCGTCCAGCCACTGGTAGTCACTGAAAGCATGGTGACCGCATTCGTGAGCTATCACCCAGACTCCCGTGGCAACACATCCTTGCAAAGTCCAGTACACCACCCACATGGTCCATCCCAGCGCGTCACCGCCCCAGTTGTTGTTGTTCTTCTCCAACAACAAGATGTAGCGAGTGGCGTAAAAGAAAACAGCGATCAAGGCCAGATCCAACGCCAGGTACGACGACGACCTGAGCACTGACCTCTGGAAGCAGTGCGGCGGAATCGCCTTCCGCAGTTGCCCAATGGTGAACGGTGGCTTCGCACTTGGCGCCCGCTCCAACACATTACCGCAACAAGTTCGGTCACGATCATCATCATCAGCGAAAGTCGCCCCCATTTTTTTGCCTAACTTCTATGATTCAACCACTTCACAATGAATGGAACTCCTGCTCCTACACCACGGATTCTTCGATCTTCTCTTCTTCTTCTTCTTCTTCTTCTTCTTCCTACATACATAAATGCACAATACAATTCAATACACACAATTGGTCTTCAACTCTTATCCTTTCTCTTCTCTCTACAAAATCCTTTCCAAATCTCTTGACGTTTACAACAACAACCACACAGAGGCGCCGCCACTACACATTCTCTAATCAAACCAAAAAGAGCACAAATGCGCAACCCTTCAAAGAAAGACAACAATTTTGGTGCCTTTTTTTAGTCTTTTTTTTTTGGGGTTTTCCGTCAACCCATTACCAATCCCGTCAGTCCTGGTTCAAATTGCAGGAGCAGCTCGGCTGCTTTATTTGCATTCCTGTCTGCTGCGATCGTATTCCGCGTGGGTACCCCGACGGACACGACGAGTTCCAGAACTGGTCTGGCCGCCCACAAGCGATGAAAACGCGGGGAGCGCGCAACTCGGGACGACCGTGCGGGCAGGCGCGGGGTCCACAGCATGGCACGGTCCCATTTTTCTTTTTTTTTAATTGGGCTGCCCGCTCCCTAACCATTGACAACCTGGGGTAAAAAGCAATCTCACCAATGATGTTGCCAGTACCGAACCTCGTGATCTCCGACCAATCGGATACCAGGGAATGCGCACACTTCGTGATCTCCGGCGAATCAGCGGTGAGGGCACGCGGAATCCTCGTGATCTCCGTCGAATGGGAAGTGGACAGTTCATGATCTTCGAAATCCGATCTGACGGGTGCGGGTACTTTGCGCAGCGACCAACTGACGGCTGCGATTGGGTTTTAGGCTGGGCTGTCTTGGGGACCCAATTCTTGTTCTGCTGTTGAAATTTGATGCACAAATTGAAAGAAAGAAAGAAAAAAAGAATTTGTTTGAAATTTTTATGCCCCCAAAAATTGAAGTTTTTTTCAAGGAAAAATGAAAATTTTGAATTTTTTTGGTCATATTTTGTATCTGCTTTTAAATTTTGGTAATAGTTTCTTTTTAACTACCTTCTTTTTAATAAAAATGCCGTTTATATAGGGTTTTTTTTTAATCTTTGAGTAATTTATAAACTAAATCATTTTTGGGATGGTAGCCAATGAGGCAATTTCTGAAATTTGGAACAAAACAAATTTGAAATAAACCCCCACAGTTATTAAAGTTAACCATAAAGTCAGGAAAAGACGGCACCAGAACCCCCCTGTGTTTAGTCACATAGGGGATGAGATTTCCAAAAAAAACAGTGCAAAAAAGTACACTTATTTCATACCCTTATTTAATAAAAATTTCATTACTTTGGGGACAACAGCCAGGAGGGGATGAAGCATCATGAAATGAGGGGGGGAAAACTCAGGCCCAACTGGGCATGACTTTACAGACAACTTACTTTATTGGCTCTTGCCTATCAAGGCAAGGATATTTATTTTTGTTTAGATTCATTATAGAGTTATAGTAGCTTAAGGGATTTTTGAAGGCCCCTAGGTAGTAATAATAATAATAATAGGTTTATTTTTATGTGAGGATTTTTGAAAGATGATAATATTTTGGCTTGTGTTGAGACTTTAGATTAGTTATTATAGAGTTATAATAATATCTTGAAGAATTTTGGTTTCTTTTAGAGGATCCCTTTGAAGGTCTAGTTTTGCATGGTGAAATATTTTGAGTTTTTCCATAATTCTTCAAGAGAAGGTTTGAGGTCAAAAGTTCACACTTGTTTCATCATACCCAAGGGCAAACTTCTTAATACACCTTTCAATGTTAACCACTACAAATGTGACGTCGAATCTTTTACGTGCGAATGTGGTGACTTTCGAAGTATGACTTCAAAATTCATCTAAGTGATATCATGTACGTTTCAAAACAGCTTTTGACATGTTAAAATACCAATTGCATGCAAAGACTTTAATATCCTTTTTTTAATTTTATTTTCAATTTTTGTGATGTAGCCGAGGTGATAATCATCCAAAAGCAAATCTAGCCAAATTTGGTTATTTAGCCAAAAACGAAGGAATTTAAAATATATATTTGTGTGTGTGTGTGTGTATACCTTCTTTAGGAATTGGTAAATTTTGGACATATTTTGCCCTATGCTACAAAAACAATTTGGGGGAAAAAAAATAAAGAAAAAAAGATAAAATAAAACAACACTCCAATGGTAAGGACTCGATTCCCACCACTCATTCAAGAGAGGCTATCAAATTACATCTTTCATTGTGGTATTTATGACGATCTCATTGGTATGTCAATACACCAACTTCACCATGACTTCTTCAAGTTTCTCTAACACCAAATTTATGAAATTTCAACATCCTTCGTGTGAGCATGAAACTTACAATCATGTGATAATAGCTTACAACCTGGAATGCCACCATACTTGATAATAAGATGGACCACATGTCGGTTGGAAGATGCACATCGCGTGCTTCTAACTATATATTTCACACTAATAGAATAATACATAATAATCGTGGAATATTTCTTGTTACTTTGCTTAAAATTACATTTACCAACCAAGGTTTTTTTTTTTTTTTTTTTTTTTTCATTTTTGTGGTGTAACAAAGGTGTAATCAATCACATTGGCACCCATCCATACATCCATAGGAGGATATAGCCAGATTTGGCTATAGGACAAGTAGGATGGTATTTTGTTTTCATTAATCGTGTTGTTGTTTGGCAACCTACAAGAGTAGGCACTCTAAATTTCCCGGTCTTAAACCTTATTTTTCTAAAAATCAATCAATTTTTTCCCAAAAAAGACATTTTTTTAGGGTTCAAAACCCCAACTATTTTGGCAAAACTTTCCCCAAAGAAAAATAATAATAAAAATAAAAACAAAACCATTGCTACCAACTAGAATGTAAAACATATATCATCAACATTATCGTATCGAAGCACATCACAATAACTATAGAGTTATGCCTTTACAAGCATGAACAATTGTTCCATCAAAACAACTTATCCATACTTTCATCAAATTGAAACATGAGTTGTAATAATGTATCCCATTGGCACAATGGATTTGGTGAACTATTTTCGTTGGAACATACTTGGCCTATATTAACATGGTCAATGTTTTCTTTTGAACACAAAGTGAAGTCAATCATGTGTTTCTTCACATAATGGAAAGTTTATTTTGTTGTTGTCAAAGGTGGGTTTGCCTAGGGTTGACCAAAAACTACCTTACTACTCCCACTACATCCACAATGTTTGATCTTGTATGAACTATTGCACATATGAAAATTCTCACATCATTATTAAAATGGGTTGCCTATACTTTTTGAACATATGAAGAACAACTCCACCCATACCTATTATTTGTATTATTTGGGTCTTTTGACAACATTTCTTACATCCAAGGTGGCTTGTTTATTGTTTTTCAAGCCTCGCCCATAAACATGAAAATTGATACTCTAAAAGGTCAATCCTAGAGACTAATTACAAGTCATCTAGACCAATCATTTTATTGGGCCAATCATGAGCAATTGTTAAATTGTGCAAATACCTTTTGCACATATAACAACATCATGTGCTCAAATATTGGCCCAAAGTCATTCTATTGTCCCAAACCATTTTGCTTTTATAACCAATAAAGTTGATTCCATCAAGCTTTTTTTTTTCCATCCAAAAAATTATTGAGTAATGGACCAGTGGGGATGCTCCAAAACAATTAAAGGCATTTTTTTTCAAAATTATTGTTATAAAAATTGGGGGTACTTACATAGAAACAAATGTTCATTATTTAGTTTGTCAAATAGAATTTGATTATTATACCCACTTAGGAATCCTCTATCTTCTATCAATTTTTTTTTTTTGCTTTAACATTTCTACAAAATCAAGCCATGGATATCAAGATAAAATCATCAACATAAAATGCTATGATCATAAAGGATTAACATTAGCCCTTGAAAAAAAATCATTAATAACAAGACCAACCCCCAATGAACAATTGAACTATCAATTATGAATCAATTTTGTGCCTCCACAAATGTAACCTATATTTTCATATAATATTAAGATTCTAGAAGCCTCTACATAATCTTCTCCCTACCCTCAATGACAAAGCCTTAATTAATGCAGATAAATCTTTCCTCTCAAATATTTTTCAAATCAAAAGTTGCATACACATCTATACGATGAAATTCAGATTTAGTTTTATCCCTTTGAAATTATAACATGACTAGAACTTGAACTAGGAACAAATTTGGATCCACCAATACAAACATCACTAAGGTACCATACTTGTTGATATAACTATAGAGCTAGTAACCATTTTATTTTAAAATAATAATTGACCAAAATGCATTTGGTTCACACATTGTGTACAAATTCAAAATGTTTGATTTATTTAACCTTAAGATTGCTATGGTTATTCAAGCACACATGCAAATATTCGAGCAATATTCAACCTTTCTTCATCTCACAAGTAAAAGCCCTAATATAATGTTGAAAATTGATGAGAAAAATTTAGGAAAAGAGATGGGACATATTGAAAGCTCTTCACCTAATTGCAAGATTCACATAACTCTTATCACCCTTAAAACTCTTACATTAATCCTACATGAGGTGCCAACCACTACAAACCATAGCATGGCACTAAAGTAGTAAGACACCTAACAATACTTGGCAAGGATGTGCTTTCCAACAATTTTTTGGATCCTTTTAGGTATTTGTGAAACTTTGTAATCACATTCTCTCTTTTGTAATAAGACACCTAACAATACTTGGCAAGGATGTGCTTTCCAACAATTCTTTGGATCCTTTTAGGTATTTGTGAAAACTTTGTAATCACATTTTCTCTTTTTTTTCCTTCCTATGATCAAAAGTGTGAGTGGCATTGGAAGGAAATTTTGATATGAATAAAAGTCTACCCATAACATGATTTATCTACACTTGACATGTTGATTGGTTGATTGGTTGATTTCACCAATCATTTGTTGCATTCCATTGTCCACCCATCATTTTGGTGAGAGATACCATAGTGATCTTTCTTCAAAAAAGGACCCTGAGCAATGATAGAATGGCCCACTACCAAGTTCACCAATCTATACCATTGAATTTTGGGGATGAATAAGTAAGTATTCTTCCTTACAAAGGTGCTAGATAAGCTTACATGGCAAAGGTATACCTGCAAAACTGATTTGAGAGGCAAGAAAACCTTTTTTTGGGGGGCATAGGGCTATTGATTATCCATCTTTCAAATATGTTTTTGAGAAATTATGTGGAATTTTTTAAATCATGAGCACAAACCATACTTATCACAATTTAACTTAGCATTTCATGTCTAGTTCATGGAAAATTCACTTTGTTGATTAATAGTTTTCATTTTGATTTGGCTATACGCATAGATGAATGGAGCATACATCTCATGTGACCATCACAAATGCATGTTTTGTTATTTCTTTGAATTTCTCATTTAAGAAAAATATGAATGCGATTTGGGTGCAATTGAAAATGAGGAGTTCTATTCACATATAGACCTAAGCTTCATTTATGAAAACAGTCAAGGTGGACACATGACATCCCATATAAAAATTGGAGGTAAACTTCATAAGATGAATAAATCTTTAAATGATTTTTTTTGGAAGATCACAATTCATTCAATAAACAATTAAACATGGGTCCAAGGTATACTAATCAATTGTCATCATGTATGCATTTAGAAAGACACAAAATGCAATGTAAACCTCCATTGCAAATGATGAAAGGCAATTTGAAAATTTGCATAAAATGTTAGGCCAAAATTAAATATCAAAGAAAAATAAAGAAATAAAGAAAAACCAAAACTTATAAGTTATGCTCCTTATTCACATAAAAAGAAGTGAAAAATGGGGGTTGTGTTTATGGACCATTGATGCCTTTGAGTTTGTGATCTTGTTTAATCCTTGTCCTTCTCTTATTATTGCATGTTGTTTTCCCCCCCTATATTCCCCTCAACCCATGGTGCTCTTTCTAAAGCTTGTTTTGTGCTACAACTAAAACCCTTTACCTAGTTTACCTATTGTGATGCTTGTTTTACTTTTTGGTTCTAAGTTGAAGGTTCATGCATGAACTACCTTTATGAAAAATGAACTTGATGATGATGCATGAATTTTCATCTATTGTGGACAAAATTTGAATGATCATGGATGGATTTCATTCACCAATGACAAACTAATGTGAATGAAATATCATATTTTGTTATGAAAATTGTGGCATATGTTTAATAACTTATGTTATGTAAGGTCATTTTTGTCATCCATGATGTATTGCAATTGTTCGAATATGAGTTTGTGACCTTGTCTTTCTTCACTCCGAAATATGTTCTACTTGCTTCTAGAACGACTGACACACCGCATTATTGGTCATTGTCATACACTTTTTGCATGTAGTAAAAAAGGAGTGGTGAATTTTTGGCCCTCCAAACTACCACCACTTTTGTTGAGAGTACCGAGCGTCATCAATGACAAACTAATGTGAATGAAATATCATATTTTGTTATGAAAATTGTGACATATGTTTAATAACTTATGTTATGTAAGGTCATTTATGTCATCCATTACTTATTGCAATTGTTTGAATATGAGCTTGTGACCTTGTCTTTCTTCACTCCATTTAGAGCAAGGCTACAACAATGAATGCTTAGAGGAGCAATAGTGGATGACAAGTAGAACCCTACCTTGGGTATATATATATATGAGTATGGTTGTTTGGATGTAACCACACCATCATCCTCCCTAATCATGGGGCTCCCCACTCTCCTTTTGGTACCCGAAAGCCCTCACCAAGGCATTTGCCATTTCACAAAGTTTGGATCTATCAAGGAAAAGTTATTGAATATAAACTGATTTTTTTTAATGGTTTTTTCACATTTGGTTTCCATAAGAACTCTGCAATTACTCCCACTTCAATTTAAATAGTATTGGGTGTTGGTGACATTGCAAGGGGTTTAATACACTTAAGCCAATGGTAGGTAGAGGGCCCTTAATCTTAGTGAAAATTTCTACTGAAAACAAAAGTATGTTCACAAAAGAAGAAAAAAAAAGGGCATCCCTCAATTAATTCAATTTTTGGATGCTCGCTTTAACTCCATGGGTGAGTCAAGCAGATCCATTTTTTAATATAAAAACATCCTATCTCTCAAATTTGAAATTCAAAACAAATGTCAATACAACTTATAAAGGTACAATTTATTAGACCCTAAACCCTAAACCCTAGTGTTTTGATCTTGAAGGATATTTGAGTTTGCACCATAAGTTTAGTGACTTTTACTCTTTTCAAATTTTAGCTTTTTATAATAGCTGATCTATTTGTGAAGGAAGGTGGTTTGGTTTGTTTTGTTTTGTAGTTATGAGATCCACCAAACTGGGATGCTTCAGATTGTGTTCTTGGTGTCTTTGGAAAGCTCTTTCAATGAGGAGGGGTGCATGGGCTTGGTTCCATGATGTTTGGACTTTGCAGTGCAAAAGTCTTGAATATCGAATGATTTCGTCATTGAAAATTAAATTAAATCGTAGCTGAAAGTTTTGAAGGAATTGGAAAGTGCCTTTGGTGTTATTGGAAAGATCTTGATGAGCAGGATTTAATGGAATTTATTTGATAAGATTTGGATTCAAAATGTGGGAGATATTGATTTTTAAGTGATTTCTGCAACTGAAAATTCAAATAAATTCCAAAAAACCAGGTTTTGGAAGGGAAAATCGGTTGAGAACAAACATGGTAACACTTGAAGGCTTACCATTCAATTCAAGCACGATTTCCTTTCATATTTTGGCTGGGCGAAAAATCGATACAGACATTGCAAAACAATGTTCACATGTTGAGTTTCCCTATTGCTGTAATGGGTTCACACTTGGGCCAACGGCACATACCACACTAGTGGATAGAAAGCTAACTTGACTACCAAGTCAATAGAAAAAAAGGGTATTCATGTGTGTATCAAAGTTTTGCCAATAGAATCGACCGACTACCCATCGGGCAAAACTAGGGGGGCCCAATAATGCCAGTTTTGGGCATAATACTTTATGGATAACTCCAATATGTGGTAAGCCATTTGAAAGCTGCGATTCAAACTTTTCTAAAGCTTCAATCAAAATAAAGGGACTACTCCATACTCACTCCCATTTCTCCACCCCTCCAAACCCCCCTAAATCTTCTGAAACTTATGAATGATGATGATCCATTTGCTTTACACAATTGAGCATTTTCTCACACCCTCGTGCACACATTGTAGTAAGAGCATCTCCACCAGTACTCAGTAGATGATCATGACCCTAACAAAAATATTTTGTCACATCCAAGTTTTAGTTATTTTACTTTTTTTGCAACTCCACCCATTGATTGAACCCGAGACAGTTAGGGGACTGCAAAATAGGTGGGAAACTTACTAATAGTAAACCACCTGGACCGATCATCATTATGTTTGGCCAATCAGGAACTTTAAACATGAAACAAAAAAGGGAAATACAGTAAAATAATCTTAAAAGAAAATTAAAAATAGATGACAAAAAATATGAAATAAAATAATAATCAAAACAGAAAACACATTAAAATAAAATATAAAAAAGATAAAAGTTTCTAAAAAAAACTAAAACATGAACCGGGTTTAAACAAGACGGCGGACTTCACAGTGTCCGAAGGTCACAGGTACCCACTAGTCATATTTATTACACTCTTCTCTCGCAGGTGCACAGGCTCTTTTACTAGCCTCCAGTCAGCAAACTGACCAGCAAAACTGCCCCATACATGCAAAGAGTCAAATTGCTTGTTCTCACACTGCAGATCCTGGGGCCTTCAGAATCAATAATTTCTTGTTGCCATGAAGTAAAAAAATTCTTAGGGTAGTAGATTTCTTGGATTACTATGGAAAGTTAGTTTCTTTGCAAGGAAGGAGGACAATTATCCACCAAGCAAAACCTTAGTAGCTTCGAACACTAATTATATATTATTTTCAGAAATGTAGAAATTTTCACCCCCCCAAAAAAAAAAAAAAAACTCAAAATGTTTTTTTTGGAAGGAAAACCTTGATGCTTCAAGAATATTTTATTTTGTCAAAATTAAAATTTTAAAATTAATTAATTATTCGACAGGAATGTGTCGAAGTTGTCAAGGTACTACTATGGTATTCAAATTAGTGGAGAGAAAATTAGTTTGGTGGATAGGCACCCAGTACAACAAAAAACGTGGGCGCATTCCATGGTGGAATTCCACTAAATTGTCATTCGGATGAAAATAATAGGATGACATTTCAATTGGCCACAACAACAAATGTGTATTGTCCCATCGCATGCAATGGACATCCAAATTACATTTGTTGCGCATCCCACTATATGTGATGCAAAGTCGTTACATGCAATTGATGAAAATAATTCCATCTCAAATATGTTACAAGTGTTACTTGACCTTTACATATGCAAATAATAATGTTTTTTTCTTTATTGTTCTTCATTAACAATTGCAAGGAATGGTTCAAAAGTGCAAAAGTTTATAATATTTCAAAATCATAAATCTTTAAGTATTTAATATATATTCAAGGTGTAATTTTCAAGTAACATTGTTAGAATTTCATATAGAATTGAAGCACCTTTAGAACATTATATGTCAATCCAAGCAAAAAAATTTAGTGAAAAAATATTGAATTTGATTGTGAAAATTTTGATTTTCAAAACACTTTTCTTCAAAATGGTTTAACGTTTTAATATATATATATATATAATTGATTGATTTGAAAAAGAGAAGGTAGGTCATTAAAGTTTGGATTTCCTATTTAATTCAAGATTATTTTTCCATTTTTAGAAATAAAATAAAATAAGATAAAATAGCCACATCTAGACAAGGCACTTCCTAGGTCGCCACTTGTAGCAGCACTTTTGTAAATTGCTACAGCCTGACTAGGATAGGCACCATTTTATGCTAAATAATTCTGGGGATCCTTGCCAATGGACCTACTTGAGGAATTTAAAAGAATAATAATAATAATAATAATAATAATAATAGTTTAATTAATTAATACTTTTTATTTTTAAAAAACCTTTTAAGAGCACATTAAATAAGACCTTTGATTATTTTCTATCAACATGTAGTCTTGTGGTTTGGTGGTTAAACAATTGGCCTCATGTTGCCGGGGTTGTGTGTATCCAAAAGAGGCCTTATGCATATGTAAAAATTGTGTAATATATAACCATTTAGCTTGTGGCCCCGTCCATATTGTTAACTATATTGGCATCATGGGCAGACCAGAAAATTGAAAATATGTCTTTTTTTATTTATCTTTTTTTAGTTAGCTATTTCAAAATATTAGGTGTGATTTTCAATAAATGGAGAGTAAAAATGTAAAATTAAGTTTTTTCAATTTGATATATATTTTATGAATGAAAATTAAAAATTCACTTGTGAACGATGTACATGTGTTCAAGCCATGTACTTCATTACAAAATGAGTGAAATGTTGAGTGAATTGGGCCCATATTTCCTTGTATTGATATCAGAAAATTGGCAAAATTTTGTTGAAAAAAGACATTTAACATTAGAAGAAAAAAAAAGCACATTTGATACTTCTGATTTTGCAAAATATTAGTATTGCAAAATAGGTCAAAATTTCTATTAAAAAATCTTTGCTCACCAACATAGGTAGGGAGGGGATTGGGGAAGTGGGAGGGTTAATAGGATAGATGTAACTTAGAAGTGATTCATCCACAAGTGAATCATAATACGTTTTTAATGGATGGTGCATTGGATGAGGCCATGGTGAACCAACACAATACCTTCATCAGAAAATTTTAATTTATTGCAATATTCATATTGTTTAAGAGCAAGTTATAACGATTTTTGGATTTTAACTTATGGTACAAGTGTGGTTGCTAATTCACTTAACTTGAAGGTCATTGGGTGTGTTGGGTCACTTAAATCCCAGCAATTGTTGTAGCCTATGGTCAGGTTCTCCATTGAGAAAATCAATAACTAGTTTTCTTTTAAGAAATTGATTCATTTTTTGTAGCTTTTGGAATATGAATATTCTTTGTGTTTTAAAATAGAATAATAATATTGTAAGATGATTATCAAATTATTGATATTGTGACTTGCTATAATTATGATGGTTTTATGATTGGTAGACGATTTTTTTGTCATAATGTTGTTACGTAATTATTCTCAGTTTTCTAAATACATATTTTTGAAGTTGGGTGCAAAAATTGTTAACCCATGGTTCAAAAAAGTCATGGTGGGTCAAAAAAAATTTAACATAAAATTTTCCCATTTAAAAAAATACCGATTAAATAAAAAATGAACATGAAATTAGTTAGCCCATGAGGCAATGTTTTTTTTTGTGGCAAAATTATGCATTTGTGCAATTTCAAAGCCTCACAAGCAACATTTATAAAGGGGTTTAGGATTATGATTTTGCCATAAATTGATTAAGAGATTGTTTCTTTTCATTAGACAATCCATCGATGCTTGAGATTTATTCCCAAACACACCAACAATTGAGATGTGATATATTGTCGACTAAGATGTACCTTTTTAAGGAGGTGTTTGCTAGTTAAGTTTGTGTTGTTAGACAAGTTCACCAACATCTTACACTTCCTTTTCATTATGCATCATTGTTTTTGTTTCTACTAGTTATGAATAGAACACCACTTGAATTATGAATAGATAGTAAAGCACCACCCATGTTCTATGAGTTATGAATAAAGCACCACCAAGCATGGGTTGAATAAATGGCCTTTATAAAAGTATCTTGGGATTTGTGGGCGGGTTGCAACACTATTGAATTACATTATGAAGATTGAGAACTTGCAATTGTAAAATGGGATTTGTGGGTGCAACAACACTAAGAGATTCAATAAAGCTAAACAATTAGTGAAAGATTGGCATATTTAAGGTACTTAAAGAGCTTGCTTGCTAATGCATCTATATTTGCTTTCCATTCCAATTTGAGCACATTGGAAACAATGAATGAATCTAGCTTTGTTTCCCATTTTCATTGAACTCTTTCGATTGAACATATTTGTTTCCATATTTCATCTAACAGTTTTTGGTCTTCAATTGTGTGTTTCCAAGTTTGATTAGGCATTTATAAGGTTTGGCAAAAAAAATTCTTTTGTTCATATTTTCAACCAATGTGTTTCTAAGTTCTTCCATCACACATTTTGTTATTAGTTAGGGTTCAGCAAAAGTTTTTTTTTGTTCTTATTTTCAACCATTATGTTTCCAAGTTTTTGCATTATGGATTTTATTGTTGGTTAAGGTTTAGTATAAGCTTTTCTTTTCTTCTTGGCTTCATCCAATGTGTTTCCAAGTTCTTCCATCACACATTTTGTTGTTGGTTAAATTTCAACAAAAGGTTTTTTTTTTGTTCTTGTCTTTAATTAGTTTGTTTTCAAGTTCTTACATTGCACATTTTATTGTTAGTTACGATTTTATAGAAACTTTTCTTTTCTTTTTGTCTTCAATTAATGTGTTTCTTGATTCTTCCATTGCACATTTTGTTATTGGTTTGGGCTCAGCATAAGTTTTTATTTATTTTTGTTCTCAACTAATGTGTTTACAAGTTTTTAAATTGCACATTTTGTTGCTAGTAATTAAGGTTTGGCAAAAAAAATTAAAAAATGTTTTCAACCATTGTGTTTCCAAGTTCTTCTAATGTACATTTTGTTTACAATGTGCACAATGATGCCCTTGAAATTTCTTCAAAACTACAAGTACAAACTTCTTTTCAATGCTTCCATCCCACTTTCTACAAACTCTAATTTTGCACCACTAAATTCAAGCCCCCTTGTCTTTTTTGAATCTAACAAAGGCAAGCTTCTTGTTGTTGTTGATGGTGATCCTATTGCATTTGCTAATGGGGCTTCTACCTCATCTAATTTTAACACTTCTAAGATTGATCTTGTTGACCTCACTGTTGATGAAAGAGGTGAGTAAGTGACTATAGTTACAAATAAGAAATGGAAGGCTAAATGGGAGTTGAATCGAACCTTCCAGGATACATGGGTGGCAAGGTTTCCTTGGGCCCAACTAGTTGTTGGGCCATATGGCAAGGTGATAATGGTTTGATGCAAAGTTTGTTCCACAATTGGGCGAAAGGAAAAATTAGTTGTCCCCAATCTTGATGGGTTGAGAAAACATAATGGCATGCAAATGTGTAAGGTAGGTCAGCTTGGTAGGGCACTTGGGAAATCTTACATCAATTCAAATAGTGAACATGTTTGGAATGAAAAGATTGATGCCATCACCAGACATGATGGCATTCAACTTCAAGTTAAGAAACACAATAAGGCTAAAAATAAAAAAAATTGTGTGCAATTTGTTACCCTTTTCCATCTTTTGAAATTGGGGAAACGCATCACTAACTTTGAAAACATGCACGAGTTCTTACAATTTTTGAAGGTGGAGAACAATCTTGCCAAGCATTGGACAAACACTAGTGGCTAGGGCATGGTAGAATGCATGAATATGGTTTTGGTAGTTATAAAAACAACCATCTAAATAACAAACTACATTTTTGTAGGTTGTGATGAAATGACTAATATAAATAACTAGTCATGGATTTCAATTCATGCTTATGTTGTTGAAGACTTCAAAAAGACACCGATCTTAGTGAATCTAGAATGGGTCATAGAATGTTACACAATAAACAACTTCACAAACATGATCCGAAACTCGATGAAAGGTTTTGGGAGACTATCTAACCATGACTTGGCTACTAAGGTTATATGTTGTGGTGCAAATGGTGTTGCCACCTTCCAAGGCATCAAAACTAGGGTTGCAACCTAATTAAGAAAAAATTCTTCACCTTTTTATATTCTTGTGCATTGAATAGCTCACAAGACCAACCTAGCAGCCTTCACTTTTTCAAATCTACCGATAGTTGGGAAGATTGAAGCATTATTAACACGTGTGTACACATACTTTAGTCATAATCCAAAAAAGAATTTGGAGATATCAAAATTGGTTGAAGTTATGGAAACAAAAGGTTTCAAAATTTTGTGCAACACCAAAACCAAATGGATTAACATGGTTGCTCTAAGCAAGGTGGTACATCCTTGAAGAATTTTAAGACTCTTTTGGTGAAAATGGTAAAAGATATTGTTAATCAATCAATAGTTGATAACTATGAACTATTGTGTTACATTGAAACTATTTCAGGGTTTACTTGTCTATTGTTTATGTTGGAAACTCTGTAAGTTTTGAGCAAGTATGCTTAGAATAGAGAGACTTTCATTTGTGACTTTGTGGGTAGTATGAAGCTATGTCAAGCTAACTTGCACAACATGTATTACAATGAAGAGGAGAAGTACAACTACAATTATTTCCCACAATTTCAGAATTTCATTGACCATACCTTTGATCATTTACACACGATTTGGTGGAAAAATTCGGTTGTTGGAGTACAATAAGTAACATTTTCTTACTATGGCAAATTGTACAACATTCACAAAACATGCAAGTTGATTAGTCTTCGTATCATGGTCACTCAATAAACTTGGGCACAATCTATGCAAAAGGTGAAAGATAATGCATTCAAGTTATGCTACAACTAATCAATGAACTTGATAAGAGGTTCCCTACACAAGAGGTATTGAATGTATGGGAATAATCTACTTGTAATATCAATGACAAGCCAATTTTGAATAAACATTTCCTAAGCACCTTGCGTTGTTCAAAACATAGTATTGTCACCCAGATGTTGTGGTGATGATGGTATGATGTGTCTAGCTTTGTTGGATGGTTAGATTTTGGATCAACATGCATCTTTTTTTGTTGTCATAATGAAAAACAACTGCAGTTATGTCATGTTGCCATTTAGTTGTAACCCAACACCTTGGTTGTGGTAAAGGTTGGGATCTAGTGGCATTCTAAAGGAGATGCTTTCAGAGTTTTTGAAGCTTGTCGAGATATCCATTGTGATCACACTAGGTTTAGTAAAGGATGAACAAACTTTCTTAACTTTAATTTACATAAAAAACAAATTGAAAAATCATTTCACAATGCATTTGGATATGGTCATTAGGATGTAAGCTCAAAAATTATATTTTCTGCCCACATTTCCATTCTACATTGCCATTTGAGATAGGCAAACTAACAAACGTTGATATTGTGTGGATTTATAATGCATTCTAATTAAGGGCACATGCCTAGGTATGTTTTTCATGTAATGGAGGTTTATCTTTGTAATGATGTTGAACTCATAACCTTTGGGCTTATATGAATGCATTTTAATGAGAGATTTTCTTTGAGCAAATTTTAACCGGTAACAAGTTTCCAATTTTGTGTGCTTTTGTGCAAGTCAATTTTTCAATTTTAGTCGGGTAGAATTGAATCATGGATTGGTTTCCATTTTTACCACCTTTCCAACCTAGGTTGTTGTTTATGCTTGTTTGCACTAAAGCTAGGTTTGATTTCATTCATATGTTACTTGTGAATGATGTATGTTTTTGTTAATTTGCATGTCATTTTCAACTACAATTGGGTAAAATCCAATGTGGATTGGGGTTCAATCCCCTCTGAAGGTATAAAGTTGTAATCTTTCAAATGTGTTTGCATCTTGTGGTTGTGTGTTTATGTGGCATCTTGATTATCTTGTCTTATGTGTGGTTGTAGCATGTAGGAAACTTTCAATTGTAATTGAGTAGAATCCATTATTGGATTGGGGTTCAACCCCCCTTGAAATATTTTGTTGTATAACTTTGATTGGGCATCAACGACCCATCAAACAAGGTTGGGTTCTTCACCACCATCATATAGTAACTCTCATATTAATCACCTCCTCATACATGATCTTAGGATTTCGTTCAACTATTTCATGGCAACATTGTGATGGTGGTAGTGTCATTCCTTACTTTGAAAGTTTTCAACTTCCAGAAGATTGTGATCATAATGTTGACAAGTTAGGTGCACATATGAAGCCCATGTTTGATCGTACATTTGTTGTTGGATTGACGGGTGGAAAATGTAACAAAATATTGTTAGAATTCAAGATTTTGTTTTAATACCTAAAAGTTGTGCACAAATTGATGTAAATGATTTATTTCTTGTGAATACATGTATCATTGTTGGAAAAACATGTCAATATTGTAATGAAGGAAAAAAGAAGGGAAGGACAAACCTTAAACACAATAGTTTAAAAATTGACATAGAATATCAAGTTTAAAATTATAATTTACATAAAATAATTAATCATCTTTTTTTACTCTGTTATAACCTCAATAAAGTCCAATTTCACTCGACAACTTGAGCCCACACATAAATGATTTCTGAATTTTCATGGGACAATCTTTAGATGTGTTCATATTGATTTCACCAAACTGGCCAATAAATCCTCCTAACTCACCTTCACATTACCTACCTATGTAGCTATTAACTACCTATGTATATGAGTATTAAGGGCCACTTTAGATAAGGTTCCCGAGACCAAAACCCTTGGGGACAAATTTGAAGCAAATTGAACCTTGAATTGAACCCTTTTTCATATTAAAAAAAGACAATTTTTTTTCTAAGGTAGGATGAGTGTGTCTAAAGGCTTGGGATTGAATTGGAGGGTCCAATATAAAAAATAGGCTTGGGGTTCAATTTGAGGGTCTAATATTAAAAATTATGAAATTAGCATGGAAGAAGATTAGGTTAACCTTTGGTGTTTTTAAAAAAAAATTAAATTAATGTCTTTTTCTTATTGTTTATTGTTTTTCTTTTTTTTACTTTTATTACACACAATGGATACACATAGGCGCATGATACCATAATTGTTTTTTTCTTTGGTGCTTTTTTGTGGAATGGGGACTGGTTTAAACATCTTTTGTAAATTCAAATCCCGTTCCACCTGTGAAAATTGAGGTTTCAACTCTTCATTTTTTTCTTCCACCTTTAAATTCACTTTCATTTTGTGCATTTGAAAAGGCTAAAAATGCACTCTTACCAACCATCTTGTGAAGATCCATAAAACCAGCCATGTCAACTCCAAAATTGGTCAAAAATGGGGGAAATGTAACAATATCCTCTATCCATAGTGTGTCTTTGAACAACAATGATAAAACAAAAAAATGAGCAACCTTGAACCCTAACTTACACTTTGGTTCTCCAAACCATAAGCTCTCCTTTAAAAATTTCTCTAGTCTGGACCAATTGGTTCCCCCTTTAAAATGATGACATGTAAACTACATCACAATTTCATTTGTCTTGGTCTTGTACCCTTGTCTAAAGGTCTTGAAATTAATTTAAAGCTTTTCACCACTAAGAATTTTCAATTTCGTTGGACCTTGTTCCTTGGACCCTTGTTTAAAATGGGCCTAAGTATCATAAGTAATTAGGTAAGAAATGTAATTGGTGACTATGTAGGCAAGTAACTAGGTGAGGTAATTGCGGGCCACAAGGTAATAGGTGGTACTTAACTAACCACCGCGGTTAGCTAGGGGAGAGGACTACAAGTTCACCTTACCCAGCCTTAACCTCTCCTTGAATGTTTCAACATGAAATAATGTTTTTTTTTTTTCCTTCTATTGCATCAAATGAATAGGTTTGCTTAATCCCAAACTCTTCATACTTCCTTCTTATCCGCAAGGTTTTAAAGTAGTCATAGTGGATTAAAAAAAAGGCTTTACACAAATTTGTTCAACTCATTTTGATGTGTCTATATTTTATCATTTAAACAAAGGGGTGTGTCACAATGTGGCCTCGCCATTTACATTAAAAAAGTATCTTATGGCAAAAGAAGGATTTTGAAACTCAAATATTTCACCATGCAAAAATATAATCTACAAAAAATCCTCTAAAAGAAATCAAAATCTTTTAAAACATTACAACTCTGTAATTAATCTCAGGTTTCAACACTCCTAAATTTAACCTTTCTAAAATCCTCACATAAAAATAGCATAATTATTACCTAGGGGCCTATAAAAATCCATTAAGCTACTATCTTATATGTAAATTTACGAATCCGTCCGTCTGTGACGGAGCTCGGGTGCAAGTTCAGACGACCGGGCTTGGCCCGACAAAAACGGGATTCAAAAAACGGGGTTTGGAAAAACGGGATTTCAAAAACGGGATTCGGAAAACGAGATTTCGAAAAGCGGGATTTGGAAAAAACGAGATTCGACCTTCAAGCCGATCGGACCCGGCAAAAACTGGATCATCTCTGTCTGTGCTATGCAGTTGCAACTCCAGAACTACAAGCGCGTGTATATATGCCCCAAGTTGACGTGACTGACCTGTTTTTGTTTGTAGCCAAAATGGTCATCATTTGTAAGAAGATGTGGAAAAAGTGGGCAATTCTCTGAAGGAAGATTTAGCCAAACCTGGCTACAAATCCAAACATGAAAGCACAAAGCGTTTGGCTTGGCTAGAGTGGTGTAGCCACGGGTTACCCACTAGTCTTATATAAATTCACTACATCCGTCTATGACGAAGCTCGGGTCCGTCACAAACAGACGACCGGGCCCGGCCTGGCAAGAACGGGAGAGGGGCTGACTGGCTGTGACGGTGCCCAGCAGGGGCGAGCCGGGCACGAGAGATCCCCTGCAGGTCCTGTGCGTGCTGGGCACGGGAGAGGGGCTGACTGGCTGTGACAGTGGCCAGCAAGGGTGGGCTGCGCACGGGAGAGTCCTTGCAGGTTCGCCAAAGCCGGACGAACAATAGAATTTCGACCAATGAGAAGGCCCAAGGTGCCTTGCTTTTATTCCTTTTAAGTTTTGGGAGGGCGGGAAAGATTTTTTTTCCATTTTTCCCTATTTCTCAATGTGTTTTCACGGTGTTCCCTCTAAGTTCGTAATGGGTTCCCAATATGTTCCCCAAGTTCACAATGCGTTCCTCAACATGTTCTACATATAAGCACCCCACTTTTATCCCATATGCTTTGGCAAACGTTGTGGAGGATGAGGGGGACTTCACAGTGGCCGAAGGTCACGCCACCCATTAGTACTTTATAATGAATCTAAACACAATGTCTTTGCCTTGGGAGGCAAGGCCAACAAAGCCCCTATCTTCTTGTAAGTGCCATATTCAACCATATAAAAGCCCTAGCTACCTCAATTTAAGTCTAAATTAATTAATTACTAGCAATTAACTAGAGCAATTGGTTCAAAAGCTTATTTGTTTTTAGTTTTGAAAGGAAAGTTTGGTTTGGGTTTAGGGTTTAAGGTTTAGGAACCTTTGGTTTGGGTTTATTTAGAGTTGTTGCATAAGAAATGGGTGTACATATAAATGTCTTGGGGACATTAGTCATCCTCTCTTGTAAAATATGCCAATGTAGATCTATTAATTATTATTATTGATTATTATACAAAAAAGATACCTCATTGAGCATAGATGAAAGTTATCTTTCATCATCCACTTTTCATCCATGATCATAAACATACTTTGTTATAATTTGTGGATGTTAAGAATTCTTTTGGTTGTGATAAACTTTCATGGCCCATGACATATACCATTTTGATGGACTTATAAGATAATGATTTGTAAGGTTAAGGTTGAATATCATATAAAAAACACACTTGGAATTGAATGGGTTTTAACCATTTTACTTTAGCCAAAATCCCCTAAATGTTTTTTTTTTTTTTTTTCTCTTTTAGAAATGCAAGTTTTTTTTTGTTGGAAGGTGCCCAAGCCAGAAATCTAATCACTGCCCGACACTGAATCAACATTTGTAAAAAAATTTGGCGGTGAATTTTTGCCACTTGGGCAACCCAAAAAATCCAGTTTGACTCATACAAAGGATTTTTGTGATTTTTATTTTTCTACCCCCTAAAATCACCATATTTTGGCAATAGGTTTCAGCATGTGGCCAAAAATAAAGCAGGATTTTTATTTCATTTTTTAAATTCTACTTTCATCCCTGACCCATAGCCAAAATTCAATGAATTCCTCTTATGGATAATCACCAGTGTGGCCACAACACAAAATTGAAAATAAATAAATAAATAAATAATAATAATAATAATAATAATAATACCAAAGGGTGTGTCACACCATGGCCTTGCCATTTACATTTAAAAGTATTATCTTAAGGCAAAAGAAGAATTATGGAAACTCAAATATTTTCACCATGCAAAAATATAATCTTCAAAAAATCCTCTAAAAAAAAAACCAAAATCCTTCAAGATATTAGAAGTCTATGATTAATCTCAAGTTTCAACACAAGCCAAAAATATCATCTTTCAAAAAATCCTCATATAAAAATAGACCTATTATATTATTATTATTATTACCTAGGGGCCTATAAAATTCCCTTAAGCTACTATACTCTATATAATGAAGCTAAACACAAAAAAAATTCCTTGCCTTGGTAGGCAAAGGCCAATACAAACCTGCACTGAATTATAATTAGTTAATTAATTAATTAATTAATTATAAATAAAAATGACTTATGCAACAACTCAACATGTTGCCCAATTTCATATATTTTACTTATGCTTAAAATGTGATATGTGTGCCAATTTTACTTATGTGTAAAATAGTCACTTAGGTTGAAGTGAAGATTTAAACCCTAAACATGTTTTCAAACTTTTTACATGCCTCCCTATGTCATCGTAAAGGCTAACCTACGTAAAGGCCTAGACATTGACTCTAGACTTGGGTGGTTTATTTTTTAATTCAAATTTGTGATATAAATTCTTCCCCAACAAAATACCAAAGTTGAACATACACTAAGGAAAAAAATAAATCCAAATTTTCTCCAAATTTTTTGGTTTTCAAAGTAGAAAAAGGGACAAAATTTGTGGAAACAAAATCAATGTTCCTCCCCACATCATGTCTACTATAAAAGCCAAAGCCGAATAAAATCGGAACCTTAAACCCTAAACCCTAAACAGATAATGGAATGTAATTTAGGAGATTTGCAAAAGAAGGAAAGGAAGAAGGTACCTTGGGGATGAAGTTCAAGATTTTTCTTTAAAATAAAAAATATATAAATAAATAAATAAATAAAAGCAAGAAAGCTTCAAATCATCACAACAAAAAGCTTGCACTCCAAACCCTAAAAAAAAATCCATAAAAGGATAATGATACACTCCCCTGACAGGAGATATATAATTTGGGGCCCTAAATTTTGGGGCCCTTAAGTTTAGGGTCTAGATTCGGGACGCTTTTAGGGGCCTATGATGCATACCTAGTTCTAGTGCAGTAGGTAGAAAAAGAGGCAGGACGGTTGCCGTGGCGCTCCTCCTCCTCTCTCTCGCTTTGTCTCTCTTTCTCTCTTCTCTCCCCTCTCGCGCCCTGCGCCGTCGTCCCAAGTTTTTACTTCCTTTGTGCTGAGAATTCGGCACTGATGGGATTTGCTGCTCTCTGTGTAGCTAAATTTTCGAGAGCTTGGAGGATTTTATTTTTTTAAATTTTGATTTGAAAGCTCTGAGGAAGGAATTTGAGGACGAGGAGGAACAACATGAGATAATTCAGTCTGGGAAGGAACTGGAAGAAGGATGAGGACGAGGACGAGGAGTAGCAGTAGCAGCAGCAGAAGGAGGAATGGAGGAGAGAAAGAATTAAAGGTGTCGAGAGGAGCTGGAAATTGAGAGACTATTACGTGTTTACAATAGCTAGCTAGCTACCACAGTTTGTGGGATACCAGGTCTCGTTCATTCGTCCTGGATATCCTAACAAGAGCATCTTAAGATCAACCCGCACACGCACACCAGTTGTTGTAATCATATACTTCTGGCAATGGCTCAAGGGAAATCATTCAAGGAGTCTTTGAAAACATTGGAGGCGGATATTCAGCATGCAAATACCTTGTAAGGAAAAACACACAAATCGGTGATTCCCACACTAACCCATTCCATTTGCCATCGACACAACATATGAAGTTTGTCTTGTTGTGGGTTTTGAGTTTTGACCTAAAAAACCTGACAGCTCTGCAACTCCAGTTGTAGCTGTTTTCTCAACTCTCTCTCTGTCTCTTTCTCGGATTGTAGCAGTGTTGGTTTGTCTGTGGTAGAGGATTAAATGCCTTGGAAAGAGTTTAGAAATGGTGGTGGTTTTGGAATGAGCTTAGAGATGGGGGGTTCTGGAATGAGCTTCGACATGGTGGGTTTTGGAATGAGCTTAGAGATGGAGGGTTTTGGAAAGAGATGGTTTTTGGGTGATGGTCTGTCTGATGCAGGGCGTCGGAGCTTCCAAGGGACTATGATGGAGCTTGCTTGCAAATGAGATTATCATATGTTCCAGCAGCATATTTTTTGCTGTTCCTGGTGCAGTGGACTGATTGCAGCCTGGCTGGTGCCTTGGGCCTTCTCCACATCCTTATCTACAAGGTGTGTGCACCAACCACTGTTCATGATTGCCACACATTCATCTTCAAAACACAGATTGCTTTGAAGTCCTTTCAAGGGGTCCATCTCCGCCATCTCTGCCATTCTTCTTCTTCACATTTTTTCCTCCACTGTGTTTGTGTTGTGAATGCCCCAAGTATGTGCTATCTGCCTGTGTCTTCTCTATTTCCATTTTCTTCTTTTGTAAGTAAGGAAGGTGTGACACTGATGATGCAGGTTTATATGGATGGGACTACAACCATGTCTACATATGAGAGGAAGGCCAGCTTTCATGAATTCTATGGTATGTTTGTCAATGGTGGTATGTCTGGAGATATCAGAGTGCAATGCTTGACACTCCCTATTCTCTTTGCTTGAAATTGCTCATTTGGCTTGTCTGTGAGATAAGTGACTTAAAGTTTTTTCCTGGACCTTGACAGCTTTGCAGGAACTGGACTTGAAGATGTTAGTAAAGGCACTTGATGATGCTGATCCCTTGTTTTGTGGCAATCCCCACAGCATATATATATCCATCCTTGCAACAGCTGGATGGAGGAATCTTGGTTGAGGAGGACATGAAACAGAAGTCAGTATGCCTGGAGCGGTATAAGAGAAAGGTGGAAGAAGAGCATGGTCACAGGTCAGAAGTTGACCTGGAGCGTGAGAACGAGTGTGGCATCTGTATGGAGAGCAATACTAAGATTGCACTTCCTGATTGCAACCACACCATGTGCCTCAAGTGCTACCGTGAATGGTATGGCCACTGCTGCTCCTGCATTCAAGTGTTTCTTCATCTTTAATTTCTTGTTGGAATTTCTGAAGCTTCTCTTTAGAATATTCAAAATGGTTGTGCCATGCCCTATTCTCTTGGTCTTTGCATCCTAATTCATTGAGTGCAGAACTTTCTCTTGTTCTCAATATTTGCATTACTTCCAGAACAGAACTGAGTACCTGGGTTTTCATGAAATGTTTTGCTCAAGAACCTGAGTTCATCTTATAACCCACCTCCACCTCTTGTCATGTGCTGACTAAGTCCATGGCTAGCTACTATGGCCGGCTGGGTCAAATGCTAGTCAAGAATCTGTGAGTCACTTGCATTGCAAAAGTGGCTAGCAAAGCTCGGATGTTGGATTCATTTACTGATCTGCAGGCTTTCGTTCCTCCTTGGTGTCTACTTTCTAGCTGTTCTCTTGAGTGCTAAAGCCAACATCATGACTGAGTCTTCCCATTGCTTCTGGAATGTGACAGAAACTCAGGACACAGATTTTGTATAATGGGTTGCCCAGATTTTGACTGATTATTGTATACATATCTACACCCACCATTGGGAGCTGATGAAGTCAGGGGGTAGTCATGGCATATCATCACTGCTATTCATGATGAAGGTGATGGTCTGGCACTTTGTGAGTGAGTCTCATAAGGTTATGACTGCACTCACTGTTCTTGTCACCTTCAAATTGTTGTTGTGGAGATTTTCTCTGCAATTTCATAGATATCTGTTGCTAGTTTCCTTGCTTGAATGTGGTCCACTGTTCTCTCCAGATTAGTGGAGAAGGTAAACTCAAGAACATTTAGGGCACACTAGACCAGCAGATATACCCAGGATGATAAGAAAGGCTATGTGGCTTATAAAAAATGGGGTGGGTGCTTGCAGGCGTGCAAGGTCACAGTCTTGCCCATTTTGCCGAGGCAGTTTGAGACATGTGAACTCTTGTGATTTGTGGATCATCACAGACTCCAGTGACGCTCATGACATGGTCACAATTGCCCAAGACAATCTGAATCGACTCTTCATGTACATTGACAAATTGCCCCTCTTGGTCTCAGAGAGCGTATTTGATGTTTATGATACCCATATCAAGTGAGCTTTACAAGTCAAATTACTTTCTGTGGTTGTCCTTCACAAACCCTTTGTAACAAAAATCTCTCCTTGCAACCGTGCTTATTAGATTCAGCTAGAATTATGCAGGTAGAATTCCATAAGTATCATAAGACCATGGAAAGTCACAGGTACACAAGTTCACTATTCTTGAAGATTTCTCACTATAGGATTCACAAGCATGTATATATTACTGTCTTTGATCAGATGGGATGGGCAACATTGTAACTGCACACATTGTCACTGGAACATTGACTGTCTCTAGCAGCATCTAGCTGGAGAATAAGCACAGGCATGTAGTTTGGAGTATCTTTTTAGGTGTGTTGAGGGTTTGAGTCCTACCTTTCTAATGTGCCAAGTTTTAGGGTGTGATGTAAAGACATTAGCTGGTATTTGGGATGTGAAATTTAACTGGTCAGCTCCAGGCAGCCAGCGGGAATCAACAGCCATCAGCACGACGCCCATTTGAAGCTTGTTCATCTTCAGTCTGTTGAAGAACCTGTGCATCATCAACCAACATCTTCAGTCTAAACCTGTCGGTGATTTGTTGCCAACTAGGAGTAGGTGGATACTATTTCAATGCTTCTATTTGATATCCTTGAAATCTACCTACAACTTCACACAACCAATTGGAGTAACATCCTCCAGTTGATCTCACTAAAAGCTTTTTAACTCCTCCCTTGGTACCAAGTTACAGTTTCCTTCTACGTTTCTGTCTCATTTCATCTTATCTGAAGTTATTTGAAATGGGATGGGTTGGATATCTTTCCTTTCTCTACATCATGTTCCCATTCCCTGTTGGGATGATTGAACTCATCATTTCTTGCTTGCAATTGAATGTGCTTTGTTAGTTTACAATCAAATGCACTCCGTAGTACCAATTCTTCTAGATCAATTCATCATGGAGAATGTTTGAAATGAATTGGACTTTGATGTAGGATTAAGTGTACAAACTTGATAACATGAGCAAAGTAAATGGGTGCTTGAATAGTGTAGGAAGAAGCCAATGCCAATTGGTAGTTGATAAACGAATTCGTCCACAATCACTAGCATTTTGTAAAATTGTGATTTTAGAAAGAATACTAGGTAGCACCATCAATATAAACCTTCAATCTTCACCCTTATTACCCAACTAGAAAGAGTCTATGTACTCCTTGAAGCTTTTAACACAATTTCAGTTTTTCTTTCTCTACAACCCTCACTCTCCCACAACCCTAAAACAATAAAAATCAAACCCCATCCCCAACCCTAAAATTACACAACTTGAGTTAAAATTGAACCCTATGCCAAACCAGTTAGAACAAAAAAAAAGAAAAAAAGAGACCCCACCCAAATTCCCCCTTTCCCCTTTCTAGACTTTACTAGTGACCCACCCCCCCCCCCCTCCTCCTTCCCCCTCTTTTTCCACTTTTCAAAAAGTCACTACTTTTTTAAATAAAATAAATTAAATTCTCTCTTTTCGCTTTTGGCCCTTAAGTTCCCAATATTTTCAGGATACCAAAAAAAAAAGACACTAGAAGTAGATAGATGTGAGACTCATACATAGCTAGACCAAAAATAGAAGGCTACATAATATTTTGATTTAGGAGTGTGTGTCAATGGGATTATTAATTTGGGGTGATAGGCCAATCAAAGAGGCTCATATCATCACCACACTATTTTGTTTTATTTTATTTAATTTAAAAAAAAATCACTTTGGGTACACCCTCACAAAAAGCCTATCTCACCATAAACTTTTTGGTGGCCTTTACATGTAATAATAACCTTGGTAGGGGAGGGCTTTTCAAAAACCCTAAACCCTAAACCCCTTTGTTTTTTCTAAAAGCCCTCCCATGAGGCAGGCCTTTATGATGGGCCCCTTTTGCATGTGTGGAGGGGAATTTTGTTATTGGTAGGGTTTAGGGTTTAGTACATGCAAGAGGGCCCTATGTGTACAATGGACCCTCTAGCTTGTATCCATGGAGGGGATTTTTTACAGAAATCTAAGGCCCTATGTACACGCCAAAAGGCCCTACATACAAGCCCACATTGTTTATTTAATATGATGGGTAAAAGCCCTAGTAGGAGTAAGGGCACTTACACTCTAGACCCTAGACCTTGGGGTTCATCCTTGGGTCCTAGGTGTAAAATGCCCTCCTCCATAGGGCTTTTACCTTGCACAAACATAACGGATATAAATTTGTGTAGTGTATGTGGACTTGGGCACATGCCTCATCAACAAGGGGTGTGTTAGGGTTTGTGGCCTTGCCATTTTACATTAAAAAAAAGTCTCTTATTAAGGCAAAAGAAGAATTAATGAAACTCAAATATTTCACCATGCAAAAAATATAATTTTTAATAAAAAAATCCTCTTAAAAAAACCAAGATCCTTCAAGATATTAGAACTTTATATAACTAATTTCAAGTTTCAACACAAGCCAAAACATCATCTTTCAAAAATCCCCATATAAAATAGGCCTATTATTATTATTATTATTATTATTATTATTACCTAGGGGCCTATAAAAATCCCTTAAGCTACTATAACTCTATAATGAATCTAAACACAATATCCTTGCCTTGGTAGGGCAAGGCCAACAAAGGAGGCACCTTCCACATAAAGTTCCTATAAGACGAGGAACCATGTGTGTTTGTGGAAGGTGTCTACCTGATCCTTATGCCCCCTAAGGGCCTCAAACAAATGAGGCTGTTCTGAGAATTTGGGTCCTGCACTTGGCCTCTAAGGGCCCTCATTCCAACCCATTCTTGGTCCCTTACCCTACACATAAGGTGCCTTCCCAAACACACACCAGGAAATTTCTCGTAGCGTTAGGGCACTAGGTTTAGGTTTAGGGTTTTTGCTGGTTTGATATTCTTGCAGGATTCTTTCAGGGAGGATAGACGAGAGGTGGAAGACGATTCGAAGAAGATTCAGATCATTGGCGACCATGATGCATTTGTGAGATTGCACTAAGATTATGACGAATTGGGTATAGGTTTCGTGTGAGAATTGGTTTTTGGGTGAGGCACAGAGAGAGAGAGCGAGAGATGGGGCATTTGTATGCATTGGATTTCGATGGTGTACTGTGTGATAGTTGTGGAGAAAGCTCCATCTCCGCTCTCAAGGTTTTTCACCTCCGAAACTTTTGTTTGATTTGAATGGTTCTTCTTGTTCTTGTGCTTCTTCGCAACCCTAATTTAGTTTTCCATAGCACTTGAAATATGCCATAGCTCCGATACTCGTTCATTGATTCACTCTCCATTTAGCTGGCGGTAGATTCTGAGTGTCTATTTGTGCTATAATAATACCCAAGCCATGAGAGAAGGCAAGATCTATAGTTAAGTTCTCTTTGGGTGAAAATGTAATGTAGTAATGTATAAAAGCAGTTTTGAAGCAAGAAAACCAGAAAGGGGCTTAAGATGCCTGTCTGCAGGTTCTGCAAATTCTTATGTTGTTTGGTATCACTTTTGTGATGTCTGCATGGGCTTGGGCTGTGTGCACACACATATACAGGCTGCCAAAATCCGGTGGCCACAAATTTTCCGCAGTGTTGATTCAGCAACAGAGACATGGATTCTTGAAGAAATGCGCACTGTGAGTCCAGAAATTTTTTTTGGATTGAATTGATAGTAATATATAACTACTGCAGATAACCTGTTTTGGGAGTCTTTTAGCCTTCCTATATGTAGTCCCAGATGGTTAGGCCTTTCAAAGTTTGGCTTGTGCTCTGAGGTCTAGAGTATGAGACTCCATGTCAGGATAGAGTATATATGCTGAATTTGGTCTGGATGTCTAGGAGGTATAGGTTGCCAAAGTTTCCAGCACATAGATCTTAGGAGTAGTTTCACATTTTGTCATCCTGATTGTTGGGTTATTTGTGCTTTGGTTTGAATAACAAGCACATCACTCAGGCATACAAAAAAAATTCATTTTTCTTTGTTATAACACCTAATAGGTGAGCACTTGATGGTGGAACAGGTGCGCCCAGTTGTGGAAACTGGGTATGAAAATTTGTTACTCGTGCGGCTGCTTTTGGAAATCAAGATTCCTTCTCTCAGACAATCATCCGTGAGTATACTTATGTCTATGAGATCTTGGAGGTGCTGACCTTTCTGATCTATAATGTTTAATCAGATGAGGTTTAACACCCTTTTTCAATAATTTTGGGACTAGATGTGAAATGAATGTCATGGAATATGTAATTCTTTTTTTGTGCAGACCAAATATTCTCTTCACAAGTTCTCTAATGGCAAGTCCTAATGTGTCCTCAAAGTTTATGTGTTTATGAGCTTTGTATGGTCTGAAGGTAGCAGAGAAGTTGACAGTGGATGGCATTTTGGAGAATTGGGAGCATGGGATTAAGCCCGTAGTCATGGAAGAGTGGGGTGAGCACAACAAGGATGAGCTTGTTGAACTTTTTGGTCAAGTACGGGATGAATGGATTTCATCTGATATTCATGGTTGGATTGCTGCCAATAGGTATGAGGGAATGAAGTGTCTTTATTTGAATCACCATTGTGTGCATGCTGCTGAAATACCCGATGATTGCAAAGCCAATGATATCCAGTCTGACCAAGATTTGTTTTGGTAAATTGAGCTACAAAGAGACCCCATGGTGTTACTGAAGAGTAATAGTATCTTTATCTGAACTCTGCAACTTTAGATCAGTCAAGAATTTATCCAATTGGCTGATATTCTACATCAACAATGAGATACAAAGTACAATTTTTAGGACAATTTCAAGCCAGCACAAGTGCAAATGTGGACAGATTTTACCCTGGGACTGCCGACTCACTCCGTTTTTCATCATCAACTTTGTACGTTGTTACCACGAAACAGGCTCGATTTGCAGCTGCATTACTCAAGGAGTTGGCAGGCATTGATTTTCCAGCAGACCGAATCTATGGTCTTGGCACTGGGTAAATATATTCCTTCCACATTTGTACGTTTGGGTTACTAATTCGTCCACTCTCTGTACATCCATTCATAAACTCCCAAGCAGGGCTTTGGCTGAACTTATATTGTCATGGTTCATGCAGACCTAAAGTGGCAGTGTTGAAGAAGCTTCAAAATCTTCCAGAGCATCAAGGCTTAACCCTCCAGTGAGTATTTTCTTCCATCCACATTTTTCTTGCTGTTGTTTCCATATTTTGTAACCTTACTGAGATTGGCAATTGTATTGAGTCCATTCATTGGAGATTTTCATCATGAATTCCCATTCAACAAATGGGAAAGACAGTGAATTTTGCAAGGAATGTTCTATGTGGTGGCAGTTTTGTGGAGGATAGGCTGGCTACCTTGCAGAATGTTGTCAAGGACCCAGAACTAGACCAATGGAACCTTTATTTGGGTACCCTTTTTCCCCTGACCTTGTGTCCAACTGATGGAAAAGTTGGTTCTTTGAGTCATATTTGCAGCAAGAGTTGATGAAGAAAAAATGGCTCGCCTTAATTCAGCATTGAGCTCCCATGTAACACAACAATTTGGGACATAAATCTTTGTCTTACTATTTGCCCTACTTCAGGCTGATTAGTTCAGGATTATAAGTGCAGTAGATGACTATGTTGTAGAAATAAAGGTGTGTGGTACTCTACTAATGTATAGGGGGTGGTGTGCAGCTACATGGGGTTATAATACTCTTGGTGAAAGGGAAGCAGCTGCCACTGTTCCACGCATCAAAATCCTTGATCTTCCAGATTTCTGTGGAAGATTAAAGTAAGCAATTTTCTTATGTTTTAGTAAAAGCAGAATCGTTTGCAGAGGAACATTTTATAAAGCATCTGGATGGCTTAATCCTCTATCACTCAGCTGCAATGATGTATTCTATTCATCTTCTGTGGGGTCAAAAGCTGAAATTGCTCAACTGATCAGAGCTTATGTGCCTGACTTAGTGACTACACAATAGGTCACTAGAGTAATGTCACAATTCTTACCTTTAGCTAGTGTGCAGCTCAGTGTCATGCTCTGCCCAGTGGCCTTGTGATAGGAACCCTCAATTGGGCAATATTCATTTGTTCTGGCCACAGATCAGCCCATGGCCAAGACTGTCAACCAATAACTGTATTGTGGGAACTTGTGGAACTGCTATATGGTTGAACTGATTGTTTATGGGGTGTGTTTGGGTAGGTCTTTGGAACCTTTCAGAGGTGAACTCATTACAAACCAGTAGGTAAATGTACTCCAATGTTAGTGATTCCTAGAGCTACATGATTAATTTAAACTTTTGCTGACTGAAAGCAAAGCATATATGACCCAATTCCATAACACTATTTCACTTATGCTAAGAAAGATTATCCTGCCGCAACATGATGAATGTATTGCTAAGAAAGATAGCAATGTATCGCTATTGAAAGTTGATTTCTGATGATTTCCTTTCATCATTTTGTTTCTTCTTGTGTAATTCTTTTTCTAATTCCTTAATGTCATTGTTCTAATATGTTCAACGAGGTGAATGCGTCTTTATAACATTTGTTAACTTGTAAAAGCAAATCAACAGAAGTTAATGTCTTAGGTCCAAATTGCACTTATGGATTATAACCATAATGGCTAAGGGTTACTAGACATAATATGTAATCATCATGTGAACAGAGACTTTTTTTCCATTTTGTGAGGTCGATAAAGTGGCAACAAATGTTTACAAACACCAAAATTAAATGAAATTGCACAAAAAAAAAAAGAAATTCCCCCAAAAGTTGTTGCTATAGTGTGAAAATTTGCCAAAAAATTTGCCAAGGAATGCCATGAGCAACCATTAGCATGCATGTACAACATGAACCTTAGAAGAAAGGGAATGTGCATGCCTTCTTCTAGATTCATAATGTTGAAATTCATAAGTGGCAAGAAGTTTGATTAATGAAACTCTTCCATTTTGCCAAATAAGTCCTTTGGAACCACTTGTCAACAAGTTCACTTCTAGTCCCAACTAGCTTGTTAGTGTTATTTTTCTTGTTTTATGCAAGGGGAGGGCTCTCCCAATACCCATGAATCAATCCTATGCAATCACATCTAACACTTGTCTTGCTAATTCACAATGTGAGGTTGCAATGTAAGGTGACAAAACTATTCATTTAGATTTGGAGTTTTTTGTGAATTGCACAAGGTGGTGATAATTCAACTCATTGAGTTGGAACATTGAGCAATCTCCATTCAAAACAACAAAGGTTCATTTAGTTCCACTTTGCCATGGTTGCCTATCTCAGCATTTGTTGGGCCAAAGATGCTTAGCTTCAAAATTCAAACCAGATATGGTGTGTCCACCTTGGTTTTAATATAGTGTATATAGTAAACCCCTTATATAGTCACCCCCATTTTAGTCATATTTTTGTTTGTCACACAATTTTTGATAACCATTCAATTTAGTAAGAAACATCATTCTTTAAAATCACTATCACATTTGTTAGTAGCACAAAATATTTGCAAAGCTTTTTTTTTTGTAAATGTGACTATAATGGGGGGAAATCTAGGACAGATATTAAGGTTTTGTAAATTGTAGTTTGGCAATGTTAGTGTTGTTTGTGTTCAAGTTGTGCAAACTAACAACAATGAATTTAGTTGACAAGGAAAAAATAACAACTTTCTAATGTAGACAAGCAAAAGATATTCGAACTTGTCAAGAAAGTAGAAAATTTTAACTTAAAAAATCTAATTGACAAGATACATAAGCTAACAATTTAAAAGCTTAAACTCAATGTTAATCATCACATTAAAACAAGCAAAAATCACAACCTTATTAATGTATAATAATGCATAATAGAGCTTAGAATAAACTAGGTAGGAAATTTAATTAATTGGCACCTTTATTCTAACATAAAAAGGTTGTTTTGTAAAAAAATTTACCTATAGTCACAATCTTGTAAGGATTTATATGGAATGTGACTATAGATATTTAAATCACAATTTCTAAATGTCACAAAAAAGTGGTCACCAAATGTGTGACTATTAAGGGGGGTTTATTGTACATCTTTATCATAATGTTTTATGGAGTTCTTGTATAACCTTGGTGGCACCATGGCTATACAAAAACTCCATGGTCTAATAGTCCTAGGTGATTGCTTTTAAATCATGTTGAAGGGACTTTGAAAATTTAAAAGTTCAAGAAATCCAAAATTTGTATAGACTTGGAACTTATTATTGTGATGTGATCCCAACAAACCTAATCAATTGTAAATATGAGTTTTCTTGCTAACAAAGCATGGTGTTCACCAATGCATGGGAATTACCTTGTTTAAATATTTGCTTTCTATCAACAAAATACTTAGTTTAAAGGTGAGAAAACCAACATTGCATACAACCATCAAGAATATACAATTAAAACAATCAAATATTCTTGGTGACATAATTTTTTGCATTATGATTTGAATGTTATGTGTAGGCTAATTGATGAAAGATGGGATTGGTCTATTTTTCCTATCTTTTCCTAATTGCAATTCTATTAGTGTTCAATGAAAGTTGTGTTTAAATGAAGGGTTGTCCCTTTACAAAAGCAAAACATAAGACTTCACAAGAACATGTGAGGTGTATCAAATGTTAGCCTATTAATGCCTTAATTTGGAGAACTTAATGAATGATTTAATAACATTTATGAGTATTTTTTTTAAATACAAAAAAAATTACCAAAAAGTAAATTAACAAAATACTAAAATTATCTATCAAAATTTATTTATTGACAATTTTATAGTTCAAATCAATGTCAATTGGGACATTTGATATGGCGTTGAAAAGCCTTTTCCAAAACCTATAAAACACAAAATTTTAAAACACTCAAACTGGAGGTTTTTTTTAAAAAATTATGAAATTTCCTAACTAAAATATTTTACTAGTTGGTACCATCTTGCTTAGATGGCTCTACCACTTCTATAAAGGTGTCAACTTTACGATTTTTGGATAGCAATTAATTTTTAAAAAACATTTGACATTGGTAAAGGTATTGATCAACCTTTGGGTTCACAATATTTCCATCAAAAGGACAACGTGTCGCAACCCTAGCTTTGGGCTCGCGACCAAAGCAAAAAGGGTTTCAAGGGCACAGGCCAAGAAGAATGTGAGAACGAAGACTCACACTCCCACGTGAGCTCTCCTTTTGGGAGTTGGAATCCCAGTGGACTCCCGAACCTTCAAAGAGCGATTACATACGTCAAAACACCTCGCATTGAGGAATTTTTTATGTTATTGGAAATATATTGAATTTTAAATGTCTAAAATGGGCTCGCATGACCTGTTTGGACATCTGCAGCAAAGTTACAGCAAAAAGAAAGGTTGGGAGTCAAACGTGTAGTTTGACTCCTCACCACAAAAATTCGGGAATCGACCCAACTTCCATGCGTGCAAATGGAGTGCAATACACCATTGGAAAACTCTTGATGAGAGTTACAACTTTGCTTCAGACCTCATTTCGATCGGAGGTCTGAGCAAGAAGTTATGGTCCCACAAAGTTGCGGGAATCCAACCTTGGCAATTTTGAGACTCCCCTTTGGGAGTCCCGAGACAAAAAAACCATTTGGATGTGGGCCTCGTAGAGAGGTGCAAAGAATACTATATTGGGGAAGGTGGTGGCTTCCCTTGAGTCCAAGCTGTGGTGAGTCTTATGAGTCCAAAGTCGCCCGTGGCTTGTCCTAATACCAAAGGTGTTCCAACATAGTACTAACCAACTTGTTGTTGGTTGGATGCAAATTCAAGTGAGTGAATAGCTTGCTTGTCACTCTTCTTAGTTCCATCTCAGTGCTCCAAAACGCCCCTCTACCCCTTAAAGTGTTGAGAGCCAAGGAGCATGCCCCAAGCTCCTAACCTTTCCGCTGTTTTTTACCTTAGGTTCATTTTTGAGGCTAACAAGGAGCTTGGGAGCACGTTACAACGATTATTTTGATAACATTTTATAAATGGATGATAACAATTTGTACTTAGTATTTAAAGTTTAAATTCTTAAATAGAATCATCTTCTTTTTCATGTTTTTAGAACATTCTAGGGAAAATCACCACTTAGGGTTTTAAAGTGTGTTTTTAAAAACAATTATGCAGTTTCTTCCATTTGGAATATGTAAATACAATGTATGAAAGTTGTTTTAAAAATCTATTTGATCCTTATAACTAGATTGATATTAAGTAATTTTGAAAACTTATCATTATTTACTATAATTTGTTCAAATAAAGGTATTATTATAAGTTCATTCAATAAGTTTATCAAAGTGGTTCTTTACATTTAGCAACCATATTAAGGAAGTAACATTACTTAAAGGTCGGTCTAACCCCCTTACATTCAAAATTCATTCAAAATCAACTAGAAACTTGGTGTTTCATTATTGAAATAAAGGAAATTGAAACCATCATACCTTTTTGTTTTGCAAGAAAGACACCCTTTAATGATAGGATGTTTGGCAAGTACCTTTCCTATCAACCATGCATGTTTGATATTCTATATTTGGGTTTTCAAGGCATCATTCTACATTGGTAGTAGTAACTAATGATAAACACCCATCGAAAAATATAATGTTTGAGGTTAGATGTTTAGCTTATTAATTGTCTAACAAGTTTGCCTCCATAGCCAAACCCTAAGCAACTTGGCAAATAACTATGATGCACCCATGAACATGCAAGAATAGAAGTTCAAGAGGCTAAACAAGCAAATAAATGTCAAAATAACAATTTACAAAACAAATTAAAGAAACTTCAATTTAAATATGATATTGAACACACCAAAGCTATGCAATTGGAGATCCATGAAGTGTAAAACAATCACATTATAATCCAACACATAAGGTTGTTGGAAGGAAAGAAAAATCAACTTAAAATTCAATTTTCCAAATAGGAGGTTCAAACAAAGTTCATAAAATGAGTTGTCAAGCAACCTTAACAAGGAGAGATGAAGGAATAATGTTTAACCAATGAGCAACTATCTAGAGCTTCAAATTGCCAAATAATTTAAGGCCCATTAAAAAATGGTAAGGACAAAAAAATATGGCCAAAATTCAGGTTATTGATCTATGAAGCAAACTTTCAAAGTTCAATCTTCAATCAAGGAAATGGATGAACAAACTATCAAAGTGAATAACAAGTTTAATGAAGATTTGAATAAATGCAATAGGGTACTTTAAACTTTTACTTCTAGAAGTTTAGGATAACAAACCTTTTAAGGTTGGAATATAAAAGCCCATAGTAGAAAGATTAAAATCTTATGCGAAAATAATACTACACAATTAAACATCATAAATTTCATGGGCTACAATTTGACAATAATAGTCATGTGAAATTTTTTTTTCCACAAGTTTGTGTTTTTTAAACACATATGCCATGCCCACCACATCTATGTATAAACACTACATGACATCCATGTCTAAACAATATTAATGGATGTACAACATTCATTTTTAAATGCACACAACATCTATGTTTAGACAATATGAATAGGTGTATGATGTTTGTGTTTAAATAATACAAATTTATGAAAAACATATTTTGAATGACTATTATTGCCAAGTCATAGTCCATGAAGTTTGTGAGGAAGGTAGTAGTTTTCTTTTATTTAAAAGACAATTATAAACAATGAAGATCATGCATGTTTTAACATTCCCCTTCCCCCAAGAAAAATAATGAAAACATAATTATAAATAAGAGGGATGATAATGTTAAAGGTAGAAATTTTGAAAACTTTCAAATTTCCAAGTTCAACAATGATTAAACTTTCAAATTAGAATGTTTTTAAGGAATAGGTCAAGTTATAATTAGGTCAAAATTTACACGACATTTTGATGAATCATTAGAGGTTCAATAAGGGTGCTAACCAACTTCAAAGCCAATACTACCTTGAAAACCTTTCAATAACCCTTTGAGGTGGAGAACACCAATTTTGAAAACAATATATTAATTGCACTTTTGAAGATGATGACACCTTATATATTATAATTTTGAAGTGTTTTGGGCATAAGTTTTTGTTAAAATAGAGGATTTTTTGGTTATTTACACTTTATGTTCCTTTTGGGTATTTTATCAATTCATATGTATTGTATTATTTTTTTGATTCCTATGGTTTTTAATGTTCATTTGAAGTTTTGAGTTGTGTTGAAGATTCAAGAATGCTTGCACTGAATTCCTAAATTGCTCAAGATTTACATTGGAAATTTTTCTATTCTTTTGTTACAATCGTTTAAATTTCCAAGCTTTGAAATTTGAAAATAATCAATGAAAGTTTTAGTTTTTGAAAGGATACTTGAACCCCATTGTTTCAATATATATATATATATATTGGCTCACAAGTAAACCTTTAATTCTATACATCTTTGGCTAAAAGATGAAGATGACATATAGGATTATAAACTCTTTCATAGCCTTTCAATAACAAAAGCGGCAATAATATGTCTATTATTTGTTTTCTTTCTTAAAAAACTTAATATATTAGGTATAAAATAATCAACTAACTTTTTCATGGGTAGTCATTATGTAGGCAATATAATGATTATAGTATAACTATTGCATATTTGAATATTTCAAATATTATTTCAATATGACCTTTTCGATTTCTTTTGTTTTCTTTATCTTTTCCATTTTATGTTTTTTTTTACTAGATAGTTGTTAGCAAGGGTCCCCCGCCCCCACCCAGACTATAGTCTTGTGACAAAACTCAACGTATATACGTATGACATTTGACCTCTTGCATTATTTACATTTGATTAAATCAATGGGGATGTTATAGTAGTTGATAAGATGTTAAGTATTCATTTCAAGTTTTTTTAAATGCCAAATTTTAATTTTGACCTAGATTTGTTGTTTATTTTTTGTAAGGTACGAATTATCTCTTGCTTATTGCATTTTGCATTATACACAACTTGTTGGAGCAATTGGAATATTGGACCCATATGATGTACATGAAAATTGATAATGGGTCAACATATATTTACCTCTTGAAGATTAAAGTTGTAATATTCATGCAACAACCTTGCTTTTGTAGTGGTATTTTCGGGTGCACTTTCATACAATGCATGGGGATTTAACCTACAACCATTCAATGTTCTACGAAATGAAAAATACAAGGTTGACTACAACATGTATATTTCCCATGTACATATTGCAAATTGTTAAAGATTTAATGGGGATGTGAATTCAAATGTATATGGACATGGATGAATGTGGATGAATGGAATTCATTGATGATTGTCAAACATGAATACAATTGAAAAATCAAAACAAATGAAAAGACATTTGCATGAATATTGCATTCAAGCCATAAACATTATACATTAGACAACCACATTTTAAGGTCAAAAGATTAACAATCTTTGTTAGATCTAAAGGTCATGTGAGCTTCAATCTTATATTGCATAAAATCCACATTCACCTTGTGCACTCCATTTTCTATTATGGTTTCTTTTGGTTTTTATATGATTTATTAATTATGAGGAATTTTTTTTTGTTGGTTGGGTTTTACCATGTAGCAAAATGTTAAGGATGTTTTAATTTGTTGAACTTCATATTACATTTATAACAAAATTTGGTTAAATTGTCCTAATGGATGATTGCCACTTTCACTATATCACACAGATGAAGCAATAAAAAATCATTAAAGGGGATCATCTTTCCTCACCCCTTACACCTAGAAGAAGATGAAAAAAAGGGGAACACTTTCATAATGCCCCAAATTTAAGATGAAAAAAAAATTGAATTTTTTTTAATATAGAATAAAAGGGGGGATTGTCATCAATAGCAATGTTCCTCTCCCCCTTTACTTGGAATGCCATGCTATTCGGACCTGAAATGTGAGCAAGGGGAAAAAGTTGGCATTGCCCTTCTCCCCCTTCACCCCCCTCCCAAGGATTGTTATTGGATAGCTTAGAAAATTTCATATTTGTGGGTAGCTTGAAGTTGATTTGGATTGTCCACAAGGTGAAATCCCTTGTGCACTCCATTTTCTACTCCCCATGCAAATATTGATGACACCATTCACAACAACTCCCATGGAAGAATTCCAATGACCACTACAATACCATTGGAGTCCCACCATGTTCCCACAACTCCACCTAGTTGGATGAATCAATTCAAGATTTTGGTGTAGAGATCAATGTTCCACCATGTCAATGACATCTTCATAGGACAACCAATACAATAAACATAACTTTGTTGTGTAGGTTACTACTTATGGAAATGGTGTTGCCTAATGTTTGTCATTCATAAGACAAGGAGGACCAATTGTGGTCATTCTTCCTTGGGCAACTTTACAAACATCACCATCCATAAGCAATTGGGAAAAAATTTGGGCATTTTTTTTTATATGGCATGTTGTGCAAGTGGACTTGGGGACTATAAGATTATGCTTATAAAATACCTATTTATGTGTTTTGACCATTTCTTGTGTCAATTTTTTTATTTGTGAAAAAAAATTCCACGATTTAATCAATATGGAAAGATGTGATATTAGAGTCATGTGTCAAGCACATTGTATATTGATAATGAGAGTTCAAAGATTATATACATCAATCAATGACCAGTGGATCACAATTGTTGGAAAAACAATGATTCATTTTTTATGTTTCAATTCTTCATTATAATTGTCAGTGGATTTTGCATGTTCATGCATTCATATTTTTTGCATCCCCTTGGTTGGATGCAATTCATCCGTGGATTTACAATATTGACGAACATATGAATGACATCCAGATGGATGAATGTCATAATGTATTATTGAATTGCATCCATCTATATGATATGTCCATATTATGGTACATATTGTGCATAATGTTTATTTTTAAATTGATGAATTTCATCCAAAAGAGGGACAATTTTCAATGCATGGTTTTAGTCTACTTTTACTTATTATTAGGGGGTCATTTTATGAAATCACACTCCCAACAATAATTCTCATGATTGGGTGTTTTAAATGTCTTATTAGTTTCATTTTTTCATTTAAATCAATATTTCATCTCTTTGCAACCCATTTTTAAAAATTAGACATCTTGTACAATTTGATAATTAAGAAAAGTAAAACTTAAATCTACTTTCAAAATGAAATATTATTATCATATTAGTCATTTTGTAAAATAATATTTATAATTCAAATACATCAAAGTTGTTTTATGGCTACTGGTAGTTTTTTTTAACACAAAGTAATGATTTGTTTATTTTACCTGGTTTTTCTCTCTCATGCAATGTTCCCATTAATATTTTTTCTTTGGAAGAAATTCACTAAAATTAGTCCATGCGTTTAAAAAGGAAATTTCTTTCAAACAATTTTTGAACTTTTCCAAACAAATTTTTTACTCTTCTAACCCTCCCAATTAAAAGTCTCAAGGACGATTAAACTTCATTATAAGAACCAAATCTTTTTGAACACTTGCATGAAAAACATAATAAATTAGTTTTTAGAAAGGTGTAAAATATATGTTCACTTATATAATTAGTGATATTATCCAACCTAAATAAACCAATAGGCATTTTTCCATAATTTCTAAAGGAAATTTTCTTTGTAAATTTATTGTAGATTAACCATTGATGAAATATCTTATGTCCATTCATTTTATTGTAATATTGAAATATTAAAAAAATTGTTGGTCTATTTGATAAGAGGGAAACCTCAATCCTTATCGGCATTGGTTTATAATGTTTTTATTGAAAGTTTCCTAGAAAGTCTTAATATATGTAATGGCATGTACTATGCCCATTATCATTTCTCTTGTATTATCGAAATACTCAAAAAAATGTTGTTCTATGTCAAAAAAACTCCCAAAACATTTAATTGATTTGGAAAATCAAATTTCCCATGTACATCCTTATCAACACATGTCTACCTTATTCCAAGCATGTGACAGAGAAAAAATGTTTGAGCAATTCTTTAAATCCAATTTAATTCATATGCTTTTAACTTTAAATAAATTTTGTAATGTGTGTTTTTTGGCTTCTATCAAATTATGCTTGGAAAAAAATATATACCCATCAAATTCCAATGCTTCTTCATTACATTCTATGAGGAATTTTGCAACCATTCAAGTCATAACAAATTAAAAGTTAATGGGTAGGAGGTTGTTTGTGTTTGCATGGGGAAGGCATTCAATTATCAAAACTTTGTCATTGTTGCATATAGAGACCATGACATTTTCATTAGTAGAGGTTGTTCAATTGTTTTTATAATCAATGCACAACCCCAACACAATGTTTTGTGCAAATAGGAAAACACTTTTTAAAAAAAAGAATAAGCAATTTCCTTTGTACTCTGAACCTCTTTTATAAAAAAATCTCACGTGAATTGTTCACCACCACCAAATTGATTCAACCATCATCATTTGAATTTAAGTCAAATAATTTTCATACATTTTGTTTGTTTCATGCTAGGAAACTTCTTTAGAATTTATGGGAAAGAAACAAGTTGCGCAAATGGTAAAGGGGGCTTAATGCTTATAATCTACAAAAAAAATAACAACATATAAGGATGATAGGGTATAGTGGGAACATCATCTCCACATTGAAATGGGCTTGCTTTTGTTCACGAGTACTATTTGAAAAACTTGATGTCGTGCTTGTAATATATGGTGCTGATGTAACAAATCATGTTTTTATTCAATTTTTTGGGTCATCTTGTGAGTATGTATTAAACTTGGGTTTTTTTAATTTCGTACTCTAGTTGGCTTTTAAGGATATCACATCCTTGCAAGGTTTAAAAATTATGTGTGCATTAATCACGGTTAGATGAGTAAGTTCAATTGTATGAAGCTAAAACACGACAACTTTGTAGGAATTGCATTTCATTTTTGTTATAAAAATAATCATGTTATGTGTTTCTTCGCTTTCCCTTTTGCATTGCCTCTCTCATTTTAATCTCTAAGAGTTTGGCTTGTTAAAAAAATTCCAAAGATTAATGAAGGAAAAGAATAAGATTGATCACATTGGAAAACTTCAACAACATATAACAAGATGATCTAATACATTAAATTGTGATAAAATTGACTTGTCTATAATTTTATCACTAATTAGGGAAACCCCAAATATTGCTAGAGTGTGGTTTTGAAACAAACAAAACAAAAGAATGATAATGGTTTTGTAAATTGGAATGGACACAACAAAGTAGTGGGCTTCCAAGAAGCCCACTTATTATGTTCAAATTTGTTAAATCCTCAAAGTCAAGGTGATAAACACATACACACACAAATAATAATCCATTTGAATATTTTGCCATATTTTTATTGCTTTACAGGTTAATATGGTTTTAAACTACACTCAAATTGGCAATGTTCATTGAAACATTTCCAAATTTATGATCACTAAAACAAATGGAATGGATGTATTTGCCATGAAAGAAGAATCTCGATATTGTCAAAATTACTACCTTGGAGGACACCCAATTATTTATTATAAATGCTTGATGAAAGGTCTATGTATTTGTGGTAGTGGAGATCTTCTATGTGTTGTTTGATTTTGTAGCAATGGCAATCAACCATAAGTAAAATATTTCATCAATTTTTTTGTTTTATATTTTTAATTATATGTGTTCTCTTTAGGTTTGAATGTAATCTACCCACCTTCAACTATTGTTTCCACTTATTGTTATATTTTTACAAAATTCATGCCAACTTTAAGTAATTTCCTAACTTCTTCCCAAACCTTTTTGTTCCATTGAAGGTGAAAATATTGTGTGTGTGGAAGTGGGGAAATTAGGTCCCAATAATGGTAGAGATAGACACATATAAACACCGTGGATGCAACATGTTTCACCTTGGTAGTACATATTGTACATGTAATGAGATCTATATAAGAAATATGACATGGGTGTGACTTGATTGAACATGTGCAAAAAATTATTTTAAAGTTTCATTTGCCATGTAATGCTTTATAACTTTTCACTTTGCTTGCAATTGGGTTTTTGTGCAATGAAAATATATGTGTAATTGAAAAAAAGAAAAACCAAAGATTGGTATAGAATTGCATCCTTTAATCACATAGTGCTTCATTTTTTAATAGTTTCAATGTTAGAAAGATTGTGCCAAAAAAGTTAAACCTTTAAGGAACTAGTTTTGATGTCATTAATAACATTTTGAGGATACAAAACTATATCAAATTTTTTGTACATAATGATTGATTGGAATTGGCTTGGAAGAAGTGATAACAACAAAAAAAGAAGCTAAAGGATCTAAAAATACAACATGAGGTGAAAGATGTAGCTACCAAAATGCATATTGAAGCAAGACAACCTAGAGATCAAGAACTTTTTGCCAACATTTATTAAAAAAGACTCAAGCATTGTAGTTTGTGGATGTGAGAGGAAAATCACATGGATCCAAATGTGTTGAGTCCATCCCTTCTTTTTGCTCTTAGAGCTTTTAAGTGTGATTGTTTGATGTTGTAAATGACTTTATGATTGTGTGCATGATAGTACCAGTACGAGTTTGCATACAATTAAATTAATTGATAGGAATTGTGAAAACAAAAAAATTTAGTAAGTACATTGTTTCTATATGAGAAGAAACACTATGTTGATGTATGTGAAGACTTCAAACCTATCAACATACCTATTACGTACATTTATATAATGATATAGTGGATTACTAAACTTCAATAATTAAGGCACCAATTTGAAGAGGAAGTGGAAGTACAAAAGGAAAAAACATACATCAAAGTATTCTACAATTGAGATGTCCAAAACTAGGGATTGATAATGGAGATTGTTACTTAAACAACATTTACTTGTAACAAGTCAACAATGAGAATGGAAGGTGGGTCTAGGAAGGGGAGAAGTTGAGAGGTGGCTTGCAACAAAGTCAACAATGGGAATGGGAGGCAAGTTTTCAAGGGGGAAAAGTTGAAAGGTGGTTCAACCCATCATCATTATTTGACTTAAGATGGAAGGTGTTTGAATCTTTTGACATGCGGAACATAATGAAAGGTGTTTGCATCAATTTACAAATTTACTTGTATGCATGTATATGTAAGTTTTTCACACATCTTAAACTTTGTTCATATCATGTTTAGATTCTCAAACTCTTCCTCCAAATTTCATGAACTCAATACCTAGAATGGGCATTCATGTGGCACTAATTTTTAATTTCATTAAAGGTCATTCATGTTCATATTATGATGCCAATCATTGTTTTCTTGTTAAGATTAAGAAGCGTTTTGAATTAATCATTCAAAAGTAAAAAATGCCAACTAGACATATTCCTTTACTAAGCAAAGTTCTAGTTTGATTATATTTCTTTTTTTTAGAATAATAAACTTTGTTTCATCAACATAGAAGATTAATCTAGCCACTTTTTAAAGCTACAAATTGTCTTAAGAATCTATGGCATTTCATTGAACCCAAGAAATTAAAAGAGGACCTTGAGAAAAATAATGAAGTTAAAAAAAAATTACAATAAAGGCCACCATTAATAAAGTCTTTGTTTAAATACACAACTTGGAGAAATCAAGGATATTGAAAAAAAAAATCACTTAGAAATCTTTTTTTGTTTATATATTTATATAAAATTGAATAGGAGTAAGACTTAAATCAATGATCCAAAAAATCAAGCTCAGAAGAGGTAAACTTAATTGAGATTTATACACAATTAGTAAGTATTAACTTATTAAGTTTGCTTAAAATACTAACTTTGCTAAAAGAATTGTGAAAACTTTAATTTTTTGTTTTAAACAAAACAAAACTTCAACTACTTGTGATTTCAAAAAACAAAAAAATCAAAATCAAAACGCAAAATTTCTAGACTTCCAAGGGTCTCAATCTTTAAAAAAATGTTATTATAATTGAAAAAAACCTTGCAAGATACTAAAGGAAAATATTAAAATGTTATAAGGATTGAAGGAAAAAGAAATGCCATCATGAAATTCGGAGCTCGAGGGAAAAAAACTTATCAATGTGAAAAAAAACAAAAATAAAAATAATGAGGTACCTCCTCACAAATTGCCATATATGTCTTCATTTACAATAGCTGGCATAATTCTACAAAATATACTTAATGAATGAACTCAAAATATTTACAAGTTGCGAACCATGAGAAATTATTCAAACATTTATCTCACGAGGTGGAAGTTAACTTAAAGTAAGAATCGTGCAAACCAAATTTTTGGTCCTATATTTGGCAATAAATTCATAAAATAACTTGCTTTTTAAACATGATATTTAAATAAGGGAATTCTATTTAATTTTTTGTAATTTCTATAGGTAAAAAGTTATATTTGAAAATAATAATAATGATAAATCAAGTACAAGTTATCCAACAATGAATCATGAAATGGGAAGTTCTTATACCTAGAGAAAAAGGCATAAGAAGGTGGAGATTACCTTAATGGAGGAGGACAACTAAAGTTATATATTGAAAAACAAAGTGATAAATGAAGTATACAAGTTGTTATATATTGAAAAACATAGTGATGACTTAAGGACAAAATTATGTAACAATCAATCATGAAAGGTGAAATCCTCCTCCCAAGAGAAAAGGGTACCACCTATAGGAAAATGTTGAGTTGAGGAGCACAAGTATGACAAAGGGATTGAGTATCAAATTTCCATACATGACATCTACTAGTATGAAAAGTTGAAAGATTTAAAAACAAATTCCACATAAGTTATAATATTTAAGTGAGAAATGTGTGCAAACTCTTGAAGACTTCTTCTCACTAGGCTTGCCTTTTAGACGAGTTGAGGTATTCATTTGAGGCATTTACGTCATAGCAAATCCGAGCATTATCTAAATAGGTTCCCAAGGGGATATAAAATAAAATAATGATCTTGCGTTTCGATAAATTGTGCAAGGTCAAAAAAAAATTCTAATATAAAAATAATGGTTTTGTTTAGGTAATTTGTGCAAAGATTGGCAACAATGTGTAAAGGTCAAAAAAATTATTAATCAATTACCGTAGTTCTAGCAAATCCATGGAATGGTTTGCATATAAATTTTATAAAATGTTTTATGTGTGTAAAATTTAACCTACCTTAAAACAATTATCCATCCCGAAGTTAAATCTCAAAAAACATGTATGTTAACAAGTGAAGTAGAAACAATTGATTTTGGGTTCCTTCTCTTATGCATCATCACCCGACACATGAGAGCTCTAGGGCTATATCATCATCATCATGATTGCTCCCCTCACTCATTGCCATATATGTCTTCATATTTGTGTCATTTTGCAAAAGATCAAGTATGTCTCCATAATTGATTTGTTACCCCACTTGGGTGTGAGGGGGGGGAGAAGAAAAGAATGGAAACTAAACTCATTCCCTTCATTCATTATAGTTGTGTAGATAGAATGCACCATTAGAACCCACCTATAAAAACACTCAAGAAGATACTATGCACACACAAGAAACACACAACACACATCTCCTCCTCACATTTAGGGTACTTATTGTTGGTTGTTGGTTCTATCTATTTATTAGTTATGGGGGTACATACTTGAATCCATTTTATTAAAACAAAAAAAATTGGCCCATAACAATTAATTTCTGAAAGATTGGACTATCCCCCATCACCCCTAACCCACTCTTCCCAAAGGGTTTTGCCTTTGGCCCACCTTTATAAGTTTCAAGGGGCAAAGGTTATGGGCAAAGGTTATGGGATAAAGTATGGTGCTATTGGGAACAATTTGAGCAAGGTGGATGAAAATTTGTTGGGAACACATTAGGAACATGACGACAAACATTGAGAACTAGGTATGAAAAAGTTGGAAGCTTTGACGAGAACTTGGTGGGAACACATGGGAACATCAAAATATTGGGAAATTTTTTCCAAACCTCTCGGACTCACCCACCCCCCACTCACCCCTCGCTCCAAAGGGAAAAAAAAAACTGGACCCCTTGGCTATTGTGGCCTTGTCTCATTTGATGTCTTGAATTATTAATGTTCCTAACTAACTCTCTTGGCCACCCAATTTTCCCCCAACATTATATGTGCACATTGGTGGTGTTGTTGTTGTTGTTGTTATTATTATTATTATTATTTTGCAATTTCCCGATGGAGCCAACGTGACGAGCATCACTCGACCGATTTTGTCAGGTTGGTGACATTATTTCAAGGAACACTTAAAACCCCAGTAACCCCCTAGTCTTTTTCCCTTTGTAATTGTAACTAGGGTTTTTAAAAAGTAAAAATCTGGCAATAATTCGCCAAAAAAAATAAAAATAATAAAAATAATAATAATAGGTGCACATAGTTGTTATTGCAGGCAATATAAATGTTTTTTTTTTTTTTTTTCCCTCCATCACACATCTTGATGTCCATACACACTTTGGTCCTATTATGTAACATGTTGGGCTTGTAATGGACACAATAGGCCAGGTGCATATAACACAGGTCTGGTCCAAAGTGTGTCTGGGCATCATCCATCTTTTTTGAGAAAAATATATTAAAAAAAAACCCTAAACCCTAAACAAGAAACTGCAATAACAAGTATATGCACATATAATGTTGGGGACCATTTTTCATCATCATTAATGAATGATGGGCCCCCTTCCATGAGCATGGGTAGTGGTTACTCCACCTTCAATTCCTTGTCATATTTTGTCAGGAGATGCCATCATCTTAGTTAGAGTGCCACTCAATTGAATTGATTCTAGGGTGTTCTATCCCTTGGTCTTCAATGTTTTATTTAGGAAGCCTCTCCTCTCATCCCTTTCTTGCTTGCATGCACAGCTCAATGAGTGTTTTGACATGTGTAGGGATGAAACACACACACAAAGGGACTACTTGTTTCAACTTAGTTTCATCTAGGGGCCAACTATGATTGAATTTTCTGTTTCCCTTACCAACAACCTAGGCAAAATAATGCATCATTTGCCTTTGGATTAGAAAACCCACTTTCTTCCCTCTTTTGATCCATGGGAAAAAAAAAGCTAGCACCTAGAAATGCACCAAATGTTGGATGGATGGTTTGTGGATGGATGATTTGTGAACATAAAACACTTCTTCATTGTACCCATCTCCCATAGTTAACTATGGTGCCTAGCTATGTATAAACCATCCACATGTATCTTCATATCCGGTAGTCACCAATTGCCTCCTTCCATACTTACTTAACCTACATAATAACAACTTACACATTCTCCTCCGTATTTACCTATGATACTAACCTACTTCCGTAGCTACTTTACCTAAGTAACACATGCATCTACCTACTTTGGTAACCACCAATTGCTTACCTACTTACTCAACCTCCATAATATTGACTTACATTCCTACTTATTTATCTATCATACCAACCCGTTTACATAGTTACTTAACCTAAATAACACAAGCACTAATTTATTAATAGACCAATTGCCTTACATATATAATTAACCGACATAATACCACCTTACTTACCTAAGGAAGTAACGTGAAGGGAAGTAGGAGGGTTTATGGAAACCTTGGTATCTCATATGTGGATGGACCAAAATTATGTCAAAACAAATTTGCAATGCATATGGAGTAAGGTAGATAGGTTGGCCATTGAACAGCTCAAAAAAGCTAAGGTTTGATGACCATGCATTTGATGGTGTTGTCATTCAAAGACTTTTGATAATGCAATAGTCCAATTGCTAATAAATGTTTTTATATAGACTCCAAATTGGGTAAAAAAATTGCAAAAGTGAAGGCTTGCCAAGGTTGGGCGGGTCTTTGAGCAAAAACCCAATAGCCTATAGATCACATTTCAGCCTTGTAACAATGCAAACAAATGTTTCATAGTCAATCACTTTACACTCTTGACATCTACACACCCCTCCCCATAACCATCAAAGCCATACATCAAGTGCAAAAAAACTATTTGAAATCATTAAACACATTTGTATGAATGTCAAAATTTCTTAAATAAATCAACCCCAATTGCACAATCACAAGTGTGTGTTAGGTTTTAATTTTAAACATCCACCAACACAAATGGATCCTCTTAACTTGGAATCCTAAAATCAATGGTTATTGTGATGCCACATGGGAAAATCCCAATCGACATCCTTTCATCTTTGAACATATCTTAGAAATTGAAAAATGAATGTTGCAGCCACCATGACCAAAACTCTTTCTCTTCAAACCATCATTGGCCTTTTGTTGGGGAACTTGAGCTCTCTTATTGGGCTTTGCAACATTTGTAACAATTGATCAAGGATCAATTTGGTCTTTGCCCTTGAATTGTTGATACTTGCACTATTTTAAGAGAATAATTGTGTTTCATTACATGTTAAATAGTGTATCACATGTTTGGGCAATTTGTAGGTTGGATTTAGTAATTAAAGAGTAATGTTTTAAGGTTTAAGTGAATGTAGTTCTTTGTTTGTTTTGTGAAATGCTCAACAATATAATTGTTAAGGGACAATTTTTTTTAGTTTGATTATTCTAGTGGGCAGCCTAATAATTTCCTTGTTATTAAGAGGTGATGTGATGAATTAAATTGACCAAAGGAAATGAATGCAATTAGTAAAAAAAAAATATTATTGCGATTTTTTTCTCCAATTTGCTCATTTGTCTCGTATTTTTCACCTATCATGCCTAGGCTTGTTTTGGGTCCATGTTATGCACATTTTGAATAGGCTACGGATATAGAGTCTTATATAACATATTATTTGACATGTTATGTGAGAGTACAAGTGCAAAAAATGCATAGATATCACTTGAAAGAAAAAATATGGATGGGGCAAATGGGCAGACTTGGAGAAAAAAGTCGTGACGATATCCTTGTATTGACTATATTCATTTCCTTTGATCAAATTAATGTTTTTTTAGGTGATATTACTTGGATAGTTAGTCCTTGATGATAGGAGGATAGGTGGTTAATTTTGTCATTAATTAAGGGTTTGTGAAGAAGATTTGGATAAGGGCTTTTATTTCCTTTTTTTCACAATGTTATTTTTTTTATATGGTCTACACTGTTTCCCATCATCACACATTTGTTGGGGGGAGGCCCCTTTCTTATGGTTAATCATTCACTAAAGACATATTGGACCAAGGTCTCCAACACCATTTACATGTTTTTTTTTCTAATTATGTGAAGCCTTTTACCAATGATCAATTAATCATCTCTTTTATGGTGTCCTGAAGTCCTAGTGTCAATATCTTATTTTTTCTTTGATGTGAATCTTGTTTTTTTCTAAAAATTTGAACATGGTGTACAACCTTTCAATTATCATGTAAATAAATCTTTTTATTTTTATTTTTTTAGATGGTGTATGACCTTTCAATTATCAATTTATTTTCCTTTTTGTTTAAATGACCAGATATACCCATTACCAAACACAATTTTCTGAACACTAAAATAGATGTCTATTATTAATTTTACCCCATTAACTCATTTTGAAGATCATCGTAATAAGCATATTTGGTCAAGTCTTTCAAATTTTCAAAACACAATAATCAATTACCAAACATTTCTATAATATACAATTTAATGCACAATTACCAATAATAGTGAAGCAATCCATTGTAAGGTTCGCCTTGTAGTATACATGTACTCATTTATTAACCCATGTTCGATTATGGGTTGTTTATTTTTTATACATTGATGGGTTCTAGGTCACATAATCTCTAAGCTCACAATAATGGGTTTAAATTTTTTACCACTAACCCATTTTCCAAGAATAAACAAGGGTAAAAACATTCATCACCAAACGCCCATGGGTGAATGAACACCTAAACAATTCAAGTAAATGATTCATTAGCAAATAATACCCAACTACTAATTACTTAATGATATACTAGAATTGAACAATTGATTTTAAAACCGTGTGGTTGGAGTTTCTAAACCTTCCATTTCAAGACCATAAATAAAGTTAAATTAACTTTTATATAATCTAAACTTTTTTACACAAAATTGAAATGCAAATCATGCTTTTGCACAAAGGCTTACATTGTTAAAAACATAATTGTTTTGTCCACATTGTTTGGTAATAGGAGGGATGATATTTGTGCATGAAGTTCAACACATAACCAATTATGAAAATGCACTTGAGTTACAAATGAAAAGATATGTGTTCACAAGAGGTTGATTTTGTAAATGGCTAGAGTAATAGATAGGTAAAGGGGTATATATCTCCATCCTTTGAAACTCTAGGGTTGAAAGTGTTACAAGAGTAGATGCACACACACTCTCTAAGAGCTTTAAGTGTTGTTCACTTAAAGGCCTATTTGCCTTACCTAGCATTCTTTTAGTAAAAAATAAATAATTTTTTTGCAATTACCTAGACTTGATATTGGACCCAAACAAATGCATAGGAACAAAAGAAAAAAGTGTGTATCCTATTGAGATCCAAATATTACATGAAAATTGAAAATTGAGAATACTCTATTCATGGCTTTTCTATTGTTACTATTTGAGTTGTGTTCTAAAATATTATTTAAATTTTAGAAACACTATTTTACATTTGGAGACAAGTAGTGGTAGGTGATTTTGAAGTGCACCAAAGTCAAAAGAAAGGAAAAAAAACACACACAAAAACAAACAAACAAATAAAAGAAGCAACCTTCTTTATTAGGGGTGGGGGGGTGGGAGAGTAATTATTAATTAATTAATTAATTAATGAAAAATGAGCTACTTACTAGTAAGTAGTAAGTAGTAAGTAGTAGATTCGTAGAAAGCCCGAGCCTTTTGCTGTTTCTTCTTCGTGTCGCCTTCTTCGCCGTTTTGTTGTGCGCTTGCAGCAGCTCCGCTTGCGATCTTCTGCGGCGTCAAAATTTTTGCCGTCTTCTAGTCGGTGTTTTGCAGTTGAGATCGCAGTTGGGTAGCTAGATTGTACCTCGGTGAACACTTTTTCTTTTAACGGGATCTGATTCTATTTGGACTATAGAAAGTGCGACACAAATTTTCGTTGTTGTTTTTGTTGCTGTTGTTGTTGTTGTTGCTGCTGCTGTTGTTGTTTCTCAACTCTGCCGTGTTTTGTTTGTGAAATTTATTATGCACACAGACAGAATTTTATGTCTCACGATCAGCTTGTAACTTGTTTTTTAAATTTCTCTACCTCCTCTTATCGTCCAGGTGTTTACTTTTTAACTTCAAAGAGTCTCACTCGGATTCCATCTAGTTCTGGGAGGGAGGGGGGGATTTTGTTGCAGAAGAATATTCTGGCCGGTGGGGGATGTTATTTCCTTCTTTCGGACTTTAGAAGCACCCTAAAGCTCCAGGGTCAGAAACATTTCATTGGGTTGTGTGACACAGCGAGACAGACAGACAGACAGAGTAACCAGCTAGATGTATAGATAGATAGAAAGAAAGAGCGAGATCAGAGAGGCTTGTTTTGGAGCTCTGTGAGAGCGAGAGACAGACAGATCCGAGACAATGGCACAAGTGGAGAGGTACATAGTCAAAATAGAGGAAGGAGAAGCGAGCAGCGGCGATGGAGTCCCTTCCAAAGGACCAGTATACAGGAGCGTTTTCGCAAAAGAAGGATTATTGCCTCTTCCCAAAGACCTCTTGACAACATGGGACATCTTCGCGTAAGTGATTCTTGATTCTTCCTGACTTAAGCTAGGAACTCTCTCGCCTCTTGTTAATTGCTCCGACCCTAATGCTTCCATTTTAGGGTATGTACATCTTTTGTTGCTTGTTGTTGTTGTTGTTGTTGACAGATTCATATGTAACTTCTCTGCTTAGCTAAGGAGTTGGTAGATTGCAACCTCGACTATGTACATATCAGGTGCCTCTCTGGGTGCCTCTCCTGTTATGCCTCCACTAGATAGGTACCTTGCTACAGCCCTCAAGAGAATGCTTAAGAGGTGCGTAGGTTGCAACCTCGACTATGTATGTACCAGGTACCATTTTACTGCCTGCTACTACATACAGGGCTGTAGTAGTAGCAGCAGCAGAACCATCTACCCAGTCTCTCAGTCTCCTGTGCCTCAACTATGTGGATACCTTTCTACAGTCTGTTGTAGACAAGCCAATCTCAAGGTAACTCTTCATGGGTAGATTGCAACCTTGACTATGCATGTTACCAGCTACCTAGTCTTGGCTTCTGTACCTCGACGAGGTGGAGATACCTTTACTATCCACCTGTTGTTGCCAGGCTCAAGGGTTATACCCTAAAGGGGCAGCTTGCAACTTCCATTATGCATAGACTAGGTACCTCTCGCTGCTACCGGCTGTAGCAGCAGGGCCATCTATGTAGTCTTTGCCTCTTGCACCTTGACTCCATAACCTACCATTTAGAGGTTCTTGAGCTCCTGATTCATCCTCTTCTTGTCATTCATGATGCATAACCTCTTGCCCCTTCTTTTTTTCTTGCGTATATCATCCAGACAGATGTTGTAGGTTATGAGTTTTCTTCCACTAAGAGAAGGGTTACACATTTTTTCATCCATTTACAAGAGGGTTATATGACTTTTCATCCATGAACAAGATGGTTACAGTGTTGCTCTCGAACCTCTATGTGGTATGTTGTGTCTAGTAACCACCTCAAGTGTGTAGTTGTGTGCCTTGAGTATTCATGGTAACCTGTGCACTCTTGCAGGTTACCTAGTCCATAGATACCTTGCTGCAGCCTTTCGCCAGGCTCAAAGGTAACTAAGACCCTCAACCCTAGTTGATGACAAGAGGGGGTGTGTCTCCAACACAATATGTCCATGGTTTTATGTGTGATGAAAATGACAAAAGATTTATTGGATCATCAAGGTCTCATAGAATTGTCCTAATGTATTTGGAGGGCACATCATATCTGTGAGTATCCCTCCAAGAAAAGAAAAGAGGTGTGATCTTATGCCTACTTATAGGCATAAGATCCCTCCCACTTGTCAGGAGTAGGTATAACAACCCTCCCCCTCCTACACCTCATGATCTACATATGTTTAGGTTCGTGGCAATTTTCCCCTTGTGCCCTTTCTCAACCCTCAATTGCGTTGTTGATGGTAAACTTCAGTTTATTGGATCATCAGTAAACTAAGTATTCTGAGGATGCATTGTGTTGTAGAAGGTGTCTGATGGGTCAGGTTTAATGTCACATGTTTGCAGCCAGGCAGTGAAGAAGGGTCCCAAAAACCGTATGCTTGGTGTTCGGGAGGTAATAAATGGAAATGTGAGTAGCTCAATCTTTGGCTGATTATATTCAATTTTCAGTTCAGTCCAGAAAGATGAAATGTATGATAGGATATTTACCTTCATTTCTTATTCTTAGGGTCATCAGCTCTTTCAAATGCATGTGACTGGCAGCGCATAGAACATCATAAGGTCTAACAAATAGTCTACAAAGCTTGTAACAATGTGGGCAGAATCTCTCCTAAAAGTGCCAATTACATCAGATAATGGCTATTGGTCAGACCTGGCTTTCAGCCACGAGCTGCTTTGCTGGGTCCTCCCCATGGCCATCACCTAATATATACAATGTAGCTCAGTACTATATCTTTCTTCACCTTTTGATTATGGCAGGCAGGGAAGTATGTGTGGAAGACTTATGGAGAGGTGTATGAAGCTGTTCTTTGCATCGGTTCTGCCATGCGGCATTTGGGTGTAGGGCCTGTAAGTTTCTATTTGTACTATTAACCCAGAAACCATTGCCCATAGTTTCCTGGAGAACTGAACTATAAATGCGTGATAGTACAGTACTTGAACACAGCCGCTTTGGTATTGAAGAAGAAGGAAGGGGATACAAATGTCTTTGAAAAGAGCACGAGAAAATTTAGTTGAGAAAGCAGCAATTTTTGGTTGTAAAAAAGTAGGTCCTTTTTTGTGAAGGAACATCACAGCTTATTCCAGAGTGTACTACGTATTATGTAACTGCAGGTTTTTTTTTCGAAAATTTGTTATTTCCCTCCATTTCTTAAGACACTAGAAATGATGGTCAATTAAGGAGGACACACAAACTATGAAGAGGAGAACACAGAATAGCAAGGTGAGTAAATGCAGATTGAAGACACGATTGCAATAAAAGTGGCACAGAAGACAAACCATCATTGCGTTTGTAATTTTATTAAGCTGTTGGAATTGGGTTGTCCTCTCAGACTCGGCGCTGTGGAATCTATGGAGCAAATTGTCCAGAATGGTTTATGGCAATGGAGGTAAGGACAGTCTGACTCCTCAGTCTCCCATGAGAGGTGTTTTGTGAAAAGCAGCAGCACTAACCTCCATAGCAAATCCCGTGAGCAGTCCATCTGAAACTCAGGACGCAGATTGTGTATAATGGTTTGCCCAAGTTTTTGGGAAGATTATTATATGCTTATCTACACCCACTGTTGGGAGCTGATGAACTCAGTGGGTAGTCATGGCAGCTCGCCACTGCCGTTCGTGATGAAGGTGATGGTCTGTCACTTTGTGAGCGACTCTCATGAGGTTATGACTGCACTCATTGTCATGTTACCTTTAATTGTTGTTGTGGAGATTTCTCTGCAACTTCATCGATCTGTTTCATGCTTGGAAGAGTGGCTAAGATATTTTCCTCTGGAACTCATGTTGCAGGCCTGCAATGGGCACAGCATTGTCTGTGTTCCTCTCTATGACACTCTTGGTATGATCCAAACCTTTTCTGTTATTGTTTCTTTTTTGAGACTTACTACTGCACATGTGCTTTGAACAGAAGTAGTTTATGCTTATCTAAGCTGGGAGGTGGAGCTGTGGATAGGAAGTCTCCACCTGTCCATTGTAGGACATGTTCAAGCAGTAAATCACATGTGTTTGTTGTGTTGTTTGTGGGCTGCAGGTTTGGATGCTGTGGAGTTTGTTGCTAATCATGCAGAGATTACCATTGCATTTGTGCAAGAGTCAAAGCTTCCCTCGGTATGCTAAGGACAATCTTGTGCTTAATATCTTGTGTGATCATCTTGTTCTTGTAATTGCTCTGCTGCCTTGTAGTAGTACCCATGGAAAATTTGAACAATGTAATTCCTTTAAGTCAGCACAGGAACAGATGACCAGATTGGGTAGCTGAGATGCACACATTCTTGATTTACCAAGAAATTCATTTTATCTGGTAGTCTCTGCGGCATATGATGGTGCCACTGCGTGACAAGACTTAATGTTTAGGAGCAGATATTGCTCCTAATGCTTTATGTTGATGTTTTTTCTGAATTAAGCATGGTGGACTTGTATTCTTCAGATGATTCAAGCTTTGCCGAAGTGTTTAAAGCATTTGAAGAGTGAGTTGTCCTCTGCATTCTGTATCCCTTTGTTCTGAAGAAGGTTTGCAAGGTAGAGTGCTGATTAGAGTCTCAAGATATCTGTTTCAACTTTTCTGTTGATGATTATCTAGCACTAAGTTTTAACCTTGTTCTGGCTTTGTTAATCATGGGTATGGGAATTTCTCAATGCTCATGAGAATTGTTATAATTGTCAACAGCAAGGAGTAATATAGTACCTAATCTCTCTGCTTGATTCTCTTCTGGAGGATGCACTTCTAGGGATTCTGATGCAAGAACTTTGAGTGGATGCAGCATTGGTGAGCTTTGGAACTTTCACAGCTGAGCAGAAAGCTGCCACTGAGGAATACGGGGTTGCTTTGTACTCATGGCAAGAATTCATGGAGCTGGTCAGCATTTCCTACTAAGAACTTGCAAAGCCTTGTAATAAAAGGTCTGAATCTCTGAGTGTCTTTTGAAGATGGGCATATGTGAGATAAATTTCTACTCACAAGCTCCCCATGAATGTTGCAGCAGCAGAAAAACACAATTGCTTCTTCATTAGTATTCCCATGTCCAAAAAGGACATAGCTAGTCGTGGGGTCTTTTAAGATCTTTCTGTTGTTCAGGGTGCACGCAATCCTGTGGAGTTATCGCCACCAGCTGCTGATGACCTCTCTACAATTATGTACACAAGTGGCACCACAGGGGAGCCTAAGGGAGTATTGCTGACCCATAGCAGCATTCTGTGCACCATCGCTGGTCTTGCCCAGTACCTGAAGTCCCTGAATGAAGTGGTTAGTTCTATGCTTGGACCAGTAATTTTATTCTTTTGTGTTCAGTTGTCTCCAAATCTTTGAGCTCTCTGTAATATTGTAGATGTTCTTTCTTTTGTTCTTCTTTCTTGACTGGGTACAAATGTCAGAAAAAGTGGGGTTTTGACAATCAGAAACTCAGTATAGATCAGAAGCTCAATGTGGTGAGGGTCTGTGTACATGCAAAGCTGTGTCCAGTTAACGGCATTTTTGCACTGGGTATTTGTGCAGATTGATGAAAATGATGTCTACTTTTCTTTTCTGCCATTAGCACATATCTTTGACCGAGTGGCAGAGGAAATGTTGGTTTTTTCTGGTGGATCAATCGGGTTTTGGCAAGGAGTATGTCTCAGACCCATTATAGACTTCAGCCCCCTAGTTCATTGGCACATCTTCTGAAAGAGGACAAAGGAATTTTGTTAGTGTCATGACAGAACAGTAGAAAAAGGAACTTAAGAAACTGTGCTATGATGTTGGGAATTTTTTTGGTTTCCTTACTTTGTGGATGGAGCAACAGGCTGAAGGAATGGAGACAGAGAAGACAGAAGTGCTTTGAGATTCTGCAAGTATACTTGGATTGAGCATAAGCAACTTGCTGTATGCAGGACATTAAGAAGGTACCAGAGGATGTTAAAGAGTTAAAACCCACTCTGTTTGTGGGAGTTCCTCGTGTCTTTGACCGCCTTACTACAGGTTCATCACTCTTCAACACGACAAGCACAATGGCTTTGGTATCTTTCCGGGGATGTCGATTCAGAAATCCATTGTTTTCCAAATAATGTTTTCACTAATTTGAGGCAAACTGGTTTCAGGAATCCAGCAACGAATTGCTGCAGCAGGAGGTATCAAGAGTTGGTTGTTCAATTTCGGTTTCTCCCTGTGGGTTTCCTTCCACATTGAGCTCCCATTTAGGGAACGTTTTTGACAAGCTTTGGATTTAAAACTACAATTTACACATAACTGTTGATTAATGGCTATTGTGTTTGCTTTGCATCCCCTGCATTATTTTTACCAATTTGGGATGTCCAAAGATGAAACAAAGTCCACTCCCAATATGGAAAATAGAAGCCTAAATCTGGGAGTATGAGATGGCTACAATTTTATGGCTTTTTTTTTTTCATCCTTGCATTTCTTTGGAGATGCAGCAAGTTGAACTGGCTCAAGCAGGGCTACAACCAAGACAAGGCATCTCCACTGTTTGATTATCTAGTATTCAACAAGGTAAGTTCAAATTGGATTTTGTTTTGTGTATTGTTCAATCTGATGAGATAAAATGGGTCTTTTGCAATAAGAATTAAACTGCTTGTGGCTTAAAAGCACAAGAAGTTGTTGCTAGTTTAGTTTCATATGGCCTCAAGTTTTGTTTGGGATGGTTGTGTTGAAGGTGAAAGAGGGCCTTGGTGGACATGTTCGACTTGTTCTATCAGGAGCAGCACCCTTGTCCCCCCATGTTGAGGAGTTTCTACGGGTTGTCATGTGTGCCCCTGTTCTGCAGGGTTATGGTATGAACCTACCATGTTTTATATTCCATGCTTCTTTGTCACTCTGCTGTACTTGGAAGTAGTGGTTCTGTTTGTCTGACTCTTCTGGTTCAATTGTCTGTTGAAAACATTACATATCATACATGCTACTGATAATACCAACATATTTTGCTGAAATGATTAATTTTTCATAAAAACAGGTTCAACAGCTGTTTCTTAAAATTTCTGAAACTTTCAACTGAAGTTGCTGATGTGGAAAGACATAAAAAAGATGTACTATGTTTACTTGCAATAAGGGCGTGGCAGTCCAGAGGTAGATGCTGGTCCTGCCCAGATGGGAGATTCGGAGTTCAAATCTTAGGATTTTGGTTTGAGTGTAGATTTGTTTGTTTGTTTCCCTAACCACCCTTTTTGGGGATTATTAAATGCTGGGGGAGGGATGGTATCTAGACATAGAGTTTGCCAGTTGGCTTTGTGTTATTGCACAAAAGAGCCGACAGATTGAATTTTTTATCTGCCTCACACTGTATGTTGCTTGCTGGGCTTCTCCAGGATTAACAGAGACATGTGCAGCAAGCTTCATCCAAGTGCCAGATGTGATTTCCATGAGTGGAACAGTGGGTCCACCTATGCCCAGCATTGATGTACGTTTAGAATCAGTTCCTGAACTCAACTATGATGCTCTCAGCACTACAACTCCACGAGGAGAGATTTGCATCCGTGGTAGCTCTTTGTTTTCTGGCTACTACAAACGCGAAGACCTCACTAAAGAGGTCCTGATTGATGGGTGGTTTCACACAGGTAACTAGAGTCCCATGTTTCTGCTTTTCATGAAAGACAAATGCTTTTAAGTTCCCTTAAAAGAATGCTCTCTGGGATCAGGGACGAGGTGAAAGGAAAGAATGTTTCTGCAGCAGGATATGTTTCTGATCATATTCTTTCGTCCTCTGTCTTCTTGTCAAAACAAGCAATATTTTACCAGGCATGACTATGGTTTGCCTCTGTGTCAGAACAAGCTTTTATAAATGACATAAAGTTGGTTTTGTGACAGGTGACATTGGGGAGTGGCAGCCCAATGGTGCAATGAAAATCATTGATCGCAAAAAGAATATCTTCAAGCTCTCTCAAGGAGAATATGTTGCAGTTGAGAATCTTGAGAACATCTTTCTGCAGTGTCCAGCTATTGATGCGGTATGTTCATAACTGCCCTGTAGAGACTTCTCTGATTTTGAAATGTGCAGTTAGCACTGGTTTTTTCCATTCTCCTCATTATTCCCATCATTGAGAGGAATTTATAGAGGTACTAGACACAAAGTTTGGGAATCTTTGACCATAAACTTGCACTCTTAGATACTACTGTGCCATAAGCTTTGCTACTTTGGTCACCTGTGCAAGATAATGGTGAAATGAGTCACCGGATGCACTAACTGAACATGTGTGGTTGTTGGGTTTTCTCTTCACAGATTTGGGTTTATGGCAACAGTTTTGAGTCAACACTAGTTGCAGTTGCTGTTCCAAATGAAAAGGTGCTCATGGACTGGGCTGCCGCCAATGGTGAAAATGGAAACTTTGAAACTTTATGCAATAGCCAGAAGGCACACGAGTTCATCCTTAAAGAGGTCAATGCTACTGGCAAAAGTGCTGGGGTGAGTTGAAACCTTCAAATTCCTCATCTTTCAGCTATTATTGTGAACCTTAAGTCCTCATTTAACTACACAGTGCTTTTTGTTACTAAATAGCAATGTTGGTTTCATGGTGCCTGATCATCTGGTGGGTTTGCGAAAAGTCTCATCATCCCAATTGCATTTTGCAGGTGAAAGGATTTGAATATATCAGGGGAGTTCACTTAGAAGCACAGCCATTTGATGTGGAGCGAGATCTAACAACCCCAACATTTAAGCTTAAGAGACCTCAGCTCTTGAAATACTACCAGGTAAAGATTGCCTTTGAAACTCCGCTGCTGTTTTTTTTTTTCTTTCTATATTTCAATGACCAGTTTTTACCATTCTTTTAGACATTTGGGAATATTTATTGCATTGTATTTCTCGTTCCTTTCATTTCAAGCAGTCTTAAGGTTTCCAATTCTGTGGCTTTGTTTTATGCTTTGCAGAAAGAAGTCGATGCACTCTATGCCAGAACGAAGAAGCAATGAGCTTCCTCTTTTATAGAGTGCAAAGTTCTGTTTCAGAAATTGTTTCTGTTTACAAGAGGATGAGTAAAGGTCAGTCAAGTCCTTGACCATTATTTTCCGAGGCGGATGTGGATCAAAGGGGACCAAGCACCCACAGGTGCACACCGCATGTGATGGATGTGCAGGGTGGACGGAAACTGAGGTATCATCAGTCACCTGTTCACCGCAGTGGGTTCAGCTTAGCTTAGTTGCTGGTTTTGTTTTTTGACCTACCTTCCTACTTTAACCACTGCGGTGTAAGTTTAGTTAAGCTAACAAACCCTACCTACTAACTAGCCACCTACTTGCCCATAGTTGCTATTAAACTACCCATATATCTATTTAGTACCTATTCAACACCTACATGCCCCCCTATCTACATAGTAACCACCTACATGCCCCCTACCTACCTAGTAAGCACGTACATCCCCCTACCTATGTAGTAGCTTCTAGTTAAACGATTTACTAACTAAACGTTTATAGGCATCTATCTACCTACTTACATACATATTTTCCCTTGTAAATATGTTTGAAATAGTTCTGGATTGAGTTCAATCATGTAAGCAAAGAGGGTTGTTGGTATTGCTTTAAATTCTACTCCTTATTGCTTTGAATTCTACTCTTACATGCATTACGCTTTCATAAACCCCACTGCAGTATTATGGTCAGTAAGGTGCCCTCTCTTAATACACTGACAAATACGTGGCAGGTTTTTATGTTCACAACAAATGACTACAATCTCGTGCTTTTTCCTTTAACTAGTTACCATCCTATTACACAGATGTTTCTAGTTATGTAGTTCATCACATTGTGGTTTAGAATTTATTGAGACAAATGTTTAGTTGGTGTGCTCAAATTTTTGTCATTTCTAGTCATCACAACTTCAGACACTAATGTTATTTGTCACAACTAAAATGTTTTTCTTTCATCTCAAGTTTCTAACACAAGTTCCTACATTCTTCCATTTCTTTCTTTCTCAAGTTCTTGAGTGTCTTAGAGGTCCAAAATCATTAGATAAGTCAAATGGGGTTTTATCTTGTTGGCAAGCTTCTTTCGTCATCTCCATTGGTGACATTGGCTTGATTTTCATACTAGTCATTGCCCCCCACTAAATATTTAGGGGAGATGGGCCTTTTGTAGCTTCATATGTTACTATTTCATGTTTTTAATAGACCAACCACATTTCCTTTTAGAACTTGGCCAATGTTGATGCCATCATGTTCCCATTTTGCTAGCAATTGAAAATAGCATGTGACCTCTTGACACTTTTAACATGTCCATGTTTTCCCCATTTGAACATCATCAATAAACAATTGGTTGACTTTGGAAATTCAGTCTCAAAAATTTCATACCATCCAACTTTATCCATCACTTTTTCAAATGTGGCATCCAACATTCTCAAAGCCCACATGGTTTTAAGTTTGGGTCCAAGAATAGAAAACATGACCTTCATGAACCAACCACCATTCCTTTGCATGTTTCATTTGTCTTTGTTAATGTCTTCCATGGCCTTTTGAATCGTGGTAAGGTTAACCAATCCATGAGTCATGAACCTTAAACCTTCCTCATTGTGTTTGCACACAACCTATTGATCAAATGTATGCCCACATTTTGAAATGCACCCATGATATGAAGTATTGGGATGCATGCTATGTATAAAACATTTGCATTAATTGCTTTAGAAGTTGATTTTTACATGATGTTTAATAAATTGCATCCATTTTCTTCTTCCACATATTAATATTTGATAAGTTTTTTATGCAGAGATTCCTTCAAAGGCCTTGGTTGGTGCATCTCGTTGAAAGAAACATTGGGCCAAAATTTGCGGGGAATTGTTCCTTAACTAGCGAAACTACCCAATAAGCAAAGATTGTAAAGGACTCAAGTGTGTTAGAAGAACCTATTCACTATAAAATGTAATAATTTTAACTTATTAATTGATAGTGGATTTCATATGCACAACGGAATAATGGGAAATGTGAGTAAGATGTGTTGTAAAAAGCTTGCAGTGATGGCAAGCACTTTTTTTACATGTTTTGTTGAATTTTTAGCTTTTTGATCTTAATGAGTCATTTGTGGATATATCTATTGCCATGATGTTCGACAATACTCCTATTGGAGAAAATTGGGCATTCCTTTTAATGTTGTGATGTAATTGCAATACAATGCATGTCAAGCAAGCATTAAAGTAGAATAAAAAGGCTTTTCTTCAACTTCTATCTATGGGTTTTGTTGACATGCAACAAGTTGCCAACTAAGGAGGTTGCAATGATTTTTTTTAAATCAATTTTGTGATTCTACTACTGTGGTTGTAGTGCTTTGATGTGTAGATTTGGCCATGAAGGTTACTTCTTATCAAATTGTTTTTGCCATTTTCATGATTGGCATGTTAGGGTGATTAAAGCACTAGTGTCAAATTACATGTAATCTTAGTTTTAAATGACTATATGTAAATCTTTGTTGTTTGACCAATTGATCATATTTGGTTTTCCAAAGCTCTTTAGCCAATGTATGGGACTCAATGAGTTGAAAAGGATCTAAAGATTCATGATTAAGTATTATTTTGTAAAGCACATTAACATACCTTTAAAAGTTGGTCATGTTTGTCCCTTGGCAAATGGACGTGTCATTGTGTAAAAAGTTCAATCATTGAAGTTGTTGTAGATGACATACTTGTTGGTACGAGTACAACATGAACAATAGGTAGCTTTGTCGACGTGCATCTTAACAACATGTAGCATATCGTCGCCATTGAAGTACTAATAACCAGTAAAAGGTCCATGGTTAGGATTGTTTCCATTTCTCACATATGCACCATTTCAAGCACTTCAGGAGATTCCCCAAAATCTTGACATTGTTGCACAGAGGACATTTGTCCACAAGGCCAAAGTTGCTAATCATGAACATCTCCGAATCAGTTGAAATCTTGGGAATTAAATTAGTTTTGTATGTTTCCATCCACCTCATGATAAAAGTTTCAAACCCATTATATATTGTTGCTTTGAATGATCTTCTAATGATTGTCGATTTTCTATTGACCACTTCAAGAGATTGAAATTAAATTGGATTTTCTTGTGAGTTTCTTGCATCCTCACTATGTCACCATGTTGTTTGGAGTTTCTTCCATTGTTGCTCATCTAAATAAATTGCAAATTGTTGGATTGGATGTTTCCAACAAATTTTGGCCCTGAACATCATGCCAAGACCTTTTTTTCCCCACATATAATTGTTTTCCCTCATGGACATTGTTTGGCTCTTTTGCCACTTTGTTCCTTTTTAGGCCATATTTTCATTGTGTAAGATGTGGTCAAGTTGTAGTTGCAATCAATTGTTATCCCCTATTTTTTTCTAAATATAACAAATTTTTCATGAAAAAGTGGAAGGATTTAATATTCATTTCTCATGAAGCTTTGTGGATTTGGAGAAATAATTCTTCATTTTTTAAAGTGGACATGTATATTCAAATTAGTTTTTGCATATAAAAAATGATGGCCAAGAACAAATTTGGAATTTGACATTGTAATGTTGTAGTCATCCATTATGGATATTTTGGAGTTATGTTCCTTTCAAATTGTTGTTATGGGGATTTCTTTGCAAATTCCATTAAGTTGTGAGATATGATAATTGAATAAATAGGTGATTGTACAATGAGCAAGGAATTGGTGTTGAAGTTTTATAGGTATAATATTACATGACCCACTTGACTTGCATGGAATATATATTAAATTGTGTTTATCAATAAAAAGATTTGGGGGTTGGATGTTGCACAATTGTGAGGCACATAGGGCATCAAATTGATTTTTTTTTAAGTTCAAAAGATTTGTGAAGTTGAAGGTGAAAACGTTATAGATATAGCTATTCATTTAAAGGCTATTTTTTATGTCATTGAGATTTACTTGAAATTGATAAAAAAATCAATTCAACAATAGAGAAGGTTGCTTATGTGGTAGTTGAAACAAATTTTACACAATGAAGCTTTTCAATAATGCAAAAAAAAATCCACCCGTTTTTTCCTTTTCCTACTTTCTAAGCATTCCTCTTCTATAAAAGGGGTTCATGTTGTGGGAAAAAAGGAGGTGGGGGGTTTTCAAATGTTTTCATTTTTAATATTTAAGTCTGATGGTGATAACATTGCATGGTAAACATGTTATTGTTTAACCAACAATGGTTGATGACAATGGAAGAACTTCAAATGGTTAAGAGTGATAAGAAGTTGTTACTTGCCTAGCTAACAAAACTTGAGATTGAAAACTAGGCATGTTTGGTTGAATGTGATCTCTTGTGAATAGATCTTTAATAGTTTGACATTTTTCTTTCGATATCATAGAATCAAGTTGATTCTTTGAGGGTCTAATTAAGCTTTCAACCTTTTGTTTTCCCATGTTCCATGTGGTGGTTTGTTTTAATAATGATGCAAAACAAAGCTTGCAAATAGATTGAATTTGATGCTAACTAGCTAGCTAGAACATTGCATTGGTAACAATCACCTTTGTAAGAGAATTTTATGTATTTGGAATCAAAATGTTCTCTTTGTATAATAGTTGTTATTCTTGCATTGATCATACAAAACTTGGCATTTGTGGATTTTTTTAAAGGCACAAGTAGACTATACTATGTATGTTGTATGGTCTAATTGTGCTTTAAGAAATAATCCATGATTGGGTGAAAACATGGTAAAATATACACAAAAAGTAATGTAAACAACAAAATATTGGGTCCCTAAATAATTTTTTTAACAAGTAGATGTTTTTATGAGGATAATTTATTTATTTTGGGTACATTATTTTAAAACTTTTGTTTGCATGGACTTCAAAAGCTAAATTATTATTATCATGTTTTGAAAAACTATTTGCAAGTATTTGAATTGGACCTAAAAATGTGGTAGTCTGAAAACTAAAATTCAAGTACTTGAAAGTAGGTGAAATGTTTTTGCAAGTATTTGGTTTTTTTTTCAAGTACCTCAATATTGATGTGGTGAACATTTATATATATATTTTTGGGTTAATCAAGTTTGTTTTCATAACTAAAATCATCCCCAACCCCAAAAAAATGGGGGATATTTTTGGGGATATTTTTGGAGTGTTTTTTCAAGCTCAAATGATATGACACAAATTTCTTTTGAAAGCTAGAGGGAGGCCAGAAATGCCCATGAAAAAAGAAAAGTTTCATTTGTTTTGAAATACTAGAGGAGGGTTAGAAGTTTGAAAAGCTAATTTTTTTGTGATTTCAAATAGAAAGCAAGGTAACAAGTATGTACAAAATATCTTGTTTGCACCCAATTGAAAACATTTGCCACATTTGCCAATGATACATAATAAAGCCATAATTTCCATAGATGCATGTGCTTGTACGTTGTAGTAAGGGATTTTAAGTTGACAAATTAATAAAAGGTGGGTTGAAAGGAGATATTCAATATGTCATCCTCATGAAGTGAATTTCTCTTATGAATTGATTCCATGTTAATCATTAAAGCAACTAAAATAAACTAGGTTCAGGTTAGTTGTGTTGTTTTAAGGTTTTAACTATGTATTTTGGGGTGGAAGCACGATTGGGGGAAACAAAGTATTGTCACAAATGACACTTTCAATCCAATCAATAACAAAATACTCACGCCACAACGATATAATAATATAATGAAAATTAAATGATAAAGTCATAATGGTTATGAACATATTTTTCTATTTCTAAAAACATTTTGAGTTTGGATACAATCACATTGTACTTTGATTGTATTTTTTTATTATCAACAAATGTCCCAAAATATAACTTACCACATCACATGGAGTTATAACTATTTTATAAAAAGAACAAATCCACTAACCAAGACATTTTAATGTATGAAAAAACCTTAAAAACATGCTTATGAAACATCATAATAATTTGGGATAATTCAGCAAAAATTAAGTATTTAAAAAAATGCCATTGAAAGGAGTACATCAAAAATCAATATTTTAAATTAAAATTTTGAAGATGAAATGTTTTTACAACTTTGCTATAAATAATAATGTTATTGGGAGTGAAAGCACAATATGGTGTAAACAAAAAATTGTCATAGCTTAATAATTTTTGATATTTATGGAACTGTGATATATCATGGTGGATGTTTGGAAAACATTTTAGACAATGATACAACTATCAATCAATTTCATATTGATGGATTTAAAAACTTATTTTATGTTTGAAGCTCAAATTAACTATATGTGATCTCTAAAAGAATTCAAAGTGAGTGAAATCTTACGTATTACTACATTCTATACTATATGTAGTCCCATTTTTCCCTAAAATTGTTTACATTGTAGTGTGCTTTCACCCTTGGATTTTTAAAAACTTCAAATCCATTGGTTGAAATGACATTTTCAATTCATAAGCATAATAAAATGATTGTTTTAAAAAATTCATGTGTCTTTAATTAACCCAAGTTTTGACATGCTTTAAGTCATGATCCAAAATAAATCATATACAAAAAGATGTATCTAGATTCATTGAAAAAGGATGCATATTGAAAATTTCAAAATGAATTTGGTTTGGAGCTCCAAATTATGCATTCATTTAGGTAAATCAATGTAAATTTCATTGCAAATCCAAGTCAACATGTTATTAAATGAGTTTAAACGTGGATGTGTTTTCACATTATAATCATTTAATTTGAGAGCAAAATCACATTGGTGCAAAGGATTTTTACATTGCAACTACATCTAGAATTGCAACACCTTAACATGCTTTCACCCAAATGATGCTTTGTTTTGACAATTAGTGCTTTCTTGTTCATAGGTATCCTTTGCATTATGTTTTCCTTCTTTTTTTATTTTGAAGTGCATGTATTAGTTAAATACTACAAAAAAAATCGCATTACAACTTCTTTGATTTTTGAAATTGGATTGAAAATTATAGTAGATGGATAGAATTTTCACTTTCATCTACTCATATTTGGGAAGTATGTGATGTTGGTGGTAGGGTTGTGTATTGGTATTGGTGAACTAGTTTTTCTATACATCCTTGGTTACACAATTTTTGGAAGATATGTTGAAATTTATGCATATTGGTGTAGATGTAGTCTTTTAAATGACATATAAGGTGTGCATTTCTTTGTCCCTCCTATTACTTGAAAGTATGTTGCAATGCCATATTGAGGTCACACAATAAAGATAGCATAATCAATAAAATTCATAATTTATTTTGGACCTTTCTTGGGGATGAGTTTGAGTACTAGTCAAAATAGTAATATTGTTAGAACAACTAAGATGAAAAGTTACCTATGATAGAAGTCATACGCTTTAAATTTCATTTTGGCATCCTCAAGCTTGTGATGACTAATGATGGATTGCTTTCAAAATGCATGAAGCAACATGAAGAAAAAAATGAAGAATTATTAACACTTATATACACTATATGTATTATGATTGGGTACATAGTTTAGATAGGATGAGATTGACTTCTACCTATACTTTTCTAGCAAATGGAACAACAATATCTTGGAGTAGCAAGAATTAAAAAAATGTTGTTTTTAATTGGTTAGATGTGAAATACATGTGTTGCATTCAAGTCGACAAAAAAAAGTCTATGGCCATTTAGTTTCTTCAATGATGTGGGTGAGTGTAAAAAGTTGTAAATAAATACTAATTGCAACAATCAAAGTGCAACCACTCTTACAACAACTAACCATAAATATCATGAAATAATTAAATATATATTCAACACCATTTTATAGGATTTAGTTGAAATTGGCTACAACAAAATAAATATTAGTCTCCTACTAAAGCTATATGACACTAGACATCCTTACCAAGGTAGGTTTGAAAGGCAAAACATATATGGCATCAAAATACTTTTGCCCGCAATTCATTCACAATTATAACAACAACTTTTCATGGAATTCTCGACTTGGTGTTCTTAGATGCAAAACCTTTGGTGATGAAAACCCTTGGTTTGATCATCAAGTTCATGCATCCTTTCTTCATTTTCCCTTTTGCTTATGGTGAAACCGAATGCCCTAAATCAATGCATGCTTTCTATTTGAATCCTACTTACTTTTTTTGGGTCATTTTCCCCTTCTTTTAGCCTTTAAGAATAAACCTTTAATTTTTTTGCTTTTGATCTTGTCCTACATTCCAAATAGATTTGAAATTGCTATTGGCCTCTAGTATGTAATAGGTAATGTGTTGCTTCTTTTGTTTGTATGCATATGGAGGCACATGTTTGTTGTCACGAAGAGAAACCATTCCCTTTGAAAGTGTGGACTTTGTGGACTTTGTAGAGAGCTTGGGAATTGGGTATTATTCATTTTACCTCCTCCTCTTCACATGTCACGCTCATAGTGATAGTGTTTGCAAGTTTGTTAGAGGTGGGTAATGCCAAGTAGGCATGAGTTGATCACAAGGGACATTGAAATCATGACAACTGGTGTGAAAACATTAGGGTGTTTGCCTATAACTTAAGGGTTAATTACAAGTCTTAGTCGTTGCCAAGTTAATTCATTTTTTCTTTGTCACATCATCAACAACACAAATCTTTCACACATCCTATTGCAATGCATTGGGTAATTATGAAGTTTGTATAAGTGAATTGAAAGGTGCAACAAAAAATCAAGAATTGTCAAAACAAATGAAATCAAGCATCAAGAAAATAATGGATGGAGGTTACGTATTGAAACGGATGAAAAATGATTGAGGTCTTCATTCATGCCAAAAATATTAAATATTTTTTTAAATGTAGGTAAAAAATCTTAGATAATACCATATTGTATGCTCAAATGCATTATAACAAATTATTGGACACCCTAGTATTGAATCCAATTAGGTACTACGGTAACAAAAACAATAATGTTTGTTTTTTGCTTTCATACATATCTACAAACCTACCCTCCCCTTTTGTGTATTTATCTATAAACCTTCCCTTCCCTCTTAGAAACTTGCTTAGTTCCTCTCCCCCCCCCCCCCCAAACCACCTTGGAAAGGAAAATGGAGTGGTGGGTGGAGGGATACCTATCCTTGGGCTTGTTGAAATAATAACTTCATTGTTTTGCAACCCATTCATTCACAAACAAAAAAATAAAATGACAACGCAAAGTGACAAACTTTGAAATTAAGATGTTGAGCTAACAAGTACTTAGCATATCAAATATGAAATGGGTCTCTAAATTTCCATCATCTCTTCTCAAAACATTGTTGTCATCTAATGATGCAACAGATTTGTGAAAGAGTAAGTATGTACTTAAACCCTAGTAAACTCCATGTCTTGGGGTGTCACATGGGGAAACTGGAGGTTAGCACTGGCCAAGAGTGTAATGTATATGTTCAGCTGATCTGCATCTGGCCAGAAGCAAAGTAAAGAATTGGGTACCAACACAACCCAATTCAATATATGTACATGGTTTAGCACAAATGTCACATGTACACATTCTTGAGCACCATGAAAGAGTGGCATCAATGTTTGATTGCGCTCAAAGAAAAAGGGAAAGGCGCTTGCTTTGTATGCAAACATACTATGTAATAACTCTTGAGTGATATGGCTCAGATCTTTGGTAGATGACGGGTTTTCTGGGACAAACTTTTAAAAAAAGCTGATGATGAAATTGTTCTCTTAGAAAAATTGCTCCTTAACAGAACAATTTTTTTAGTTAGTTACAGTTCCTGCAGCGCTTCACTTTAAAGATTGTGGATTCATCATGTGATGATGCCATTGCATAATCCAGAATCATGCGAGCAACCTGCACCATCACCACCACCACCAGCAGTGAACAGAAAACCAAGTAGGAAATGAAGAAGGATTTTGCGAAAAAAGGGGAGATAATGATATGTTGTTATTTAATTGCAGCAGCACCGCCCTGCTTCCTTCCAAGACTCAAAGAGGGGGACAGACCTGGTCCTTGCTCTCAAGATCATACTTGGAGACGAGCTCTTGCAAATAATTGATATGCTGCCATTTGAAGCACCCAATTTTTTTAGGTCAGAAAAAACATGCATCATTCATCTGAATTCTACACTAATCCTACTCTTCATTCCCATCATGTCAAAATTCTCCTCAAACTTGGAGATATAGTGTTTGAAGTTTGTAGTGGAAAGAACTCTTAACCACATCTTAATTTGAGCTGAAATCAGATCTCTCATTTTTGTTTTGTTCACCACAGGGACATGAGCAAGCTGCTATTTTGCAGAGGAAAAAGCTCACCACATCATCAAGTTTCTGTATGCTTTTCACAAGATTGCTGTCATCATCGTCCACCATGCTCCGCAACTGTGCTCAGCAAACAGATTCCCCAAGTTAGGGGAAAAAAAAAACAAAACAAAACAAAATGTGATTCTGCAACTGAAAAACCAAAACCAAAACCTGTTGATCAGAATTGCATACTGGTACAACCCTTTGTGCATGCATGTTGGATATGTAATTAGATTCTCAAGTGTTTGTGCAAGATAAGCATGCAAATCTCAAGCTCAAATTTGCTGCATATTCAGTCAGAACCCACAATTTCAGAGATAGAATTTGTATTGCAAATCAGGTCTTCTTTAGACAACTTTGCAAAGCCCATGACAGACAGCATCAAAGGTTTGCAGTCTATACAATTTTGATACCAGACATACATACATACATACATACATATCACATATATGATTTGACAACTCTTCACAAAAGCAGAAAGAGGAACAAGAATGACCCAGCTCCCCCCACTTCCTGCTTGCTTGCTTGCTTGCTTGGTTTTGAAGCAGAAAGCTTTGAGTGCACAACCCAACAACCCACATCAACAATTACTACTCCTGCCCGATTTAGGTGCCAACCTTAGCAAAACTGTTGGATGCATCATCGTCGTATTGTTTAGTGTACAGTATCACAATACGAAATGCCTTGCCTGTCATGCAAAGAAAGCAATTTTAGCAGTTCTCCAACAAGTTAACACATGCTGCTGCAACACACACACACACACACACACACACACACAAGAATTTCACATAATACAAAATCACCATACCGTACCCTTTTGTGATATGAATGTATTTCTTCTGATGTGTGTTTGTTGTATGTGCCAGGGGCAATAAAACAACTCTGTAGTAGTAGGTACCTGCAGTTGGCAGCCCATACTTCTTCGTCATGGTCTCCAGCCATTTCACTTGCTTTGGCTCCAAGCTCAGCCAGACTCCCACTTTCTCCCCCATTTTTGGGATTTTCACCTTACAAAAAGTAAAGCGGGTGGAATTCTCTCAATTGTGCTGCAGCCAATAAATGCAAAGACCAGGATGCTATTCATGTGTTCAAAACCCGTTACTAATTCCAAATCTGTGAACAATCTGTCAACAAGTTCCTTCCTCCTTTTCTATCTATGCCTGCCTGCACTGATCATCATCAGCTCAGTAACTAGACACAATTGAGACCAAAAACTCTTCCCCTGCTGCTGCAACTCATGATCTCCACACCCTCCCTTCAATGATCTCCAATCAGTTGCAAACAGAAGAATCTTTCACTGTCATCCATCTAGCAAGAAAAAAGGATTCCAGCAACAACAACAACAACAACAACAACAACAACATACAGGGGAGAAAAGTTCACAAATTTGTTAAAATCACAAAAATTGGTTTCACAAATTCCATACCAAAAAATCTGTTTGTGGGTGTTCGTGCGGCTGCTGTGGTTTTGTCTCTTAGTTCAATTGCTCAACAAACTCCACAACCCCACTAAGTATAATATAACAAATTATAGCAACAAATGTGCAGTGAAAGTTCACCAAAAACAAACATTCACAAATTGCAATATAAAGAAAGAAAGATCTGCAGCTGCTGTGGTGGGTGTTGTTGTCCTGTTTTTTGTCTCTTAGTTCAAAATGTTCAAAGAATTGCTCACAACCCAGTTGCCCTTTTGTTGTGGGTACAAACATGAGGGGACCCCATGATGATAATGCTGATGATGATCATATGAGCATCTCCAACCCAGTGGCCAATTTTTTTTCAATGCAAATTTTTTTTTTTTCCAGGGGAAATTTTATGCTGCAGGTTCAGTGAATTTTTGAAAAAAGATTCACAAAAAATCAGAAAAAAAATATTTAAAAAATATTCTTCAGTTTCTTTAGATTTCTAATAGCTCTTTGTCCGAAACAAGTGGACTTTGTCTACAAACAACATGTTACCATTTAATGCTCTATTTCTCTTGGAATGCTAGTTGCTAAGATAGAAATTGAAAAAAATAAAATAAAAATTGCTACCACCCACAACAATCAATTGCCAGTACAATATATTTTGGATGAAGTATATAACAATCAAATAATAGGAAAACTCAATTTGGCCCTTTTAAAATGGCCATCACACAGAGTGCCCTCCAAGAGGGTGAGTACAAGGAAATGAGTGTTTTGGATTGGCCAGCCATAATGATGATTTCTCCCAGGTGATGATATCCTAATAGGGAGACAGTAGTACCTAATAGCAAACCACCTGGACGAATCATTATGATTGACCAATGAGAAATCAGGAGAAGTAGTCAAATCATATTTTATTACACTCCTCTCTGGCAGGTGTATGACTGTGTTGCGCCTTTTACCACTCGCAAAACTGCTGGGTCGAATTGACATGTTTTGTCTTTTTCTTCATCCAGTGAAGTGTGTGGGTCGAGATGCTCTCTCAAGAGACTCAAGACCCAAGTGCTTCAGTGGATTACTCTTAACATTGGCTAAACATAGAGTCCAAATGAATTAAGGAAAGGTCAAGCCCCTGGCAGGTGAGTAAAGCTAGCATGTGATTAGGGTGAGCTTATTGACACACTTTGTAAAGTAATAAGGGTTGTACCCATTGTATATAAAGGTTTTTGGGCTATTATGTTTTTGAAACATTGATGATTATGTTAAATTATGGACATTGACAAGGAAATATGATTAACTATGAGGACAAGGTCCTTGTGGATGAGAGAGTTCTACAAATTGCCCTGAAAATTGGCATTATATGCTCTCAAAATCCCTTACTTGTGAAAGCCGAGCACGCAATTGTCCTTTGTTTGACGTAAGGTGTGTTGGGTGTCCCCATTTTGAAGAAGCTTATTCCATTTCATGGTAGTCCCTACCAGACTTTTCAAGTTTTTCATGAACCCCAAAAATTCTCTTGCAAAGGTTACTCCTCTTCTAAACTCTTGCACCTTCAATTTATCCTGGTGCTAGATATTCCTCTCTATCCCATAATTTTGGGGGTGGGGGCGTGGGGATGATAGGACTAGGGTGGGTGAGGATTTCAAGATTTTTTTTGGGTTTAGGGGGTTTTGTTCCCTCTTGCATGTTCTCAATAGTGTTCCCTATGAAGTTCTTAATGGGTTTCTCAATGCGTTCCCTGATTTTGCAATGTGATGATAAACCACATTGATGCATCCTTACTTATCTTATCATGGGCTTTCTGTTGGTGCCAATAATGGTATAGGGGCACTTGGGTTTGGTTTGCAAGCTCTCATTGTGATGAAACAAAACAAACAATTTTCTTTAATATATGGATCTTATATGGTCTACCACTTGTTCCCTATGTTGTTTCCATAGTTCACGTGTGTCCCCTATGTTATTCCCAATTGCCTTAACTTTTGATCCCATAAACAATCTTTTCCAAAGTTCAACTCATTTAACCTACATAGGTCGGCTAAATGGAAAGGCTCTATAATTTCTATCTTGAGATTGTCCAAGTTTGAAAACTTCTACCTTAGCAACATTAACAAATTTGAAACACATTTTGGTAATTGACAAATCAAAGAGACCCATCACCCAAAAAAACCAAAGAAAGATAGAGAGAAAAAAGGTTTTAAACTTTGGATGCACCCATAACTACCATCTACATGATATCCTAAACCCTAAATCACTACATACATTAATATATAAATATCAATACTACAAGAGTAGCAAAACAACAAGTAGCACAGATGTTTCACAATTTCAATCCATGCAATGTTTGTTATCTCCATTGTTCAAGGTTACAAAGCAAAATAAAAGTACATCATCTTTTTGTGAATGAGTTTTTTGGCATGCAAAATTATGTTTTTGCAAACATGTTCCCAACATAAACCTCCTCTCCTCCATGTTTCATTGTTGTAAAAACCCATCATTTTGACATCAAAATTGCCCCAAACATTTTCCTCCTTTTTTTGTAAACATAAGTTACATATTATGTAACATGGTCAAATAAGTTATGCCATCATTATCATTGCTCAATTTATGGTGCATTCACACTTGATGTTAAGTTAGTGTTAAATGAAAATCTAGGTGGCATCCTAAGTGGCTTCTAATGTTAAATGGGTGATAGCTTAATTTTAAGTGAATGTTAACTTAACATAAAATCTTCATGGTAAGGAGGTTTAAGTCCTAAATGACTAGCATGGTGGTAAGGGATTCAACATGAAAGTCCCTAACATCAAGTGTAAATGCACCTTTAGTAAACCAACTTCTCACCAACTTTCTTGTTATTTCATATTATCATTGATTTTTTTTCAATTTATGAGCTCAAGAAGAATGTTTTGACTTTTTCTTCGTGAACCCAAAAGCTTGACGTCAACTAGGAGTGTACATTGGATCCTAAGGCATCTTTTGTAGGCAAAACATGGGGGAAAAAATATAAAATTTGAATAATGATGGCACATTGAACCTTGTGTAACCGATCCAACACATTTCAACCATCTCCTTTGTTGCAAAGGTTCTAAGCACTCCTTTGATCATTTTCATTTGTGTGAGTTTATGTAAATTTTTCAACATGCTTGTGCAAAAGGCATGTGAATACATGTGATATACTTGTTATGGATAATGTAATCCTAGTCTTTAAACATCATAATTTATGTGTGTGTTCTTGGGTTTTGTAAAGCCACTTCAAATTATCCACTAAAACCAAGGAATGGTGTAAATATCATATTTGAAATGATAGCTTCATTTAGGACAAGAGGAGAACATTAAATCCAATGGAGGAATATGTGTCCAATAACCCAAAAGGTTTTTCATAATTCATATCTTATGAGAGATTTCATCTCAAATTAAAGATGGCCAAATTTTTTGTGTAGTTGATTCTTCAAATCACATAAGTTCCTTTCTTGGATTCAAAAGCCTATTCCTTGGCACCCAAATAACAATCCTAAAAAACATCCACCTCATTTTCATTGCTTTGATTTCAATCCCTAATTCAAACTTTTTTTAATACCAAGCAAAGGGATGTATTAATAAACAACTAAAATGACCTTTCTTGATGTTGTTTCTTTGAAAGAACTAGCAAGATATGGGAGTTTAGTAATTTGAAGGTAGTATTATATGTTAATAGTTTTTACTTTTTTTTGAAAAAAATCAATTGGGTACATCATATTTGTCATTGATGCAATAGATAAATGATGACAAGTTTTGGTTTGGGCATTTTCAAATTAGGGTGTCTAAAATTGCAAGCATCATGGGTAATTAATTTCTTTTTAAATCAACATTTTTTACAAATAATTTAATTAATTGTGAGAATGGTAAAAATAATATTGTAGTATGATTTTTGATCCTATGTAATAATATTCTAATAAACACATTATTTAATAGTTAAATATGTTGTTATGAAATGCACGTAGGTTGAAATATATATATTTTTATAGTGTTATTTTTTATAAAAGTAGGTGCAAGTAGATTGAAAAATTGTTGAAACATATATTTCAAAACATGTAATTTATAAATGTTTTAATTTATTTTTGGAATGGAATAAGTTTCAACACATTTACATGATTTTTTCCAAACATATATTTTATAGATTATTACGTATAGACAATTGTTTATGAAATTTTTAATTTATATTTTATGAAGTCAATAGAGATATACAAGGTTTTGTACTATAATAGGAATTTTTAAAATAATTTCATGTTACATGCCTTCCTTCCAAGTTTGAATGTCCACTTTCACCTTGTCTTACTTTTTCTTCAAGGAGAATTCCTATGGCTTCACTTATTGTAAAGTTTGCTTAAGTTAATTAAAAAACCCCACCAAACCATCATACATTTTTAGTAATGTCCAAAGAAACAACAATGTTGTTAGACCATTATTAGTAGTAACTATTATTTATTCATAATATAGAATAAAAATACAAGGATGGACAAAAAATGGTGGATCAAAGTCCTTATTGAAAGTTCATTTCCTTTGTATTTTGAACTTATTTAGTGTATTTTAAGTTTAGTGATTTAGTTTGACTTTCAAATTGATTCAAATGATGTTAAAATTATTAATTTTCCCATATAATAATAATATATTATTTTCAACTCCTTTTAAACAATTTATTTATTTATTAAAGATTGGTTTTGAAAAACATCAATCTTAATATATACAAAAAAATTGTCATTTTGAAAATTGAATATCATTTGATATCTTTGCAAATAATATATATTTTTACATGACTTTTTGACCTTAAATGTTAAAAAAATTCAAAGTGTTATGATCCAAAATTTCAAAAACATTTTAGAAACACACTATGACATAAATATCAATGTTCATTTTTTTGCAATTTGGGATAATCTAGTTTAAGTCTTTCTAGGATTGATCATTAAGTCTTTTGTTATGGGTTTTCATTTATAAAAAAAAATTCACTTGTTAATTTTACATAAAAGAGTCCATTTTCTAATATCCAACAAAAGTATATGTTAGTATGTTTAAATATTTCCAAAAAATTTCCATTTAGACAATCCATTTTTGTTCACTATAGTTTGCAATTAGTCTATATCCAATAGGTATTTTAATTTATTAAATTTTTTTAGATGATTTCAATTGAATTAGCTTTCGACATCTTTTGGCCATAAAATTGTTTCATAACATACACTTTGGATGTCACATTTTATGTTTGAAAGATGAATTGAAATTGATCCCAAATCTCGTTAGACCTTTTTAAGGAACTTACATGATAAAAATGGCCATTTTTCACACTCATCAACAAATTAGTTCTTGCTCTTGTATCTTTCCTATCCCATTGAAGTTGATTATTTATTATTGTAAGTTAGAGAACAACCCATCAACTACCTCCCATAAATCTTTATCATGCCATATGAAGTTTCCAATTATCACAATTATGACCATTTAACCTACCTCCAAGTTTTTATTTATTATTAAAAAAAATTAAAAAAAAACAAAAAAAAACTCTTGTGGTATGGGGGATGATGGTCATGAATTAGACACCATTTAATTTCTCACTCAAAGCTTTGATAACATATTGGAATTAATATATTCTATCACTTTTAAAAGACACTCATATGCATACATGAACTTTGCTTCCAACAAAAAAAAAGAAAAGAAAAAAAATGATGACTAATTGAAGGTGTTGACAATACCAAACTTTGTTATTTTTTTAGGTTACATGAAGGAGTTAGATGATGGAAGAAGAGAGAATGCTTTGTGAAAGAAGACCTCTTGGGGAAGAAGAGGAGGCAAGCTCAAGCTCAAGAAAACAAGGGGTTGTGTATAACACGGTGGTGGCCTCGCCATTTACATTAGAAAAGTATTATCTTAAGGCAAAAGAAGAATTATGGAAACTCAAATATTTCACCATGCCAAAAATATAACCTTCAAAAAAAAAAAATCCTCTAAAAAGAAACCCAAAATCCTTCAAGATATTATTATAACTCTATTATAACTAATCTCAAGTTCCAACACAAGCCAAAAATGTCATCCTTTTCAAAAATCCTCATATAAAAATAAATAGAATATTATTATTATTATTATTATTATTACCTAGTAGGGGGCTATACAAATCCCTTAAGCTATTATACTCTATATAATGAATCTAAACACAATAATAAATAAATAAATAAATAAATATCCTTGCCTTGGTAGGCAACAAAACCCAACAAAAAAAGGGGTTTGGCATGAAAACTCACAATAATAATAATACCAAAGGGGCCCAAAAGAAAGCGTTTTGAAGGAAAGGAATTAGGGTTTCGAAGGACAGGAATGATTAGGGTTTGGTGCACAGCAGAAGACGAAGAAGAAGAAGAAGAAGAAGAAGCGAAAGGAGCGAGCGAGCGAGCGAGCGAGCGTCTTGAGTGGGGAGCGAGCGAGTTTTGTGGGTTTTGTGTGAGAGAGGAAGAGTAAATGGGGGGAGGGAGCCAGGAGAAGCTGTTGGACCAGATCTTCCAATTGAAGTATACGTCCAAGAGCCTGGTGCGGGAATCCAAGAAATGTGAGAAGGAGGAGAAGCTGGAGAAACTGAAGGTGAAGAAGGCGATTGAGAAAGGGAACATGGATGGAGCACGGATCTACGCGCAGAACGCCATCCGGAAGCATAATGAGCAACTCAACTATTTGCGCCTCTCTTCCCGTCTGGATGCCGTGGTTTCTCGATTGGCGACCCAGAGTAAGATGCAAACCATTTCCAAGTCCATGGCAGGGATTGTGAAGGCTTTGGACAGCGCTTTGGCTGTGGGCAACATGGAAAAGATCTCTAATACCATGGACCAATTCGAGAAAACTTTTGTTAACATGGAGGTGCAGTCAGAGTTTGTAGAAACGGCCATGGCTGGTAGCACGAGTCTGTCCACTCCTGAAGACGAGGTGAACTCACTCATGCATCAAGTGGCTGATGACTATGGCTTAGAGGTTTCGGTCGGTCTTCCTCAAGCGGGTACCACCGCTGTTCCTGTCAAGGAATCGGCCACCATGACTGCTGAAGACGATCTTAGCCGGCGTTTAGCAGAGCTAAAAAGCAGGGGCTGATGATGTCTTGTTCATTACTGCCTCTTCACTGTCTCAGGCAAGTACAATCGCTAGCTGATTTCTCTCTACTCCAAGGGGAGTGCTACTTAATGGCAGCTAGTCATTGCCACTCACGATGAAGGTGAAGGTCTGAAACTTTGTGATTGACAATCGCAAGATGATGACTGTGGCATTCATTCTTGTCACATTTGTTTTGGTTTTGCCAGGACTGATCTCAAAATGGTGTGTCACCTTCAAAGTGTTTTTGTGGAGTTTTTCTCTGCAATCTCATATATATATGTTCTCCCCAGTCGAAACCCTAGGATTTGAAGAATGCATGCACCTAAATTCAGCATCAGTCTGATGATCATCAGAAGCTTTATTTTGAACTAGAAGCAAGTTGAATTTGCTGGACCTTGAGGGTTTTGATTCAGGTTCAAAGTGATTTACACTGAATCTGAATTGGGCTGATGGCCTCAACTTGATGGTCTGTGTGTGTTCCGAAAGACTCTTGAAGGAGGTCCATTGAAGTTGGGTCTGGACTCTAATTTGAAACTTGCTTCCCTTAGCTGAACCAAGCTGGTTTTATGGTTTTTGAAAAGTTGGACTGGATTCTGGCTGCTTGACAACCCCAGAGCTGCAAGGCCTGTCTGTCTGTCTGTCTGTCTGTCTGTTGGTGATGAAGTTGAACTGGCATGAAAGGTCAATTATGGTACATGCCTCATGGCACACCTGGTATCTTCAGATGGGTTTTTGTGCGGTCATCAATCATGTAGTGAAAGTATTCCATCAATTTGCGCCTCCACTTCTTCATTTCCATTTTGATATTTCTGAGGGATGGCAAAGGCACCTGCAGGAGCACTGGACCATGAACTTATTGTTTTGTTTGTGCTTCAAGAAACTAATTTTGTGGGTTGACTTAATCCTGTTGTGCTTGTGTTTAAGATGACTTGATGGTTATGAAGCAAACTGATATGGTCGGGATTATCATATGCTGGAATGACCAAGTTGAGATCTGCACTTGATCAAAGGAGAAATTGGGTTTTCCCATTCTGTTAAAGTCCTGTTTTGGTTGTTAGACCTCATGTGCTATTGAAGGGTGAATGCAAAGCTTAATGAGACTTGCTTTTGGAGTGCAACCTTGAAGTCTGAGGGGCTAAGTGGCAATGTTGGTAGAAACTTGATCTGCAACCATCACCACCCCTAGTTCAGGATTTCCAAACAACAGCATTTCTGACCTGTATAGTTCTCAAAGATTGGCATATGGAAGCAGACTGGTAGAACATGGAAGGTGCCTTTTCCTAAGTATATATACTAGCCTCTCTGTTACCTTTTTCCCTCCAGGATCCTGCTTCCATTTTCAGACTATGTATCCAACATGGTCTGTAGATAGAGAGTCTAAAGTCTGTACCCTTCTGGGAATTGAACTCCTATCCTGTAAAAACATATTTGACAAGCATTTTTAGTTTCAACATTCAGGTCTTAACATGATTTGTATACCTAATGTGGATTTCAATGATTCAGATTCTTTTGGATTTGGAGTCAATTGTCAGCCATTAAGGTTCTTAAGGTTCTGTAGTTCAAAAGAGTTCTCCATAGCTCAAATGGCAAAGCTTAATTATTCTGCAGAAGAGAAAGCCTTTAATCTTCCAAGTTTTCTATTAATCAAACCAACGAAGGTTTCTGTTTGGTGTTCTGGCCTTTTGGATCATGAAATAGATCATGTCGAGGGCTTCTTATTGTAAGCGAGGAGCTTTTCAAAGCCCACTTTGTCGTCAAAACTGCATGGTCTCAAACTTCTCTGACTTGTTTCTCTTCTTCTCTTTGTCTTCTCCTGTTTGATCATTTTCTTTTTCTGACTCATTTAGTCTTCTTCTTGCTTGTAGTTTCTTTGGGCTTCTGTTTCTCTTTCAAGCTCTGTTGAGCTAGCCAGTATCATGGCCGAGTCTTCCCATTCCTGCTGGTTTTCTGACAGAAACTCTGTATGCTTGTTAATGCATGATATTGACCTACACCCACTGCCAAGACCTGATGAAGCATCAATGTGATGCTATACGGCCAGGATTGTTTGTCAGTATTGGAACTTTATGGTTGAAGAACTTTGGACAGATGTGAGACTGCTGTTGCTCAAATTTCTCCTTACCTTGGGTTTTGTTTTGTTTTCTCTGTTTTGTTTCTTGGGTTGCACTTTGTTGTTTTGGTATTTGCTGGTAAGGTGTTAGATCTCAATATCACTAACCTCGTGTTCAGGTAATCTCTCAATTATTTTCAGGGTTGACTTAAATCAAAGCTAAGGAGAAGTTCTCAGTTCTTTTGAATATAGTATCATGCAAGAGCAATTCAGGACAGCAGCTGCAGAAGCCTCTTGTTTTTGCAAGCATCTAAACTGTCAATTACTGCTGAGGTATTATGCCTGATACCAGAGGTATTAGATTGTGTGAGTAATCAACATGCTTGTGGGAACAGTAGTAATGCCCAGCAACACCAAAGTTACAAAATAACATGGATTGACTTGGTTGCTCAATAGTTGGAGACTGCTCATCTCTGAAATGTGAAGTTGTGAAAATTCAATTCTTCAAACAATGTAGATTGATGGAATCTTTCTTGAAGACTTTGGGGGTGTCTGGGACATCTCGCTGTATAGAAAAATTCAGAGAAAGATACCAGGTTAACACCTCCCGACATTTCCATTTAACATGAACTTGCCACTTTTCCTTGAAACTGTATCAGATGACAACCTGTCTGAACTCTTTCTTGACTGGAAATCCATTACTCTGGCAATTCATCAATCTCTGCTCGGAATCTTAAGATGAACTACACACTTCATGGCCTACTGAATCTAGAGAGAGAAACCACCGATGTCACAAGGTCCTCAGTCAGAATCAAAGAACCACTGGTTCTGGGTACTTTAAACACCTCAAAGAACCGCTGCGTTTTGTGACAAAGAACAGCTGGTTTCTAAATTAGTTAATTATTCAACAAACATCTGGCAAAGCTGCCAAGTTACTTTGGTGTCTTTTCAAACTCTCAACTTGCTAGATCCTACATATGAATTCAAGTTCAATTTTCGCATCTAGCTCCATTTTCATCCTTTGTCCAAATTTATCAGCTTTCCAAACCCACATATCATTCAAAAGACCGATCGTTGCATTAAGAGAAAATTGCTAATTACAGAGCATTGCTTACAATTTTAGCCAATAAATAAATGACAATAGAGTTATCTGTAAAGTCAGGCAGTTAGGAGAGCCAGTTTCGGCATAATAGGGCATCAAATGGGTAACTGGGAATGAAATTTTACAAAGCGAAATAACTGGGACCCAAACTAGTTTTTTCCACCAATTTTGGTGGTAAATTGAGTTTCATCCCCTCTTTCCTTCTTCCCCAGAGCCTCCACTACTTCTACATACATTTTCACTGCTCGAACCTCTCCAACCACTATAATCACTCTCAAACCTTGTGCATTAAATGCTAAGAGTTTCGGCATTTCATACTGAGATTTTATAAAATTTCATTACTTTGCACTGAACGAGGGGATAGTGGGTGGAAGAGAGGGTGACTTTATGGATGACTTTAATATGCACTTATTCTTCCTCAGTCTTCGTACTCTCTCTCTCCCTCTATTTTTTCTTCAGCACTGATGCTACACACAAGTGATTTCTATTTATTTTTTGTGGAGAAATTTTGTCATTCTGTCAAGTGCTCTTTGAGAAAAACTTGATTTTTTTTGGTTTTCTCAGTGTAATTTCTTTTAAAGAAAAAAATTCATTACTGTTTAGAAACCGGGGGAAAAAAAAAAAAAAAAACTGTGCCACAGATAATGTTTTCATCATCATAGACAAAGTAACACAAAATACCTTCAATTTTGGCTTGCTTGAATGCAGTGTTGCAACATGTATCTTACTATGTCCCACAGTTTCCATCTATTGATAGGGCTCTTCGTGGAAATCAAGTGGGGTGTACCATCAGAAGCAAGTTTGTGGCAATTTCTGAAGATTTTGAGCACCATGTAAGAACCCTCCTTGTCCATTTCTCAGTTTCATCACTCGTCTACTTCATAGTCCAAGTAAAATCTGGGGAGGTAGGATTCCTATGTACATGTCCAACAGGAATGCCATTGCCACGACCTTCTTCAGCATAAGGAAACTGAAGATGCTTGTTAGGTTGAAACTTCAGCTGTCAATCAGCAGGGTGCCAAATGCTACCCATCGACAGCAACTTTGTCTAGGTCTCCAGTAAAAGAGCTAGCATTGCTATGTACCTGTCTACAGAACTCACCAATGAGAAGTCCTTTGGAAATGGCTGTAAAATACTTGATTAGCTACAGACAGTCAACAAGTTCAATGGTAGAGGCAAAATAATCCAGGTGCCATAATGTCATGTTGGAGTTTTCATTTTCCTCTTCCCATAGACTTCCGGTTGCCTTCAGGGGTGGATCTTTGTGCTTTCTGGTTAGCGGAAGGAACTTTCGCATCTGTCTCTGATGGTCCTTGGTTTGTGGTTGGTGATACTCTACTGCTGAGGGCTGATGATGCTAGAAACTTTTTGAGTGGATTTTCCCTACACAATACAGCCAGTAATATAACTGCTAACTACTAGGAAAGCAGTACCTGCCTGCAACAAAAGCCATTCCTCCTTTCCCATTAAGCATCAGTTTACTGCCCCAAGGAAATCCAACTATGTACAAAAGAAACTCATGCTAAGAAGTCAAAGGCGAGAAAAAAAAAGACCAATCACCAATTCTCCTGGAAACCACTCTGGCAGAATTGGTGATTGACCCCACCAGCAACAAAAAGTCAACAGATGGACTTGCTTCCAGGAACATAAGTGGGTACACATCTTACTTGCTCTCCTTGATCACAAAATCATCGATTGTGGTGGTGGATTCAAACAATTGTCCTGCTGCACTTCCCCCACCAAAAACCAGAACTTCAGACCAAACATCTCAAAGACCTGAAACAAAAATCTCATCATCTCGAGTGACTGTATTCCCCTTGCAACTCAAAAGACCTTTCTCACTACCTCTTTCAGTCCACATCCACACACACACACATCATATTCTCTGGGGAAGTAAGCGAGTAGAGAAAAAAATTAGGGTTTCGAATTGAGACAAACCCATCTAACGTGGGTACTTTGTGTGTGTGGATTCTTAGGAAGAAGGGACAGACCAGAATCGGCTGTTGCTCCAGAGAAATACAAGCTGTTGAGCCGACGCAAATAATCACGTTCATACTTTCGATACTTAGCCGAGTAGGCAGCAGCCTCCAGCGCTGCATCCCTTTACCCCCAACCGCACACAGCACCCCCGCCCCCCGCCCCGTACTCATCAAGATTACATTACTGCTACTCTTACAGACCTAAATACCGACTCACCATATCCAGATACCAACAAAACAAGATGCTACGAAGAAAAAAAGTTAGACAAACACATCACACAGTAAAGGGACTTACTCAGTGGCACTGGCAGGTCTAGCAGGTCCAGTAGTCATCACAACTGAAGCAGCAGCAGAAGCAGCAGCAGCAGGGGGAGGAGGAGGAGGAGGAGGAGGAGGAAGAGGAGGAGGCGCAGCAGATTCCGTTTCCATTTCTCCCTCCTTTCACCTACCAGCATTACAACATTATCACAAAAATTGTCAAAAAAAACGAAGGAAAGCTTCGGATTAGCATGCAGAGAAACGATGGAAAATCGCTTACCTCCTTTCGCGTGTGTGCATCGTGCAATGGGATTCTTGTTCGTTGCGAGCCAGACCGAAGGCCCGCCCGCGCACATGAATGAAGGGTGGGTTTAGGGGGTTTAGGGTTTAAACCCTAAACCTTAAACCCTAAACCCTTCCTTTTCGACGTGGGTCTTGGGGGCGAAAACCTACTTTAAATTTTTATTCAAATAAAGAACAAAGATTTTCCAATATTTTCCAAATCAATTAAAAATTCAAAAAAATTCAGTTCAATTTTTTGTTTTTTTTCCTAAACTAAATTCCTAAAATGGCACTTAGAGACTTTATAACCTCAAATTAATAACCCTAGTAGACTAAAAGAAAACTATTAAAAAAAAAAAGGCCAAAAAATAAAAGCAAGGATTGGACCAAAAAAAATGCATTTAAAAAAAAATTGAGGGATTATTCTATCAAGTGTTTTTATTTTCAATCTGATGGGTAGTGAAGTTATTATTATTATTATTATTATTATTATTAATAAATATTTTAAAAATTTTAATTTTCAGATTTAACACTAAAAGAACTAATTCTCCAAATTTGTTTTTTGAGTTAGTTTTATTCAACCAAAGATTTCCAATATTTTTCAAATATTTTTGTAGCTATAGTGCAAATATTTTTCTATTGATTAAATTTCAACATTCCACTATGAACATAAAATGTTTTAAAAAATAATTCAAATAATTCTTGTTGCTTGCCAATTTGGAAGAAAAATAATAAAAAATAGTTCGATAAAATAGTATATATATTATTATACCACCACGAAACGTTTAATTTTTGAAATCATTTTATATTTTTAAAATCTGAAAAAAAATAATTTGCATCTGGTTGGGGCAGTTTAATGATTGGTTGATGACCCATGGTTTTCAAATTTCTGTGGAAAATGTCAAATAACCGCCTTATAACCGCCGGTTCTTTTCTGGTTCTCTCATGAAGCCCCCCTGTCAGTTATTTTAAATGCCTGGAACTGATGGATTCTGATTTTGTGTTTTTTTATCCTCAAATACCCGGAACTGCCGGTTCTTTGATTCTGAATGCTTTTTTCAAATACCCGGAACTGCCGGTTCTTTGATTCTGAATGATTTTTTTTTTTTTTCACGTACCCGGGAACTGAGGGTTCGTTTGTGTTGATTGTTTTCAAGTACCCGGAACCAGTGGGTATTACAAAAATCAAATACCCGCCCCCAAGACCTAGTCCTAGAAAGAAATTACAGACACACCTATTTTCTCCAGGGAAAAAAATTCACAAGCATCGGAGGGCTGGGATTGTAGTGCAATTAATTAAAAAATAAAAAAATGTAAGTATTTCTCTCATAGTATTTTTCTAAAAAAATGATTTATAAAAATAATTTTGGGGGTTTTTTTTTAATATATTTTTTCGAGGAGAAATTATTATTTTTAAATTAAAAAATAAAATTCACTCTGGGTTAAAAAAAAAAGGGTTGGATTTGAAAGCTCTACATAATTTCTTTCTCTTGGCCTTTTTGTGGATTTTGTTCGAGAGAAAAAAAAAGAAAGAAAGAAAGAAAATAAGAAATTCATGAAATGTGGATGAAAAAAGTCAAGGAGTGCCAAAGCAACCTGTAGTCTCTTTTTGGCCTAATCATTTCATCCAGTATGGATGTTTTTTTAAGCAAATTTTTTTATGTATTTAAATAAAAATCATGAAGTGAATGGATGAAAAACATCAAGGCTTGTGAAAGCCACAGTCTCTTTTGGCCTATCATTTCATCCACTTATTGATTTCTTTTGGACCCGGCACCTGAAAACCCAGAAAAGAAACTAATGAAGTGGATGAAAAAACAAAAGATTAAAATAAAAAAACAAACTACAATCTCTGTTAGCCTATTATTTCATCCAGTTATGGATTATTCTTTTCTTGATGGGGGAAAATGAAAAAAAAATCTTGAAGTGGATGAAAAAATTCAAGGAGTGTGAACACTGCAGTTTCTGTTAACCTATTATTTCATCCAGTTTATGGCTTCTTTTTGACACTAAAGAAAACCTGGAAAACCCACAAAAAGAAAGAACTAATGAAGTGGATGAAAAAAAAAGATACTGCAGTTTCTGTTAGCCTAATCATTTCATCCAGTATACGGATTCTGTACGTGAGCAGGAAAATGAAAAATAAATAAAATCTCACGAATTGGATGAAAACTCAAATTCAAAGGAGCGCTAAAACTGCAGTTTTCTGTTGACCTATCATTTTCATCCAGTTATGGATTCATTTTGACACGAAAAGAAGAACCCCCCGCCCCCCCCAAATTTATAAAATAAATAAATAAATAAATAAAGCCTGAACGGGATGAAAAGACAAGGAATGCGAGAACTGTAGTTTCTGTTGGCCTGTCATTCATCCAAGAAGAGAGGAGGTCTGTCATTCATCCAAGAAAATGGCGGGAAAAGAAGCCGAAGAAGAGAGAAGCACGAGAGTATTAGGGTTTAGGTTTAGGGTTTAGGGTTTAGAGAGAGAGAGAGAGAGAGCGAGAGACAGAAGCGAAGAAGAGACGGAGAGGAGAAGATGGGGAGAGAAAGAGAGACAAGGAAGGGTCAAATACCCAACGCCACAGGGAAGATCAGCAGCAATCGGAGCTAGAAGAAAGAAAGAGAGTGAGCTCGTCCTTCTTCACAACAGGCTTCTTCGGGTTTTTTTTCGGTACGTAAACTTTTTTCATGAACTCGCAGTGTACTTATGCATATAACATAAGTCTTGGGTCATGAAAGATTTGTGCTTGTTTCTTGAGCTGTGCTTTTATGTATTTTTGGACGTAGCATTAACAGTAAGGACGAAGAGAGAATGCGAGGAGGAAGGAGACCTCGCGTTGTTTACTCGCCCAAAGTGCGCAAAAATCGGAATTCTAGAGGCAAGCACAGCTTTGAGATTGCAGAACTCGGTGATGGGCAGGAGGAGGATGATCACACAGCACCCACCAAGAAGAGGACGAAGATGCCGCCCTCCGAACAACGTTCTTGTGTACCCTCCTCCAATGCCGAGGAGATCCTAGAGGAGAAGGTATGCACGTATGTGTGTTTTTTCTTTCCTCACACATCCATGGTCTCCTAAAAGTCGTTCACCCCCCCCCCTCCCCAGCTTTGGTGTTGCCAGAAAAGAGAGAAAGTACAGCAACAGACTGGTTTCCTCCTCGTGGTCCCAAATGCAGTTTTTTATGGGTTGAGGGTTGATGGTTTAGGGTCCTGTTTTGTACAGCTAACCCTTCACACTAGCTTTGTTGCAATGCAGTTAAGGTCGCGAATACTGCACAACGAGGAGGAGGAGAAGGAGCTGGAAGCAAATCATGGGATGTCACAGAGCTACTTTAGGGTGAAAGAAGGGAATGGCCCCAGCAAGAAATCAGTGAACAAAATAAGTGATATTGGTGTAGTTGAGGAGCAGGTAAATTGTGATCCAAATCCCTTTCTTCAGTTGCATGATTTCTCCGACCCTGTCTTCTTTGCTTCCACTTAGGGTTTGGATGTAATTCATGAAAGCCTTGTCAATGTTGTTGAGTAAAGGAGCTGCAAGAAGCTCTTGCAAAGCTTATTCCAAAGCATGAGAAGGAGCAATCAGACCTTATGCAACGCTATCGGACCTGCTATCAGAAATGGAAGTTCCAACTTAGGTCAGTCCTCCTCCTCCCTCTCCTAAACCCTAAAGCCTTTGTGCACATTCTGAAAAATCCTCCTCCTCCCTCTCTTAAACCCTGAACCATTTGTGCACATTCCAAAAAATCATCCTCCTCCTCCTTAGGGATTTCTTGTTCTCAGTCATGAATGTGGTACCTGTGCAGTTGTGGGTTTGGGCTCTTGTTTTATGGATTTGGATCCAAGAAAACTTTGTTGGAGGATTTTGCGAATTCAGCTCTTGTGGATGGTGCAGCGATTGTTGTGAATGGGTACCTTCCATCTGTGAACATCAAGCATGTGAGCATATATCTGGTGCTGCAAATCTCTGGAAGCAATGCTGAAACTTGGAAGAGATTTGTTTTAGTGGAAATCCAGAACATTGGTAGTAGAAAGATGGGAGTGATGCTGGATGTTACATTTGATCATTAGACTTCCTTTGTGTGCAATGTTTCTGTTTGGAAGCTCAGGTGATCATGATTGATTTGCTGGGTCCTGGAGCTTGCAGGTGGTCTTCACAATAGCCAACATATTGTGGGAAACAAAGAAGAAGATGAAGAAGAAGAAGCAGAGTGCTTCTGCTAAGCAAAAAAAGACAAATGGATGCACCCACCCGCTTAGTTCCAACAGCTTGGAGGATCTCCTTGCTTTTCTCACAGGCGATGAAGAATTGCCCCCTGTGTATGTCATTGTCCATAACATTGATGGACCAGGTGTTCGGGATGATGACACACAACTCACACTTGCAAGTGTGGCAGCCTCTAGGCATGTGCGTTTTCTGGCATCGATTGACAATGTCAATGCCCCACTATGTATGTATGTGTGTCCCATATCTGTCACATCTCACTGAAGCCGTTTGTTCCTTGCTTGCTGCCATAGGGTTAAGCTCAGGTAGATAAATTTCTGTGAATTTTTTATTCTGTTGCTCACCCTTTTGTTATTGCAAAGTCTTCTGTCTGCCATAAAGGTGGACAGGAAGAAGGAGAAGGAGTGACACCATCTACCTGCCTGCTTGCCTGCCTGCCTGCCTGACCCCCCAACGAGCTCATGAACTGTTGCTATTTTGTATCTTATATGCAAAGTTGTTGTGGGTGATGTTATCAGTATGGGACAAGCAGATGGCCTGCACGCAGTTCAAGTGGTGGTGGTTACATACCCCAACTTATGCAGCTTACACTGTGGAGGGAATTCATGTCCCATTGCTCTTGGCTGCAACAGGAGCTGTTAAAAGTGTACGCAGTGCTGCGCTTGTCTTGAGCAGTCTAACTCCCAATGCGCAAAGTGTATTTCGATGTCTTGCAGACTTCCAGATTGCACATCCTGATGATCAAGGTACAAATTATAGAACTGGTTTTACATATGAGATATGTTTCCAAATCTTCAAGGGGTCTGTTACTTTTGTGGCCTACACTTGTCAATATCTTGCACAAAACTATGGTACACTTCACATTCAGGTGATGAAAGCTCAAAAGAATTGAGCAATCTTGAGTAGTCTTCTGAAGAGAAAAGGTTACTCTTCAAAGTTTCAGACAAAAGACAGAATATTATAAAAAATTCGGTTGACTTGGATTATAAGTTTTGGAGTTCTCAGTAGTTGTAAAGGTATTTGTGAATTAAAGAGGTTCACGAATTGATGGGTAGTATCTGCATGACAAAAGTGTTGCTGTTGAATGCAGGCCTGGCTTTCCACCGCCTCTATACAGCATGCAGGGAGCAGTTTTTGGTGAGCAGTGAGCTAACACTGCGAGCTCACTTAACTGAGTTCAAGGACCATGAGCTGCTCAATTGGCGTCGAGGCCTTGATGGCCAGGATTGTGTCTATATTCCTCTGCCGCTAGATGCTCTTACTAAACTCCTGGAAGACCTCAGTAAATGAGCATGGGTATTACAGGACCATTCTATGCCGTCATCAATGTCAGGCCTCTGGGTGGATAAAATGAATTCTATCATGTAAGATACAAGATATTCTGACTGCTACCCAGCCATGCCTATGCATTCAAAGTGCATGAGCCAGAGACATGCTTCTGCACGTGGATCTTTACTGAGAACTCAATTGAGTGATTAGAAAGGGGCAGTCTTGTTCAATAAGGTTTGTATGTTTGGGAAAAGCCCTTATGGTAGTACGTCTGAAGAACAATTTTGGTAGTCATCATTGAATTGGATTCAGACATGGTCTGACAAATCCAAGAAAGAAAATTTCCCTTGGGGTGACCATGCTAGAACTTTGTACAATTACAACAGCTGAAGTTCAGAGAATGTGTAGTTGAAAGCTGTGCAGAAGGTTTTGGAGTCCAATGCAGATAAGGAATTGCTGATCTTGGATGGGTAAGAGTTCAATCTGAGCTTTGTCTGTTGATTGGAATTCCAGTAGAATGTAAAGTTCTGTCATTGCTTGACCTCAATTTTCAGATGTGACTTTCAGATCCAACAAATGTAAATTAAATTCAATTCAACAAATGTGAATTCACATTACGTGATGTGTTTGTTTCTCTTTAAGCTTATCGGACTCGTAAGGGACCATGACCAGATAGAAAGCGCTCCTTCTCTTTGAAATGGATTAAGGGTGATTCTGTCTGAACCTCTTCATCATGTGTGTATGGCCTTGGAGCAGGTTGATAAACTATCATGGGTTCAGGTCTCACCTCTTTACAAGGGGTTGAAGTTTTGTCTTTCACCTCCAACTTATTAGTTAGCACCTGCATAGATTTTTTACAGCCAAAATCATCTTCTTCTCTTCTGTTAGTGCACAGATCAGAAGGACATGTGAGCTTACTGCCAAATGAAAACTGGATCACTTTTGTGGTGGTCTTGTCAAATGGAACAGTTGTGATGAAGTTCTTCCACCCTCTGAATCTGTAACTGTTTATGCATACTGCTTACAATTTCATCATCAATACACCTCTTCAGAAACTTGGAAATACCCAGGAATTTTTGTTCATGACCAAATGTTGAAAAGTAAAAGATTCTAATGCTGAACTCAAGCATCAAATCTTAAATTTCAATGCTCAATTCAAGCATGAAGAACTGAGTCTTAAACTTCTATGCGCAACTCAAGAATGAAGAACCCAGGCGTTAGGTGTTTGTCAATGGCACTCACACTTCTACCCCCTACATGCAGCTTGAGACCCACCAAAAGATACATATGTGTATCTTTTGGTGAGCAGATATGAATGTCACTGTAGCAAATATTTGCCTACAGTGAAATCATGTAAAACCGGAGAAAGTGAAAGAGAGAAATGGCTTTCAGGGGTCTGGTTTATGAATGGGAAGAAGTTTTTTCATACAAAACATTCAAAATGCGCTTCACTCCATGGTAAATGGTTTGGAGACCACATGCACATCCCCTGTCCATCTAGACTTCTGACAAATTTCCAAGCGCTTCTTTGTGCAGGAGATTTTTCTCAGACAGAACTAGATGATGACAATGATCCATCACTATGACTAACAAGGAGGCATAGCCGGAGGCAAAGCCCGACGTCTGGTGGATTCAGATCCAGGGGGCAAGAGTGTCTCTCTCTCTGGAGGACACCCGCCAGTTGCTGCCTGCAAAGCCCAAAAGAAAAAAGATGAAGCCATAAGGGGAAGATGTGGTCTCTGCTGCTTGATGCATGTAGAGAAAGAAAGGCATGGTATAGGTTGAAAGATGGGAGGGGGCCTTGATCAGAATTGACACGCTATAATTTGTTGATTCTCAAGGCCAACACCTGTAAGTACAAGATCTGTTGTACATTGGAGGCAGACTGTGATGAGCTCAATAAGCCAAAGAAATCAAATGACCTGGGTTGGGTCATCAATCTGAAGAGCTTGAAATTGGAGAAGCAGAATCTAAGAAGGGAAAAGAAAGGATCTCACTATCTTGCCAAGTTCCCGCAACACAAGTTGAGGTAAATTCTGGCTGATTTGATGTACAATTCGTGTCCACTGAGGCCCGAGTGTACCTGATGTACTGAAGGTATTAATCTTCAGCACCCTCCGTCATCATCACGGATCAAATTGTCAGTATCAGACTGTAAAATCAGCATCTTGGAAAGACTGATGTTCAGTACTCGAGGATCTCTGGATTGAGAGAGAATTAGTCTCAATACATATAAATCTTCTTGGAACCCTCCGCAAAGCTTGTTGATCATAGCCTGGACATGCAATGCCCATTTTGGACAACATGATCTCAAGCAAAGAGAAAGACAAAGTCCTTCTGTAGGAAGGGGTTCTCAATTCACAAAATGGGTATAAGTTTTTTGACTGCAGATCAAAGAGATGAGAAGAATAGTACCTCTGAGTGTGTGCCTACCAACGTCCCCAGTTTCAAGTGAGTGAACTCGATTGATGTGTTGTTTCCTTGAGGCTGATTTGGTGCTGGTGGTGAACAATCCACAGTTGTACATTGCTTCTCAGGGGTTGATCTTCTCTTCCCATATTTATCAAAGACTTTCTGACATGCCACAAGAGAAGAAGAAGAAAGAAAGCCAAAGGTAAATGCTCTACTCTTGGGGATTTGTGCAGAGATTACCCATGTGGATGTGATTCCTAGATCCTCAAAGCAAATAGATAAGATCAACAAACACCCAAACAAAAGGTTGTATGTACTTACTTACCTTCATGCTAAACTCAGCAAGCTCCAAGTCATGCCGTTTCCTATCAATGTCAGTCTCCAACTCTCGGAGAAGGTCTGTTGGACACTTCTTCTTATTATTCTCCCTTGTACTATTATGCATCTGCTTTGTCTCTGTTGACAATTGACAAAAGAATGACATGTAAAATGATGCCATATGGAGAGCCACTTTTTGAAAGCTCTTCTCTGACCTTATCCTCTTCTCGCATGGAAATGAATGAGACACTTCACCAAGAGATAGAATACCCATGTCTTTTTCCAAGAGTTGTGAAGTTCTCAATAGTTTTTGACAAAACATCCTGGCATAATACAAAAATCAAAAGCCAAAATGTGAGAGAAGAGAATTCCAAAAAACCTTGACTCAGCAGCCTGTAATCTTCATGTGCTTGTTGCAGAGCTGACTCCAGCTGTTGTATTCTGTTCAGCATTTCATCATCTCTGTCGCTGTTGTTGAATTTCATAGATGCATTCAGAGCTGCCATCCGTTCCCTTTCTCTTTCACACTCCAACATACTAACTCGTTCCTTCAAGTTTGCAATCCTCTCGTTGTTGACAGCTTCTTCAGCCAATCTGCAGCTCAGGAGCATCACCCAACATTTGTAAAAACTTTTACAACAACCCAAGAGAAAGGGGGCAAAAAAAGCCACATGCTGTAAATAAAAAAGCATCAAACATGTGCAAAGAATCAGACTCTTCTTCTGTGGGAAGAAGATCAAAGGATCTAGACACTAAGTTCTAATGAGGCTCGTATTGGTATATATATGCCACACCTGACCTGCTTCCTTGAGAGCTTCTACTTCTCATGGAGCTTCGGGACCCCCCTCCACCTCCTGCTGCTCCTGCCCCAACATCTGGAGCAGGAGCAATTATACCTTCTTGTGTGGCAGCAGGAACAGAGTATTTTCTTGTTGCATGATCAGGCATCACTGCCGAGGTCCTTCTTGAAGTCCCAGCTACAGTGGCTACAGCAGAACTAGACCTTCTTGTTCTATTAGCTGCTACTTTCTCTAGATCACCACCCATCTCTAGAGGCTGCAGCAGCTCCTGATCTAGCTCTAGATCAGGCATACCCAATATGGAATCTTCCATATCTGAGGATGAGGAGCCACCTGCACTATTGTTGTTGATTGCTAGAAGAGTGTTCCTTTTAGCTTTTGCTTCTCTAATTTGAGCTTCCAGTGTTTCTAGTTTCTCCTGCAACTGTTCAGGCATCAGTGCAGTAGTATTAGTTGTTGTTCCCCTTCTTGAGGAGGCTGCTGCTTTTGCAGTGGAGCTTCTTCTTCTTGTTGAAGCAGCAGCAGCAGCACCCAATCCTGCTGTAGTTGGTGGATCTCCAGCCACAGCAGCAGGTATGGTTGGTGGTTTCAAAGATGACAGCCTCCTGATTACAGGGGGGACTTCCATTCCCTGCAGCTGATCGGTAGGCATATTTGCTGTAGAGGCTCTTCTAGAGACTGGCATCACAGTGGAGTTTTTCTTGCTAGCTAATGCTGGTGCAAGCTGCCCAACTCCAACAGCAGCAGAGACCCTTCTCGAGGTCCTCTCACCACCACCACCTACAGAGGCCTCAATGCCTGTTGCAGGGATCATGATCACTGTGGATGTTCTTGGTCTGGCCATTGCAACAATGGAGCTTCTCCTTGATTCAGATGATCCAGCCTCTACAGGAAGAATGCCTGGTCTGATGGAGGAGGAGTTCCTTCTGACAGGAACTTCTCTTTCACCTTCGATCTCTTCAAGACCCATTGCAGCAACTGTGGTTGCTTCAGGGATTACAGTGGAGCTTTTCCTTGAAACCCCAACAACAGCCTCCACAGGGGCAATGGATGATGATGAGATCCTTCTGACAGCTGAAACCAAGTCATTCTTGATTTCCTCAAGAGCCACTGTTGCATCAGGGATTACTATAGAGCTTCTCCTCGATGCCTGAACCTCCACAGGAGGAGGAAGAGGAAGAGGAAGAACATCACCACCTTGTCTAGTAGAAGAATACTTTCTGCTGACAGGAAGTACTACCTCACTTTTGATCTCCTCAACACTCACTGGGTTGGTGGTGGCTATAGGGATCACCTTGGAGCTTCTTTGTGAAGCTGCTGCAGATGGGTTTATAGCATACCTTTGGTTGTTGGCAACTTGTGCCTCCTTGAGTTCATTCTCCAGCATCTCTTTTTCTGCTGCCATCTGATCCACAGGGACACAAATCAGGGATTGAGTGATGGTTTACAATTTCCAAACTTGAGAGTGTGATGTAAAATGATTACAAACAACAGTGAAAGCATCAGTTACAGCAACCAGAGAGATGTCTCTGAGCCTGAAGAATAGCTCCAGGCTCAAGAGAATCACATTTTGGGATATGGGTCCTTGATCCCCACACCTTTGAAAGAGAGTCCTTGAGTTGTGCCATCTCATCAGAACTTGCAAGAAGCTCATCTCGCTCCTGAGCAATCTGCTCTCTCTCGGCTACTTCCTCCTGGAGCTTCTGCAAAAGCTCATCTCTCTCTGCAATCAAATTCTGGATGGCAATTGCATCTTCTTCGGCATTGCCACTCATTTGTACTAATGCGTGTCCCAAGTATTGCACCTGCTCTTTCAATCCTGATATCATCATCATGTTCACACACACACACACACACACATCATCAATTACCTTGGCACACATGCATTGCATGATCATGGGGCTTGTAGGAAGAAGATCGAGCACTGGAGTTTGTAAGAAAGCCCAGGTCTGTTTGAAACTTACGGAGATCAGAATGGATTTGGAGCTCAGCAAGGTTAGATTCCAGTAGTGTTTTTGTATGGCATGATCACCTGCAATTGTCTCCCTTGCATCAGCAGCTAAATTACTGGCTGCTTCACCTTGCTGTCTAGCACTTTGCAGTTGATAAGCTCTCTCAGCAGCTGCACTTTCTGCTAATCTAATGGCAGCTTCAGCTCGATGTCTTCTCTCTGCATCTTCCCTTTTTGCAGATTCCAGCTGCCTAGCCAATTCCTCAGCTCTACTCTGTGCTAGAGAAATGGCAGCAGCTTTATCCTTCTCATGTTGGTTTGCCAAATCTGCAGCCTTTTCTTCTGCAGCTCTCAACTGCTTTGCCAAATCAGCAGTTTTTTCTTCTGCAGCTGTCAACTGCTTGCCCAACTCCTCAGCTTTGCTCTCTGCTACAGCAATGGCAGCCTTATATTTCTCCAGCTGCTTTGTAAACTCTGCAACCTTTTTTTCTGCAGCTTCCAATTGCTCAAGCTGATGGGCAGCATTACTTTCAGCGAGAGTACCAGCTGCAATGGCTTGCTTCTTAGCATCTTCTAATTGCTGAGCCAAATCCGAGGCTTGACTCTCAGCTAGTTTACTAGCATTTTCAGCCTCCTTTCTTGCATCCTCTAGTTGCAGGGCTAACTCCTCAATCTGTTCAGCAAGCTGGTCTGATAGAGAGCTAGCACCATCAGCAGCAATCTGATGACTCTCCTGTTCAGCATTCAGAGCCTCTTGAGCATTCTTCAAAGCCTGTTCCAAGTCACTGATCTGCTGAAGAAACCCATCACGCACCAATACCATCTCCCCATCTTTCTCCAGCGCATTCTGGGCTGCATCATCTCTCACTTTCTGTAGCTCATCTCTTGCATTTTGCAGATTGCTTTCCAAGCCTACAAAATATAACAATGTCCCAGAAAAATGTTCATAAAAAAGAAATGCCCACCAAGTTTCCTCCTCATCTTATAAGGATCTCTACATCTAAAACTCTTTGCTGCTTTCATAACTAAGAAAAACTCTTCAATCCTCAAGTCTGAAATGTGAAGATTGGACACAGATGTGGAGCACATTCCCTCTGGCTGTAATTGAAACATTACTGAATCATTTTCCAAGCAACAAGCTCTCGCTCACTTGTGACCCATTTGAGGGAAAAAAAAAAACAAAGACAAGAAGATTTAAAGCCAGGAGTACAAAAGATAGCCAGAGACAAACCCAAAGTGATTTTCTCAAATTGTGTTATTGTGAACCCACCCACCCACTATGTGGTGATTTGTAATTCATCAGTTTGCAACTCAGTGTGATTTTTGGATCCAGATTTGGAAGTGGAGCTTTATGTCGAAATCCATCAGAAAACTTGGTGATTTTTGGATCCAGATTTGGAAGTGAAGCTATATGTCAAAACCCCAAGCCAAGTACAATATACCCATTCACATGAAAAGTCCTGTGAGAGCTGCACCTGTTCAAGAGATTATGCCTCCTGTTTCTAAGGCATGATGATGATGATGATCTGGTCACAGAAGTGAAGAAGCTTACATTCATGGAAAGCAGCAACTGATCACTTTCTCTGCTGTGCCTTTTGAGGAGCCCTGTGTGAGAGAGGAGAGAAAACCCAAATGTGTGTAACCCAATGGAAGAAACTGCTTCTTCTACACAAATTCATCAATGTGTTTCACATGTGCAAAAACACTCACCCCTTGTAAGCCTGAACATTCACCTGTCATTTTTTCATTGAGGGCAGCTGTTGCTGTAGCAGATGCATTATCAGCATCTGCCTTCATCTTCTCAAGTGCATCAAGCGCCTCCTGAAATGATTTGTTGTTGTCTTCAGCAGCTGTGAGCTGATTTGCAAATCCATCACTCATCTTCTGTGTTTCTGCTGCCTTCATCTCCAGACTAGACACTGCATTTTGTGCCTTTTGCAACTGTGCAAGGGCCTCCTGTACCACCACCCATCCAAAAACACACACACAGAGAAATTCATCAACAAAAGAGTGTGTTGGATTGATGTTCATGTGTGCAGGATCATAAAGATGTAGGTCGAAATTGTTGAAGAGTTTTTTTTTTTGCCTGCAGTCTCTTCTCCAGTCCTGCAAGCTTCTCATCACTTGTGGCTTGAGCATTCTCTGATGCACCTGTAGTTGCCTCTTTCTCTCTTTGCATCTCATCTCTGAGCTTGGCAATCTCATCCTCTGCTGCCTTCCTTGTATCCTCCGCAGCTTTTTGGGCTGCATTTCTTTCTTGATCCATCTTCTCTCTCAATTGTTGCAGTTCTTGATTCATCGCATCTTTATCATTTGAGCTTTTTGCAGCAAAGTCGTGTTCATGCTCCATTTGGGATTTCAGTTGTGCAAGTTCTTTCTTTGCTGCATCCATTTCCCTCTCCAGCTTTTTCTTCATCTCTGCAAGTTCATCAGCATTTGCTGAGGTTTTGGCTTCAGAGACTCTGGACTTCTCCATCTGCTCTTGGAGTCTAGCCACTTCATCTTCTGCAAGTTTTCTGGTCTTCTCCCTCTCATCCTCCATCTGCTCTTGGAGTCTAGCCATTTCATCTTCTGCGAGTTTTCTGGCCTTCTCCCTCTCATCCTCCATCTGCTCTTGGAGTCTAGCCATTTCATCTTCTGCGAGTTTTCTGGCCTTCTCCCTCTCATCCTCCTTCTCCTCCTTCAACCTTGCCATTTCTTGTTGAAGGGCTGCCTTCTGATCCTCTGCAGCTCTCCTCAGTTCCTCAAGCTTTGACAAGGTTGAATCTCCAGCTTCCTTGGTCCTTGCCAGTTGTTCCTCTGCCTCCTTCATAGCCTTCTCCCTCTCATCCTCCATCTCCTCCTTCATCCGTGCAATTTCTTGTTGAAGGGCTGCCTTCTGATCCTCTGCAGCTCTCCTCAGTTCCTCAAGCTTTGACAAGTTTGAATCTCCAGCTTCCTTGGTCCTTGCCAGTTGTTCCTCTGCCTCCTTCATAGCCTTCTCCATGTCTGCAACTATTTTGTCCTGCCAAAGAAGTTGGTTGTTGTACAACCCCAAAAACCTGAAGATGGTTGATCTTCTTTTCTCCTTCCTCAGCAGATTTATGCAACAATGTTCCAGAAACAATCAATTTGAGCATTATTGCATGGTTGATTGTTGCATACCTTGGCTGCTTGAGAGGTGCTGTTTGCACTGTCAGATTTATCCTTGTCCTTGCTCAGTTTTTGTAGATTGTCTTTAAGAACAGCTGCTTCTTTGGCAAGTCGGGTCTTCTCATCCTCCAAATCTTTCTTTATTTTCTCAAGATCTGCAAGTCTTTTGTCCAATTCATCTTTCATGTGTTGCATCTCCATAGCCTTTGCATCAAGGTCTGAGGCAGCAGCGTTCCTGAGCTTGTCAAGCTGCACTTTGAACTCCTGCTCCCTTCTATCAGCATCTGTCTGTCAGGAAAGGAGGAGCTTCTTCAGTGAAATTATGCAAATGGAGCAAGGCATTCTTGTGAATCTGTTCTAACCATGTCAAAGACCTGACAACGGTGATAGAGATTATAATAAAACCTTCAGATTTCTGGTTGCATTTTCCGCTGCTTCCTTCTCCTTCTGGAATCTATCAACTGCATCTTTTAGCTTGGAATTCTCTTGTTTCGTGGTGTCCCACAGACTAGCTGCAGCCCATATCTTAATATTCTTCCCAGATGTGAATGCCCACAATTGCCAATCCACCTTCACCATTGCCTTCACATACCTACACATTCAGAAAAAATTCACAGTGTTTACAACCAAAGTACATCATTATCACAGAAGATCCTGTCTGTTTCTATTTGTCCAGCAGAAGAAGATCCAACATCACAAAATCAAATCATGAATCATGATGAGCTTCCTAGATGGCAGAGGCCATATGCAACTCTGGAAAAATTCATGGTGGAACTGAGTAGCCAAAAGGGGTGCAGCAGATTAGAAGACAACAAAAGTAGCTAGCCTCCTGCATACCCGCCTTGATCACCTAGTGAGAACATAAGCTTGTAAGTAGTGGCATCCCACACGAGAATTGTTGCATCTGCTGATCCACTCCAAACATGAATCCCCATCTCCACCATGCTGCACACAGCTCCCTTGTGTCCTTGCATGGTTGATTTCAATGACATGTCCATCACATTCCATACGCGCACAGTGCTATCTTCACTTCCACTCCACACTGCATTCTTCCCTACAAGACAGAGCACCAGGACTGCCAATGTATGCCCTGCAACATACGTATCTCATGATTGAGAGGAACAGCCAATCCTACATTTCTGTGTCTCAGATATATAGCAAAAGAAAATCTCTTACATCACAAGGAGAACAACCACCATGCAATTCATCAACAATTTTCTGTCACTACAAATTTTTCCAACCACCTGCAGTAGAAGGGAAACCTGGTTGAAGGCCATCATAGGTCTAGTACTACTAACCACTACACATTTTCACATCACCAAGAGGATCATGTTGTACAGCATCATCAGGAACAGGGCATTCAGCAATGGTTGAATCATTGGAGCTGCTCCACATTTGCATCTCTTTCTCATATGGATCCTTTTTCACCATGCATAGCCATCTTATCGAGCTGTGGTGATGTGCATATGCAAAGAGCATCTCACCCGCCATCCCCCATTTTCTGATCTGGAAATCAACTCCACCTACCACACCACCCACCAACACGCAAAAGAACAACCAGACAAAAGCAACTGTTTGGTTATTTTGTTCTTTCTATTCTTCCTTTGAATCTGACTTGTGTGAGGTCCTCAAATGCAGGTCAGGAGGAGGACATTGATGCATGCAAAAAAATCCACAGTTGTAAATGAGATTCTTTACAGAACATGAAATTGGAACTGCAATGATCAGAACATCAGATTAGATGTTAAGAGCCAGTACATAGTGATCACCAGACCAGACGGAGTTGAGCATTGCAACGATAGTCGAGACACCACCTTGATGTGCTTTCCAGCGTGTGCCTAGAGTCTTATTCTCTATGTTGAGAATTGCAAGATCCCCACTCGAAAAGCCTATCCAAATGTTGTCCCCCTTGTTTGCACCTTGCATCACATTGATGGGGATGTTGACACCATCATGAAACTTCACACTAGTTGCCGCCTGCAACAACCCACCACCACCACAACAATAACAACAACAATAGAACACCCTCTGTTTCTGCCTGCTTGCTGTTGGTGACTGTGGAAAAGAGCTGTAGAGGCAAGAAGAAGAAGACACATGTGCATGTGCACACACACATGCACATGCACACAGATTTCAATCTTTGATTTGAGATCAATCTCTATCTAAGGCAAGGGGGAAGATGGAGGAGCTCATGAGTTTTTTTTCTGGGTTAGGTTTTCAGAGGGATTGTCACTAACCCCAGTGTCCCATTGATAAATTACACCTTTGGGATCACTTGTAAACAGAAATTTTCCAGTGTATGTTGCACTCCGCACTCGCTCCTGTAATGTAGCTATGCATGCCACTGCAATCCAGGATCATGACAAAACCAAAACCAAAACCAAGCAGCAAAACATCAAAAACCTAAATCACACATTCTCTCTCTCTCTCTGTGTTTCTGTCTCTCTCTGTGCAACAAAAGTTTCTTGAGGATTTGATTTACTCTTCAGGATTTTGAGAGCTTCGGTAGGACACACAGATCTTACCAACCTTCAATATTGCGAACACTTGTGGGTGCTGTGGGAGGAGGTCTCATGGGCTTGACCACAAAAGGACTCGCCATTTTTGGCTAAATGCAGATGTTTCTCACGTCAAGTTCTCAAGCTCTCTCTCTCTCTCACACACACACACACAAGAACATTGTGCAGAAAACCTCCCTTCTTCCAACTTCCATAGCAGCAAGTGCAACAATGTAAATACAGATTGTGGGTTGCAAGTTTTCTTTGTTTTCATGGAAATCTGATCAACATGCACCATCATTCATGCAAGAAGATGGTGTTGGGAATCATGATACTAGTAATTGCAATCTTGATGATAATCATATTTCCTGATGAATCTGATGAATCTGATAAATCTAGTGGCAAGTTCAGCAGCACCCAACTGTCTCCTACTGCAGCTGCTACTGTCCATTTCTCTCTCTTGTTGTTTGCTCAACCGTTGGCTGGTTGGTTGGTTAGTTGGTTGGTTGGTGAGGAGATTAGATTCTCGTGCAAAACTCTTGAACCCAACTCTTCACGATCCTATGAATTCTGGATATAAACATGGATGTGTGATTTTGGGTTACTGTTTGTTTTTTGCAATTCATGCAGATCTACATCTTCTTCTTCTTGTTCTTCTTCTTGGCCCTGGAGCAAGCAAGAATTCTGATGCATGTAATCACAAAATCACCGCTACCCTACTGGCTTCAATCCATCAAAAGTAGACTAGATCTCTATCAAGTCTCTCTATCCATTCATGGATATGCTCTTCCAGTACTCTTGAATCCTATGACTCCTGAAACCATGGAAGAAGGAAGGCATGGTGTACAGACTGACTGGTGATTCTATCTTCTTCTTCTTACTGCTGAGGTTCAAATTGTGCTCTTCAATTGTGCATAAAGGTTTTCCCTTCCTTTTCAATTGTGCTCTTCAAGTTTTCCCTTCCCTTTCAATTGTGCTATAGAATTTGGTTTTCGATTCAATTACACAAAGCCCACAATGGTGCAATTAGAATGCTCAAAGATGAATCTCCGCGATCAAATTGTGGGTAAGGATATTAGCATCAATATCTTTAAGGGAATTTCATGTTATGTTTGTTTAGGAGCTTGCACTGTGATCAAATCATGGGTAAGGAAATTAGCATCAATACCATTAAGGGAGTTTCATGTTATGTTTGTTTAGGAGCTTGCATCGTGATCGAATCATGGATAAGGAAATTAGCATCAATACCTTTAAGGGAATTTCATGTAATGTTTGTTTAGGAGCTTGCACCGTGCTCGAATCATGGGTAAGGAAATTAGCATCAATACCCTTAAGGGAATTTCATGTTATGCTTGTTTAGGAGCTTGCACCGTGCTCGAATCATGGGTAAGGAAATTAGCATCAATACCTTTAAGGGAATTTCATGTTATGTTTGTTTAGGAGCTTGCATTGTTCCCGAGAGAGAGAGAGAGAGAGAGAGAGAGAGAGAGAGAGAGAGAGAGAGAGAGAACCTTACAAGAGAATGAAGAACAAGTTATGTGAGAGAGAAAAGACCTTACAAGAGAACAAGTTATGCTCCATCACTCCTAGACTACCAAGACCGGATTAGAAGGTTCCACATGATTAAAATCTCATCAACAATCAAGTCTCAAGTCTCTCTACTAAATTGTCTCCAAATGGAATTGAACACAAAAAACTTAAAACCCCAAAACCCTAACACGAAGTGAATACATATGCAAATTAGAAAGGCAAATTCCCCCACTAAAAAACAAGATCAATGTTGGTAGAGCTATGAAAACTAACTACAATTGAAGACACCCAATTTAGCTAGAACTTCCACAAACTTCCCTTTGTCAACCTTAAATTGCTTCTTCTTCAAAGCTCTCATCCAAAGGGTTTATAAATTCAAGGGTTTATGAATGCTATCTTTTGTGACCTAATAAAATGCTTGAGTCCTGCCCCACCCCGCCCTACACCACCACCTAGAATGGGTAATTTTCTAGGTTTTTTTTTCTTGAACCTTCCCAAAAAAAAAAAAAACCTAATATGTGACTCTAACACCTTGATGCCTAAGGATTTCTCCAATCAATTCTCCCCTACCCGACCCCACGTAACGGCCACAAAGCTTTCCATCCCTAACGAAGAGGAAGGTGGGAACCTCGACCACGTTCATTTCTCGCATTAGTTGCTTGCAATCGTCGTTCTCATCACCATGCATGCGTGCAAATATTGCATTACCCGCCATCTTCTTAGACAACTTGATGAATGTCGGATACACCTATAGTAAATTTTTACATTGAAAAACAAAAAAAAAAAGCCCCCCCAATTTTACACCAACAATCTCATGTTAATAAAAATTCATAGAGAGAGAAAGTCATCCCTACAAATTGAACAAGAGGCTAATTACTACTACTCAAATATAACCGCCTCCTACACTTTCACACTAATTGAAGGTATACTTAAGAAGCAACTTAAGATAGCTTGCTTACTCACTCACTCACTCAACATTGTGTAATGGCTCTTGCCTCTTATGCCCCCAAGTTCAAACCAATAACAAACAATGGTTTCAATAGGAAATGTTTCCATGAAGTTCCCCTAAAGGTGAAACCTCACAATGGCACAAAGGTAGGTAGGTAGAAAATATTACAAATAGGTAGGTAAGAAATATCACATATGGGTAGGTAGAAAATCCCACAAATAGGTAGGTAGGAAATACCACATGTGAATAGGTAGAAAATCCCACAAATAGGTAGGTAGAAAATACCACAAATAGGTAGGTAGGAAATACCACATGTGAGTAGGTAGAAAATCCCACAGATAGGTAGGTAGAAAATACCACAAGTAGGTAGGTAGTTATGTAGCAAATATCAACAAATAGGTAGGTAGGAAATACCACATATGGGTAGGTAGAAAATCCCACAAATAGGTAGGTAGAAAATACCACACATAGATAGGTAGTTATGTAGCAAATGTCACAAATAGGTAGGTGGAAAATACCACAAGGTAGGTATGTATGTAGCAAATATCACAAGTAGGTAGGTAGAAAATACCACACATAGATAGGTAGTTATGTAGCAAATGTCACAAATAGGTAGGTGGAAAATACCACAAGGTAGGTATGTATGTAGCAAATATCACAAGTAGGTAGGTAGAAAATACCAAAAATGGGTCGATAGGAAATCTCACAAATAGGTAGGTAGGAAACATGAGGATTGGTAGGTCATAAAATTAACAAAACACATGTTGGTCATTAGAAAGCATAGGTAGGTAGAAAACATGAGAATAGGTAGGTCACAAACTAGCACATAGATCGGTCGGTGATAATGTGACATAGGTAGGTAGAAAACATCACAATAAGTTGGGTCACAAAAACAAGGCACATAAGGGTGGTCAATCAATCCATAGGATAGGTAGGTGGGTAGATAAATAGGTAGGTAGGTAGATAAATAGGTAGGCAGGTAAATAAGTAGGTAGGTAGATGAGTAGGTAGGTAGGTAGATAGGTAGGTATTTGGGTGGGTAGGAAAGTGAAGGAGAAGAAGAAGAAGAAGAGAGAGGTGCAGTGTGAGTTGTGGTTTTTTACCTTCACACAAGGGCCACAGTTCTTGAGGCCCACATCGATGACCAAAAGCTTGTCGTCTGCCTTGTGTTCCTGTAGCAGAGCTTCGAAATCTGCTCGGCCATGGAGCTGTAGAATGGGAGCATCCGGATCCCCATAGTAGAGTACATCTCCTTGCAGCTGCTCCTCGTCGATTCCCTGTTCCTCGTGCACTACTTCATTGTTCCTGTAGAAAACAAAGTGTGGTACCTGCAGAACAAGAAGAAAAACCCAACCCACTCAAAATAAAAAACAAAAAACAGAGCTTTGGTGTCAGACACAGAGACAGAGACAGAAGAGGAGATGAGGAGAAGAGAAGAGATGATGGAGAGGAGAGAACAGGAGAGAAATTCCGCGTTACCCACTTTTTCAATGCCGGCTCTGGCGCAAAGCTCTTTGGTGTCGTCAGTCTCGTCTCCCAGGATGAGGAGGAAAACCACATCCTGACAAGCGATGCTCAGATCCACCATAGCTGGGTAGATCTTCTTGCTCTTCTCGCTGTGACTGGCGGCATACTCCACTACCACCAGCTTCGACCCCGCTGCTCTCATCGCTGCGTCGAATTCCTCCACTGTGTGAATTTGCTGCACTAGTGTGTCCACTGTCTGCTCCTTGTTCTTGTTGCTCTTCTTTGCAGCAGCTGCTGCATCAGCAGCAGCTCCTACTGCAGCTTGATTCTTGGCCGCTGAAGTACTGCTTGCTGCAGCAGCTGCTCGCGGGATGCTGCTAAACTTCACAACACTAGAAGACTTTCGATTCTTATTCACGACAGGATGAAGCTGCCTGGCCATAGAGAGCTCCTTCCAAGAGCTAGAAAAACTGCTGCAAGACGTCTGCAACAAAGGGAGATCTGGAAGAAGCGAGCTGGAAACAGACACCACACTAGACATGGTGCCGGAAGCTGCTGCTGCTGTCATGGTCATCAAACAAAAAACTTCGCAACCCAAAACCCAGAAAAACAGAAGACACAAAAACACACACACACACACACACACACACACAGGAGTCTCAGAATTTTTTTTTCCTTCTTCTTCTCCTCCAAAAAAACAAAATACTTAACAAGCTTTCTGTGAGCAGATTCACTAGGTGCTTGAGGCAGTGCAAGCGTGAAGAAGCAACTGCCAACACTAGAAGCTGAAATTCTTCCCTCTTGCTGCTGGCTGCTTAATCTTCTTACCACTGCTACAACAACCAGCTACTGCTGTTGCTCCTGGTTGGAATCTCTGAGTACTCAAATTACAATACATTTCAAGAAGCTACCAGCTTTCCTCACACCCTGATTTACTGGAAGAAGAAGATGAAGAAAAAGAAGTTGCAAACCCAAATTCTCCACAGAATTAGAGATGAAGAACATCATCAAAGGGGGGAAAAAAAAAATTACAAAAAATTACAAAAATTCTCTAACACTTTGTTCTGAGACACAAAAACTGTGTGAGAGAAAGATCTATAGAGAGAGAGAGAGAGAGAAGGAGAACAAGGAGATGGTGTGACTCAACAAACAATCAAACAAGCAAGCAAAGCAAGTAAAGCAAAGCAAAGAAGGAAAGGATTTTGTAGAATTTGCAACACAAATTTGGAGAGAAGAAGGGGAAAAGGGGAAGAAGAAGAAAAGAAAAGGATGAGGGATTTGGGATTTTTTGGGGGGTACCTCTTTCTAATCTCCAACATACATCTATCTTGTGGTCCTGGGTTTTCTTTTCTTTTTTTCTATTTTTTTAATATTTAAATTTTTTTATTTTTTATTTTTATTTAAATAAATATATATATTATTAAATTTATTTGGGGTTTAGGGTTTCTTTTTCCTACCCCACCCAATCCAAAATCTCCTCAAAAAAGGAAGACCCAAACTGGCCAAAATCCTCTTAAAAAATAATAATATTATATTGTATATATATATATTACATAATAGGCTTGATCTTATCTGGAGTTAGTTATCCATGAAGTTTTGGAACTAGGGTTTAGCTAATGGGTTTAGGTGAGGATGAAAAAGAGGGGATTAAACTGGTTTTGCTCACCTAAATTGGTCCTTAGAGAGGAGTTTCATTTCACCCCTAGTTTTGGATTTGCCTTTCCCTACTACACCAATAGGCCTTCTCACTTCTGGCTCATATTCTTTTCTTCATTATTAGACTAGGTTATTTCAAAGTGTTTGTCAGAATAATAATTTATGCTTCCAATCTTGTGAAGTTGTTGATACCCAGTTTCCTTTGAAAACAATACCCAGTTTTGCTCCCTTTATGCCACGGCTACACACAAATTGGGGATGAAAGAAGAAGGATTAAACTAAGGAGTTAAAACTAAGGTCCAAAGACTGGGTGACTTATTTAATATTAATTTTAAGAAGATAATGTAATAATTTCTTTTTTTCAAATCATCTATTTATTACAAAAGGTTGTTTGTTTGTTTTGTATTATTTTTTTTTGTTGAATTGAAATTTTTTTCCAAACCACAAGACCCTTTGTTGTGCTCTGGATACCGTTGGAAAGCTCTCGATGATAAGTAGAGGTGCCTGAAGGATACCATTGGAAAGCCCTCGACGATGAGTAAAGGTGCATCAAGGTTGGGTTTGTAATGTTTAAACTTAAAATGCAAAGAGTAAACCTTGAATTGTAAGCATAACTTTAGAACTAGATAAAAAAAAAAAATGCAAATATTATGGCATAGTCTTAGTGTATTTTGCACCTTTATCAATGAACACCCTTTTTTCAATTTTCAAATTTGGTAAACCAAATAACTAGAAATTAAGAAGACAAAGACCTTCAAGAAAATCAAGATTTTTTTAAAAATATGAAGAGACCAACAAAGTCATAAATGAGAAGGTGTTTGTTATCACAACAATAGAGCAAATAAACTTACATTCGAAATGACAAAATGGAAAACACTAGGATCAACAATACTCATGTTTAAAAATCTACACTTAAAGAAGTTAATAGTTAATACACAAAGGTCCAAGCCATATTATATTTATATTTGTTTCACTTAATTTCAGACATAAACACACTTGAAATTATTTCATTTATGGTTTTTATACACAACAATTTAATTTTTTTTCCCCATAAGATTAAAAACACAATTAAATTGATTTCATACATGAACAAAATAAAATGAGACACATGACAATGGATCAAATTTTTTGAAGTAAATTTTTTGAAAGGGTAAATGAATTATTCAATCCAAAAGGAAGAAGATTAAATTTTACATTATTGAATATTAACTAAGCCAAAAGGAAATGCTGATTCCAAAATCACATATCAAGTTCAATGGTTGAAGACATGTAAATAATATTTAGGAAGTGTAATTGGAAAAGTTTTAGATTGAATATGTAAATTTCTAAGAATTGGTTGTATTATATATTTCTTTGGAAGTCATCTAGAGAAGAGGTTGAATAAACAAGAAATGAAATAAATACTTGGTATCAAAAGGAGAAAAATAAAATAATAATTAATTAAATTTTAAGCAATTTTGAATAGGAATGGGAAACTTTTGAGCTTGAAATATTTTTGGCACCACAATCTCTCATTTCATGAATTTAGGAAGAAAACCCTTAATTGATGAATTTTCCATTCTCCTAATAAAAAGTTTTCCCATATAAAGTTTTGCATATTGAATTTAAGAAATTAGATTTTTTTAAAAAAAGGTACACACAACAAAGGCTAAAAACACTAATTAAAATCAAAAATTGGAAATGGGGTTATATCATTCTAGAATTATGTTCTAGAATGAAGGCCTCTAATTGGGGGGTCAATTAGGTTCAGGGTTTAGGGTTAGTGTTGTATAGCCTAACCTGTTGGGAATCAGTGTTGCTATTAATTAATTAATAAACTGATTCATGTATTTATGAGTAATTACCTTTTATTAATTAGATGATTTAGGCATTTGGGATTAACTAGCTGTTATTAATTAACTGGTGAGAGTAGTACTGGAATTAAGTACTACTATGTTCCACTATTAAGATCCCCCATGAGATTTTCCCTTGTTCTTAATTAAAGAATTCTCCCATTTTTTTACCTTAATTAACACAAGAGTTTCCTATTTCCATTTTGTTAAATAAAATAATTTCCCATCCTCTTAATATTTCATAATCAAGAGTAATCCCTTGAAATTCTTGATTAAAGAATTCTCCCCATTTGTTTTGGTTTTTTTTCTTTCTCTTTTTGGGGTTAAGCAAAGAGTTTCCTAATCTCATAATTTAGAGTTTTCCCATTTTCTTAATATAAAGAAACCCATTATCTTAAATAAGATATTCCCCCCCCCCCCCCCCATTGTCATGATTAAGAGTTTTGCCATGTTCTTTAGTTGATAAGAGTGTTCCCATTATCATGATTAAGAGTTTTGCCAATATTTAAAAAAATTAAGTTAGAGTGTTTCCATTTTCATGAATAAGAGTTTTGCCATTTAAAAAATAAATAAATTAGGTTAGAGTGTTTCCCATTTGGTTGTTAAATTAATAGATTTTTATTTATTTTTAATTTTGTTTTGCCATGTTCTTAATTAAGCTTGTTTTTGTTAGTAAATTTAGATTAGGGTTTCTTGGAAGCGTATGTATGATTTCCAAACCAAAAAACGACAAGAAAAGTGAGAACTGGTAAATGAAGCCCTTCGTGATTATGACTGGAAAAAAGGAATGGCGGCGCCACCCACAAATTTTGCTTTGCAAATTTTGTTTTGCATCAGAAGTTGTGATGATGATGATGATGATGATAATAGAAGATAATGTTGGGAATTGTTAAGTGGCATTTTCAGAGAGGAGTTCGAGAAATGAAGAAGAGAAGAAGAAGAAGAAGAAGATGATGGTGGTCATGTTTGATGGTGATGTTCCAGAATTGTACAGTTGCATTGAAGAGTTTTGAGATATGAAGGACAAGAAGAAGAGGAGGAAGTGGATGGGTGATCATGGGTGATCATGTTGTGGTTCAGAAATGTCGTTAAAGTTGCATGGAGGAGTTTGAGAAATGAAGGAGAAGAAGACGTTGATGGGTGATGGGTGATGGGTGATCATGTTGTGGTTCAGAAATGTTGTTAAGTTGCATGTAGGAGTTTGAGAAATGAAGAAAGAAGCAGAAGATAATTATGAGTGATGGGTGATGGGTGATATTTCGTAATTGAAGAAGTTTCCTTGAGAAAGGAACATGATCTTCATTGTGATGTTGACGCTCGGAATTGTAGAGTTGCATTGAGGAGTCTCACGAATGGAATAGAAAGAAGAAGATGCTGGTGATGATGACGCTGATGATGCTGGTGATGGGTTGAAAGTGATTGTGGGTGTTTTGGCAATTGTTATAAAGAATTCTGGAAGTGGTTCTCGTGTTTGTCTGCATTGGTGGGGAAGAGAAGGAGGACAGACGGACGGACGGACATAAACATATGTACACGCAACTGAATTGTTTCTGGGTTTTTGTTTTCAGTCATTAGCTGCAAGCTGCGAAGTGACGACGGTGGGTTCCTCGTGCTTTACAGCTTTTGTGTCCAGCCTTTGAACAAAATCTTTGAAACTTGGGTAAGTAAATAATTCTTCTCCAGGATTTCATTTCCGTTCATAAATTTTTCCACTGCTTTGGTACGAATTCTCTAAGATCAGAAGCTTGAAAAACCCCTAAAACCCTTCAAAGGATTTCATATATGTTTTCTACTAGAAATCTGTTTTTGTTGTTTTTAGGTTTTTGTTTGTGTTGTTGTATACGATTTCCTTTTGTATGGCCTTGCGTTTAGGATGTGTTTTGTTGAACTCTGCAAGGCAGTTTTTCTTTGGAGCAGATTGTGATAGTTGATGATGGGAATTGGTGATTTCTGTTGAGTTGATGCTGAAAGTTGAGAGGAAACACTTCTTAGAGTAAGTACTACAGAAAAAACGTTGACTGAAGAAAGAATGGTTTTTCTTTGAGCTTTTGCTTTTTTTTTTTTTTTCCAGCAAGCAATTTCTGCCCTGTTTTTCTTTTCTCTGCCTGGCTTCACAGAAGAACGTCTAGTTATGAAGAATGTTATCAACTATGAGAAGTTTAAGAAGTTGGTTTTTTGGGTGAAAAGCCTGTACATTCTTTATCATTTCATGAGTGCCAGTAGGAGTTTGTTCATTTGGAGTTTTGTACTTTAGGAATAAGAAAAGGTTGAGCACATGCTAGACCTTTGCAAACAGAAATGTTGCCACAATACGTATAGCACAGTAGTGCAGAAAGAAATAGTGCAAAATAGGAACTATCAGATTGGATATGTGTGCACACATATACTTATCCTTATGGTTATGTGCACACAATCCTCAGGGTTTACATTAAGGGCCAGAGTGTAGTCTTGCTTTGGCAAGGATAATGTTAGTACCCAATTGATCATAGCATAGTTTGTAAAATGCTGTTGTAATTGGTGAAACATATTTGGTTTCAAAGACTGGCTTGTGGTTGTGAAGAAGTGCAAAGGTAAAATGAACTGTTTATTGCACTAATTGTGTCATGTTTCTAGGTCTTTAAGAGTTCCTCAAACATGTGCATTGTGCATGGATTTTTTTGTTTTACAGAATTCAGTACTTCCTCTCATGATGGAAATCCCAAAAGCAGATGGTAGCAACAAAAGAGTTTTGGTGTCACCTGCAGTGCCACGTCCAGGCAGTGAATATCCAAACAAACGCCGTTTGGTGATTCCTGCGGCTTCAGAACAGGTATCATGCATTTCACCAATGCCATCTAGCAGTTTGAAAATTTTGGAGTATTTCTATCAGTGTGAAGACAAACTCTCTGTCATGCTGTGTTGTAAACTTGGAACACAACTCCATTTACATGGAAGGAATGGAGATTATGGAATAGCAGGACAGCACGACAGAGGTAATTTGTTAGCTCATGGAGACATTGGCCCATTGGTGTTCTCTGTTTGCTATTGTCTGTTTGCAGGTATTTGCCAAAAGACTTTCTGGAAGGGCTCAACAGCAAGTGATTATCCCATCAACATATGGCACTGGGGGGTTGAGAGCTGAAAACCTGGGTACCCAGGAAAGAGAAACACTAATGACAAGAATAGGGGTTTTGAGCCAAGAGCGTCAGGCATTGGAGGTCTTGCTTGCTAACTCAGAGAAGGAGAAAAAAACCTGGTCTGAGATCTGTTCCAGTACCCTGACTAGCATGAAAGGCTTGGAGGCAGAAATTGAACGAGAGAAGCAAAAGAAGGAACAATCTGGACATGAAGCAAAAAAACAATGCTTGGAGATGCAGTCTCAACTGGTACAATTGACAGACGAAAAGCAGAAGATCCTGATGGAAAAGGATTCTGAACATGAAGCTCTCATGGCAAAGGTTCTTGAGCTGGAGAAATGCAAGGTTTGCTGTTTTTCTCATGACTTGTAGTGTTTGTAGAGCAAAACTCAGATATTCTGGAGGACCTCCACTGATTCGTTTGTTGAGGATGGGTTAATCTACTTCATTTCAGCTTCTTTGATGTAAGAAGATGATGTTGTATTCTGTATTGGATCCTATATCAGGATTCTTTGAGATAGAAATAGCTTGCAATTTGGAGCTTCCAATTTGATGGGTCAGCTGTCCAAATAGATTATGTCCTCACTCAGGGGATGATCCTCTGGTATGGAACAGAAAGATGGGATGCGGTTGGATGGCGAGCTTGCTGATGCAAAGAATGATCTCAGACGAGCAGAAGAAACAGCAGTGAGACGGGAGGTTGATCTTAGACGAGCAGAAGAAAAAGCAAAGAGATTGGAGGTTGATCTCAGACGAGCAGAAGAAACAACAAAAAAGAGGGAAGCCAATCTCATCCGAGCAGAGGAAACCAGAAAGAAAAGGGAAGCTGCTCTCATTCAAGCAGTGGAAACAGCAAAGATGAGGGAAGGTGAACTTGTTCGAGCAGCAGAGGAAACTGCAAAGAGGAGGGAAGTTGAACTCGCTCAAGCAGCAGAGGAAACTGCAAAGACTAGGGAAGCTGAACATGTTCGAGCAGCAGAGGAAACTGCAAAGAAATGGGAAGTAGAATTAGCAAGTATGACTGAGGACAGAAAGAAACTACAGGATTCAAAGAAGAAATTGACCTTGGAGAACAAGTTGCTGAAGCAGTCACTTGTAGAGCTCAAGGACAAGATGGTGAAGCTTGAGGCTGATTTGGGGAACGCAACTATGGAGAAGAAGTCACTCATAGCATCTCTGGATGACTACAGGAGCAAGGCAGAAAAGCTTCTGGAAGACTACAAGAGTAAGGCCAAAAAGCTTCAGACTGACTGTGAAAACATACAAGCTAATCATCAAATGGCACTTGACAAATGTGATGGAGAATTGCTGGAGTTGATTTGTGAACGGGATCACTGTGAGGCGGCACTCATCGAGTCCAAGAGCATGTTGGAGAAACTGGAAAAGGAGCACACGAGCTTGCAAAAGGACTATGAGACGTTGAATTCCCTTAAAGTGAAAGAGCAAGCTGGATTCCAGTTGGCCTGTGAAGCCTCTGAGAAGACAACCAAGAAGATGGAGGTGCAATTACAGACCTGCAGAGCTGATCTTTCAAGGCTCTCAAGAGAATCACATACTTCCATTAAACAGAAGGACAGTGTTGTTGAGAAACTGATTGCTGCGGTTTCCAAGGCTGAGAAAGCCAAGGATTCTGCAGTCAAAGAACTTGAGCAGAAATTGCATCTGGAGAGCACATCAGTAAGAAGGGAATTAGCTATTGCAGCAAAGGAGAAGAACAGTCTGGCTATTTCTGAAGCATCATTGATTCAGAAGCTTGATGAGGCCACCAAGACAATACGTTTGCTCAATGAACAGCAGACACTGTCTGCTGAGGAAATCAGATCTTCAAAGCTTACGAATCATTCACTAGTCCAAGACATAAAATCTGCAAAGAAGAAGCAGGAGGAGCTTGAACTAGAATTGTTTAAGTTACTGCAAGAGAAGGAAGTCTCCAAAAAGGCTCAGTGTGAGCTGAATGCAGAAGTGTTCAAATTGAAGGAGGAGTTGGAGAGGATATACAAGGAGAAGGAGAGCCTGTCAGCTTCTGTGGGGTGTTCTAATGCAAAAATCGAGGAGCTAAATGCATTGGTTGAATATTGGGTGCAGAAGAAAAATACCCTTAAGCAGCAGGTTGAAGATCTTCACTGTAAACTGTCAGATCTGGATATAGAGAAGAATGAGTTAGCTAAGAAGTTTGAGCATGAGTGCACCAATGTTTCTCTGCTGAAGTTCAAGATGACTTGGGCATTGAAAGAGAAAGATCACATAGCGGCTTTTGCAAATGAGAACATCAATGCACTGGTCAGGAAAGCGGACTCATTGAACAAGCAGCAGCAGCAGCAGCAGCAGGCTATTTTGCTCAGTGAGAAGAAAAGCTCAGCACACGCCAATGACCTCTCTATGCAAGAGTCAAAGAATCTGCTTGTTACTATTCCTTTGCTGGATAAAGACAAAGATTCTGTCTCACCTAGCAAAACTGAGGAAGTGCTGACTAGTGAAGAAGCTTTGAAGACTGAGCATGACAGTGCCATGGAGGTTCATCATGTGAAGGCGGCACTTGATGTGACAGTCAAGGAAGAAGTGGACCCTTTTGCAGAATCATCACTCCAACAAAAATTGGATTATGTTGCTGGAATGATGGACTCCTTTGTTGAGCAGATTGCAGCAAAAGTGAAAGAGAATGATGCAATGAGAGCAGAACTTACTCTTATGGAGAAGAAGAGCATTCAGATGCAAAAGACAATTGAAGGTAAATGTTCTGCTTCTACAGGCCTTGAAAGAAAAGTAGAAATGTTGAAAAAGGAACTCTCTGGGATGGAGAAAAAATTTGAAATTGCTGTCCTTGACAAACGAAGGGCTAGAAGTCATGTTACTGACAGCAAAAAAGAATGTGAGGACCTTGCACGACAACTAGTTTCAAAAGACAAAACACTGATTGCCAAAGAGAAAGAGAATGCTCAGTTACTTCAATCCAGGGATGCTCTAGCCACAAATTGCATCAACCTTCGAGCTGCACTCAGTTACATGGAGAAGGAGAATACCAACCTGCGGAAGGAGGTTGTTGATGCACGTTTCATCTCCCATCACCTGGAGGGAGAGGTTGAAAGACTGAGGAAGGACGTTCTTGGGATGCGAAATGGGCTGCCATGTGCTGTTGTCAATGGAAATGTCAGAAGCAGTGCTGTGGAGGTGCAAGGGCTCTCATCTATTCAACCAACCGTTCTCAGTCTTCCTCAAGACTGTGATATATCTGTACAAATTGAGACAATGCGTGGAGAATTGGCATGTCTGAGGCATGAGAACGTATGTTCCAATGAAGATGCTTTCACCTTTTTTCATGCAACTTTGCTGTGTTGGAACAGTTTCTGCTTCGAACATTCCTTCTCTTGAAGAGATGTGTAGTTTTTCTCAGTCAGTGTTCCTGTTTGAGGCAGATAAGAAACATGTTGCTCAAAGTATTGTGGTCACTGTGCTGGACAGAGGGTGCTGAATGATTGCATGCACAAATGCCAAATGGAACTGGATGCAAGAAGTCGAGCGCATGGTGATCCCAGGAGGGAGCTTCAGGTGAATGTGGTGTGCAGGTTGTCAAATTGAACTTAGTTTTTGCTCTAGGTTTTGAGGACTGTTTTGGATTTGGAAAAGACTGAATCACTGATGCAAAAAGTCTAGAAATTTGCTTTGCATGTGGCGGTGACGGTGCAGCCAACTTTGGGGGCTGATTCTGCTGGCACATTCATTACAACATATGAAATGCGCAGGTGCCAAACACTTTCTATGGACATTCAGTGATTTCTCAGGCCTTAAAAAAAACCTGGAAAACATAGCAGGCAAAGCAGAATTGCTAAGGAGATTGTGCACCTGTTTCCATTGCAGAGCTTCGCGGTCCAAGGATTCCTGCAGTCGCAAGCATATCTCAGAGAATGGTAACATGCTCAAGGGTACCATGCAACACGACAGGTAGGTACCTCACATAATAGTGACATCCAGGTGCAGAGTCCGCAAACAGAAGATAGATAGATAATTGCAGAGTGGTCAACAACAACTTTTTCAGCTTTTGTCTTGAAGCGAAACACTCTCCTTGCACTTACACTGTTGGCTTGCCAATACTGCACATGATGCAGACTGCTGAAGGAGAGGCGAAGCAAAGAAATTCGTTCAGGGTCTGAGCAGTCTGGAGAACACAAAGTGAAGTCTCCATCTTGCACACATGAGGCATCAATCAAACATACACGGAAATCATAGTCACACTACTATACCAGAGATGCTGCTGATGGTATGGCTTGTCTTCCAAGCATTCTCCGACAGCACTGTGGTATGCATTGTGCGTGTGTGCGTGCAAGATTGGGTGTGAATCAAAACCCATCATTCCATTTGTCTTTCCCAGAAAGATGAAGCTTTTGCCACTGCTGTCAAATACATGTCTAAAGAAGAAAGTTTGTACAATGTCAGGAGTTTTGCTCTACTGAAATATGAAGCTTCAGTTACCACATTCATAGATTGATGTATGTGAGAGCTTGAAGGAAAGCAATAAAAAATTGGAAAGAAAGCTGCAAGCAACATGGCTGACTGTGGTAGGTACATACTTACCTAGAACGAAAGTAACAAACTTCTCCAATGCTCTGGAGTCTGCAAAAGCTTTCCTTTGTGTATTGTTTTGAGATCACAGGTGGTATTCAAGTATATCATCATGATCAACAGGGTGCAAGACATCATGAGAAATTCATTGGCATCAGTATTCAAGCGGTAGTGTCAAACATGGTGAGAGAGAGAGAGAGAGAGAGAGAGAGAGAGAAGAGTCTTTTGTTCTTACAAAAACTTTTGGAGCAGCTGCTGCATTGGGAAGAGAATGCCCTTTGTGATCCATGTCTTCATTCTGGTGCTGAGTGTGTTTGTACAGGTAGTAGAACAGCAATGCTCCTAAAACTGTGTCTGCAAATTCAAAGCACTCACATAATTTCAAAGGGATAGACACCTGAAGCTTGTGTACACAGCAGCAGCAGCAGCAAGGACAACACCACAACTGATCTAAGATTGTTGAGAACCTCTGGATCTCAGTACTATGTTCAGAAACTAACAGGATTGCCGCCATCACTACCAAAGAGGATAACTTGAGCAGTAATTTTGACACAGATTCAGATGCAGTTTGTTGATTGAAATGCAAGGCATCACACATGGCTACAGGAAGATAGCTTGAACACAAGGAATGCAAAATACATTCACTGGTACACACACACACATGCATATATCTTGCACAATGCAGACACACATGGTCATTCAAATCCAAACAAAAGAAGCAAATGAGAAACCATAGGAACACAGATGCAATTATGGATATAAAACTCACATAGAGATGCATGTGCATGAAGCTCCCCTGTGTTGCATAAGAAGCATCAGAAGAAGCCCTCATCATGATGATGATGATGAAGCTCCCCTGTGTTGCAGAAGAAGCATTAGAAGAAGCCCTCATCATCATCATCATCATGAAGCTCCACCGTGTTGCAGAAGAAGCATCATCATCTGCATCCTTCTGCATCATCATCATCATCATCATCATCGTCATTATCATGATGAAGCTCTCCCCTGGTTGGTTGCAGAAGAAGCATGATCATCATCAGCATCATGATGCAAGGATGCAGTTTCTGCCAACAGGAACACGACACGCTCTATGTACTTGTCCCAACATCCCGTGGCCGGCCGCAGCAGCAGCGGCATCAGGAGCCCGAAGAGGAGGAGGAGGAGGAGGAGGAAGAAGAAGAAGAAAGGCGGTGATGACGGACAAGGACGAAAATTGGTGACCGATTTCCTCGCAATGCGCATCATCTCGCTGCCTGCCATCATCGATAACCACCATCTTCAACAGAACCTCGTATGTTCCTCCTCGATCACCATCGCCAACCGATCTTCCTTCACGGCGTCGTCCTCGTCCGCTTTCTCATTGCTTCCTCACATTTATTGAAGAGTTTCGTCACGGATTGTGTGTGCGCGCAAAACTGCGTGTTGTGTTTGTCGCAGTTTGTGTGCGTGCGTGCGTGCATGATTTGTGTGTTCGTAGCAGTTCTTGTGTGTGTGTGTGTCCGTGCAGTATTATCGTATTGTTGTTGGCGTGCGCTTCCCAAACTGACGCGGAAATTGTTGTTGTTCGGTGTTGCTGCTGTGGGCCCGCACGCTTATGAATGGATTTATAACGCGCGTCGTGCGTGGGGGAATCTCTCTCTCTCTCTCTCTCTCGCTCGGGGGAGATTTTTTGTCGTTGTTGTCACTCCTGAATTGTGTATTTCTATCAATGCGTTGTTGCGTTACCAGGGTTTTCCATTTCCGATAACTATCTTCTTTCGTCGTCGTCAAAGTCATCTCTCGCCTGCGCTTCCTCCTTTGATTCTTCTTCTTCGTTGCTGTAAGTGCGCTTTTGTTCGTATCTTCGCTTTTGTTTGCGTTTGTAGTTCCGGTGTGGACTCTGGTGGCAACGAGAGGGTCCTCTTTTCTTTTTTTCTTTTGCTGGTTCTGTGGAATGAATTTTGATGCTCTGGTTTTGCGCTTAGTTTTGTCAAAGGACGAGGCATTTTCTTTGTATGTCGCGGCAGTCTACTAAACCTTCTTCTTCTTCTTGAGACGGTCTGCTTCTTATGGTTTTGTAGCTTTCTTTGTCTAAAACATTTCTCGGAGGCGGTTGTTTTGTGTCTCTCTCTATTTCTGCGTTTTGTATCATCAACTTCTGTCGATCTTGCTCCTTCATATCTCCGATCTAAGCATAGCTTTATTCCGGAAGCGACTGTTGCTGCATTTCCTCTCTCTCTCTCTCTCTCTCTTTTCTCATTTTCTCTGTGCGGACGGAGGAGAGGGAAGGGAAGCGAGGGAGAGAGGGGCACGCGGAGAAGGGGGGGGGCTCAAGAAAGAAGAGGAGCTTCGTTTTGAAGCCTGGGGATGGGAGCTTCGTGACGGATACGGGAGGTGCGGTTGCTGCGGCATTGCTCCAATATAGGACTGGTGGATAGTTCTGCGCAGGCGGTGTATTGAACATCATCGCCACTCTCCATTTGCAGCCATCCTTTGCTTGCAGCCATCTGGTAGAGCCATTTGCAGATCTATGAAGGTCTTGGTGGTGGTGTTTTGGAGCAAAGTCGGCAACGGAAAATGGCGATTCTGCAAGTGTTCCTCTTTCTTTCAGCATCAAGAGCAGCATTGTTGTTTCTCCTTCTGTGTTGAGAGATCTGTTTTTTGACTGCATTTTGTGGTTCTCTCTATTTCGGAGCCGTTGCAAACGGGTTTTCTGTCAGAAGTAAGAAGCATGAGATAGCCATTCCTCTCTCCTACAATCTCTCATTTGCATCATACCCTCTACAGCAGGGCTTGTTGAGGCAAAGATTCAGCAGCACTTGAGAGGCGAGTTCATTTTCGACTTTTTTGTACAGACGAGAAGTGTCGTCCTATTATCAAGGAAGAAATCATACATATGCATCTTCTTCTTCTTCTTTCTGTCTGAAATTTGTTCTCTATCTGGGTCCCAAGCACAGCAAGAAGCCACAGTTTGAGAGAGCTATACCTTGGAGCATAGGGAGAATGCTCACAAACTTTGAAGCAAACAGATCTGTGAGTTCTTGCTTGAAGGTCGGCGGAAGTGGAGGACAGGGTATTGGCAGAAGCTTGAAGACCAAGGTGAAGGAAACAGAAACTACTGTCTCTTATGACTGGTGCTCCAGCTTGTGAGTGAGGCCTCTGTGTATATTTTTAACTTTTTAGGTTGAAGAGGACCCACCAGGAGTGGAGGAGAGGGGTAGCCAGTGGCATTGGAAGCTTGAAGCACAAGTTTGTTTCTTGTGGTGAGAACTCTGAGCAGTTATAAAAAAGAATCATCAAACTTGGTGGGAGTGGGTGGGTGCCAGCCTCCAGGCATGCCTCCCAATGTACAGAGCCCAGTGCAAGTCCAGAAAGCTGTGGCTGTTCCTGATGGAGTCAATAGCAAAGGTCTGTCCCCGGGTGGGTTTCCCAATGGTTGCAGGCGACAGGTTGGAAGGCGCCGCATCTTTGTGCAGACTGACACAGGTAGTAAGGCCCAATGAACCCTTCTGAAATGCAATATGTCTGTGCATTGTGTAGGGAAGCTTTTAGCAATGGATAGCCTCCAAACAATCTCATGGAGGTTGATTGCTGAGATCACCACCAAACTGGGTGTTGTGAAGAACACTCATCTCCAGTTTTAAGAGGTTCAGCACTTTAGCAGAATTGGTGTGTGTGACAAGCTTGGAGTTTCTAGTCAGCAATTGCATTTAGGAGTTGGTTTTGTAACAGCCCCTGACAGCAGAACTTCTTGTAGAGTTGATAGCAACTTTCATATCCACAATCATTTTTTCTGTTATTTCTTCTTATGCAGCTGGCAGCATGGTGCCTCATCTGTCTGTTATGTTATTTGTGTGTGATCTCTTTGGATCATGTTTTAGAATGTGTGGATGGATTCATATGCGTGTTCACCAAACTTTTTTGGGTTTTCAACAAAATGGATGCAACTGTACGGTTGACATTATGTGGAGTTTTTCTTTTTCTGTAGGACTTTGTATTTTGTCTAGTATTTTCTGATAAATGTTTCATGAAGAGTTGCACAAGGTTTTGCTGCTCAAACACATTTGCAGAATTCAGTAGTCAAATGCTACTTGTACAGGAAATGACATGATTGTGGCTTTGGTTGGTGAATGCAGGCAGTGTTCTTGGGATTGAGCTGGACAGGGCTGATAAGGTAGAATCAGTGAAGAAGAAAGTGCAGGCAGCATTCTGTGTTCCCACAGAGCAAAGTGATCTTGTATTTGGTGACCTTGTTCTGGACAAAGACTTGAGTGGAGTGAGGAATGACGCCCCCTTGTTGCTCACACGAAGCCTTTGTCGAAGCTCCTCAACTCCATGCCTCTCACCCACAGTAGCAGACATGAAATCAAACAGAGACTTTGGTCAGAGTAGATTGTTTGAAATTGTAGGGGGTTTGAACTGCTGTTCCAAGATCAAACGACTGCTCCGAGAATCAGCCAAGGCTATTGAGGCTGGGGTTGAGCCAGTACCTGCTGGAGGTGGCTTAGGTGGTGCTTACTATTTCCGGAACTGTAGAGGGGAGAACATTGCTATTGTCAAACCCACTGATGAAGAGCCATTTGCACCCAACAATCCAAAAGGCTTCACTGGCAGAGCCTTGGGGCAGCCGGGCTTGAAAAGATCAATCCGAGTTGGGGAAACAGGTGTCCGGGAGGTAGCAGCTTACTTACTAGATCATGAGCATTTTGCGAAAGTGCCAGCCACAGCACTGGTGAAGGCCATTCACCCCATATTTAATGTGAATCGGGAGAACACAGGAATGATGGGTGGAGTACTACCTGTTGATTCTGCTAAAATTGGATCTTTCCAGCAGTTTGTGAGTCATGACTTTGACGCAAGCGAACATGGCACTTCACGGTTTCCTGTTTCATCTGTACATCGAATTGGCATTCTAGATATACGTTTATTCAACACTGACAGACATGCTGGTAATATTCTGGTGAAGAAATTGGGTACAGATGTTGGAGGTGGGACGAGCACTGGATACAAGGCGAGCACCAGTAATTGCTGGTCACACTCTGGTCTTAGGGTTGAGGAAGCTGTAGAGCTTATTCCTATTGACCATGGTCTCTGCCTACCCGAGACTCTGGATGATCCGTACTTTGAGTGGCTCCATTGGCCACAAGCTTCCTTTCCATTCTCTGATGAGGAATTAGCATATATTGACCGGCTGAACCCCGTGGCAGATGCTGAGATGCTGCGAAGGGAACTACCTATGATGCGAGAGGCCTGTCTACGCATGTTGGTGCTTTCAACCATCTTTTTGAAAGAAGGGGCAGCAGCAGGATTATCACTTGCAGAAATTGGTGGTATGATGTCTAGAGAGCTTTGTGGCCTTGATGAGGATGCAAGTGAGCTTGAGGATTTGTGCATGCAAGCAAAGGCAGAGGTTGATGAGGAGCTATCAGGGTGGAGCTCTGAAAGTGACAGTATGAGTCTTCAGGAGCTTAGTCTGTCTGAGGATGTCCCAGGAGAAACATTCCAGTTTGAAATGGATGACCCTGACGAAGTAAGAGCATGGAATGGGCCAGACACTGATGGTCGCTTCATTCAGTCGCCTGTAACTGGCTACGCGCCTCTATCCCCAGTGTCCCCTTCCACAATTTCATCATTTCGAGGACGCATCACTACACTGATGTTGCCAGAACTTCATACACTGGAAAGCATGGTGCTTCCACTTTCACCCTTGGGTGCTGCTCCACAGCAACATGAATCTGCATCCCCTTTCAACGGTGAAGAATCATTTTCTCTGTCCCAAATGTCAGGACCTTGTCGAAGCATTTCTCTTAACAGCAAGAAGTACCGCTGTCACACACAACTGGAGCAGCAACGGCCTCTAGGGTTGCGAGGAATTGCCGCACTGAATGGTGCTCAAAATGGATATGAATCTACAGGGTTAACCTTGGGGCCACTGATTCTGGCAGACCTCAGTGAGAAGGGCTGGATTCTGTTTCTAAAGGTTTTACAGCAGCTTTTGGTTGCAGCATTCACCAAGTGTAAGTCTAAGAGCATGAACCGTGTTCAGCGACTCGGGACATCTTGCCAATTTTGAGGGACTTTCCCAAATTTGATGGAGGGGGGAAAAAAGGGAAGAAGCCCTCATTTGTAGATTACTGTTGTCCTCTCAGAGGAGATTCCCTTTGGTTGGAGGAGGCTTTGACCCTCTCAGGGCAACCCTGAACAGGTGCCCTTTGTGCAGTGAACCTTTTTTCCTTAAGATTCTTGGATTTTGGGGGTGTCAATTTATATAGCTTGAAATTTGCTTGCGTCCAACTGTGTAGTAAAATGTGTAGCTTGTTATTGGCTTGGTGTGAAATCCTCTTCAAGAGCCCCGGAATATTTCCACCCAATGAAAACAATTTCCCCAAGTGCAGTAGTTTCATGAGCTGGTCTGGAAGAAAAACACAAAAGAACACAAAGAGTGGAGTGTGTGTGTGTGTGTGTGTGTGTCTCTCTCTCTCCTGGAGTGGTGTCTAGACACAAGTGGTTACACAGCCCTGCTGGGACAGGTATGCTGTTGCATTTTCCTTGACAAATCTGTAATCAATACTCTTTGCGTTTAAGAAATTGTGACAAATTTTTTTCCCACTGCCTCTTTCCTGCAATTCATTTATTCCATTTTGTGTGGTGATGCCACCTCTTTCATGACATTTTTCTGTTCACATTATTCCTTCGTGTAGAGGTGGTGGTGGTGGTCGTGTAAAACAGCAATTGTATACTTTCAGGTTTTGATCATTGTTCTCAGACTCGAAAGGTTTGCATGAACTATATAGCATGATAGCACTCACCTTTGCCATGCAATGACCTTATCTCATGATGCAATATATCATGTGCTCCTTGTATTCAATTGGTGAATGTCGTAAGATTGTTTTTGGGCGGGGGTTTTTGCCCTTCCCATTTTATTTGAATTGCATGACTATTTTACCTTCATGCATGTCATGCAACGTTTTATCCAACCAATGAATGTCATGTCTTAGTGCTGTGATTATTCCATGCCCCATTTCCATTTGCAATTTTTCCCATAACCAAATAACTAAACTAACATCTCTTAACAAATTATGTCTGATAACCCATAATGCAATCAATGGCATGTGATATTACACCCAATTCATGATCGATTATGTCATGATGGTTTGCAGTTTTTCCCATGTCCATCCAAACTCAATTACATGGTCATTGACCCATCATGCACTGCAATGTCATGTAATGTATTGTAATGTTCCGTCCCATAGGCAAGTGCCACGTTATGTTGATATGGTGGTTTTTTTTGCCATTGCCCATGCATGTTGTGCAGCCGTTGTTGTGTACCTGGGGTACTTTCCGCGTGCTTTCTGATTCCGTCCGTCGGTCGGTCGGTCCGTCGGTCCGTCGTTCGTTCGTCATCGTCGTCGTCGTCGTCGTTCCCCGCCTCAAAACCACGAACGCTGCGGCAATTCTCTCAGTGTGTTGTTGTTTGTCTGCAACGCGCTCGCTCTCTCTCTCGCGCTCTCTCTGTCTCGCACGCATGCACGCACCCTCATCGTTGTCAGGGAGGAGGAGTTGTGGTAGCATAAAAGACACTAATACCATCGGACAACGCTTTCCTTCAGCGACTTAGTACTCTAGTATCATCACAACGGAGAAGTAGTTAGGGCAGTAGAGAAGAAAACAAAGGAGCAGCAGAGTAGCAGCAGGAGGAGGAAGAGGAGAAGGCGCCATGGACCAGCGCTTTGCTTACTCTCCTGCCGATTTGGCCCGTGTCAAGTGTGTCCAGTTTGGTATCATTAGTCCTGATGAGATTGTAAGCCACTCTGAGCCTTTGTTATTCATTTGCTTGTTGTGCTTCTTTCTACCACTTTTTTGGTTCTTGTGGTTAGGAGCAAGTTTTTTTTGTCGGTTTTGTTGAGGAGAGTTTTGCTCACGTAGTTAGGGTTTCCGGTGGACAGACCGGGGAGGTTGATGACTGAGAGCTTTTGTTCTGTTTATTTCTCTTTTTTTGGTTCTGAGGATTAGTGTTTTAGGTTTTCTTGAGCCTCTTGAGGTTGTTGATGCTTCAAACTCTCAGTAGTGTAGCTCTACGGGGGCCTGTATTTGTGTTGAGGAGAAGAAGAAACAGCGGCAGATGTCTGTGTGTGGAAGTAGTGAGGCCTTTGCTAAAGCAGCTAGTAAGTTCTCGTTGTGAGTAAATTAGGGTTTTGTAAGGAGTGAGGAGACTGCAGCACGTGAAGAGTATTTGTTTCTGGCTCCAGGACTGATGTTTAGACTAGCGGTTCAGTGCTGTGGTATTTTCCAGAGCTATTGGTTTCTTTGGAGTCTAATTCACTTGTGGGTGTTGGGTGGGAACAGCGGCAGATGTCTGTTTGCAAGATTGAAAGCAGTGAGACATATGACAGAGGGAAACCAAAGTTGGGCGGTCTCAGTGATCCACGTTTGGGGACAATTGACCGGCATATAAAGTGTGAGACATGTGCAGGCAGCATGGCAGAATGCTCTGGGCACTTTGGACATTTGGAGCTGGCCAAGCCCATGTTTCACATTGGATTTCTGAAAACAGTGCTTTCTATTCTGCGCTGTGTCTGCTTTAATTGTTCTCGAATCCTTGCTGATGAGGTTTGTGCTTTCCTTTAAGATGTCAGCCCTAATAGTTGACTGGTTGTCCATTCATGTCAGGTCTGTGAGAAATCCTACAAAACATGAGAAGGGTCAACTGTGGGATTCCATGGCTCTATTGTTTGCTAACTTTGTGTTTGAGCTGATCTTTCACTGGTCTGCCAACAGGAAGATCATCGGTACAAGGTAGCAAAGAAAGTGCGGAACCCCAAGCAAAGGATGAAGAAGGTTTTGGAGTGTTGTAAAAGCAAAACCAAGTGTGATGCTGGGGACGAGATTGATGAAAATGATACAAAATATGGTGACGATGACACAGAAAAGAAAAATTCTCATGGAGGCTGTGGAGCTCAGCAACCCAAAATCACAATTGATGGCATGAAATTGATTGCAGAGTTCAAACCAAACCGCAAGAAGGCTGATGAGCAGGATCAGCACATGCCAGAACCTGTGGAACGCAAGCAGCAGCTTAGTGCTGAGAAGGTATGGGACTCTGTTTTAGGTCTTTGTTTTCATAATGAGCTGTAACTATGGCCAAGTCAGTGTGATATATTGATGCTGGATGTTTCTGCAATGATAGAGCAGGGAAGATACCCTTTTATGGTTTCATGTTTTTGAGACACTCTTTTGAGCCAGGTATACAGACAATGTGCTGAAATAATTTAGGGTCTGTTCCCACAGAAGGTTTCCCTCCTGCTAGACTAGGTGCAGTCAAACTGGAGGTTTGCTAATGTGAAAGTATGCAGTTTGCCTTTGGTTCATAAGAGACGTTCCAATGGTCATTACATCCCTCTTTCTTCTGGAAGCTGCATTTTTTTAATGTATTCTGAACTTGTTTGTAGGATGGTATGGTGTGCTATTTGAGCTTTGAGATACCACTCTGTCTTCATTCTGAATCTACACTAGTGGCTTTTGACTCCAGGTTTTGAATATCCTCAAAAGGATCAGCGACAGTGACTGCAATATATTAGGACTAAACCCAAAGTATGCACGACCGGATTGGATGATTCTACAAGCACTTCCAATACCACCATCCCCAGTGAGGCCGTCAGTCATGATGGACAGCTCAGCCCGAAGTGAGGTGAGCACTTTACTTCTTGCCATCCAGAATTGATCTATTTAGGATAGTGAGGCCCGAATACTGGCGGCTTTGACTTATATCACAGCCTAGATCTCTGCTGATCCCCAGCTGGAAGGAGCCATTAACAGAGTCATTCATTTAGTACAACTACTTCCTATCTAGCAAGTTTTGAGCCTCCTCTTTTTGGAACAACATTTCAGCACAGGGATTGTGTCAGGCAATATTTGGTCCATGCAGATGCAGCTAGAGTAGGTGGCAATTGCAGCAAGATCAAGTTGAAAATATGCAGGATTGCAAGATTTGGATTTTGAACCCTGTTTCTGGATGCTTTATGACTGACCTATGATGCTTGAATTTAGATCAGCACTGGCAATTTGACTGAGGGTTGTATGGGGATTGCTGGCTGCTGGATTATGCAGGATGACTTGACACATCAGTTGGCCATGATCATTCGGCATAACAACAACCTCAAAAGACAAGAACAGAATGGCGCACCCACTCACATCATCAATGAGTTTGCACAGCTGTTGCAGTTTCACATAGCTACATACTTCGATAATGACCTACCAGGCCAACCAAGGGTGCCTACCTGCCTGTTTGGTGTCGCTTATTGCATGTGTTGAGCAATTACAATAGCTTTCTATTGTTTCTAAGGTGTCCTGTCCTCCTTCACTCTGTTCTTGAGTGCTCTGGCCTTCTGTACCACAATACTGCTTGTGGGTTCCCAGGTAGATTGCCCAGAGTGAGCAATTTGCTTCTTTGATTGTTAATTCTCAATTATTTTCCATAGATTGACTGTATATCTGGCTTTGTGTTGTGAAGTAAGAAGCTGCTTGTTCTCTGGGACTTTTGGGTAACTGATCTCTTTAAGTGATGCAGCTTACCTTTCAGTTGGAATCTTTTGGTTTGTATGTACAGATTGATTGTTGCTCTGAGCACTAATGAATTGTGCATAAAAATCATTGCAGCATATATTTTATGATTGTAGCATAGTACAATGTCAAGTCATAAAAAATGTGTAGCTTGTTAGAAGATAGGTGTGGAACCTGAGGGGGAGTGGGGAGGGCTGTGGCAAGGGTTGAGTTGCTGAATTACTTGTTGGCCAATTTCAACACCCATTTCAAATCTGAAAGTATGTACAATTCTCTTTGTGAGCAGGCCACTCAGAGGTCAGGACGTCCCATAAAGTCAATTTGCCAGCGTTTGAAGGCGAAGGAGGGACGCATTCGGGGTAATTTGATGGGGAAACGTGTTGATTTCTCTGCACGCACAGTGATTACACCAGATCCAAACATAAACATTGACGAACTTGGTGTTCCATGGAGCATTGCACTGAATCTGACATACCCAGAGACTGTGACTCCTTACAACATGGAGAGGTCTGCTTCTTGTCATCATTCTTAAGTTTCTGAACATGGGACCCGTTTTTCTCAGCAGTTATTCTTGATGGATTGAATTGACAAAGTTTCCAGGATTAGCTGGTGGCTAATTGGTACTGTCATGACACAGGCTGAAAGAGCTTGTGGAATATGGACCACATCCTCCTCCAGGAAAAACTGGTGCTAAGTACATCATAAGAGAGGATGGACAGCGTCTGGATCTCCGTTTTTTGAAAAAGAGCAGTGATCGTCACTTGGAGCTTGGATATAAGGCATGGATTCACCATAATGATACTTGTATTTCTAATAAACCTAGGAGCCACTGTTTCATGTCACTAGATCGACAGGGACTGCAGTTCTCTGTATGGATGTAGCTATAGACTTCTTATTTCTGCTCAAGTTTAGGTTTTTTTCAAGGTATGCATTTCCTAAGGGGGGATGCATTTTTCAGTTTAGTTTGTTGTCCTTCAAACTTTGATGCTGCATGTTGACAACAGGTTCCATGTGGTGCAGGTGGAAAGGCATATGAATGATGGTGATTTTGTGCTGTTTAACCGGCAGCCAAGTCTGCACAAGATGTCGATCATGGGTCACCGAATTCGGATTATGCCATATTCCACTTTTCGGCTGAATTTGTCTGTTACAACACCATACAATGCTGATTTTGATGGGGATGAAATGAATATGCATGTCCCACAGTCATTTGAAACACGAGCAGAGGTGCTAGAACTCATGATGGTTCCAAAGTGCATCGTCTCCCCTCAGGCTAATCGACCTGTCATCGGAATTGTACAAGATACTCTCTTGGGATGCCGGAAAGTGACCAAAAGGGATACCTTCATTGAGAAGGTATGCTGAATTGTGTTTTCATAAAGGACATCTGTCAATTTGACAGTTGTTATGGACAGGAGTTGAAGTCTTGTCTTAGTGGAAAGTGGCTCTTGACTTCATGGAACAGTTGCCTGACCTGGTGAGCTGCTCCAAATGTAGGCATGCACAGTGCAAAGGGCTTCTGTTGTTTGCCAGAGTAGAGGTCAGTTGTTTACATGATTTACAATGTGAGGCAATATGTTGATGTGCAGGATGTGTTCATGAATATCTTGATGTGGTGGGAGGACTTTGATGGCAAGATCCCCATCCCCACAATTTTGAAACCTCGACCACTATGGACTGGGAAGCAGATTTTTAGCCTTATTATTCCAAAGCAAATTAATCTTATGCGACAGGCGTTTTGGCACCCTGACACAGAGACTGGTGACATTTCACCTGGTGACACTGTGGTGCGCATTGAGAAGGGTGAGGTGGTGGCAGGCACTCTTTGTAAGAAGACATTGGGTACCTCAGAAGGCAGTCTTATCCATGTGATATGGTAATATTCATGTTTTATTTTATTTTTGGTTGAGATATTGTGTATTCCCTCCCTGCTGTTTTTCTTGCAACATTCTGAACTAGAATTCCTTAGTTCTAAGTCCATGTCTCACCTGTTCTGCCCTATTGCTGTTTCCTGTTTATCATCATGGGATGGCAACATGATTGGAACTGTTAAATGTTGAAATATCTGGCTGCCTTGTCATGTGGATAACAGGGAGGAGGTGGGGCCTGATGCTGCTCGAAAGTTCCTCGGACATACCCAGTGGCTGGTGAACTACTGGCTATTGCAGCAGGGGTTCAGCATAGGAATTGGAGACACCATTGCTGATGCAGCGACCATGGAAAAGATTAATGAGACAATTGGAAAGGCCAAAAGTGATGTGAAAGACCTTATCAAGTTGGCACAAGACAAGCAGCTTGAGGCACAGCCTGGCCGAACCATGAAGGAATCTTTTGAAAACCGTGTCAATGGGGTGGGTTGAAAGTCCCCAGATTCTGGTTCTTACATTTTCTGCTTCCTGTGTAACCTTTTCAGATGGTGTTGGAAAGAGAATCTTCATGTGGAACTTGTAGGTTTCTGAACTAGAATACAATGTTTTGCAGGTTTTGAATAAGGCCCGTGATGAGGCTGGAGCTAGTGCCCAGCGCAGCCTGTCAGAGAGTAATAATCTGAAGGCCATGGTGACAGCAGGGTCAAAGGGCACTTTCATCAATATATCACAGATGACTGCCTGTGTGGGTCAGCAAAATGTTGAAGGCAAGCGGATTCCTTATGGCTTTGTGGACCGCACCCTGCCACATTTCACAAAGGATGATTATGGGCCTGAAAGTCGAGGATTTGTAGAAAATTCATACTTGAGAGGGCTCACACCACAGGAGTTCTTTTTCCATGCTATGGGAGGACGGGAAGGTCTTATTGATACAGCTGTGAAAACATCAGAAACTGGGTATATTCAGAGGCGACTGGTCAAGGCTATGGAAGATGTTATGGTCAAATATGATGGGACAGTGCGGAACTCACTTGGAGATGTTATACAATTCCTGTATGGAGAAGATGGAATGGATTCTGTCTGGATTGAGTATCAGAAAGTTGATTCATTGAAGATGAAGAAAAAGGAGTTTGACAGGGTGTATAAGTTTGAGATTGACCGTGATGACTGGGCACCTGATTACATGTCAGTGGAAGCAGCAGAGGACATAAAAACCATTCAAGAGATCCGGAATGTGTTTGATGCAGAGGTCTCAAAGCTGGAAGCTGATCGGCGTCAGATGGGAACTGAGATTGCCCCAACTGGGGAGTCCAACTGGCACCTTCCTGTGAATCTGAAGCGGTTGATCTGGAATGCCCAGAAGATTTTCAAAGTGGATCTAAGGAAACCTTCAGACATGCATCCTATGGAGATTGTGGAGGCTGTAGACAAGTTGCAAGAGAAACTTAAAGTGGTGCCTGGGGATGATCATATTTCCATGGAAGCCCAGAGAAATGCCACTCTGTTTTTTGGTTGTCTGTTGCGTAGCACCCTGGCCAGCAAGCGTGTGCTCAAGGATTACAGGCTTACAAAAGAGGCATTTGAATGGGTTATTGGGGAGATTGAGACTCGCTTTTTGCAGTCTCTTGTAGCCCCTGGGGAGATGATAGGGTGTGTAGCTGCACAGTCTATCGGAGAGCCAGCCACACAAATGACCCTTAACACATTCCATTTTGCTGGTGTCAGTGCAAAGAATGTGACTCTTGGTGTGCCTAGATTGCGAGAGATCATCAATGTTGCAAAGAAAACAAAGACACCATCACTTTCAGTGTACTTAAAGCCAGGAGTCAATAAGGAAAAGGAGAAAGCTAAGAATGTGCAGTGTGCTTTGGAATACACCACTCTACGCTCTGTAACACAGGTACATATATCCTTGGTTCTTCTCAACACTTGTAGATCATTTAGGCTGCTTTGTGAGGGCTCCTTGTCTGTTCCATGTATGGGAATACCTGTATTCAGAAAAATTCATCCCTTTACTGATAGCCATTCTTTGCTGTACAGGCAACAGAAATTTGGTATGACCCTGAACCAATGAGCACCCTTATTGAGGAGGATGTGGAGTTTGTGAGGTCCTACTATGAGATGCCCGATGAAGATGTTGCTCCTGAGAAGATATCACCATGGCTGCTGCGTATTGAGCTGAACCGTGAGATGATGGTGGACAAGAAGCTTAGCATGGCTGATATTGCAGAGAAAATTAACCTGGAATTTGATGATGATTTGACCTGCATTTTCAATGATGATAATGCTGAGAAGCTCATTCTTCGGATCCGTATCATGAATGATGAGGCACCCAAAGGTGAAGTCTCAGAGCAGTCAGAAGATGATGTGTTCTTGAAAAAGATTGAGAGCAACATGCTCACAGAGATGGCACTTCGTGGCATCCCTGAAATTCGGAAGGTGTTCATCAAAGAGGAAAAGAAGAACCGTTTTGACGAGATCGATGGATTTGAACCTGAGAAGGAATGGATGCTTGACACAGAGGGTGTCAACATGCTTGCAGTGATGTGTCATGAAGATGTTGATGCTACACGCACTACAAGCAACCATTTGATTGAGGTCATTGAGGTATTAGGCATTGAAGCAGTCCGCAGTGCCCTGCTGAAGGAGCTTCGAGATGTCATATCATTTGATGGGTCATATGTAAACTACAGGCATCTTGCCATCCTATGCGATGTGATGACATACCGAGGTCACTTGATGGCCATCACTCGCCATGGAATAAATAGGAATGACACTGGACCCATGATGCGTTGCTCATTTGAAGAGACAGTCGATATTTTGCTGGATGCCGCTGTGTATGCGGAGGCAGATCAATTGAAAGGGGTCACTGAGAATATCATGCTGGGGCAGCTGGCACCCATTGGTACAGGAGACTTCGCCTTACATTTGAATGAGCAAATGCTACAACATGCAATTGAGCTACAGTTGCCCAGTTTTGAAGGAACAGATTTTGGCATGACTCCTTCACGTTCTCCTATTATGGGGACTCCACACCATGAGGGAATGATGTCCCCAAGCTATTTGCTCAGCCCAAGCATGCGAGCTTCTCCTCTTACAGAGGCACAGTTTTCTCCCTATGTTGGTAATATGGCTTTCTCTCCCTCCTCTCCTGGCTACAGCCCATCCTCCCCTGGGTACAGTCCCACTTCCCCTGGATACAGCCCAACCTCTCCTGGCTACAGCCCAACATCTCCTGGGTATAGTCCAACATCTCCTGGGTACAGTCCTACCTCTCCATCCTATAGCCCAACCTCTCCTGGCTATAGTCCAACTTCTCCAGGGTACTCCCCTACCAGCCCATCTTATTCTCCAACTTCACCAAGCTATGCTCCCACCTCACCTAGCTACAGTCCAACATCACCAAGTTATAGTCCTACTTCTCCAAGCTACAGTCCAACATCCCCAGCATACAGCCCAAGCTCTCCTGCTTACAGTCCAACATCTCCCTCGTATGCTCCTTCATCACCTGCTTACAGCCCAACCTCACCAAGTTACAGCCCAACATCTCCGAGCTACAGTCCAAGTTCACCTGGATATTCTCCAACATCACCCAGTTACAGCCCTACATCCCCAAGCTACAGTCCCACATCCCCAAGCTACAGTCCAACATCACCTGCATATTCTCCAAGCAGTCCACGCTACTCCCCATCAAGCCCATCATATAGCCCTACATCACCAAGTTACAGGTAAGCTTTTCTGTAGCCCTGTTGATGTGTTTTGTTCTGGCAAATTATATTGAATCTATGGTGATTCAATCTGCATTCTTCTAAAACCTGGGTGAGGTACCAAGGGCTCATTTGGCCTTCTATTCAATGATTTCATCAGTGGATGTTGCTGGTCCATCTCCGCTTGGAAAGGGTCTTTGACTGATTATGTTCTGCTGATTTCTTCATTTTGGTTTGCTGGGTTTGTTACTTGAATGTGATTTTTGAGCCTCTATTCATTTTTGAGCTCAAAGTGGTTTCTTTGCTGTGATGAGTGCAGCCCAACATCACCATCTTATTCACCATCATCTCCGTCGTACTTACCGACCAGCCCGGCATACACCCCAGGATCACCATCCTACTCTCCCACAAGGTTTGCCAGCGTCCTTCATGCTTTAGACATCTTTTTTGTTGAATTTGGTTTCTTTATTTTAAGTGCATGGAATGGTTTGGTGTGCTTTGAACTTTATGAGAAAGTATAGAGGATGAATTAACTTCTTTGCTTTCTTTGTTGATCTCAGCCCTGCATATACTCCTGGAAGCCCAGCCTACAGTCCAACATCACCACATTACAGGTATGGAAGTTATGTGCTTTATTTCACAGCCTGCCAAATGCAGGTATAAACAGAACAAGGATACATGCACTTGTCTTGATGGGGTAAGAAGGAAGAGAGTTTGGATACTTTGTGGAGATATCATGTAATATCTTTTCACCAGTTAGTGCATTCTTCAGATGTGGCAATGAGCCAGAGTACTTCAGATGATGGATACTTGTGTTCTTTTAGTATTTCACTATCTAAGATCAAAGTGCGTTGGTCCCAAGAGAAAACTTACTAAGGTTTTGTAAACTGTTGCTGGGATGCATGCAGTGCTAGTGGTGGGTACTCTCCATCACCACCAGGCTATTCACCTTCACCAAACCAGTACACACCTACATATGGCAAAGATGACAGCAACCAGTAGAAAATTGATCACACGGAGGTGCAGTTTTCACAGTTACAAGAGTTGGTTTGCTTGCACCAGGCAAGTTGGTCATTTGGCACTTCCTGCACAAGAGGGGAAACCAGGTTCACACTGCGCTGGAGGATAGAAGATCCTTGCAGTGGAAAGCTTTCCTGGTTAGGGGAATTGGGCTTATGGGTCTAGTGTAATAAAAAGAAGGCTCATTTAGCTCACAGACTCATGGTTACCCTCAACATGGAAAATCTTGTTCCAAGAGAGAATTCTAAACTCACATTCATGTCCCACTGTGTCTTCAACGAGAACTTTTTAATCTCTGGTCATGCTCAGCTTTTCATGGTTGGGGAATAGAAAGCACTGCGATGGACATGAATGTGAGAAATTTTTCTCGTTTGCATTTTGCTGTCTGTTACCTGTTCTTTTCGATTCAGTTTGCTCCTAGTGTTGTTAGCAAGTGTTGAACTATAGGGGCAAGGAAGAAGGGTATTATGCAATAGACCCTTTGGATGTTCTGTTGCAGGCACTCTGCAGTTATTAGTCCTGCAGCAATTGTGTCTTTTTTCTTTGTACCAAACTTTTTATTGGGTCCAAATTGGTTCATGGCATCATTTTCCTTTGCTCTGTTTCCTACTTTGCACAATTTTCTTTGGTCTACTTGATGATATACCAGTTCTGCAGATGAAGTTTGGATTGCATGTGCTTTGTTTGTCTTGCAATATCTTTCCTGATAAGACTCATTTCTTAAAAGACAACAGAAACAAAAGCAAAACTGTGAGGGTTTGGAGTTTTTGTTCTTGGCCCTGGGAAAATTAAGAACACAAGCATCTAAAAGCTCTTTTGAGTTTATGAAATGACTCAAAAACAGAAGCAAATTAAAAGTGTTTAGTTGCCCTTTTGGGATAGGATTGACCTAGCTATGGATATCCATGCTCAGACATAGTGAAGCCCGAACTTTCCTCATCACCTCACAACTGGTAGATAGGACCTTCAAGTGAAGTCAAATTCCATGGATCTATAGATACGAGAACTTACAGAAATAGTTTGCACTATGTTCATTTGTTGTGTATTTTGAGATCTGTGTTTGAAATGATTGGCACTAATAGAAGGTCACATAAATCAAACAATAAGACTTCGGAGTCTCACCTTTCACAGTATGACATTATATGGGAATGTCATAAGACTCCAAAGTCATGCCTACGCTACATCTCTAAACATCTCAAAAGTCACACACATCATATATATTAATTCACTAAATCCCTGCGTCTGTGACGGAGGTTTTGAAGGGTGGGGGAAGGGAGACGCCGGTGAAGCAGCGGGCGACCCGTGGCGACCCGTGTCAGTCTGTGACAGGATGTGGTTTTCGTGATACGATGGACGCGACGGTTTTGTTACATACCTCTGCAGCTTTCTTCTGCAATTTACTTGTGAGATGATCCTCCAAAGTGTTTTCGCGGTGCGATTTGGAGTCTGTTGCGCACGACAATGGCGTCTTAAGAGAGTGCGATTCAATGCGCTGTGGTCGTAGATCGATCAAGAGCAAGAACAGAGACAAGAAGAGAGAGGGAGACGCAGACACAGGGAGAGAGAGAGAGAGCTGTAGCAACGTGTTTGGAGTCCGTTGTGCAGTTCTAAAAACATTTGCGTCGCATTTTTCTCTCAATTTGGGTGTCAGATTTTTGTTTCTTTGACCAGCACATTTCTCTCTCAGAATTTCAAAGCTCTTTTTGCAGTAAAAGAGTTCGTCGTGGTGGTGGTGGTAGTGGGGATCATAATGCGCAAGAGTTCCTGGAGGAGGTACAGCATCCTTGCATCATCATCATCATCTTCTTCTTCTTCTTCTTCTTCCCTGCCCTTTTTTTCCCCCACCCAAATTGTGATTTTCTTAACTCTCTTTGGATTTGCATTTTGTCCAGGAATAATGTCTTCTCGGAAATTAGGGTTCTGGAGAATCTTGTGTTGTGGATGATGATGCTCACTCACATTGGTGTCACATTGTCTCTTTTGAATCCCTCTGTTTCGTTTCTGGGATGTGCTGTTAGATCCATTTCACAAGGAAGTTGAAGAAAAAACGATCATCAAGTGTGTCTGGATGTGCATTTCTGAGAATGAATGCAATGGGTGTTGTTGTTGTGGAACTTGCTCTCAAAACATGTTTGTGGAGAGAGATGGGGAAAAGGCAAAGCCCAAACAGTGTTATCCCATTACCCCATTTTGGAGTAAAAGTTTTTTTGTGTTCTTTTCTTGGCAACAAAATTTTACAACAAAATATTGTTGTGTCTGACATTTTGCAGAGGTGATGAAGAAGGGCTGCTGGCTGCAATCATATCACAATGCTTGCTGGCTGTTTCATCATGTCAGTGACCCTACTTTGATTTTGGTTTTAGGTACAAGAAACTTCTGTGATGATTGTTCATCCTAAATAGTTTCTGCCTGTTCTCTAGATGATGGTATTCTGAGTGTTTGGGCGGGTCAGACATATTGCAAACACAAACAGAGCATGCTGGCAATCTGCAACTCTCCCCCTCCTGCATAACTTCCCTGCTTTCTTGGCATTTCCTTCCCTCAAAAACTGCTCTTCCAGTGTTACAGTTCTCAATTCAGCTATTTTGTCAGGTTTGAGAGGAGACATCAGGAGCCCCTTCTTTTTTGCAAGCAATGCCAACTGATACCACAGATTTTGCGAGGCTTCATGCATGGCCATGCCAGTGGGAATGATGCTTCATTGCAATTACCTATTGTCATTTGTTGCACTATGATTCTGCAAGCAGTTGGAGGTATTCTGAATTCAAGCATCACATAGAGGTAGGATCCCACTCTAGCTGAAGCATCAAAGAATACTCCCAACGTTGCCAGTAATGACAAAAATGGTACCAATGGTAACATGAGGGACAAAACAATTGTGCATTTCACACAGAAAAGAAATATGAAGGCTGATGGGTTGTGTGAAAAGAAGGCTGGCAAGAAATGTGAAGACTTGACAACATGAGAAGGCAATCAAAGTATTTCCATCAAGTGCAGCAGCAGCTGATGGAAAAGCTCCATTGCCATTAGCAAGAAGTTTAGGCTTAAAAGATCTTGCAAGTCCTGGCCTCAATTTCCACGATTGAGGAAATTGTCTCTGTAGATCATACATATGATTTATGATCAGATTGTGAACATTGGAATGCTACATTCTCCCCTAAAATTGTGATGAGTAAAAAACCAGTGTTGGGTGCTTCTTGACTTTTATGATACTGGTTGTGGTTCTTAAAAAATTTAAACAGTTTCCAGTTCCACAAGAAAAAATTGGAACCCTGGGTCCAGTTCTGCTTGCTTCTGCCAAATAAATTTTTACAGATGGACTCCTTTAGAAAGGCTAATCTACATCATACAATATCAGAGTTATTAATTGGTTGAAACAATTAACGAGTATCCATTAGTCTTATATATTAATTGTGTTGTCTGTCTGTGACGTGACAATTCTGGCTTTGCATTCTATGGCAGAACCGGCCGCTGCCCAGGGTTAATATCAGGGTTTTTTTTCTCGCCCTTTTTCGGCGGGCTGCCCAGGGTTAATATTAGGGTTTTTTTTTTTTCGCCCTTTTCCGGCGGGCTGCCCAGGGTTAATACCAGGGTTTTTTTTTTTTCCGCCCTTTTCCGGCGGGTTCGCTGTGTAGGCAGGTATGTTCTTCCATACCCATATTTGATTCTGCTAATTATACCCGGAACTGATGGTTCTGAATTTTTCAAATACACAGAACCGACGAGTATGTAATAATATGTAATAGCCCCCACCGCTCTTTTCCCCACATTAGTTAATACCAGGGTTTTTTGTTTTTAATCTGGGGCAAATTTTTCAAGTAGGTCCATTGGCGAGGATCTCGAGCATTAATTAGCATTAAATGATGACGATCCTACTCAGGCTATAGCATTTTAAAAAATAAAAAATATGGCGAAAACAATGCAGGGGCGCCTCACAGTGACCGAAGGTCGTGGGTACCCACTAGTAAGGATAAATACACAAACAAGAAAAAGTTGAAACCTTGTTTCATTTGAGTAAAATTAATAAGTTTTGCCTTCTGACAAAGAGAATACTTCGTAATCAATGAATACTAACTAAACACATTTCATACTGTAACAAAATGTGAGCGTTATGAAAACTGAGTAGCACATGTAAGTTTCCAGTCATCTCTGTCACTATTTCTTGGATTTCAACATTTGGGCTTGTTTGAAACATGTGTAGGCTCCAGCTCAAAAAATGGCTGTTCTCTACATACAATTGCATGTACCTCTGTGGCTGCAGTGATCTTTTCTTCACGTGACCAAAGATACATACTCCCTCCCTACATGCCTTGTTTTATCTTCTTTCCTCCCTTTTCTCTGTTGACTCTCCACTGCCTCAATCTGTTTATCTTCTCTTCTCCAGAACCCCTCCATTGGCACTAATCATGTACCACCAACCCAAAGTGTCACACTTGGTGACAAGTTGTAAGTGGTGTCATCATCCTGACTGTCACTGCCATACATAGCCATACTCCTCAGTGTCTTCAAAAAACTTTAGAGCAGTAGAAACACTCAAAATGCATTAGTCCTTCGATATGAGCCAATTACTGAATTGACAACCTCAAGGAACCCTAGGGCTCCTTATGGATGAAAAAACCGTGATATGCCTTCATCACCTACCTTTTGTCAATCACCGGCAGAGGGATGCCATTCAGCACCTGGGTACAAAAATGGGATTTAAATACCATAATGTTTGAGTTCAATATGTGTGGGCTTGGGATTTGATTCAAAATGCCAATGTGAAAAAGTTGCATATAACAACTTACAAGCAACAAAGTTCAGTGCCTATCAACAGGAAGAATAAATAAAAGAACAAACCCCCCTATTGTGGTCTTACCCAAAGCATACACCAGATCGCACAAGGATTTCATCAAGTTCAAAAGATAAACAATGTTACAAAGGTGCATAGATCCCACCTTCAAAAGGGGGCAGTACTTGAATAGGAAAAAAAAAAAACTTTCAGTCATTGCCATCTTTCATCATGATATTTTCCATTGTAATTGACCCCCCAACTAACCTCACTTCTTCATTTGTTATTTATTTTATGTTTCCTTTTGTGCTGCTCAAGCTACCATGGTGGGATGTGTGGGAGAGACTTAGCAAGTTTGGATGTGCATTATGTATGTGAAGCCCATGGTAGTGACAGACTTGGATTGCTCGGTCATAATTCACCAATCATACTTTGGTTGGCATGCTTGTATGCCAGATGTGGCTGATACACACAGCAATGCCCCCTTCAGTTTGTGAGAGGAGAGAGAACCCTAAACCCTCAACCCTAACCATAGACCCCTAAAACCCTTAATCCCTACCTCTCCAGGACCCATAATGAGGCCAGAACATTGAGTGCACCTTGCCTAAAGGATGGTATTACAAGATCTGATGGATAGAGAAAAGATTGTTGAATTTCAACCAGCATATCAACTAACAGTTAACAACCTGCAAGCAAGGGATCTAGTTGGTGATAGCCTCCTTGATACACAGGTCAGGTCAATAGATTTGAGGGACTCGTAAACAAAACCTTGAAGCAAATTCGACTGCTCTGATTTTTCTAGCAGTGAATGACCACTCTGTGGTACACAGTTCACTTTGCAGCTCTATGACGAGTTCCTGTATTGGATCATCAAGTACTGGCTTGCAGTGTTCCTATCACTGCTTGGTTATAAATAGGGTTATTTTTATTAAACATGTAATTTCAGGAGATTGTGAGATTCTCACCTTCTCCGTGTAGTCAGTAACATTCGTCTTAGGGAGTGCCAAGATCATAACATCAGCACAGTGGACAAAGTCTGCACCCAACATCAATGCACTCAGATGAGCTCACTATCCAGAACATAATAGTGGTAAACACCATAGTTGCTGTGTGCACATGCCATACATTATGGCAGCTGTTAGCTATCCTCATCACAGTCATCACCAAGTCTATGACATGAGACCACACAACACAACTTGCTACTTGCTAGACCCATAAATCTCCTCAATAAGGACCTTTGTCTAGCTTATGAGTCTGTATGATGGAAATACACCATGGACATGAAAATTGGGTGTGATGCAACTCACCTGTCATTGTGCTTGGTCTACAGGTTTTGTGGATCTTTTAGACCCTTATTGCACAGACCCAAAAAAAACCCAACAGGTACAAGTTGTGGAACTACATACCATGAGGGTTGACCGCTATCCAACATGTGAAGGATCCATTGCAGGCTGTTGGTCTTTAATCATATCTACCATGGAAAGCTGAAAGTCATCTTTGCATTCTCCAGATCCAGTTGTTGTGGCCCCAATCTCAACATGTGGTCTCAATAACAGCACATCTAGATCTCTTTGAAGGTGAATCCATTGAGACCCTTGATTAGTGAGCAATTACCTGTGAAACATGACTACCTGCCAAGAAAGCTCTTGATCCTTTCTAGATATTGTCACAGCATGAACTAACTCATATGGCCTGATATATATTTAACACAGCTTGATTATTCTCCCTATGTTGGATCCCATAATACCATATTCCATAATTGGAATATGGTGAAAGGAGACTTTCACATTGCAATCAACAACTATATGTCTGATCACTGGTGATAAGATACCAATATTTTGTGTGCCCATTTATGTTTCAGACCAGCACACTCTTGCAAATGGTGATTTACGTCTTCCACAGTCATTATGAAGTCATTCTACACCCAAGGAACTGGACTCATGGGAATATAATTGCTGGGCACCATGGGCAAGAAAATCAGCACACATGAAACCAATAATTTTGTCTCTGCTCTGAGAAATTAGAGCTTCAGGATGAGAACGAATGCAGTACATCCATGTTGCTCAAATTGAGCAATTCCATCAAATATCATAGCAACTACCGCAGCTAAGCTCAAGAAATGTTGTGTCTCCATCATAAACAATGGGGATTCAATAATGCAATCATCAGCAGAAAAGCCTACTTCTTATTCGCTCCAGCAGCTGTGAGCAAAGGAACGAGCTCACTCCTCATGTGCAAGGTCACTGTGTCTGTCATCCCAATTTCACTGTAAGTTTGGTGTCCTACCCAGCCATTAGTACTTAAATTCTATATCTGGTGTTAAGATCCACTATGAAATGTCTGCACTGTTCCTAATAAAAATGAAGAACACAATTAGGAACATACCATCACAACCTCCAATGTGTTTACCACCTGCAGGGAATGATCCAGAAACACATCAAACAGATTAAGCTGACTGCATAAAGATGTATCTCCAGTCTAGCATTGAGCACAAGTTTGGTGAACATTAATGTGGACAGAACATCTCACATGTCAGGAATGCATGTGCACAGCCCTAAAACCAGCTACTATCTGATGACAGTGCTGAGAGACATGATGAAATTCACATGATGTTGAGCTGAAACATTGGAGAGAAATCAACAGTTCTAACCAAAGAAACTTATATACTGCATAATATGAATTGGTCTTTCATTCCTAGGGCTTGCTGCAAAACACAACCAGTGTTACTACTACATAAGAAAAGGGTAACAGATGATCTTTACCAATGTAGACATTGGGGACCGTGGACAGGCCACTTACTCGCTCCAATGCATCTTGCAAACCCTCTTCAGCTGTGCAAATCACACATGAATGCTCAACAAGCTTCTTGTTTGATCTTACAAATGTACAAAACCAAAAACTCTTCATACCACTGTTAACACTGATGACTATGTACTCATGAACAACACAAAGTGTAGCAACTACAAAGGCTAATGTGGATGCAGTGGCCAGATGACATACCAATTTCATCAAGTTCCACTGCTTGGAAATTATAACCAAGTTTGTCAAACAGCTTCTTAACCCTGATTGAGTACCTGTTCAGAGCTCCAAATTCATGACCAGTACAAATGTGCACATTGTTGAGATACAAGAGTATATCCGTAAGAGGGACATACTCTTGTTGGCAACTAAGAAGGATTCCTAGCAATCACAATGGCTAGAATTTCAAAAGATCAAAGCCTTTGTGTAAGGCATAATAATGCATCAGACGTTATGCGGTTTTTCAGGTAATTCTAAGAGGCTGTTCCCAGTTACTGTTGTCAGAATTGTACAAAAGATTTGCAAAGTTAAAGGCACAATTCAGATAAGGATTCGTTGGATATGATTGTGAGCACACATCTAGAATCATGCGTTTGCCACACTCTAACGAGCTATTCATGGTTAGAGACAGATTACTTACGGGCAATAGGTTTTGGACCACACAACAACAGGTTCCGAAGAATTCGTCTTCTTGATCCACTTTTTTAAGTCCTTTTCAATGCTGGCCGCCATGCACCTTGGTGAGGAAGCTTGAGTCTCGAAACTATCTCCACCAGCGAGCCGCGGCTCCTGTGGAGATCTGCGCCATCCAAAACCGTGTAGATTCGATAATCCTAGACGTAAACATCCTGCGGAGCGCGGCGCTTGAACGGAGTATGTAGAAGAAAGAGAACGACAGTACAGCGCGGAAGGTGCTACTAGGGCTATTACTCTCGACGGCCTTTGCATTTGCAGCAACAATTGCGCACGCAGAAAACCAGAACCATGTTTTGGCTTGTAGACTGGGAAGCCATCAGGGATATGGCATGGAACCGATGCCGAAAAAATCGGACTTCCTACTGCTGTGCTTGGTACAGACCCGGCAACCAGTGCTCGAGCCATGACGACGACGACGACGATAGATACTTAAGAGGAAAACAAAACGTCAAGAAAACGGCCAGAAAAGAGAAAAATACAAACAAAATGATTCGTTTGTGCAGCCAAGGAGAAAATGGCGTCTGCAGAGCAACAATTGGCGGGGGCAACGATGGTCCATTGCGTGCGTACGCGTGAGAGGATGCGGAAAAGCACATCGCCGCAATTCGAGAAGCGAAACACGACGACGGAGACCAACAACGGTCAGGTCCTTCCTACACGGCATTCCAGCGAAAGTCACTGGATATTCCGCCGTGGATTGGAATTGGATTGAACTGTTCCACACGTAATACAGTTGGAACGATGCACAACTGCAGGTGGGCGGCCTACACACTTCCTTCTTCCCTGTGCGGGCATTCCAGCAAACCTCACTGGACATTCCGCCCTGGATTGGATTGCTATTGAGCTGTTCCATACACATAGTTGGAAAATCACAAAACCTCTGCAGACTTATTATTCTACCTGGTCAAATTTCGGTAGGGAAGTTAAAGGAGTGGGCTCAATGGGAGCTCAGATCAGGAACTCAGGCACAGCTTCAAAGGTCTTGATGTTGCTGGCACAAAAGCATGTGAGGAATAGACACATATGGGAGAACATACTAGTGGAAACAAACCAATTCCAACACTACTTTTTGTTGAATGGAAAATGAGGAGGAACTTTGAGAACCTTGATTTGGAACAATCAGAGTGGCCACATCGTGATCTACAAATCCATGAGTGCCTCACAGTCTAACAATGTTTTATTCATGATCTGCCTCATGCTTTACATCACCCTAGGGCATTATCTTACATGGTTAAAGACACCTGCGGCATGATTTGGAAGCCAAATCTGGCCCCAACCCAATACTGCTGCATTCCCACGAGTTCTCCGAGCAGTCCCCTTGCCTTTAATGTTAGACAATGGGCTGGATACTGTGGATTGTGGCACCCATCGCACCCATGGTTGAGCCTGTTGATGGGAGCCAGAATTGGCAGTACCTGGCCTGTTATGTAGTACATAATGACACCATTGAAGCTTATCCAGTTGAGAAAGAACATTACAGAACATGCCACAATCCATTGCAAAGTGTCAAAAAATCTCACCAGTCTTGGACCAATCTGCACTACAGATCTATATACGAATCAAAGAAATTTGAATTTCTTCAGGCATCTGTGATGGCAAGGGATCTGTTAAAAACGTCAGTGGACTCACCACTGTCAACTCTCTGATGATTCAAGGTTCTCAGTAACTATACATCTTTTGCAGTGGTTCCAAGTACTGCATACTGTCATCAGTATGACTGGGACACTGGCATTCTGTAAGCATACCAATGACTCTACTTCCGCTTTCAGTATGATTGCATCCGTCCTGTTTTGACAGGAGGTCAATGCCAACCATGACATCCAATTTGGGATCTCAAGGCTTGAATTTGTGTATATCAGATTGTCACTAATGAGGGAGCTCTTGTTTCTAGTAGATTCATCTTTAAGAGCTCTCAGTCAAAGCGACACAAAGAAAGGGTCCTAAAACAACCGAAACAACTGTGCTATGTTTTCAACTGCTTCACAGGCCTGATAAAGCCATCATTGCTATCACTCTGAAATCTCTTTCTTTGGCCTTTAGGTGATGGTTCTGCTGCTTTGAGTTTGCCATTATGGGTCATGGCTTTCTTCTCAATAAAACCATTGGAGTGTCTCACAGGTGTAGATGATGACTTGCTGGGTGTTCCGTTCTTTTGGTATTGTGCTCGTCTCTGCTTACGCTCCAGCACTTTCTTTGCTTCAGCAAAAGCTAGCAATCCATGTTCCATCATCCTGCATTGAGATTCCTCATGGTGAAAGGGAAAATAGAAACAGCAAACAGAACAATCCTGTTAAACTAAGTAAAATGTCATAGTTCAAGAGGTTGCATAATAAAGAGCACCATGAATTGCTTACCAGACTTCTGCCATCTCACTCCCTGGTATTTGTTCATGAAGAGTCTCATAAAAGATACGTAATGCATCCCTCTTCAGTGACACCCATGCCACCCAATCTCATTCAGATACAGACAAGGTTCCCCAATGAAATCACAGCTAACTCTAGAATTGAAGGAATGTACACCTCAAAGGTCATTGAAAGCTTCCCCTATGATGTGAATTGAGCAAAGCCAAGCTATTAAAGAAACCTGAGACCTCTTGATGGCATTCACCTCTTCAGGAGGTTCATGTCTCTGGCCTGGCAGGGTGAACACTCTCTTCTCTCGCTTCTCTTCCTTCATGGTCTTTGTTGTTGTGTTTGTTATTGTCTTTGTTGTTGTTACTGTCACCTTCCTAACTACTTTCCCCACACTTGAAGACATCCCTCCCTACACCAGACAACATAGACTCCAATGAACAACCTTCAAACAAAACTGTTCAACAACAGTGCAACAGCAAAGACTGGGTGCTTATGTTGAAAAAGACAGCTTCTGTAACCCAGCTGAAACTTGTCAGTAGGGTTGATAGTACCAGAGCTGTGAAAAGCCTAGATGGTAAGCAATCATTCTAGAGAAGAATAACCGACATTTGAGCCCAATGGAGAGTGAGCATAAAACCGTACATTGGTTGCATTGGATGTGACTTTTGTGCTAAAAACTTTAGGCTTCTTCAGTGTCTTTGACAACAACATCTTTCCTTTCTCATCCTTGCTCTTCAAAGGGTCCTGCTCCTTCCTATCTTGTGTTTCTTTATCTGCCCTTGCCAACACCCCTCCCTACAGAGACAACATGGACACATGTGAAAACCTGCAAAAAGCCACCTCTGGATCACCCCTCCCTATAGAGACAACATGGACACATGTGAAAACCTCTAAGAAGCCACCTTTGGATGATGGTAAGCAATCATTCTAGATAAGAATGAGGGACATGAGCCCTGAGGCAGGAGGAAGGAAAATGTATACATTGGTTGTCTTGGGTGTAACACCAGCACTGAAAGCCTGCGGTGTCTTCGACAAGACAACCTTTCCTTTCTCATCCTTGAATTTCACTGGCTCCAGGTTCTCCTTTCTGTTGGGTGTGAATTTCTCCACACTTGAAGCCAATCCTCCTCCCTACATCAGACAATGAAAGATGAAAAGCATTTGCATGGATCATCATCCCCATCAACAATTAGGGTTATGAGTGCCAGACCTGTGAGGCAGGCTTGCAGTCTATTGTAGAGAAAGGATCAGAAAGCAACATGAGCCTGCCAAAAAGATTGAACATAATGAAATTACATACATTGATTGTCTTAGGTGTGGATTTAGCACCGACAGTCTCAGGCGGCCGTTTTGGAGTCTTTGACAACAACACAAATTGTCTCTTCTTCTCATCCTTGGTCCTTTTAACAGCCTGCTCCTCCTCTTTTCTTTCAGGTGTAAATTTCTCCATTTCTCTTGAAGAGAGCCCTCCCTACATAATTATAGACACATAAGAATCCACCATGAAAAACACATCTGAATTGCCACTGTTCTAAGACACAATTGTAACAGCAACAACCTCTCAGATAGATAATTGCTTCTGCAAATCCAATTGCAAAGCAGATTCATCCACAAATTAGGGTTACTGGTGTACCGGGGCTATGAAGAGCTTGCAAGGGTGTGTGTGGGTGGCTGGGATGGGTGGGAGGTGGTTGGGGGGGAGGGATGGGAGAAGACTTGAAATCTAGCGAGAAACCACAAGTCTACTTGCCAAGAGAAGATGATGACAATGGAGAACTGAGAAAGAGTGAAGATCAAAATCCATTAGATTCCCCGCTTTGGGTGGTGTAAATTTAACTCAGGCAATCTCTCCTTTCTCATCACCATCATCATCATCGTAATCCCTGAAGACCTTCACAGGCTCCTTCTTCTGTTCCTTGTTCTCGATGGTGTGTTTCTTCTTCCTCGATTGCTCGGAGCTGCTTTTTACAACATGTGCTTACTTACACATCCAATTCCCTCTTCACAAGGCTCTTTACAATTTCTAGTTCTGCATCAGATTCCTTCCTCGCCTTGATCTTTGGACTCGCCGTCTCCGATCCCACACCCAATCTCTCTCTCTCTCACTCAAATCTCTCTCGTGCGCTCGCTGCCTGGTTCTTTCGTTCGTTTCTTCGTTCGTTCGTTCTCTGTCCCTTATGGCAAGGGACACCTGGTGAACATTCCTCAAAATGTGTGAAAAAAACGTCCGTTACCTAGTTAGTTCACAGTAACGCCCGGTGAACATTCCTCACAATGTGGGAACAAATGAAGGAAACAGCATTCCCTTCCCTTCCATAGTTTGTTTCATGAAGTTCCCCTAAAATTGTTGTTTTTTGTTTCATTACGTACCCCTATAATTGTTTTTTGTTTCATGAAGTTCCCCTAAAATTATTGTTTTTGGTTTCATTAATTTCCCTAAAATTGTTGTTTTTGGTTTCATTACGTTCCCCTAAAATTGTTGTTTTTTGTTTCATGAAGTTCCCCTAAAATTGTTTGTTGTTTCATGAAGTTCCCCCAAAATTATTTTTTTGTTTCATGAAGTTCCCCTAAAATTGAAGTCACAGTTTTAGTTCACAGTAAAAACACCTTTCTTAACATTACTCATCAAAATGTGGGAACAAATGAGAACAACATCCTCGTTCCCTAGTCTCTCTCTACATGAAGACTGGAATGGAACTGATATTTTATTGGCCTTTGCCTACCAAGGCAAGGATATTTTATTGTGTTTAGATTCATTATATAGAGTATAGTAGCTTAAGGGATTTTGGCCCCCCTAGACAATAATAATAGGTCTATTTTTATATGAGGATTTTTGAAAAAGATGATATTTTTGGCTTGTGTTGGAACTTTGAGATTAGTTATAGAGTTCTAATATCTTGAAGGATTTTGGTTTCGTGTAGAGGATTTTTTCAAAGACTATATTTTCGCATGGTGAAATATTTTGAGTTTCCATAACTCTTCTTTTGCCTTTAGATGCTTACTTTTTAATGTAAATGGCAAGGCCACCGTGTGACACACCCCTTGTTATTTCAGGTTTCTATAGTCTTCTTGAGTATATCTTTTTGGTAAAAAACTGTTGCAACTTTTCAACCTTTGCTACTTATGTTTGACTCCTTTGTATTTATAACACACGTTTTCTGAGCTTTTCTCAAGCTTTAAGTCAAAATTTCCTGCTTATATGTGGAGGGCACCTTACATCAACAAATACGTAAGCATTTCTCACCCCCGTCTCAAACTCAAAAGTTTGTCATAAGTTTCATTTTGGAGGATTTCATGTACATTTCAAAATGAAGATGACAATGCACTTGGAGTGCAAACACTCAACAAGTGTCACCAATTAAATGCAACACGATTTGTAACACACCTTAACAATTAGGATTATGGACCCCAATGACTTGACCCATTAAATACAACACAATTTGTAACACATCTTAACAATTAGTATCATGGAACTCAATGACTTGACCCGTTAAATACGACATCATTCATAATGCACCTTAACACTTAGTATTGTGGACCTCAATGACTTGACCTATTAAACATGACATGATTTATAATGCACCTTAACAATTAGGATTGTGGACCCCCCCCCCAATGACTTCACCCATTATGCAAATAAGGGTCCATGCAAGGTAGAGTTGAGAGTGCTATTTTCATCTAATGTTACTTCCTTAGTACCCTTCACCTTCTTGAGTGATGCCTTTTAGTGACCATATTTCACCTTGAGGAAATGTTAAATTTCAACTTGGACACCTTGATTTACTCTTAGGACAACATATTCATCATGATAAGAAGCAACTTAACCTAAAACAAATTTCAAGTTTTTAATGAGTGTTGGTAGGTTTGCAGATTTTGGCAGGTTATGTGGTCCAGGTTATATGTCAAATGTCAGGATCTTTGTACCGGAGGTTCTAAACTATTTTGAATTGTTGTTGGAAACTAAACTAAGGAATTAATTTTTTTAAATTGAATTAGAACCCAAACTGGGGATGTACTCCTTCATGTGTTCTCTAGATACATAAATACAATTTCATTAAAAAAACTATAAGTTCATCTTTCATTTTAATCAAGTTATTGCATTTGATTGATTGTACATGATTAATGTTACATAACTTTTATTTTGATTGTGTGCACTAGTCAAGCAAACTAATGCTGCATAGTTTATTTCTTGTTCTAGTTATGTGTAATAGAGATGAAATCAAACCTAGTCTTAAACATGTCAATTTTAAATTCTTTATGAAAATGATTGTAACTGAAAGTTTTAGAAATCTAAAGAATTAATCTCAAAATTAAATCGTGAATTTCATTTTTTTTAAATTTAAATCAAGACCCAAAAAAAAAACATTGGCTTTTACCACCGTATCTTTGTAGAATTCTTATTTGAAATTTGATGAAACTTCTCATTTTGATCCGATTTATTAAGGAAGATTGTTTGTTTGTTTTGTTTGTCAGATTGAAATCTCCCAAACCAAAATCCCTGTCACACTCTCAATACCACTAGAAAGCCCTTGATGGATAAGGGTGCACTAAGGTGGTTTTGTTATGTTTAGACTTACAATGCAAGAGCTATTTAATATTGAACAAATGTGTCATTGAAATTTGAATAGAATCAAAAGAAATTTTGTAATAAAATTGGGGCACAATTTTGATATTGTTGAAAAATGTTCAATGAGTAGGATTTTATAGAGATAATGTCATTATTTTTAGACTTGAAGTGTAAAGAAGATTGAGTATTAACTAATCTTCAGCAATAAAATTCAACATGGGTTTTTAATTGAAATTTAATTAGTTAAGTTCACATTTGGGTCAATAGCACAAGCCACATCAGTTTAAATGATTTGATGGAACTTCTAGTTTCAGGTTTGTTTTGTTTGTCAAATTGAGATCACCCAAACCACCGCACCTGACCTTGCTTTCGGTATTATTGAAAATCTCTCAATGAGCAGGGTTGCATCCAAGTTGTTCAAGTAAAAGTGCACCAAAGTGGTTCAAATGATATATGTCTTTTGTTTTTGGAATGCTTGGCAACGAGGAGGCTAGGCTACCATCAAAAAACAGAGGGGAAACCAAAAAAAAAAAAGCCCTTGGACCAAACAACGTTGCGCATTGCATATACTTGTGATTGTGATGATCCTTATTGATGGGTTCTTAGTCAATTTTTAAGTCCTCTCAATTTGCAAATCAAAATTGGAACTGCCCTCCAAGCCCTCCAAGCCCTCCAAGCAATTCATAATTTCCCTCCCACTAACTGGCGGGTAATTACTCTTTGTATAAAGCCCTCCATTATTAGTGTACTTATTTTGGGCCATGGCATTGGGGTTCCCTATGAACTCACATATTATTATTACTAGTGTGGTTGGCTCTCAAGTGTGAACTTTAATTTCTCCTTCCCCAAAACCAGGTTTTTGTGACTTAGTTAAAATTTCAATTCTAAAAAATGCTCAAAATTCAATCTCTCTTGCACCTGAGTTCTAAAAATTTCAAAATCATCTTCATCGAGAGCTTTCCAATGATATAAAGAGCAGAGTGAGAGGCATCACAATTTAAAAGATCTCCCTGCAACAAACATATTACGTTTGTTATATATGTTCTAGTGTCAGTGACCTCTGTTGCTAGTCCAAATGTGACACTTTTGTAAACATTATTGTTCACTTTTCGATGTATTCTTCTATATTTTGACTAACAACCTAATAATCCCTGGGACACAAAGTGGTGTTTTTTGGATTTTTTTTGGCAACTTGTTTTCAACAATTGTTTTTTTTTTTTTTATTGGGAATCTGCCACAATATGTGGCCCCCCACTAGGCCTAATCCCACAATATAAACTCCAAAAGAGGTTTTGCGATCTCAGTTCAGAATGGTTCTAATTTAATTGCAGAAATTATAATAGCCCCCAAAATGGGGGGGCTTTCAGATTGGAAAAACGGAGGCGTTGTTGCAGCAACAATAAGAAAAGTTGAGTGCGCAGCCGGGGAATCGAACCCCGGTCAGTACCGTGGGAGGGTACTATGATACCACTACACCAGCTGCGCTACTATCACCGATGGTGAGCGATGAGTATTGTTTAAGTATCTGACTTAGAGAAATGCAGGTCCTAAATTACACAAGACGAGCGTGATTTTGCAGTTCAAAATTTTCTTTGCATTCCTAAATTAATGCCTGCGACGAGTTGAGGTTTAACAGTGATTTACGGTTTAGTAATCCATTACTTAGATTAGGAGTTTTATTTCTCATATCAGTTGTTTGTTTAATTTTGTGGACACGAAGATGATGGGTGCTGGAACTCACGTCTGAGCTAGGGAGTCAGGGCATGCCATGTGCAATTTTCAAAAGCACCTGTGAAAGCAGGCAAACTAGTATAATATGCAACTTAGAGCTAACTTTCATATAGATTTAAAATTAGTTTCCTGTGAACCTGCCTGGAGCGGAGCTTCATCAATCAACAATGCCTGTTCACAGAGTTTTAATGCAGTTGCCAAAGATGGCAAAATGGCTTTATAAGTATTTATGCAGTCAACAAGCTAGGAAATGGCTCATGCTATACATTGTTTTTAACACCTATCTTTTTCCAATAAAGATTCAAAATTCTGAAGTATAGGGTAAGGACCACATCGAGGCCAGGCCTGAGAATCCAGGAAGAGCCTCAATGAGATTGCTTCCCCAACATAAAGAATGTTTTCAAATCTAGGAACCCTACAAACAGAGATTATTTTTATTGCAGATTTTGCAACTTCATATTGTCTCAATTGTGGATTTTGCAGGCCATGCCAATGTGACAATCCCAATTGAGCGTGAACGTGGAGATGATGCAAGTCTTTTTGCTCTTCAGATTTGTGAAACCATGGATCCTACTTTAGAAGCAAACTTGCCAGAAGTACAAACCATTACACAAGCTACAAGAATTGACAGAGCAAGTAAAACATGAAGAGGCTTCATCACAATCACAATACATTTCGGTCATGAGCAAGCAAAAAGAGGAAGCATTCACCCTTGCAATGTGAACTTTAGCACATCCCTTTCAAAATGCAACCACTCAGAGTAGGCAAGGCGGCCTAGGGTAAGGACAGGTGGTGTCTTTCTCTTTCTTGCATGGATTTGTTGAGGGGAAGGAAGAGAAGGTTCTGAATCTCTGTGAAGACAGAGTGACTTGTAAGCAGAGGCTTCAAACCTCATTTGACTCTTCATAGGGTGCAAACAGCACAGACGAGTTGTGACCACCAAAGCCAAATGAGTTCGATAATGCCACTTTGATGTCCAGTCTCTGCTTCTGACTTCCCACAATTACATTCATGTCCTGCCACAGATCAGACAATTGAATGACATGGTTACAACAATGCAACTATTATTGAAAGCATTCTACCAGAAGGCACCTCCAGAAACCTCAGAGATTGTCAAGCATTTGGACAGATTTTGAGAGCAGTTAAAACGAGACAAACTCAAAGCAAACGTTTCTAACTGTCCAAATGTGTTCCCCAACTGAGCAATGCTTGCAATCAACAACTGCCCTTTCTTACCAATTCACTTTCTGGACTTTCTATGTTGATATTTGGGTGAACCCAACCTGTTCTGATGGCCTGCATACACACACATGTTTCTTATTCAGTGGAAAATACTTTATTTGAACACTTGCTGCAGCTGAGAATAACAACCAAATGCTATTTACAATTCTAGAACCCACTATCACCTATCCAGAAGTTGATCAGAAATGCTCCCAACTTATCAAAAGGTCAGACAGCTTCCAGGAGAAGCAACATCCAGCATCTACACCTGGACTTCCATATACCATCCATCAATCACATTCAGTTTGCATACCTGGACAGTTGCAATAGCTTCCACACCTCCAGAGGCTCCCAGCAAGTGACCAATCATGGACTTTGTGGAGTTAACTTTTAGCTGCACAAAAAGTATCAACAATCTTTTGTACTCAACACACCATAACAATTTGCCTCAGCATGAACCCTATGTGCAACCTTGATCAGGTCCATGCTGAAATGTTGGTCCAGAGCTTGGATACATTCAAAAAAAAAGAAGTATCTCATTGCATGTTCTTGCAATTCACATTTTGCTGACCAAATTGATTCCCACCTCAGTATTCTTTCCAAAAGAACGCATGAGAGCTTTGTACTCCTGCAAATCACCAGCTCGTGTCGAGGTTGCATGGGCATTCACGTAGTTTACATCTTGCCTACTTACGCCTGCCTGTGTCAAGGCCTTCTCTATACAAAGTACCACACCAGCCCCTGACAAAACAAAAAAATACACACAATTCACTGATTAAGTTAGCAAAGAAGACTGGAGAAGCCTGAAGCATCAATAAAGTTCCCAATCACACATCTGATTTATCAAAGCAGTATGAATCCTCAGCAACTGGAGCCTTGAAATGTCCTTGACATATTGCAGCATATAATCCCAAGTAATGTTGTTGGAAAATGATTTCAGAAAACCCTTCTGAAATCCTGCTATCATGAGCAGAAGAATAAAATCAAGAGCTGTGCAGTTGACTAAGGAAAGGCTGAAGACCTCACATACCATCTGGGTGTGGCTCTGTCATGTGATAAGCATCACATGTGAAGCTTCCTCCAAGAAACTCTGCATATATTTCTGCTCCTCTGCTCTGCAAATAAAAGGTACAGACTTCTGATCATTTGCATGTGTCATACACCTTACTGTAGATATGTAGTCTCTTTGAGATAAAAGGACAAATTAATTGAGAAGCACATTTGTGACTGAAAAGGACATCAATGGTCAGGTGCACAAAAGAGAGACTGCCATATCTAATATCAAGACAGCTTCTTCATGGGATATGTGCCCACCTTTGCATGCTCTAGTTCCTCCAACAGGAGAACACCAGCTCCCTCTCCAAGTACAAACCCATCCCGCTCCTTCAAAACAAATGACACAATAATGAGTATACAAGCAACTAAGGACCTGTACACTTTTGGAACATCAGCTGATGAACATCCATTCCTAGACTCCACCACCTAGACATTGTGAACTTGGTTCCAGCCAATAGCAAGAAATTAAAGAAACCAACACAGAAAAATGCAGGACTATGAATTGTGTTCATCATTACCAAGTCAATGAAGAATCAGTAGAGTTAAACGAAGGCTCTAACCAAATGCTTTTGGACTTCTAGCCAATACCAACCAATAAAAGACACCAACGCAAAAAATGGGGACTATGAAGAATTGTTTCCAACCAAGCCAATGGAGAATCAGTAGAGCTATGTATGAAAAGGTCTCAGATGACACACTATTGTTGAAAAGCAGGTACCTGCCTGATGGAAGGTACAACAGTTCAGACAGAGTGAAGAGACAATGTTCTTGTAGCATACCGTATCCCAAGGACGTGATGCCTTCATAGGATCCTCATTTCGCTGGGATAGTGCTCTGCATGCCACAAATCCTCCTAACCCTGCATACATCCAAGGCACAAATATGATGCTCACTCAGTGTAGCCAACCTGCACCATAGTACCAAACATGTATCTATGAGATTGTAGAGAAATCTCCACAAAACTTTGAAGATAACATGACAATGAGTGTCGTCAAAACCTCAGAGTTGCTCACACAGTACCAAAGACAACACTTACTCATCAGGTTATCAACCAAGACTTGGAACAAGGGCTTGACAGACAAAAAATCTATGCAGGCCTGAGCATGCCTCACTGAATTCTTTAGCTCTGCCTCTAGATAGGTGAAGTTAATCTCAACTGCTTTAGATGCCCTGGTCTAAATCAATTACATGCTATATTCACACCTGAACTTGCTATGGACCACAAAAATGGATGTCCAAGAAGAATTACCAATTGGGATGATTGCTGCATCAGACCCACCAGATAACATCACATCCTGCATGCACAACAGAAGGAAACCATACAAAGAATGATCAACTTTGACAATAAATAGGCAACAATATGATGTCACAGCCATATAAACAATAACACATTCACCGTTGTGTCAGTTCAAGCAAAACCAAAATGAGCATGAGAAGAATGAGTGGCCCTAACCTTGTTAGTGCCACTCACAAAATATTAGACCATCGCCATCATCATGGATGGCAGTGACTAGCGGCCATTAATCGCCACAAACTTCATCACCTCCTGATGGTGAATAAATTAATAATATGCTTCAAATTTAAGGCAAACCATTATTGAGAGATGTACATCCTGATTTTCTGTTGGATTTCCAGCAACAACAGGAAGACTCGGTTACAATGTTAGCTAGCACACTTATCAACAAAAATGCAGAGAAATTTCCACAAACAACAATTTGAAGGTAAAATGACAATCAGTGCAGTCATAACCTAATGAGAGTCACTCACAAAGTGTCAGACCATCACCTTCCTCACAAATAGCAGTGACTACCCTCTGACTTCATCACAAATAGCAGCTGCCATGACTACCCTCTGACTTCATCAGCTCCCAATGGAGGATGTAGATAAGGATAATCCACCTAAAATTTTGGGCAAACCATTATACAAAATCTATGCCCTGAATTTCAGTCACATTTCCAGAAGCAATAAGAAGCCTTGGTCATGATGTGAGCTAGCACTCAACAGACATAGCTACAGTGTTCTTTACAGACCACAGCACTAGGTTCAATCCTATTTCTTAGTGGTCTCAATAAACATACAAGTATTGAGGACTACCATGCACAGCAGCTTACCGCTTCACCCCTAATGATGTGGTTTGCAGCACTCAGGATACAAAAATTGCTTGTAGCACAAGCTGTGGAAATAGAATAGTTTGGTCCCATCCAACCCTGCAAGGACCAATAAATCACAGCTTCAACAACTAGCTGTAAAAGCTGCACAGCAGACAATCCAGCAAAGCAGCCAAACAATACTCTTTGAACATGAGTGAGCTGCAGGAAACAGAAAATGATGCAAGTTTGGCCTCACCAAATCCATTGCCAACATGGCTGAACCCATATTTGTTGTAGCAAACGGTACACAGAAGGGATTCATCTTCCGATACGAGACCCTCAGTGCCTCAACAGCATCATTGAAAACCTGCTCAAATACATAAGAGTTCATTATCTCTATCTACAACTAATTCAGACACTCTAATATGTCTTTTGGGTAGCCATATTGGCAAGTAAATTGAGATACTGCACCTTGAGCAGCAACATGAATAAGAAAGACTGAAAGGCTTCAGACAAATTTCACACCATACTTCTCAAATGATTAAATTAGAATGAATGTGCTTGCACAACTACCAGCTGATTCAATGGGCCTCTCTCAGCTGAACTGAGTGAGTCACAAGGATCCAAACCAAGCACAACATGAGATATACCTGCATTCCTCCCATTGCTGACCCAATGAGCACACCACACTTGGTTTTATCCAACTCCTTCATGACTTCTTCAGTAAGTCCACCATCAGCAAGAGCCTTCTTCCCTGCAGTAAGCAAGTACAGCATGAACTTGTCCATGCGCCTTGCAAACTTTGCTGCCACCCATCCATCTGTTGAAAATGACTTTATTTCACCTGCAATTCTCTGGAAGAAACAACCAGCATAATCTCTAAGGAATTCAATGCAACTCAATGCTCGACATTCTACTATTAGGCAAAGCCTCCAGGAATTGGAGGCTCAAGGATTATGTACAGTTGTGGTTGCAATATTTAACATTTCGAAGCATGAATACAAATACACCAACTTTCTTACTTTTCTTCTTCACAATGTTATTGATCATGCCCAGACCTCATGTATCAAACCAGTCTATTGCCTACTCTAACCACAAAAGATTCTAAGTGGGCACACAACAGAAAGTGAACCATCAAGCAAAAACTTCCAGCATTCCAACAACTGAGACTTACAGTTGGAAAGTCCTTGCAATCGAATCCCTCAATCTCTGTGATGCCACTTTTTCCTTCCAAAAGGTTATCATAGAAAGTCTGTGGATCATGACCAAGACAAGAAACAACCCCCATGCCAGTTACAACCACCCTTCTTTGTTTGGTGGCAGTTGTCTTCTTCTCAGGTGTTCCTCTCACAGGTTGCACTGCAATTGCTGTGGCCTTTCCTGCAGATTACAGATATGTAAGAATTCTGATTCCTCAAGTACCTCAAAGAGGAAAATACTAATGGATATCAGAGTCCCACACAGAGCAGTTGTCATGATACACAACACAACTTGCATATTTGGTGTCTGTGTGCATGAGTAGCCTGCCTCCACACCAAACTTTTAGCAACCTTTCTGCACAAATGCAATGTGACAATGCCACATGAACATGTTTCTATGTAAAGAACACAGAAGGCAGTTTTATTTTCATACCTGCTGCAGCTTTGCTGAGCCTCCTCCGTGCAGCTCTCACAGGTTTTGATCCTAGACCCCCAAAGCCCTCTCCAAAAAGGAAACCATCTCCAAATAGGGGTGAGTGCTTTGAGCTGTTGTATTCTGGACAGCCTTCAAGGGAACAGAATGATCCTAGCTCTGAAAGGCCAGATTCACAGAAAGCAACTAAATTTTGTCCTGACAGAGCTCCTGCTTGTATTCCAACATTAGGAAACCAGCCTTCTGCAGCCAACTTCTTTGAACGTGCAATCCTTCTCCTCAGCCTCCTTCCAAGTGGTCCTGAGCTTACAGGATAATTCTCACTAGAAAGACCAGCTACAGTCTGGGATACACAAGCAGCAATCAACCATGTGCAAAGAGGTGATGCTGCTGCTGCAAATGCCATGATTGCTATCTTATCACGCCAGTCAAATCTCAAAGCAGGTAGCTGCACAAACAAAACATACTGCACGATCAATAATTGAACCTGAAGAAAAATGGGTGGTTGAAGACCCAAAAAAAAGCAGCCCAGCAATATGGACAGAGAGGAACCAATGTATAGCCTGCACCCAAAGTGCAAAGCCTATGAGATGGCAAGATGATGATTCTTGACACCAGAATTTCTCCAGTCTTGTATTTGCAGAGCATGTGTACTGTATGTAATAACAAAAGAAGACATCTGCAGACAGAATCTTCTTCTGCATGAATCATCCAAGATTCAGCATGCCTTCCATCCAACAAGCAGGAAATCAACTCAAAAGAAGAAACCAATAGTCAGTTAGAAAAGTGTATAGTCAATCGGTATGAATCAATTGGAAACAGAGCACAGTGAGCATATCATCCAGCAGGCAAGAATACAGAATTCCCCTAGAGCTTTCAATATCTTGCGAGTCTGGAAAGTGTATGTAATCGACCACATTTGGAGTATAGACTATCTTCCAACACATAGAAATCAACCACAATCCCCTAGGCTTTCATTTCCCTGCAACAAGGAAGACAGAAAGAGAACAGAAGAGAAATCAATCAGCTTACTCAAAATGATACTGGACAAAAGCAATTAGCAATCTCACACATTCCACAGCACATCAATCCACTTGACCTGGTCCAACAAAAAAATCCACACTCTATTCCATCAATACAATCAATCCAAGGGCAATGAGTTTTTATCCTTCTCCTGTGTCAGGCACATTCATCCACCTTGTTCTAGGCAAGAGCTCCCCTTGCCAATGACTGCACGAAACCTCAAGTCGAGAAAATATGAGACCAAAAATCGGCCAAGAGGCTTCTCATCGAACCAGATTTCACCGAACCAGTATTACAAACAAGACGCCTTACCTGCAGGAGGCATGAACTCTCTCTCTCTTTCACACACACATTGCGTAACCTTGCGTATTAAGACAGAAACTGAAAGCACCAAGGTTCAGTTGTACCTTATCGACACAATAATGGAACACTTGGAAAAAAAACTCCTCCTCTTCCTCTTGATAAACTTACATCTCCAGAAAACAAAACAAAACAAAAATGTGCATGATACACACAACAGACTGAACCTGATCAAGTTTCTCTCGGCAACAGCAAAAGCATCCTAGAAATCAACGGATACAGTGCCTTCCTGACACACAGAGAGCGAGAGAGACAGACAGAGAGAGAGTCTCACACTCCAGAAAGAAAAGTTAGTTTTTCGCCTTCCTCTTCTGCCCTGTCCTCCCGCCGTTCGTCCTTTCCAACCGCACTACTGACCTGATGACTAGACCTAAAGACGATATAATAGACTCTCCACAATGCAGCACACATAAGCAAAGAATTTTTTCTAAGAGAAGGAGAAAGACAGAGTTCTGTGTACCGCGCTTCGTCGTAGCTCGTCTCCAGTGCTATTGCATGCAACAAATTGACGCGACCGGAGCTCGTCCCCTTCCGTGTCTCCGGAGCTCGCCAAGGTATCTCCGCCTGCCCGTGCGTGCGTACTTCTTCCTCTCCGTCGTCTGTCCGTCTTCCACCCAGTCCTTGGCAAAAGCACAAAGAGAGAGAGACACGCACACAAACAGACACAAAGAGGCGAACAGAAAGGGAACGCGGTTCAATTCCGGGAACATTCAACTACGGAACTCTGTTCCCTTAAGGTAACTCTAGCAGTTAAACAATTCGGGAACTCTGTTTTCTTTTTGGGAACTCCAGCAGTCATCTCTTCTTCCGAACCCGATTTTCCCTGTTTTTTTCTTTTCTTTTCTTTTTTTTTGTTTTCGGTAAAAACTAATTTTACTCCTTTTTTCTATTTTCTGAGGTGTCCAAAACTCAGCCTCACGAATTTTTTCCATCCTTGTTAAAGTACCTACTAGGTACTTACCCACTAGGTACCTAAAAGCTCAGCCTCACCGATTTTTTTCCAACCTAGTAGGTACCTAAAGGTTCAGCCTCACGAAATTATTTCACCCTGGTTAAGTACCTACTACCTATTATACCTAGTACCGACCTTTAGGACATGCCTTGTGTGATTGGTAAGGTCCTACAAGTAGGGTGCAAGGTAACTTCTATAAGGTCCTCTGAGCAGATTTCTTCTTCTACTTCTTTAAGGTGTCCTTTTAAAGAGGGGAAGGGCAGGACCTACCAGAGGTCTGTTCCTCCGTTTGAGGGCCTGGGAACGAGGGCACTAAGGGAAGACGCTGTTCCCTATAGCCCAAGTTCCATTGTGCCCAAAAACAAAGGAACAATGCCCTTCCCCTATACCTATACCTATACCTAAGGGGGAGGGAGCGCAGGGGGTACCCTAGATGTGGAACCTTACATCCAAGGTACCTACCATCCCCCATTAATTAAAGAATTTTAATATTAAGAAATAGCTTGAATGCTAATGTTTAACTGGAAAAGCGAGGTGAGTAAGCAGAGGCAACTGATTTGATACTCTTTTTTTTCCAATTATTTTTTTAATTATTTCATTATATTTCCTTCTTAAGCAATTTTTTGGTTTAATTGCACTTTTGTGTTCAATATTGTAATATATCTAAGTTATTAAGTGTATTAAAAATAATGGAATCTGAAGTGTAATTAAAATTAAAATCCCAAAATTAAAAAATGATTAAAAATATTGTTATTATTATAATTATAATAATAAGCACGGCCCATGGCCTTTGTGTATTTTACACTTTTTTTCACTTTTTTGAACAAAGTGGGCTTCCAAAGTACGGAAAATGCATGAAACAACCTTTTTTGACTTTTTTTTTAATAACGTGCTATTATAGAAAAATTTGTGGAGGTGGGCCTTAACTTAATGTGGCCTTTTCAAAGTTCGTTCCATGCTTTACAAGTTTTTGAACACTAGGTTGTTATAGTTTTAAGCTTACTAGACCCCCCCCCCCAAATGGATGAATGTGGAACTTAAAGAAGGATGAATGTGGAACTTTAAAACAGGATGAATGTGGAACTTCATTGCAGGTAGTTGTTGTTCATTATGGGTACTTAAGCACCCCTGGAGCATAATGCGATGCTTAAACAATACTCAAGCATCACATTTGCACCCGTGCCGTATTAAACCTAAAAAGGATCATAATGCAACCACATAATATAGTCAAATGGGACATGCTTTCCCTTTGCTATGAATTGTTCATCCACCTAATTTGAAATTATACTTTCATACTTGAAATATATAATTTTTGTCATGCATTAGCATTATTAGGATGTTTTACAATAACTACAACATCAAAGATACCAAATTAAGCCAATGATCTTTAAGGTAACTAGGATGACTAGAATAAATAAACAACATCTAACAATATGGTGGAATGGCTAATTGTTAACTCATTACCAATTGCAAGGTGGCTTAGACTCATCAATTGTGAAGCAACAAAAATAGGAGCAAGTAAAAAAAATGAACGAAAACTTAGCTTAATTTGTAAGAAAGCCCTTATGTAAAAATTATATTGGGATTTTAATGGGTGTGTGTTTCACATAGTTGAAAACATTATTTTCCAAACTATATCATGAGAACATTATAACATTTTTTTTTTAAACCAATTTTTTTCAAGGCTTCACAAAATAGAAAAGAAATAATTCTTGGACAAAAGAAAAAACTAACATTTCACCCAAAAAAAAGCAAAAAAAACAAAAAAAAAAAGGACACTTTGGCCACACACAAAAAAAAAACATTTTCAAGGACAAACGCATTTGATGTGCTGATGATACTCCATATGGTGCAGCGCACCATCCTTAAATTATAAGGATCATTGATTCTCATATTTGGTTACAACTAAACAACCTTGTGTGAACAATTTTTGGATGACTTTAGTTCCATCCATTGTCGGCCCAACTTGTGGTTTTTCCCATCATCCATAATGCCCTTGGTTGGGTCTTAGTGATTTACCAATTGTTCTAGATTGCTTGGATGTTTGTTTGAGTTGCCATTTTGTTTCCATGTTATTGCACGGGGTTTATTGGTCAAGCCAAATATCATGATAAAAAGGTAGTTTATCCATTGGGGCACAAGATGAGCCATACGACATCCTATAGACTGGCAACTACAAAAATATCCGGTCGAATAAAGTTACCTCTAAAGTTGCCCCCCTGTTTGGTACCCCGTCCCCGTCCCCACACTGGATTCGATGCCCAGTTTTTGGGCACAGAAAAAGCTTGCATTGAGAACCATATATACAGTAATGTGCATGATTTTACGTGCCTTTCAATGGTAGAATTTGCAGTAGCAGCTGATTCTGTCATTTCACCCACCTAAGGTCATTTTGCACCATGGAATGCACCCCCAGGTGCATTCTGCCTTCCAGTTTGTACCTATGCTTGGTCTACTAGCCTCGCCTTATGCTGGATTCACACCGAAGCGGTTAAAGGGAAGAAACTAAAAGAATAAACTAACCCTAATGCTATCCCATTCACACAAGAGGGGCAAAAACTGATTTGGCAAATAACATGGCATTGGGGTTTAAGAGGGGGATAAATGTGTTGAGATATCTTAACCCCAGGAATAAATATCTTCATTTTTTCTAGATTTGGGATCAAGTTAGGGTGGAACAAGGAGGTTAGTTTAAATTCTAATTTAATTTTAATATTGTAAACATTAAATTAGAAATGAAATCTAATCTTCACATATTGTAAACATTAACCTTTTTAAAATCCCTAATATCCCTTTGATGACCTAATTGGCACCCCTGCCCTTCTTGATGTCTTCTTTGGCATCACTTGTTCTCCAAAAAAACAAACCAAAATGGGCCTTTCCAATGTCCCCAACATGCCTTTTCAATGCCCCCACTATTACTTGTAGTAATTTTGTTGTTCCTTATTGGCATTTTTTGCCTTCAGTTGGTGGTCCTCCAACATCTCTCATCATCCTTGGTGTTTTTTAGTCGTGCTTTTGTCATCCACCAAGCTTAACTCATTCCTAACATATTATTACAAAATCATGTCTTTTATGTCCCTAGCATTGTGACTATAATAATTAACTTGAATAAGTATTCTTGTTCGAAATGATTAAAGGGATAACTTTTTTGTCCATTTTGACCTTTCCAAAAATTAAGCATGGTTTATCTGACTAGGTCAATTAAAAACTTTAATCAAATCAAACAATGTCAAGTACACATGGACCAATTCATGCCTACATGATGTCGATGTTTACTATGGTGTGATTCATTTTAGTTCATACGTGATGTGGCTTGCTACAAATTATATGTGTCAAACTTACTAGATATGTACTCCCCTAAGCATGTAACTAAATAAATTGTAGGTTGATAATATAAGTAGATTTGGGTTGTTAATAAGTAGGTAAGTAGACAATAAATAGGTAGGTAGGTTATAGATAGGCAATTTGTAAATATGTGCTTATAGTTATGTGTTTGATATAATATGTCATTTGAGATTATATCATAATAATGTGTAAAATTCAAAATGAATTTGTTTTTTTCTTTCTTTTGTTATGACAATATTTATCATCAAATGAAATGATGGTTGGATGTATAATATTTTTGCTTGTCCCCATGGAAGTGAGGGCTTCAACTCCCTCTTGTGACATTTGTTCGTGCCTTAAAGCTTACATACCTAACGGAGCTTGACAAGTGGCCCACATGCCTAGGGGAGGGAGGCCTACACACATGCATGGGAGGTTCACATGCTTAAGTTTACATTTTATATGCTTAGGAATTGTAATTTTGATTTCATTAATAACCATTTTTAAATCATCACTATGAATCAACATCAATTAGCACCACATTAGGTTTTAGTCAAAAACAAAAACCACATCAACTAACAATTGCTAGTTTTAGTAAAAACAAATTAGTTTCATCAACTAACACATTTTATTTTGTAATCAAAACAAACATGACTGATGTCAACATAATTAGTAATTTAGTCACGTTTGATATGACTAAGAAGCTACTTAATGTTGTTGAAACTTATTTTGATTATATAATCATCTTATGTATGTGTATATTTTGACTAAAACTCAATTTAAAAACAACATAAAAGTCAACTTTTGTAGTGGTGACCAAAACGCCCCACTAATTCAAATGTCTACTTGGGACATTTGGATTTGAAATGTTTGGGAAATCAATGTTGCATCTTGGGATGTCCTTTAAAGACCTTGGCCTTGCAACCCTACTCTAGAGTAATCGTAATGATTTCAAACTCAATAAACTTTGGAAATGATAAATAAATTTGTTTAATTTGAAAGCAACATTTTCAATCAAAATTAGGTTCTATTTTTTTAATTACTTTTTAATGTGTATTTATTAATTGAAGGTGAAAGCACATTATGGTGACCCCTTTTCAAACATTTTAGGTGTAGTATTATAATATACATCCTCAAAAACATGATGCATTTAAGTTTTGGTTTAAGTTTTAATGTTTGGACCTTGTTAAAATTATTTTTTTACAAAACTAATGTTATCTAATATTATTTGAATACATAAATAATTTAATCGTTTAAATTCAAATAACCATGGATGTATTTATGGTATAAGTGATATAGCATAACCCATTTCAAATTTCAAACTGCACTAGATATTTGGTTTGATTAATCATTCAAATAAGTGTTTTGAATCAATTTTATGCATTGGCCCAATTCACAATGCTTCTTTCTTTCCATTTCAAAGTGATTATTTGTTAAATTTTCAACTTACCACATATTTATGGTCAACACTTTGAAAAAACCCCATTTCTGAAAGGAAAATTACCAAATTATTCACATGGTTAAAAGGATGTGGAATCACATCTGAAATAGATATTACAAATTTTGTAAATGTTTTAAATCATTTTTATTTTTTTGAAAAATATTTCCATTTTTAGGTTATAATTACATATATTACTTCTATAAATATATATTTCAATCCACCATGATATACATTAAAAATATTTAATGTCATTTCTATTTTATTGTTTGGGTTTTGTTTCTTTATAATATGCAAAAGCATTCTAAAAATCCTTCTTATTGTTAACATGGTTTCAGCTTTAAAACATTCACCCATGAAAACAATCTAGTGTGACTACATGAAGGTAGTTGTTGTAATATGTTTTCACCCTTGATTTAATCTTATATGTAAATATACAAACCTTCATGGCCATAAACCTAACCTTTTCAACATGGATGGTATATTCTACATATATATTGTTCGATTACCATTCAATTGAATTTATTTCGAAAGCACACACTTGGATAAGCATGATAGGTTGCATGTGTTGGAACTTGGGTTTAAAATAATTTTCAAATTAAACTTAATAAATGTAAAATTCCACAGATTATAATATCTACATGAATCATTAGCCATAATCAATAAATACATTTTAATGTATGAATTAGATTGTTAAACAAACGTTTCAAAATTGAATGATGAACAAATTTAGATTGATATTACCTTAGGTTAACATGAATTAACATGGTTTATCGAACTTTTCATAAAGATTTTGGGAGCAAACAGCAAGGTCGTTTCCACTAACTAAAAAATAGACCAAAATTAAAAAGGAAAATATTTGGAAGGAAAAAACATGTTTACCCATTCCAAAAATAAGGTGATTAAAAAGGGCAAAATAAAATGTCCACCCTCAAGGCATGTGTGGAAATAATGTTAAAAGATTGTTAGATGGCACTTTTCACAATATTAATGAATTTGATGTTTAAATGAATTTATTTTGTTTAATTAATTTGATAAACATAACATTGATAAAAATAATGTGAACTTGTCACCTTTTGGTGGATATTTAATTTTTCATGTTGGCTTGAATAAGTATGTTTCTAATTTGGAATGAAAGGTGTTCATTGAAATATTACAAGAAAATCATTTGGAATTAATTAAAATATATTTGTATTAATTTTTATTAACTTAATATATTATTATTTTATTATTTTGATTTAAACCATCACACACACACATATCTTATTTATTTTAAAATGATAATTCAGCAAAAATTTGCAATTACAATGTAATTCAATAATCAATTTATTTGTAAAATTGATTTTCAATATAAACCAAAAGTTACTATCATGTTAAAAAATTCAATGTTACAAGTTGTTAGATATGTGAACAACATGAAAATTTTAAAATATGAAATCCAATCCTTCTTCTTTTTTGGATATTAAATGTAGTTTAATAAGTTAAAGTACACTAATACATGTTCTTTTATTATAAATCAAATGTTCAAATTGGCAAAATAATCACAATTTGTAATCATGATGTGAAGGTCAAGAATTCTAATTATAACTATGGATTCATGTTTCAAAACATTAATAATATATTATTTAATAGGTTGTCAAGCTTAAAAATGTAGTTCTTGAATGAAAAGGTTAAGCACAAATACATTTGAATCTAAATCATGCACTTTTGAATAATAGCATGCACAAAAGAATCTCAAGACTTTTAGAACCTTGATGTGATATATAGTGAAATAGGATAATAGGTTGAAAGACATGTGATTTATAATTAACATGTAATTAATCTAATAAAAATATTAAATCTTTGTAGAATGTAGGATTTGAAATCAAGAACTAGACTTTGAAGATGGTTCAACTATATACAATATGGAAAAAAGCTTGTATGTAAAAAAAATGAAAATTTTGTTATCAAATTGTATGTTAAAAAGAAGTCTTAGTGATTTCAATTTGCACCTAATTTGCAAGCTTTGGTGTATTGATCACGAATTGAATCTTTTCTTTTTCTCTTTGTTACCACCTTTTTTTAAAAACTCTTGTAATTTTTTTATGGTAGCAAGTCATTCATCCTACCATGTGCATTGAGTTCAAATTAAGGACACACATTAAAAAAAAGTGGCAACCCTTAAAACATATTCATGGGATATAGAAAACACACATGATTTAATAGATTCATAATATTTTCAAATATTCTTAAATGCATTTTATTACTATAACGTGGGGGCAATTTCAATGCATGTTTGTAAAAAACTTGATTAATTCAGAAGATTTCATGTCAAGAATAAAAATATTCTTGAATGTTCCAAAAGACCATGTATTTTCCTTCACATAATTTTGTTATATGAAATTTTTATTTTGGAACTTACAATATTTTTATAGATAACATAACTAGTGTCAAATATGCCAAGGTATTATGATAATAAGTAGAATTTATATACATAAAAATGACTTGCATATATATATAATTATGCAACAAACAAGATGAATTGTTTTCTAGTATGTAATTTGCATAAGGGATAAGGATCACCAAATGAGGTTTTTAAAAGATACAATTGATTTGATTTCATCAAGCTGTGCTTATTATGTGCCAACATCTTTGCCTTCTTCTTCTTTTTCTACAATATCAACAACAATTGCAAGGGTTTTCATAAGTTGCAAGGATATTTAAATATCATAAACAAGGAAATTCAATTTTTTATATTGTAAGGATAATTTATTATGATTTATTATCATGCAATGACATTTTTAATGGATAAAATGTTGGTCATTTACACACACAATTAATTGATTGAATTTTAAATTAATGAAACTATCACAAATTTGATCCATCATAAATATATAAAACGATCATTTTTATTCAATAGAAGATTCATGCAACAACCTTTGCATATATTTATGATAGAAAATTTGAATTGTTAAACATGTCATTAACCCAATAAATTATTTAAACCATTGATTTTGTCACAAGTCATGCACAAAATTATTAGTTTACTTATTCATATTATGCACACAATCTTGTAATAATGATCAAAAAATATTTTTCATATATAATGTCTTATATGTCCTTATTCAATTTTGTTGAAGATTGACTTTATGTGACAACAAAATGTCAAATGTGGATTTCAAAGATAATGTCATTTGTAAATATATATCTTCAATAATTATTTGATTTTTTTTTGGTATTATTGAGTTTTTAAAAAAATTATTTCATTTTGTTTAAATAATTGACAAATAGGTAGGTTTTTTTTTTTTATAAAGATAAATATCCATGTCATTAAACACATGCTTATGGAGATATAAGTGGGTTAACCATATAGCTTGTGTTATATAATGATGTGATGCAAAAAAACAAAAAAATCCTCAAATTATCAAAGCATGTATCAAAATATTTTTTAATACAAAAACATATATAAAGAAAATAATATTTAGGGAAATAATATATCCATCATTTTTTTGGTGCACTAAATTTTTCAACCAATTCATTTCACATAATAAGGTGACATAAACATCAATTGTTATGTAACACCTTAAGTGAGTGCAAATCACAATGAAGGAAAAGAAAATATGTGCATGTGCAAACATTATTAGAAAATCATAACAAAAAATGTTCCATTGCAAACTACTTGATAAAATCACAATTATAATATATTTAATTAATTCATTCTTGTTGTGTGTTTGGAGCCATTTTCATTGGATCATTATCAAACTCATTATATTATTTCACATCTTTTCCCTCTTGGTCTTTATACATAAATCCTTGAGCATATAATATTTGCAAATTGCAAGAAATCACACATATATAAACTTTATGATTTTTGAAACAAAAAAAGGTGGGAGAAATGAAAAAGTGATTACATACCATGAATAATATTGAAACAAATCCTTCATGTTAAATGCAAATGCATTTTGCCACTCTCATTTTTTGCATTGATATAGTGCAATGTGTAATACAGAATAAATCTTCATTTGCAAAAAATATTTATTTATTTATTTTTCCAAATGTTCTTGAAGCCCAAAATTAATTAATTTTTATATGTTGAAACATGAAAGGATGTGCAAAGATTAGAAAAGACATTGTTCCATTCCATTAAAAATACATTCAAACCACCCTAATTTATTTTAGTAAGATGTAACAAGTTGTACACCCTAAACTCGTCTTACTTGTACCGATTTCAAATGTCACCTGTCATTGGAATACATAACCTATTTCATTATCCCCTTTGTGTGAATAGCATACATGGGTGAGTTTATTATTATATTTTCATCCTTTTAACCCCCAAATTGATAGAGGGTTAAAAGGAATAAAAATATCCCTACTAATTTTAGTTGTGAATCCAACTTTAATGATTCAATAGGGTGCAAAATGCACCATAAGGAATAATCATGCATGATTATTGAAACAAGACCTACCATTTGTTAGAATGATTTTGGTAAGAAATAAGTTCAATGTCATTATTAAGTTCTTGTCTACCATACTATGCACAATACCACGTACCCAAATAATAAAGACAAATCACAAGGCTTTAATCCATTATCAACAAAACAATGTAGGAATTGAAACATGCACAGATATATATCATTAGATAAGGAATTAATTGTAATGTGTATTATCAAATTTTGAATACAAAAACATCTCTCATTTTAAGTGTATTTTGCAAACAATACTCTATGCCCTTTATATTTCCATTTTCCTCCTTACCTCTTCAAACATTACTAGGAAATGCGGCCGAAGTTCACTAGGCATTTCACTAGGATTTTGAGTGAACTAGGACAGATTCAATGTATGAAATCATGGTAAAACATGTTAACCCCTAGTGACCGGGGACTGGTCGAGAGGACAGGTCAATTAAGCTAGTGAAACAAGATGACAAAAAGTGATGCCCAAATTTAGGTGGAAATTACACCTATTAGTTAAATCAACCTACAACACTAGTCAATTAAGAGGGTTTTTTCACCAAGTGTAATTAGTTAATTTAAATTGTTTTTTCATATTGTGTTTAGTTAATTTGGGAGAATTTTTTTCACAAATTATGGTTGGTGAATTTAGGGAGATTTTTCCATCTGTTAACCATTAAATACGGGTGATTAACTCCATAGTATTTTCATCTTGTAATTTCCATGTGTCCATCTAAGAACTCGAGATGACAAGTAAAGAAACATGCATATAAACTTATAAGGTTTGATGATCCTTGTTTGAACTTTTAGTGTGCTTGCAATTTATACAAATGAAGAGTCAATCAGTACCCTTGGATGACATTTTGTTGCCCTAGACTACCTAGACAAACCACATCAATAAATTTATGACAATGGAGAATTTGAGTCAAACAAATTTGGTGAAGGGCTTTTAGAAGCAATGATTCCATCACTTGAGTGCTACTACCACCTCCTTGCAAACAAAAAAACACAGAAGCAAAACTTCTCCCACTCCCAAATCAAATCTACGACTTCAATGAAACAAATCTCTGGAACTGCCTGACAACCATGATTGGAAAGAGATTCAGATCCATCCTAAACCACACCCTGCTCATTCTCCAAGAGATCAGGGACTAAGGTATCTGAGCTCCTGATGGGCTCTTGGCCACCATCCTGCATCCCACCATCCATGGCAGGCTTAGTCCATACTGATTTGTAGTCCTCTAGATGGTAACAAAAGCACATGATTATCCAAAGACTTGAACTCATTCTCATACTGGTTCTGAAGACATACACTTATTGAACTTTAACACAGTTTCAGACTAGCTGTTTGAACACAACACATGACCTCGATTACTGTGTAGGTCATATAACTGGAATCACAACTAATAAAACATTTGTCTTTCTGAGTGGTGGAAGTTGAGGTATGCAATCTCTTCAGCTGCTTGCACACAACACATGATATTAATTTGCTTGTAGGTTCATGTGAATGGAATCACAACTAATCCAACATTATGTTTTTGGTCTGCAAAGGTTGAATTATGCAATCTGCTGAAGAGGTTGCATATGTCATGCTTTTGCAGACCAGAAAGACAAAATGTTTGATCTGATCAGCTACAATTCCAATTACCTCAGTCCTCATAGATCAGATAGACAATGCACCCCAGTTAACTCGTCAAAGCATGCACAAGAAGGAAAACTGAAGCACAGATCCAGAGTTCTGGATCTTGGAGACCCTGTCTCAGGGAAAAGGGATCAGTCCTGTAGCATATATCATCAGAGCTCTGACGGGTTTCCAAGGACTCAAAAAGTTTTATAGTTAGATCAACATTATTACAAATCTGCATACCTCCTCATCAGAAGATTGGAATTTGGGCTTATCAGAGAATTCATCATGATAGTCATCAGCAGGCATGAAGAATTGGGTAGCATGAAGGCTCATGTATGAAGCTGGCATGTGAATCACAGAGCCCTGCAAATGCAAATCACACAAAGAAACCATCCTCATGTACATGTGCTTTTGCAGAAGAACAAACATATACACAGATGTCGGAAAACCCTAAAAACCTAGAAAATTATAGAAGTGCATGGCAACAGGAAGAAAACAATATGGAGACAAAGCACACATACCTCCAACACTGTTTTCACTTGAAGTTCGTGATTCCTGAACTACAAGCCACAAGGCACATACAATTCACTTGTTTTTGGCACTAAGCACAGAACTTTGACTGCCCAAACCTTGTAAGGCTATTTCTTCACCACTTCAACAGGCAACCCATGGCCAAAAAGCTGCACATTCTTGTCATCCATGAAGAAGCTGCTGCTTTGCGTGTCCTCTTCCCCCAGCAGGCCTTTCAACAGACTACAACATCTATCTCTTACAGCAAGTTTGGTGCCCAAGGTTGTTGTCTGCTTCTTCAATCCCCAAAGCTGGAAATTGAATTCCCCATTTCTGCAGAGGTCGAAAAGCTCTTCATCCTCCTTTGCCCTAAACCCTAAACCATCATGCTGCTTCTTGGGTTTCTTTTGCTTGGATGATGGAATCTCCCTCAAGGGTGCTCGCTTTCTTCTCCCCCCGTTTGTGCAGTGCTGCTTGTAGTACTCCACAACCCAAGCATAGATATCGTCTTCTCTCCATCTCATGAGTACGACTTCCTCACTGCTTCCTGGAACCGAGAACATGAGAGCTCCAAGCTGAGGTTGTCTCTTGTGAATGAAACTCCGCAGAGCTTCTTGCGCGCATCTATCGTGTTTAAGATCGGCATCGAAGAAAGAGCCTACCACATGATCTGACAAGTCCTTGAACCATCCGCGGACCAAGCATTCGTTCTGTAGCAACACACGGTAAGCTTGAGGATGGTACTTCCGAAGAAACCTCTTCCCACAGAGCAGTTGCTGTTGCAGCTCCTCATCCTCATCGCCTGGAGGAGGATTCTCCACCGCCTTCTTCTTCTTCACCCGTCCTTTGAAGATCCTCTCATATGTGATGTCATCAAACCAAGAATGAAGAAGAGGAGGCTTGCGCTGTGCTGAATCCACAGCAGTAGCAGCTTTGACATTATGAGGAACATGAGGGATCTGTTGCAACGATGCGACAATGATCGAGTCGTTCTCGTCGCTGTTGTCTTCGTCGTCGTCGTAACAATTGGCAATCCATCGCAACATGCTCTTCACATCCCGTAGCTTCACAATCCCAAGATGCATCAAATCCTCTCTATCGAGCTCCAAAAAAAGCTCACCGTCCGTGAGATTCTCCCTGAAAATTCTTTCGTACTTCGGAGATTGCAGGATAGCTGCCATGTGCTCTGCCACCTGCGCCACAGACCATGTCTCCACTTCCCTCCTCGCCGGTTGCATCTCCATCTCTCGCTGCTGTTGTTCCGCGGGTTTAGGGTTTAGGGTTTAGTTTAAACCCTAAACCCTAAACCCTCACAAACCCTAAACCTAAACCCTAAACCATTCTGCTTATTCTACCTGGTGGAGAATTAGAAAGTTTGAAGCATCTCTGATCTGACAATTCTCAGTGAGTGAGAATCAATCTTTTGATTTGAACAACATCTCACAACTTAAGGATTTACAAGCTTCATATTTTATTGTGTCCCACATGGGAATGAGTGGTTTTGTCTTCTGCATGCTACCTCAATATCGTGGATAAGAAAGTCAGGCCATTATTTTTCCACCACATCCATAATTTTTTCCTCCCCCGAAAGCAAGAGTAAAAATGTAGGTGGAAATAATCATTAAACACATGATCAATGCTTGAAATGGGAATATATAGATAAAATATGCACATTTAACTAATTAATTTATTAATGCCCTGAACCCAATTAACTAGAGATTTTTCAATAATTATTTTAATAATGTTAAAAAAACAAACCTAGTAAACAAACTTCACCCTTAGTAAACATTTACACCATATAATGAACCATTTTCACCAATGAAAGTAAGGGTAGTGAAATTACAGTGAACTTAATTCACTTTCATGGTTGCATAGTGAAATAGCCTAATGGATTACACCACACTTTCCTAGTAGTGAAACCTTTAAATAACTAAAACTTTCGTTGTTTCGACAAACCCATAAGTTTGATAGGTAACAATATTGATAGTCAAATTCAATAGGGCCCTAGCAAATAGTGTCTACCAAATCTTGGTAGGGTATCTACCTTAATTTAGTTGGACAACTACCTTAGTTCGATAAACTAGCTGATTTTGGTAAAACTATTAGACTTCTTCAACTATTCGATACTCTTTATTTTAGTGAGCACTAATTCTTCATATTCCTAACACCATTGCACCATGCAAGATGGATGGTGTATGAACATGAAAACCTTTCTCATTGAATTATTGTCCTCTATATAAACTAATTATGGTGGTCAACAATATATTAATCATCCATATGCATCTACCTTGCTTAGTAGCCACCAAATGCTTCACCTAAGTACCTAGTACCTACCTAATACCTACATAGTGACCCTTACAAACTTTCAAACTATGCACATTTTGAACTTTTTTTCCCATTAACATTGACACTCTGAAGGCTTCAAAGCTTTTCAACCTCCAATTGGGATGAAGAATCCACAAGTCAATTAAATTGCATATTTGAACAATTTACACATCAAATGTTTCATAGGTTACTTCAAAGATATTGGTTCATTAGTATAGCCCTTATTTATACCCTAGGACCACAATATATCTTAAATTCAAACCTAGTGGTGTGGAGGTGAAACTTTTAATGGCCCTTTACTAATGAACTTAACTTGGGGGTGCCAATAATTTACTAGGTCAAACCTTTTGTTGTGCTTTTAAAAAACTTCATAAGCCAAGGTAAATTTAGTTTGGTCATGGAATACATGAAGGTTCAAAAAGCTACAAAAGGAATAAATAAATAAATAAATTATAAACTAGGGTAGATAGGTTGATCATCAAACTCATCAAGACTTAAGGAGCAAAAATACATTAATCACCATTTTTTTGGCCACGAAGTCTAAAGAAAACTTGTGCCCCATTTTTGGGCGTGAACATAATCATTTAATCACAACAGTTGGTGGAGACACAATAAATATATGCCTCTTAAAAAGGAAAGGGTTGCATCCATTTGTGGGAATAACCAAACACATGTCACCCTAGTGAAGAAACAATTTACACCCTATCAATGAACTTTCAATATTTGACAAATGGACAAGATTTGGCCCATGTTCAAACTAGATCAAATTGAAATTAGTTTGATTCTTTATGTAAAAATGTCCATCATACACCAACAAGGGGACCAATGCAAAAAAAAAGATGAAACAATCTACAAATGTATAAGGGAAAACCCTTGTTTGCCTAAACTTAAAATTCCAAGCAATGCAACCACATGATTTTTTTTGTGGGTGGGACTCTCACCCTTGATGGTTTTCCTCTTCCTTTTGTGGCATTTGTATTCCATCGCTATTATGCAAATGTTTGAATTGCAATTGGTGTTCTTTGGACATTGGTCTTTATGAGATTATGGGTCAACATGAATTTCATCCTTTGCCTATTGTTAAATTGCATAGCCATCAACTACTTTAAGTTTCATTATTTTCTTCATGTTCTATTGAACGTAAATTCTAATTGCACATTTTCAAGTATGTTATGCATGTGATTATCATCTTTTTCATCCTCTTGTTTTCTAGTAATCTTGTTTGTGGACTCTTGTTTTTTAAGAACCAGACAGACTCCCTACCCCTACGTGGTGTTTATTGTCTTCTTCATCTTCTTGTTTCTTTGGAACTTGATCCCTCACCTCCCCCCCTTGTGTCATCTTATTTGTCTTAATGTTCATATTTTTATTATTTATAATTAACCTTCCAATGTAATGTCCATCTTGTTAGTCCTCTTGTTATTAAAAACCTAACCCTCCCCCTACATCCTATTCATCTTGTTTGTCTTTTTTTCCTTTAACCTAACCCCCTTAATTCTATTTGTCTTGTTTATCGTCTTGTTCTTTAGAAACCCCCCCCCCCCCCCCCCTTTACCATCCTATTCATCTTGTTTGTCTTTTTTTTCCTTTAGAACCTAACCCCCTTAATTTTATTTGTCTTGTTTATCCTCTTGTTCTTTAGAACCCCCCCCCTCCCCCCCCTCCCCTTTTAATGTTGTTTACTATGAATTATTTTTTTCTCGACAACATGCTTCAACGTGCTCTTTGATAAGATTTTAGATGTCACCTTTATCCTAACCTCATGATGTAAACCCCAAGGTTCACACATTTGTGCATTAGAAGGTGAGCTTTTAAACCTACTTCAAAATTGTTGTGAAATCTATCCTTCATTATCTTTATCAAACAATTACACATCATGTGGAATTCAATTTTTTTCTTGTACATTTATCTACTAACCTTTGAATTGCTTTACTAACCATTAAAGGAATTCTTTTTTTCTTCATTGTTGTTACTTTCCAAGGACAAATGCCACAATGTGACAATTGGAAATTTCCCAGGTTGTTCTTGCATATATTTTGTCACAATGTTTGCAACTTCTTTGTGTGGGCATTTACCTTGGGTGCAATGTAAGCACATGTACCATATCCTTTACAATATAATGTATTGTGGGTATACAAAAAAATCCATTCATTATGCCACTTTAAGTTGGAATAAAGTTCAACGTCTTATAATGGGAATTAAAACCATTAAAAGCCAATGATAGGCTAACATGGCTACATTTGCATCAATTTTAGTATGTTTTTCTAATTTATAAAATTCAAAAGAGTATGTGTAAACAACTACAAATGTTTAGGAAAACATTATCAATGAATTGGTTACAAAGTTCAAAGGACCATTAATATTTAGGACTAACATGGCCAATAGACTCTATTCCATGTTCCATCATTCTATGGGTTGTTACATTATTTCCATTTTCAAAATACATCTTGAACTTCAGTGATTGCGTTGATATTTAAGTTATATTAAGAAACATCTTCCATGAGGTTAATCTTCACATATTTTATTCATCAAATCCCATTCCAACACATTGTACATGTGGTAGAATATTATATGTGGTAGATTTTACATCCATGTGACATTAAAATATACCAAGAACATACCTTCATGTGCCATGGAATATTTTCAAAAATTTCCTTCTTGTTCACTTGGGCAAGCTCACATGTTTATTATTCATCACTCCCTACTCACCTACTAGTGTCATTGTCTAAAAGCCAAACAAACATTATTGATGGAAACTATTTAAATACAACTTTCATGGTCACTAAAAATACAGTTTCTCCATTGATGATGCATGGTTTGTGGACAAACGAGCCACTAAAAGGTGCAATCACGGTTGGGCTACACAAAAGGAGTTTTTCACCCCAAAATCACTTTCAAGACATTACTTTGGATGATCATTGCATTTACCAAAAACTTTGTTTGGTAGATTTTCCTTTTTCATTAAATACTCACATTTTTTTGATTAAAATGGTGCTGATTTTTTTGATTTGGATGATTAAAACATGTCCTCAAGTGTCCTAAAAGATGGCTCATGACCATGTCCCATTGCATAGTTTTATAAATAAGAACTCAACAAGACTAACAATATTTGTTCAAATTGTCCATATTTTAACCACATATATAATACATTATGTTCTATATGATGGCATAATTTTTTAATATGATAAATCATCAAATTTTGTGGAATTGATGTTAGAATCTTGGATTTTTTCATAAAATTGATGCATTAATAAGGAAAATCAAATTAATTTTATTAATTAAAAATTTATATTCCCAAGGTTTGAGATGAAGTATAGGAGACACAAGAGCTAAAAAAAAAGTACATTATTTGATTTTTTAATAGTTTTTCATTGGCACTCCAAATGAAAGTATGTCATCATAGAACGTCTAAATAATCTTGCATCCCTTTTTGGTTTATACTTGAATAGGACATTCAAAATTTGTTTAATTGATTTGAATCATTCATTATAGCACTTATTGGTCGAAAGCCTAAACATACATATCCTACTTTCATTGCTTAGCATCTTATAACATTCAATTTGTTATGTCTCTAATTTAAGACTCAAGACACAAGACAAATGGGTGTCATGGTTTTTGTTATCGTACCCCAACCATATTGCACCTCAAAGATGTACATGATTGATAAATGACATTGGTTCAATGTGGTTTTCCTTATTGGAGATGAAAATTGGTCAATTTATGTTGCAAAAAATAAGATTATGGGTACAAGGGATTAACAACATCAATACTTTTGTGTTAATGGGATTGTTATCAAAGTAATGATTGTGGAGGTGTTTTACATTCTTGAACTATTAGAAGAATTTATCTTCAATCTTGCAAATAGAAAACAAGGATATCATCATTATTTACAAGAAGTTTGGATGCAAAATGATTGATGGAAAATGGTCACAACAAGCTACAAATAATTAGATTTTGTGAAAGCAAGCTTTACAAATTGCAAATAACAACTTTAATAATAATTGCATCACTAATCATTTTGTTGTTACATCTACATCAACAACACCTACTAGCATCAATTTGTGGCACAATAAATTGGCACATATGAACACTCGCATGATTCTTGAGATGGCTTTAAGTCATAAGTCATTCAAGGAATCAAAATCTCATATTTCCATACATTAGAAGAAATATGATTGTCTTTTATAACCAGTTGTTGCGACTAGGTTTTGACTTATGTAGTTAATTTTTGGCTTATGCAACTACTTGTTAGTTGCACAAGTAAAAAATTAGTTGCAAAAATTGATTACAAAAAACAAGATTTCTTTCAGTCATAGCAAGACATTCTGTGAAGGATATGCATTTGGGGAGCAATATCAACCACCATTTCCATCACATTTTGTCCATGAAAGAGGTCAAAAGGCAAAAATTTTAAATCACAAAGTCATTTGTCATCCAATGAATGTTAACTCTTTTGGAAGACCACAATATTACACATGTTTCATTCAAGGAAGATTTTAATAGTTACAAAATTTTGTATTACATCAAGCAAAAATTAGATGCTCTTGCTTGTTCCAAAAAATTGTCTTTTTCATTTAATAGAAAGATTATGTAAATGATATTGTGAACACCACAATGGATCACGTTCAAAGGTGAATTTGTTAATGCCAAGTTTACTCAACTTCTTGAAAAAGGTGACATCAGACATGAATTATCTATTCCTTACACACTAGAGTAGATTGGCTTTATTGAAAGAGGAAATTGAACTATGGTAAAATTTGTTAAATGCATGTTACATGTTGGAGGATTTCAATTCAAATCTTGGGCAATAACATTTATTGTGGAGGTGCATGTTCTTAACATAATTGTTACACAAAATTTACATGTTACTTTTATTGAAGCTTTAAATGGCATCAAAGTTGATGTGAACCATATTTGTGTGTTTGGATGTGATCCATACACACACAATCCAAAACAATTATGCAAGAAGTTGGACTCCAAGAGTTGAAAACGCATTTTCATTGGCTATTGTGAAAGTTCAAAAGGATGTCATTTATTGGATTTTTTTTAGGTCCATTATTATCAATGGAAACATGACTTTTAATATGAAACCTATTCATCCATAGTCTCACGTTATGGATTCACATGTTTTAGTTGTTTTCTATTATGTCTTTTAAAGGTCAAACATCAAGTTGTTGAGTTTTCCAATTGAGATCCATACATAATCTTTGCCTATTGAGGTTACTGTAGTTGACAATTTGATAGAGCAACATCTACTAGAGCAACCAAAGGTTGACAATTGGTACAATGTTATATTTGGATGTGTGTATAAACTGCTATAATTAATAAATTACGAATAACTTCTATAAAAGGATTTGGGTATAGCAGGACTTGAACCTGCGACCATTAAGTTAAAAGCCCAATGCTCTACCAACTAAGTTATACACCTAGAGAGTCTTTATTATAAGGCCGAAGATCCATCATTATATAATTAGACAATAAATTCATCTATAGAAAGAACGAACTTTTGTTCATGATGACAAATTATGTTCTCCGACCATTGATCCCATTGACTAGGTTGAACCTTTACTTCATTGTGTTGAGTCTACATCACCTCCTATTGAGGTTGTTGTTCAAAAGACCCATAAGAATTTCCAATCCTTTTCAACATTATGGTGATTAAACTTTTCATAAAGAAATATTCACTTCTTTTGCTAGCATTACATAACTTGTTGAAATGTCCAATGAACTTGACAATTATCAAGTTTTATCCACACATACATTTCAATGGGAGCATGCAATGCATTAAGAATATGTGTCCTTACAATGGAATGAAACATGGACATTGATGTCTATTTGGGGACCTCTTGGAATAAAATTGATGAAATGTAAATGGGTGTATTGAGTCAAAACTAAACCCAATGGTTCTGTTGACCAATTTAAGGCATGATTAGTTGCAAATAGTTATTCTCAAACCTATGGCATATCCAATGCATTGATTATCAAAAACAAATTGGCACTTGTGTTGAAGTATGATACTATATGCACCATTCTTTTTGTTGTTGTAGCAAAATACATTGATCTACTCCAATTTGACATCACAATGGCTTTTCTTCATGAAAGCATTGATGAAAAGATATGTGTTTAAGCCCATCGATTTCATTTAACCTAGTACTCAAATAAAGATTTGTAGACTTTTAAAAAGTTTCAATGGACTTCATCAAGCTTTGAGAAAATGGAACAAATGTTTTAATGAGTTTCTTGTCCAATTTGAGTTATGCCCCCAACATTGCAAATCCTTATGTTTATTTTTCACAAAACCCATCACTAACTACCACCATCATTTTTGTGGATGATGGTTTTATTGTTGACAAAGACAAAGCTAAGTTAAGCTTGAGTAACTTGTTCATCAAACACATTATGCTCTTTATGTTCTTCTCAAGTTTGGGCAATTGAAGGATAATCAAATTTCCACATCACTTGACAATGATGTCATTCTTCATGCTACTTAAGATGACAATCATTGTGAACCAGATTTCACGTGGCAACAAATTGTTGGGAGTTTTATGTTTTGCATGCTTGGTACGCATCCAAGCCTCACACATGTTATCATTGTCATCCTTAAAATTTCAAATTATCCCAACAAAGCTCATTGCAATGCAATTTGTCGTATTTTGCACTACTTGAATGGTACCACTACTTTTGGGCTTTGCTACATAGTGGACAAATAGCAATAATCATGTGTGCATAAGTTGCAAGGAGAACACAACGATAGGAAGTGGATCTTTGCTTTATCTTAATCAAGCACCTAATTCATGGTTTCCATGCTAGCAATTGTGCACTGCAGTTTCTAGAGCTGAAGCTGAACATCATGTTGCTTCTTTAATTTCAAAGGAGATTGTATGGTTGCATCGACTTTTACATGATATGGGGTTTCCAAAAGACAAACCTACTTTACTGTATGTGTAATAATCAAAATGCATTGAATCTCCTGTTTAACCCTGAATTTCATGGGGGGTCTAAACATATTGACATTTGTCACCATGTGATTTGTGACTTTGAGGAGTGTCATGAAATTTTAATGCTCAACATCATTTCTGCTGAACAGTGCACTGATATTCTGAACAAGGCTCTTATGCCCAGGACGTTTCAGCATCTTCATTCCATGCTGAACTCGTTGCCATTGCCAAATGAATGAACACCAAAACCATTTCAGTTCAATGTCACATTGATCCATTCTTTTCTATAAATCAAGTAGGAGCATTGATAGTAGATGACAAAATATCAGAATAAAACTAATGAGTCTATAGTTAGCTTTCATATGACATTGGCTACTTTTGTGCACAAGGGAACCCCACTGTGGAAGTCATTAGAACCAAACTGCAACCTAAGCATGCACACATGTCTTCACTGCTGCCAAAAAGCACATAGCTCACTACACAGGAGCACTTCGAAACGTACACACATGTCATTTGGACAAACTCTCATTCCAAGCTCTAAAGAAGACTGGAGGTGACTACAAGTTTAGCTTGGCTATGAAGACATCTTATGAAAACAGAGACATTTGTGTCCCTTACTAGTCCACTTGTGCCCACCAAGAATTTATTAATATAAAGGATTTACTCAAGTGATGGGTAGTGCAGAAGCCAATCTCTGGCAATCAACTGAATCTAGATTTGCGACAATGAAATGAGAGGATTTCGTAGAGATTATGTCTAGGTGTTCGCCAGTATATAAACCACAATCAACGACAGGTTCATCAACAATTCATATCATCAACCTGATTTTGAGCTGAGGAGGGGAAAAGCAAATTCCACAAATAGATTTGCAATGTACTCCTGCAGAAAAGGCTTACTGGGATTTTCACATGCTGTATGTAGCAGTTATGCTGCTTGGTATTTTTGGAGTTCAGTCATTTGTTAGGTCTTCCAGTGACCTCTCCACAGTCGGCTATAGTCACTGGCCTTTTAGTTTGGCCCTCCGCTGTGCCCAAGTCATTCAATGCCTCCAGTACTTCTTTTCCTGCATAAATTTGGCAAAGGATTAGAGAATCCTGAACAGAAGATGCATTAACCAACAAGGTAAAACATAATTGCAAATCTAACCAGCAGTGAGTTGGCTTTCAATCTGCTTACATGGCCGGGACTCTGCCTCCCCACACATAATAAAGCAAAGAAAGTACCTTATGCAGTTCCAATTTTGTGAATCAACTAACAGATCATTTTTAGTTCTTGGATGACCATAGGAAATTCTTGGACTTCCTGGTTAACTCTGTTTCTGAGGCTAGGTAACACACCTTCGACAACTTTGCCAAAGACCACATGCTTTCCATCCAATTCTGAGCAATCGCCCAACGAAATGAAAAACTGTGTACCTGCAAGGAAGGGTCAACAAGTCACTAGCAATGGTTTGAGAGGATGAAATCCCTTGTTCAAGAAAATCAGAAGACATATTTAAAATAGACAGCACTTCAGTGATGGATTTCTGTTCAGCAACTATAGCAAGTCATAAGTAATTCATGCCCAACCCACATAAAAGCCTGTTGGCAAAGGCTACATTTCAGAACTGTCTTGTCTAGCACAAGTAGCAGAGATGGAAATTGCTGCTGTCTGAAAAGTTTTGTAGAAGGCTGGTTCCTGCTAACTGCAAGCTCTTGAGATAGGGCCAATTGTATAGAGATAAATACTTGTGGATCTTAGGATGCTATGCTGGTAGGGAAGCATATAGAAAACAAAATAGGCTTGACAATATGGATTGCTCTGCTGGCACCCAAGGGCTGCTGCATGTAGAACATTGTCACTGTGAGGGTAACTCTACAGCCGGACTTGTAACCTATAATCTGCAAAAGGATCCCAGGTTGAGCTGTTCACAGATCCACCGTTCTAGGTCACAAATTATCAGACAGATTTGAACAGTCTACTGCAGAGCAATTGCTTCACCATCACGTGAATTACTCAAACCAAAAACCTGGAAAAGAAATCCTATAAATCATCATATATAGCAATATAGCACGACAGCTATAAGCTTACCATTGGTATGGGGTCCAGTGTTGGCCATAGAGAGCACACCCTTGCCCTTGTGCAAAAGCTTGAAGTTCTCGTCTTCAAACTTCTTGCCATAAATTGATTTCCCACATTCACCTCCCTGGGACATGATTATAAAAATATGGAAAGTCAATACCCATCTCACTTTCTGTTGATTCTATCATTTTTGAAAGCCATAGAAGTAATGGGAATTGGAGCTACAAGACCAAAAGACCAACCACAGGTATAACAGACAGTCTGCAAGGATTACGTAAGCTCTGGGAGCAATTCGCTCTTACTGACCATATCCTTGCCTAATTTTTGTAATGGAAGCTACCTTTGTTTCTGAAGTGCTCCAGAAATCTCTGAAATTTAGAGGAATGTCTGATGCAAGTCTTGAAAACATCATACACAATGCATCCCTACATGTGACAAATATTTTACACACTAGAACTCATAGTGTAAGATAAGTACCTGGGCTACAAAGCCTGGAATAATTCTGTGGATTGTGCTCCCCTGGTACGAGTTGCCATTCTCACCTGTGCAAAGGGCTCGAAAGTTTTCAGCAGTTTTTGGAACTTTGTCTGGTCGCAACTCAATGACTAGACGTCCAATGACACTTCCGTTGATCGCTAAGTCTAAGTAGCATTTGGGATGTGTGCTCTGTCCACATCCCATGTCTTTCTGTTTTTTTCCACTCCGGCGCACAGCTCCGCAAACCCTGGTAACAATAGTTACAAAAACAGGTCAATCATCAAAGGAGCCCTTTCTACAATGGCAATACACGTACTGCCACCTGTGAAAGCAAATCCGAGTCACGTTTGTGATTCGGAATCTACACGAGATGTCTCCCTCCCCGGCAGTCCGACAGAATTTCATCCCAGGATCTGGATTCAGGTTCTAGTCCACGTTTCACACGATCACTAACCAGGTAAAACAATCATGTCAGAGGAATGTGGAGGCGATTACGGATCTTATCCAAGCTATTGCCCGAAGAGGAGCTTCTCATTTCCTCGTGAGTCGTAATGCCGGTGATCCAACAGGGGAGTTCCATCCGCCTCCTAACTTTATGTTCCACAAATGCGCTCTACAGATACAGCTTCGTGTGGAGGAAACCAATCCACATTTGTGAACCCTTAAAAGCTGGTAACAGACGCACTAAAATTCTTCACGTAAGGTCGCCAGCCGGAAGAGCTACAGCAACATCTGAAACAATGAGGAAAGGAAACACGGGAGACAAATGTAATTCAACAAACAACATACCTTCAGAGAAATGAAAGCGCCATGGATTTTCAAAACCGATGTTGTTCAAAAAGTACCGTCCAGAGAGTTCCACATCCGCTGCAACTCGTGACTACAAAAGTACAAATGAGGACAAGTTGGACAGAAGCAGCAGACTTCATCAAAGTAACGCACTTCGCACCAAAAACCAGTAGCGAAACCGATTTGCCACCAGGCCGCTCATTCACCCAAAAAAAAAAAAAAAAAACGATTTCACAAAATAGGAGGGAAGCACACGACATACACAAAGCTCTTACTTGGACAGAAATCGCAACAACAACGGACGAAGATCCTCGCAAGTCGAAACCACACAGACGCACGCACAAGAAACTATCCTCAAACACCAACAGACAAACCAAAAAAAGCAAACTAAAATAGAAAAAAAAAAAAAACAATGCGGGCACCAGAAGACCTTAATCTGCACGATCTTGAAGGATCAAAACAAAGAGCGAGAAGAAGAGATCGATCTCGGCGATGAAGAAGAACAAGAAGAGATTGAAACATCGGCAGCAAGAGCAAGCAAAAGAGAAAACACAAGGACTCGACAACAGCCAACGGCGGCAAGTTTTGGTTAATAATAGTGTTATTTTTTTAATTTAATTTTAATTTAATTTCTGGCCCGGAATTAACACCCTAACCCTACTTAATAAAGTTGGGGCAAGTGGTATTAAATTGCAACCCGCGTTTCGTCACTAATGTAATCCGCCCCGCCTCCCAAGGATAATAATTTCAGGTGCATTCACACTTGGTGTTAGGGACCCTAGCTAACACCATGCTAGTCATTTAGGACTTACACCTACTTACAACGAACAGTTAACCTTCACTTAACATTATTAAGCTATCTCCCATTTAACATTGGGTGCCACCTAGGATGCCACCTAGATTTTTTTAATTTAACATTGAGAATTGCAAGCCCCCATTTAAGGGCCGGAATTCTTCATGATGAAACACAATGCCCCACGAACAAACTGAATTTCTCTCCCATCTCCCCCCAGGACACGAAATTATGATTTGTAAATCCCATTTTGTCCTAGTGTGAAAAAAATGGGTTTAAATGTTGTTTCGGAGTGTGGCCTTCTATAATTTTAGGCTACATATGGGTCCCCACCGGGTATCAGGGGAAATTTTTTTTAAAAAAAATTAAAAATGGGTGGGGGCATTTCAAAAATTGGATCACCTGCCTGAACGAGCATTCCACTTTTTAAATGCACCCCCCCAATACATGAGAGGAAAAATAAGCTGGGTTTATTTAGTTTAAATTAGGCCTCCTATTTAGCTTTTTAGTTGTAGAGATTATTTATTATTTTGTTATTTTATATTTTATTTCGTCTCTTTCATGATTCATCCAAACAACATAGTAGGTAGCTGCTACACGACAGTAACCTGATGAATGAAAAGAGCACCAGGTTGTTTTTTTTGCCCTTTTTTCATCAATTGAAATGGTGTGTCATCATTTAGGTTATCTACTACAGGCTGCACAGCCTCTCTCACTCCAGGAAGTAATTATGGGAAGGCTTCTTTGTTTTAGGGCAGATGAACAGGATACCTACCCTATCAGCCTGAGTTCTCCGGGTAGCCCGGAGAGCATTCCGTTGTTTTCAGGCACAGGGAACTTGCGTTACCAGCCTGTTCCCGTGCCTTCAGACAATGGAATGCCCTCTGACCTTGCTCTTCCCGTAAGTGAAAATCGGACGTAATGAACACATGAATCTTATAGGGCCTGCTGCGAGGACATTACAGATTGCATAATATGCCTCTGAAGGTTCTGCACCAGGGAGGTAGGTTTGGAAATACAAAGGAAAACATTAGGTCAGGCTTTTATCCACTGGTGAATTTCCAACTGGGTTCCACCCACAACCTGGCAGTATCAAAGATCTGACACACACACACATGCTCATTATGCATTAGAAAGTACAGCAGTTACCAAAGACAGAAATTTAACAGTGCATTCTGAATTTTAGAGCACTTTTTTGAGAAATTTCCCCCAAGTACATTTGGATGGCACCCAACTGGAATTTTTCCTCCACAATTTCCTCTACAAAAGTGGCAGCTGTTTTCATTTTTCAAAACACTCCACCTTTTTTCCTTTTTTTTTTCCAAGTTTTCCTTTGATACCCACTAGGTATCACAAGAAAAAATGAGGGGGGGGAAAAAAAAAAAAAAAACCCCCCAATTCTTTATATTGGGTAATGCCCTCCAAGTGGGGTATTCCTAAAATAAAATTTGTAAAGTATTTGTTTTATGATAATGTTTGCCTATTGGTTTGTGATTGGTAAGGCCCACGGTAGGTGGCCCAGGTATTCCTGAATAAGGGGCCATTCTTTTGGGAATGGAGTAGAATTGGAATTGAAAGGTTTCATTGAGCTTTTGGAATTGGGGTGGGAACTGATCCCTTGTTCTACAAGATTTTTATACCAAAATCAAACTTGTCGTTAGTTCCAATTTGTGATTTAAACCAGAACCAGATTGGGTTTTTGATAACAATTTGATTTTGTTTTCGATTTCTAAGTAGGGATTTACTTGTGAACTCGTAAGTGTGCAATATTTTTTTTTTTTCACATACGTGAATTTTTAAAAACACTTGTAATTCCAGAAGTGTGGAATATCATTTCCCTTTTTCTCTTGTGTGAATTGAAAAAATCACTTGTAGACTCACAAATATGTAATATCATTTTTCTCTACACTTATGTGAATTAAAAAATCATTTGTAAAGTCACAAATGTGTAATATCATTTCGTTTCTTTTCCGGTGTGAGTCAAAAAAAACCACTTGCAGTTTCACAAGTGTCCAATATCATTTTTTTTCCCTTCAAATGTGTGAGTTAAAAAATCACTTGCAGGTTCACAAGTGTGTAATATGATTTTTTTAAAAACCTATTTGAATAAATGTTTTTGGAATTATTTTTTAAAAAAATTGTCTTATGATTTTTTTGTTTTGGATCTTGTAATATGTTATGTAGTTTGAAATTTGTAGGTGACAAAAAAATTTCATTCTTATTGGATTGAAATCTTCAATCATCTGTAACTTTTTTTTCATAAAATAAAAAATTAAGTATTTTCAAGTTTTTGGATTGTTTTCCATCTTGGAACTAGAACTATCAATTATAGAATTGGGACCCAAAACCAATTCAATTTGAAATTAGGTTTCATATTTCCAAGTTTTTTGGTTGTTTTACATGTTGGGATTGGAACCAAAGGTTATGGAACTGTTACTTAGAACCGATGCAATTTGAAACTAGATTTTTCAAACCAAAATAAGAATTGTTTTAAAAAAACCAAAAACTAGAATTGGGTTTTAGTTACTTATAAAGGGAACAATTGGAACTAAACTAAAATCGATTCTTTGAAAATTTCCAAAAGTCGAATTGATAGTTCCTTGTAAAACCTAAAAATCAGCCAACACTGGTTCCAACTAGTGTTGTGTGGTTCTTTTATAGAGAATCTCCAATTCCAATTTCATTGTAAAATTTATTTCGAGGTTTTCTGGGTTAAGGTTTGAGCTCTTGTTTTCCAATTTCTAACCCTAGAGCTTCAATTTTAACACATTTTTTCAAATTCTAGAACCTAAGTGCCTGATTTTTAAATAAGGTTTAGTTTCATGTAGATATTACACATTCACCAATGCTAAAGATTCTATGGGTATAAAGTTTTACCACAAATTAAAATAGGGTTTTGTAAAGGCAAAAGGTTCAATAATTAATCCAAAAGAATCAAATTTCATCTCTAAAAATCATAATCACATTTTCAAGAATGTTTTTTCAAGATTCAAAATTCAATACTAAATCTAGCAAAAGATTAGACTTTTCATGATTCAATTTTCATGTTGATTCTAAATGAACAATGTGAGCTTGGATCTAGGTCACAAGAACCTAAACCTTCAATTTTTACCTTGTAAAATGGATACTTTCACAAATTAGTTCCAACCTCACACACACACACACACGCCCCCACATTTAATGTGACCTTAGTTTTGTGACTTTTCATCTCTATGTATAACCTTCCTCAGTTTTTTTATTTCATCGACTTCTTGTCCATTTGCAATTTTTCCCCCATTGTGCAACCTTTGCTTTAACTTTTCATCCATTGTGTACCTTTCCAAAAATATTTAAAACATTCACAAGCTAATTATTAAAGACCTTTGCAAATATTAAAATGATATCTAATATATAAGTCTAAGTCCTCTAATTTTATTTTTTTTTCCCATCCAATTTCCCACAAAAAAGTATGACCCTACTTCCCTTTCCATGGCTGAGCAACATGTTGAGATTGATGGGTGAAAGGTTAAGTTGATTGAAAAAAACATCCAAAGAACCATCTTTTTCTTTTTCCTCCAATGAAAGCCATCCAAGGAAAGGATGGTGGTTCAAAAATTAATTGAAGTGAAATGTCAATTAGAATGAAAGTTTCTAACCACTACACCAAAATCTTTTGCTTGCACCAAAATATGTGATTCCTATGGTATTGCAAATGTTCATCATATGTCATGTAATGTCAAAAAATTTGAAAGGATATTTTCTTGTTGGGGGTACCATTCATGATGCACCTTCAAGTGGTATTGATGGGAAAAAACTTTGTCAATTTTTGGTTTTGCAACGAAATGCAGACCCAAGACACATTCTTTAACTCCCAACAAAGAAATGGGTATAAGAGCTTCATGATGAAACTAAAATAAGCTTTTAAATTAAGCTCATTGTCATGTCAAACTATAAAAACCAATAAGAAAATGTGGTTAATGCTTGTAACCAAAATGGTACATAGACAAATCACAAGCCAACTTACATTCACAAGACTCATCATGGCTTGGACTTGGGAGGAGTCACCACTTTCCTCCCTATAGTTGCTCATAGAGACTATATCAAAATGACATTTTTTCAAGGCTTGGACTTATTTCAAAATTGCCAAATTATGAATCTTGCCACTTTGGGGGCTCATAGTTTTCTCATTTCACCTCCAATTGGAAAGATCTCAAGAAAAACATTATAGCCCTTGAAAAGAGCTTTCCAATAATGTATCAATTTTTTGTTAAGTAATTAAATGGTCAAAAAACATTTTGAAAATTTGATTGCCTAATCATTCAATGGCCATAATTTGTGTCTCATGGTTTTATTTTGAAAATGTAATGTCATTTTAGTTTTCTATTCTTTAATAATTTCCAAGGGTCTAAATAGGGCCCAATTTGGATAAGGTTTGGTCCCCCAAATCTTATCCAAATATTGAAATACCTTAGTATACCCAACATGAATATTGTTGGGATTTGTTCCCTTGTTCTTTTTCACACTTGTGAAAGTATGTTTGAATTTAAGGAAATCTTAGCCAATTTCAAGGCTTGTTTCCATTGTCACACCTTAGTTTTGATGGTAAGCCCAAGACAAAGGTTGCAACAACATTTAGGGGCTTGTGTATTTTTGCATTGGATAGTTTCATTTATATATTTTCTTGTTGGGTAACATTCATGCGCATTTGACTTTTGCATAATTGGAGACTATGTTTCATACAATATGTTCACCTATTTAGTGTTCACTACCACATTATATGCCAAAATTAACATGTTATATAATGGCCATTAATCATATTTGGTTTACAACCACTTACCACTTAATTGCCTTTTGGTTGAAACATGTAATATGTAGAATATGACTTAATGTTAAATTGCCATTTAAAAATTCAATACATGTGATGATAAACACTACATATTAAAAGTTTTTTGTCAAATTTGTAAAGTAGATGGACTAATGATCATCCACAAGAGCCAACTTTGGCTAAAGATCAAACATGACAAGATATTTTTTTGGAATCTTCCCTAGTTTTAATGACCTAGATGAATTCACTGTCTAAAAATAGTGACTTCTAATTGTTTTTCTTCAAAACGTGGGAAATTTTTTGTGTTTGATTTTTCTATAAAAATCATATGTTCAATTTGCAGTGGAATTGCTTTTTCACCATAAATGTGTGAAAATTTGCCCCCAAAAAACATTGCACATATTGCACATTATAATGGATGAAACCACAAGGTTTACCTCACACATGTTGTGAATAGTGATTTTTCATCTTATGGTGAAAACGCTAAATGGCCAAAATGATTACTATTGATTGGTTAGCTATGATGATCTACTTAAGCGGTTGCATTTATATAGTCTTTCATTTTATATTGTTTCATTTTTCATGTTTATGGATGAGGATAAAAAAACAACTAACACATTATGTTGAATGTGATCAATATTGGTAAAGGCCTAGCTATGGGGTATGGGTGGAATTACTTTAAGGTGGTGCATTATATATTTTTACTTATAGGTACACCTCTCTTAGTCCCACAACTAGGGAATGCCCCCACATGGGGGAATTAATCCAACATTAATAATGAAATGGATCATGAACTAAACATTTGTACAACATCAAGAGATCATGCATGTGTAAATTATGGAACACCACCTTGTTAGGTGCATAAGCACTTTACATCTATTTGTCAAATGTACATCTAGTGCACACTCCAAAGAGGTGCACTTACTACTTAAGGGTTGGTCTTTTTCTTTAACCTCTTTACTTTAGGCCAAGAGTTTGTCACTCTTGATAATTAAATTACCATTGGAACAACTTTGAGTTCAATAACATTGTGAAGGCTCAACAAATATTTTATTGTAGGTCAATTTTCTTATGTATATTATAAACCTCCTTTTTATGCATTTCAATAAGTTACAAGTCACAACTTGGTTCATAAAACAAACTCCTATCATTTATAAGACATTGTCCCATTATTGATAGAATGTGGTATGATAAAAATCTTTAAAGAAAAAACCAAATAGTGTTTTTATGTTATCTTCAAATTTCAATTCCCAAACCTCCCGTATTAAAATCAACTTCACTTAATTCAAATTGTTTTTTTCTATGTTAATTGAACAATAACGAGTTTTTGTAACAAGTTGCAAGACGTTTCCCACACAATTTTTTTTTCTTACCTTTCCCTTCAATAGTACAAAAATGGGGTGCAATTCATTAATATAAATCACTATGGGACTTTAAAATTGAAATAAATTCACTATATCTTAATGATGTCATTGTGGATTAAGTTATTTCATTATATGGTCACTATGTAAATATCATGTTTCATTAATAATTAACATAATTCCTAATTATAATTTACTGTGGTAAATAGGTTTTTCTAATGTTGTTGTTTTAAATACCCTAGGCTACTTTATGATATACCTTATGTTATTATAAGTTATTTTGGTTATTTTCATTTATACCTTAAGTTATTATAAGTTATTTTATCAAGTAAGGTATAATAATTTGAAATAATTTGAAATAAAATATAATGACTCAAGGTAAAATAACATATTAAAAAATAACATATAATTCAATATGGAATAGCCTAAAGTAGACTATTATAAAATAATCAATAATATCCTAAAATAGTTAAGATGGCGTACATAATAACCATCAATAATATCCTAAAATAGCTAAGATGGCGTACATAATAACCAACAATAATTAAAAATAACTTGTAATAAATTAGCTTAGAATAACCAAGAATAGTTTTGAACAAAATAGTCTAAAACAACCAAGAATAACCTATAATAAAATATCCAATGATAACCTACAATAGCATAATCCATAATAGCCAATGATAAAATAATTAATAATAGTTAATATTAACCTATGATAAATGGCCTAAAATAATCAATAATAACTTATGGTAAATAAAATTGAATAGTCAACAATAACTTGTGATAAAATAGCCAATAATAGTTTATTATAAATTAACCAACAATAAATAATGGCAAAACACAAGTTTTTTTTTTGGAAATAAATAAGTATAATTTTAGTTGCAAAAGACAAATTTTTTGTTATAATGGACACATGCGATTACAAACCTTGTAGTCGCCTTGGACAAGTGACAAAAAATAACTAGTCGCAAAAAACTTCATGCGGCATGTACAATCACACCTATAGTTGCATATCACTTGCAATTGCATGGACTTTTCGTCTATTGATTAAATTATTAATAATAGCTGCGACTATAAATACGACTATATAAAACATTGAACAACATTTTAAAAATGATTAAACTTAAATGATTTGATGCATTTTTAATCACATTATTAAGTACGTTATTTAAATTTATAAATTAATGCAATATAATTATTCATATTATTAGTAATTTCATAAATTTTCAACCTATGAATTATTGACACATGTCACTAACTAGGCTAAAAACCCAATTTAGGTAATTAGGAAGGCCGTTTAATCTAAGTATTTAGGTGAGACTAGGTAAGAACCAAGGGTAAGTAGCCCAACTATGTAAGGTACATATGGTCAACATACCATTGTTGACCACAATCATGTCATTTGTGCAGTTTGGTCCTTAGACCCCAAGGATGGATATCAATTCTTTTCCCATTAAACCACCCCACTTGTTGTGAAGATGTAATGGAATGCATTTTATTTACCCCGTATTTGATTTTAAACATTACATAACCATTAGTTTCACTATTTCACACTTTATTAATATTTGTCCAAATGGAAAAAATTAAATTGATTATTAAATTAATTTCAATGACATACATGATTAAATATATTTTTCTTCCAAAAATGTACATTTATTTGAATAAATTCTTTTTGATTTTTTTTCACATTGATTTACATACTAATGATGATTCATTGGAGTTTTCTTTCAAGCACATGATTCATAAATGAAAAATATTTTACGACTAATATTTAATAATTATTTTTAAAAATTATCTCCCACAGGTTAATCTTTCATTTCATTAATATATATATATATATATATATATATAATGTGATTATAATATATCATATTTTTAATTAATCTACATATATATTCTTATAAATGGATAATACATCTATCACATTTCAAAAAATAATATTTAAATTAATATCATTTATAATATTTATGATTTATGATTATATTAAATTTAACTTTTAATGTAAATCACATTTATTAATGTAATATAATTAAATAATTTATTGAAATTTTAAGTTTTATAATTTTACAATTATAATATATGAATTTTATCTAAAACTCTGGTAAAATTCTTATGATCAAACAAATGGTGTATTTCCTAGACATCTTAAGCCTCTATTTGATTAAAATATATATCATAATTGATTAAGATTATAATAAGTTGTAATTTTACCAATAAAATTTAATTTACATGTATAATATATAATTAAGTAATCATCATATATAATATTTATAAATAGATAATAACTTAAATATATTTAATAAAATTATAATAACTTATATTGTCAATGTCAATAAATAGTGAAAAATACCAATAAACAATTAGACATAATTTGATTATTAAATAAGTATTATAATTCCAAAGATGCCACATATGTTTTAATCATCAAAATATTGTAAATGGAAAAATTATTGGTCCTAGTTGCCAAAACAATTATGACTAGTTGCAGCAACAATTAAGTTTTCATCCATTCACAATATTAAATGAAAAGTTAACACTTTCATTTGACTTCTCCATCCAAACATGTAATAATCATAAATTATAGTCACATTTATGATTTCCATTCAATTATATCAACATGATAGTCGCATACGTGACTACAATAGTTGCATAAATGATTGCACACATTTATGACAAAAATGACATGTAGGACTAACTTAATTGTAGTTATAAATGTAGTCACATCTATAGTTGTAACCATATGGTTTGAATGGACAAGATTTCTTCTGATGAAGTAAGTTAAAATAGCCAATAATAAATTACAATAAAATAGCCAACAATAACGTATGAAAAAATAGGTTATAATAACCAACAATATATAGTTTACAATAAAATAATTAAAAAATGTTATGATAATATAGCTTAGAATAACCAACAATGTATTACAATAAAATATTCACTAATAGCTTATGGTAATATAACTTATAATAAAATAACCACCAATAGTCTATGGTAATTTAACCTAAAGAACCAACAATAACCTATAATAAAATAACCATTGATATAATAATCAACAAAATCCTATAATAGAATAACCACCAATAGCCACTAATCGATTAGCCATCAATAACCTATAATAAAATAACCACCAATAATTTACATCAAATAACCACCAATAGCTTATGGTAATATAGTTTAGAATAACCAACAATGGTGTATGATATAATAGCCTAAAATTGCCAATAATTGCTTATGGTAAAATAATGTAGAATAACAAATTATGGCCTATGATAGAATTGCCAAGAATTACCAATAATTGCTTATGGTAAAATAAAGTAAAATAACAAACAATGGCCAATGATAAAATAATCTTAAATATTCTATGGTAGAAGAGCTAATAATAACCATGAATATGGTAGAAGAGCTATGAATAACCATAAATTTCTTAGGGTAAAAAAAAAAACATAATAATATGGGATGACAAAAAAAATGTCATTCATTTAAATAATGGTTCAATGGCTAAGGCCTTGTTCTTTAACATGAAAGTGAAAGGAGGTGAAAGGTTCAAACTTGCACATTTGCACCTTGGGTTGGTGGACTGGGAACCTTAAGATAAATAGCTTCATGAAGGTTCTTAGATGCTTAACTAAAGTTTGTAATTGATTATTAGTAAATTGACTATTGATGATTCATCTACTAGTGAATACATTATTAGTGATTTAATTATTAGTGAATTTAATTAACTATTGGTGAATTCAATTAGTTGTTATTGAATTCACTTATCTATAACAATCAATCCATGTTTACTAAGGGGTTGCCAACTTTTACCATGGTAAATTTGTTCAATTTCACTCAAAATCTAGTGAAACACATAGTGAGCTTGGAAACATATTGGTGTAATGTTTTCACCTAATTCAATTATGAACATTTACAACAATTTCAAAATGAAATACATTTCATAACATCCATTTAAAACCTACTCATGCCACATACTTATAATTGCAATCCCCATATATTTATTTCACCCAATATGAAAAGCTTCAAAATTCAACAACACCACAAAAATAATATGAATGCCAATTTGAAAAAATAAAAATCCATAAATATTTGTATTTTTCTTCATTTTTATCCTCTTACTTGCCTTTGCCCAAAACATCATTATATGATTTTATAGATCTCACATCTTTCACAAATCCCCATATCTCCATTTCATTTTTTCAAAATAGTTGAAGTTGAAGTATTTCCTTTCCCAAAAATCTCCAATCATGACCTACATTTCCACTTTTCACCCAAAACTCAATCCAACACAAGTCAATTTAACAAGGTTACATTCAAAAAATTCATCTCACCATTATGCTCTTCATCTCCATTTGAAGCTAAGTTTTTTAGACAAGCTATTCTCCCACCTTACCATTGGTTGGGCCATAATCCCTTTCGATGTTGATTATTTGGCCACTATTGGTGGTTGCATATAATTAATAATTTTATTGTTGGTTGCATTATACATGTAATGCTAGTGATTGATACATTATCCCATATGAACATATATTATTTTTAGTCTTTGCCAACATAATCGCATGGCTAAAATTTAATTTCATAACACTCTACATGACTTTTTATATGATAAGGAAAATATTTATTCCAAAATTGGAATCACTTCCTAACAATACATATCACATTTAATAGGTGTATTGGTGTCTTTATAGGGGAGACATTATTGATGGGTTTAAGATATTAAATAACCATAAAACTATAAGTAACGATCAATGTTTTTTGTTTAGTTATAAGTAGTTGTTTTCATATGCTTATGGCACATTTACACCTAAAGGTAATGTCCGTCGATAATGATTTTACCAATAGGCTATTTAAGTCAATGACAAAGAACAATAGGTAATTAATTACATGCTAGAAGACAATATTGATGGAAAGGGTGATGACACTAAGTTTTATAAAAGCACAATGAAGTTGTTCAATAAAGCATTAAAATATTTTAATTTATTAAAAAATTGAATAATATTTTGTACTTTTCATGCAACATGGTGATGCAAACTAGATTTTATATTTTGGTGCAACTCGTGTCATTGGAAATCCCAAGCTATAATTAAGTGAAGTCATGAAGTAATTAACAATCCATTCTTTTTTAGATTAAAATTTGCTCAATGGTGAATAGCACAATGTTGAAGGCCAAGGCCATATAAGGGTTGGTTTGCTTTAATGGTGAAGTAAATTACATCAAGGATGTTTTTTCAACAACTATATTTTGTCTATTGGAAAGCTGCATGATATGAGTCATTTAACAATAATCAAATTTTCATTATAATGTTTCATCATTTCATAATCAAAACTTTACAACATTCATAGCTAAAGGAATTAGAAGTCTTGAAGATGGTCTACACAAATTAGTGATAGAAAATCAAATTCCAATTTGGAATAATATCAAACACTATTTCTAGAAAAAACAAACTTTGTTAGACTTTGGCATACGAGGCTTGAACATAATTCAAACTTCTAATTATTCTATTATTTAACTTATAATTAATTAACAACTATAAATCCCAACCTTTTAATAAATTCCTACACTTTTTTGGTTACTTTTTAGGATGATAAGATCAAAAAACAATTAATTTTGAAATGTTGCAAATTAAAAGCATTATAATCATTACAACTTGTCCATTTGAACATTTGCACACCATTGTTGTTAAAAAATTTCTATTGATCCATGTACTTTATGACCTTCATTAGTGACTATAATTGAATGATCCATGAGAAAAAACAATGAAGTTTTGGAGGCTATGGAGAAATTCAAAAACCTTGTGGAAATTGAAATTGGTTTCAAACTAAAGGCATTGAAAATAAATCATGGAGGAGAACATTTATTTCAAGCTTTCTTTTTTTTTTTGCAACAAATTTCGTATTTCTCAATAATTAACCCAATTAAAAACCCCATGCAACAAATTGCATAACTAGAAAAACACAACATTACTTGACCATGCTAAAAGTCTTATATATGATGTTCCTAATTTCTTATTTGACTAAAGTTATAAATGTAACTATTTACTTATATCCAATAGGTCTCTAATGCATGCAAACTCATGAATGGCCCTTTTTAAAAAATACATTTGAGAGTCAATCCAGATCTCAATCATCTAGAAAATTTTGTTTGGGTAGTTCATGTCCATTTTGACAAAAATAGTAGAAACAAACTTGAGTCTAAATGTACATGTGTTTTTGTGATGCAACCAAAAGTCAAGTGAGTATTGTTGTTGGACCTCGCTACTTAAAAAGGTAAGACTATAAGTAAAAAACACATGATTTGAGAAAAACATTGATGCCTACACAAATTGATTGAAGTTGATGATTCCAATCAAACAACAAGTGAGTAGTAATGAAGATTTAACTTTGTTTCCATTTCGTTGAAACACAAGTCAACTATTGCAAACAACTTTTATTGGTGAATAAGAGTTGCATGACTCACATGTAAAAGGAGTTTCTGAACATTTTGAAGCCAAAAGTTCACTTCTATTTTAGCATGTTTCTAAATGACCACCTTTATATGAAAATGTTTCGAGAAAATGTTCTCCACAATCTATACCTACATAAGTACCACCTATGGATGCACTTGAAGTTGCAAGGTTCCTTGATCAACCACACACGTGTTTAACACCTCTGTCATAGCTATCATTTCCATCAAACAATGTAAAAGAACATACCTAAAGATTAAACTAAATGATTATGTGGGTGCCTTGGAGTTATTTCATAAGCCCAACAAATTGTAAGGAGCTATGGAAGATCATGGATGGTGAGAAGTAATGAAACAAGAAATCAAATTGGTAAAGAAGAATTGGACATGGGTGCTTAAAGATCTTTTGCCCAGCAAAGTTCCAATAACATGTAAGGGGTGCAAAAAGTGAAAAAATCAATCACCAAACAACCCAAAAGGTTGAAAACATGATTTGTAATTCTTATGGGTTGGAGAATAAAGCAAAGCATTGAACTTCAACAAAACTTGTGCACCTATTGGCAAAAGGGGCATAAATATCAAGTTTGTAATTGCACTTGTTATTCAATCAAATTGGGGAATTTTTCATGTGATGTGAAAACATAATTTGCAAACATGATTATCTAAAAGAAGAAGGTTTACATGGGTGAACCTACAAGTTTTGTGGAGAAGGGAAAGAGATTAAGATCTTCAAGTTGTTGAAATGTCTTTATGGACTCAAACAAGCATTAATAACTTGATATGAAAAAATGATTCTTACCTCAAAGATTATGGTCCCTTGTAGTCATAGTGATGATGATCATAATCTATACTACCTAAGATCAAATGACAAATTTGATTTTGTATGTTGACTTATGTTCATTGGTGATCATGAACATAAAATGAACTATTGAATTGGAACAATTGAAGTTTGGGTTTGAAACATGACATATTTGGGTTTGTTCTCATTTTATTTTGAAATTCAATTTCTTGAATCTATATTTCTAGGTTTAAAAATGTATGTGAAAAAAATGTTATACAAGTTTGGTGTGTTTCATTGCAATCATGTTGTAGTGGCAATGTTGGATATTATTGAACTTTTAGTTCAAACATGAAATCTGAAAAAATACATGTAATTGTTTACAAGAGCATTATTAGGAAACTTACTTTATAAACAAATGCTAGACTTAATATAGTTTTTGTTGTAAGGGTTGAATTAATATATCTATGTGGTTGAACTATAAAACCTCATTTTGAAGCAACAAAACACATATCTAGAATATCATCAAGGGCATTGTTGATTTCGGAGTTCGTTATCAACATGAAGGAGTTGGGGCTATCAATGGCTTTAAATATGCAAATTGGGCTAGAAACAAATATTAACAACATTCAATTTTAGGTTTTACGTTTTCCATGGGTTTTACTGGAGTTACTTGGATGTTCCAAAAAACCACCCATGGTGATTATTTTCTAGCCAAGGTTGAGTATCATGCATTATAGGGTGAAAGCACATTATGAGGGGCTAAAATTGTTGTCAAATTGTATTTTTTTCAAGGATCCCATGTTTGAACTTCAACCAGTCATTATTATGAAGGATTTGCACAATGTTTTTGCATATTATGGTAGGTTTAAACCCAAATAAGTCAAATTCCAAAGAAACTACACTTTAAAACCTAATATGATGTGATGTTAAAGTATATTTGTGCCAAAAAAAAATGTCACAATGTACTAAAATACTACAAATATATTAAAAAATGATTGAATTTTTTTAGTTTCTATGAAATTTGTAATATACATTAAAATTTGTGATTCCATATGATTGGAATAAGTTTGTGAACCATGTGAAGAGTTTGATAATTATCATGTCACAAATGGGTGTTTTTGGGGTGATGACCATAAGTATGTGGTAAATTAACATTTTGACAAACTATCATTTTCAAATGGAATATGACAATATATGTGAGGTGGTTAATTTTTTAAATTTTCATTTCAAACATTTTTTGGCTAACTAATTCAAACCCAAACCTAATGCAATCCCAAAGTAAAAACAATTTTTATTATACTACATATACCATAAATATATCCATTATTCCTTGAATTTAATATTTTAAAATTTATTTATTTTTCCCAAATAATATTACATATCATTAACTTTGTGAAAATCAAAATACAAAGCCCAAACACCAAACGTGAAACCCAAAATTAAATGCAACATGTTTTGCAAAAACACACATTACATACATGTCGTGAAAGTGCCCAAAGTGGCCTTCCCATAACACACTTTGAGATTAAATGTGATGATTAATGAATTAATAAATTTCAAATGAATAGAAATGCATATAATTAACCCTTTTACATATGTATGAAGAATAATAACCATGAATTCAATAAAAAGTGATTGATGTAGGGACCTTTGAAAATAATGTCCAAATTTGATCATACAAAAGTCCATAACTATGTTTTGGTTAAGGTTTTTGCTGTAATTTTTTTTGAATATGTGTTTATTTTTCTATGACGTGTATCATATACTAATTGATCCATTCTTAAATATATTAAATTGAACTTGGATAATGAAAACTAAATTTAAATGGAAATGTAAATGTATTCTAAATCCATGAATTTTAAAAAGTCTATCACCATATGTTTAGTGTATATTGTTGAGTATATATATATAACCTTAATCAAGTTGACAATGTTAATCCAATAAAAATTGAACTTTTGAAATGATTGATGGATTATTATTAAAATCTTGAATAAAATGTACATAATACAAAAAAATCCATTGTGACACACAAATTGATCCACCTTAGCTTGCAATTACCCCATGGAGATTGATTTAATCATATCCCAAGTACTAGAAGTAAAAACTACCAATATAATAACCATGCCCATGAACAACAACAAGTTTGAATTGAATTAAAAGCAAACTTATACATGCTGGCATTCCCTCCTTGGACACAAGGTTATAAAGATAGTTAATATTCTTTCATAATTATTATTTTTTTCATCTATAACTTAATTCATTGATATTAAACAATTAATATTTCTATAGTGGCGTGTTTTCAGATTAGTTCATATATTTTTCTTTAATGTAGTTGAAGGCAAGTATGGTTGCAACCATAATTGGGTGATACCACTAATAACCACTTAGGGCCCTTTTTAGGCACAATTAGGATACATTTAGATTATTCTTTAATTTTTGTTGTTTTATTGATGCATTCATGTAACAATGTTTCAATTATTTACATGATACAATGCAAGGTTTTTATAAAAGTTATAGGATGATAGGGTTCAAAAATTTGTGTTTTTTAATACACATAACATCTAAGAACACCATTATTTTTTATGGACATCACAACACCTTTGAAGCTTCATTTTTAAATCAATGGGAATTACAAATTAATCTTATTTGTGAAATCCCACAACCAATACTCAAAAGTTAACTAAAAAATGAAAAATTTCCATTCCTTGTTCATATTTCCCTCGAATAGATATTATTTATAATGTTCAACCTAAACCAAAAATTAAGTATATACAATTTATCATGGTTTTTGAACATTTTCCTTAGGCATATGTCATATCCATATCATATGCATCTCCTCCAACTAGAAATATACTTATACAAAGTTCATTAAGGATTCCAAAATAATCATAAAGTTCATTCCTAGAATTAGTTACATTCATTAAAATTTTGATATAAGAAACATTTATGAAGATCCGAATGTGTCCAAATTTTGATTAATATGGGCCATTTGGAAATCCATGATGTATATAATGTAGAAATATAAACAAATTAATCAAATATTATACCATAAAATCAAAAATCATTCTTGAAATGAAGGTGCTTTTGGAAAATTATAGTGTGATTGTTGTTGTGGTACCATGAGCAATCATATTTTGCCCCAATTAAGTATCAAGGGGGTTGAAAAAAATGGTTTAGACCTACTTTTATAAGTTTAATATATTATTTTTAACAATTATTTTCCATCATTTCATATCATGTAATATATCACTTAATTTAACAATGATTTCATTCAATGGTTTTAGATTTATTGTTGAATTTTTTTGTCATTTTTATTTTTTATATTGTTTATATGGGCTCCAATCCCATATGTACTTTTTATTCTCTTGATTAAATCATTTCTACAATGATAAAACTTAGTTTATTATTTGATTTCCAACAACAATTTCATGTAATGTTGTGCAATGTTCTTGCCTCCTCACACATTACACTCCTTTTTATACATTTATTGATCTAACAATGTTGTTGCCTTTGTTCTTGTTTCTTTCATTACTTTACCACATAATAAGAAAATGTTACAAGTAGTTTGCAATATTAAATGAACTTGAAGTTGCTATTGAATTGTTTTTTGTAAATAGAATATGAATTTGGAATCATGTGTGAACTTTAGCCTCTCATGAAGCATGAAATGTAATGCAATGTTTGTAGCATGTACATGAGCTTTGAGTTTTGTATAAGGACTGGAATGCAATGCAATGTGATGTTTAAGAAGTGTGAACTTTGAACCTTTTATTGAAGAAAAATGGCATGTGACATCTTCAATATGTGTGAACTTTGAGCCCCTTGTGAGGTGTGGAATGTTGTGCAACATTTGAGGCTCTAAGGTACAAGCTTTGAATACACCACTTGTTTTGTTGCACAAAACTAAATTGCAAGTAGAAATTATAATCCTTCTTAATAGACTATCACATGGGAATTGAAAAGAAACATTTGACAATATTAAAGACAACCAAGTGTACATTTTTTGAAGATTTTTTTCATGACATCATTTGCTTAACTACCACTTCACCATTGAAAGTTAATGTAGATGTTAGTGTTACCATGTTAATTACTAGGTCAATTAATTATCCATAATTTCTTACAAGTCTAAACAAACTTAATTATTTCCAATTTTATCAACAAGATTATCTTTATGTATGAGCAAACCAAGTTAGGAATCCATAGATACATAGAATGGCAATTGGGTGGTTCCACTCTCATGTTAATATTTTTGGAAGTTGTTTACATCAAGAAGTGATGTTTCAATTTGCCGCCATCCTTATTGATTTACAATTATTGTTTTAAATGAGTGGGCACCATTGAAATTGATGGTACTAAAATATAGTGTCTTGTCCAACAATCATTTTTCATCAATGGTATGTTTGTCGGGTGGAATTTAACTCTAGCTTGGTTAGTTGATAAACCATCACCATTAACAACTTAAACTTTAATTATGAAAGAGATGATGGTTGCATCAAATTGAGATATCTTTCATGGGCTTCTAGTGGATAATTACACCCTTAGGGTGCAAGCAAGGTAAAGTAGATGGCTCACTACTCCTTGTCAAAAAAATTACATGTAGTCATGAAAAAGTTTTAATGTCTTAAAAGTAGATTATTTTTTTGGTACAGTAATTAAAATAATGATAATTTTTCATTTTATGTTTAAATTGTTGAAAAAATCCATCTTGAAACTAGAATTAAATATAACTTTTAAAAAAATTATACTTGCACAAAATGTCCAATCTTACAAAATGGGTTACATGTAGATGAAATATTGATTTAAAATACATTTCAACTTAGTGGAGCCCTAAAAGATACTTATGTGTTATGAAATTATGAATTTTTTAATCATAATCTATCAATTTTTTAAATATGAAATAGGTTTAAACACCATTTTGACCCAGTTAATTTCAAACATACTTTCAACCTACTTATATGATACCAAAGTTATTCAAACTTTGTATCCAACTTCCCATAAACTAAATGTAGGGCCATATGGTCTTATATTTCTACTTCAAAATATTTTGAATTTACTTTCTTGTGTCCATATCAAAAATTGTTCCATTTTTTAGTTAGACTTTGGGTGGACTCCCTTTTTTGTCTACTTTACCTTGCCGACACCCTTTACTGATAATAAATTATTGAAAGACAAAGTTTTTATCTTGTGCTCTAAATCTTAAATGTTCTAACTTAATTGGCTTGACATAAAATCAAGGAAGTTTTATTGTTGAATTTGGACATGAACTTAATTTCAAAATTGAGACCCATAAACCAATCCCATTATCAAACAATCAAAAGAAAGGTATGTGAGATAATCAGAATATTTTTTTTGTAAATTTCAAAATCTAATTTAATGAATTTTTGAAAAACCAATACCATTACATGCCATGTTAAGTGAACGATACCCAATCCAAAATCAATACAACTCTAAAAGGTCAAAAATCTAGAAGCTAAAAGTGAATTTTAATCAATTGACTTAGTGGCAATAAGATGATTCATTCCAACAAGGGAACGATTAATGTTAATGGTGGTAATGTTATTTTCATTTTTCAAATATATTCACCCTTCCTTATAGTGGCCAAAATTCACAAGCCCAATGAATCCAAGCATGTGAAAGCATGATATCTTGGTGTTAATGGTTAATTATATTACTTTCATCATATCCTACAACAATATTAACTTTCTATATGCCCTTTAAAGCACAAATGACAAACCTTGAAATGAGATGGTATAGGGTGTTCCCATGGTATGGTGTAGACAAAACTTGTCACAATGTTGTAGTTTTCATCGTAAGCAAAAAATTGAATGGTTTGGGAACATAATTGAAAAACGATTAGTGGTCAAAATGCATACTAGAAGGTGATGCACATCTCAAATTAACTATCATTATGTTGTGAAATTGGTGTGGATAGGAATGATGCAATAGTCCTTTGGCATACATTTGTAACAAAATTATAATTTTAATGTTACAAGTGTACTCCATAGTACTTCCATTTTAATTGTCACATAATGATAGTTTTAACAAAAGGATTAAGAAATATATTTTTTAGTTGGAAAATTTTAATAAAACATTTCACTTCAATTTACATATGTACAAAAGAGATATCTTCCATCAATTTTTTTTTCAATTTGTTTAGAATCGTTATGTTTATATCCAAATTATATTTCAGCCTTTGATGATATATTATGTTATGATAATGGTGATGATATGATGTTTGTAGGATGTAGAATATTATTTTATTGAAAATGTAAATGCATTAGGTCTCAATTTTATTTATCCACAAAATTGAAGTAAAGTTTTTGAATTAATAAAAATTGGTATAATGTTGTAAAATTTTGAGTGTTGTAAACAAGTTTCATAATGTTATTAATGTATAATCATTTAAATAAATGATTAAGAAAGATTTCAATTATATTCATGATTATCTTAACTTATTTTATTTTAAAGGCCAAAGACAACTAAATTTATTATTAGAAAATTTCAAAGTAATTGAATTTTAAATCTCAATACTTTAAGCAATTTATGTATACCATGGCATGGAAACACTCTATCATTGAATCCATGCAACCATTGACTTAAATTGAACCATAAAAAATGAATGTCTTATTCAACCATGTAAATGAAGTTAGTAAAAACATCTTAGCCATACTTTTAAACACTAAAATTGTATTCCCTTCCAACCCAACTAATGTGGTCCCCATAATAATAATTGAATGCACATTCTACAATGATTGTTTCTAACACCAAATAGTTAATATAAATGAAACATACATAACAATATATTTGCTATCGTTAGGGTCATCAATAATAAAGGTTGGTGAGTAAAACTATTAAAGAGTTGTACAATCATAACATAGGCCAAAGGAAAGAATATATGTATTGTAGCCTTTAAAATGGAAGGAGGAAAACTTAAGTCATCCCTTCCTTAGTTTATCCCTCTAATACAATGAACAAAACTTACTTTTCTCTTTTGGAAGGAAAGGAGCAAAAAGATTACTTGAGGGAGGAGTTCCTTTAGGTCCTTGCCTTCCACAAATAGATTCCAAAGTGCAAAATTAAGAACTCAAAGTTTCATAGCCAAAAATGATGGATCGTTTGATCATTTCTCATGTGTTTTAAAGTTCCAATCTCCTTCAATGCTTTTTCTACAATTGTAAATATCCTTCACACTACCCAACCTATTACTTTATTTAACCTACGTATAATGTCTCCTTTCTAATACATTATCAAGAATTTATGCATATAGATCACACACACCCTTATAAACTCATGTCTTTTATTACCAACTAACCTAGATTGCTAGCATCAACTCTTATAACCACTAACAAGAGAAACTTGCTTCAACAATCACACAAACATGTGGTCAAATTAGTAAAAAAGATGTACATTATATAATACCAACAATACCCACACAATGGAAGAATTGGCATTGAGACTATGGTTTAATGCACTTAAGTTGGTATTATTTGTGTCTAATTAATCATTTTTTTCATATTTAAGCAATAACAAAACATCAACTCAAAACATGAATCTACCTTCATTTATCCAAATCATAAGTGAAAATCTAATGCATGATGTCCACTTGTTGATTTTGATCCTAAAAACACAAGTATACATTCACACTAATATGCATAATAGCCAAAAGACATTCAAATATTTGATTTTCAATTTTTCATGTCCAAAATCGAAGACTTCTTATTTATGATGTGTTTGTCCAAAAGATCTATGCCCAATGTTTCTATAGTTGTCAACACTCCTTTTCCATTGGGTAGTTTAAAAACTTTTTCCGTAGTTATCACTTTTCTATAAATCCCTTTTTGTTCTTCATCCTAACCCTTATGTAACTTCCATGGTACCCCCACTTCCAAAACCTCATTCCCTTTTAGAACCTTTTCTTGCCAATTGCACTATTGCCCTCCACCATACATAGATCATTAATGCACAAACAACCACCCCTACACATTGATATAATGCATTAAATTTCAATAGTAAAATGTTGTGTATTCCAAGATCGACACCCAACATTATCAAAATTAAGAAAGTCATACACATAAAAACATGCACACAAATCAAGAAAACTCACCTACAAACCACAAGAATTCAAATTCAAAATGCACAAAACAATCACATGTTTGTCTTGTGTTTTTTGGAATTTCAAGCATGAAAGATGAGAGTTTGGAATCACACATCATGGGGATACACCCCCCCCCCCCCCCCCCCCCCCCCCAAACCCTTGTTCACATTAAACTAGGTTCCAACTAGGAATAACAAACTACAAGAAACTAACATCTTGCAACAAATATCCTAGATGATTGTCATACACTACAAGATTGGCACCCAACACCATTGAAACTAACAAAATCATACACGTGATCATGAAAACATGGACACAAATGGCCCCCCTGGTTGAAATAAAGGTCCATTTACATTAGATATCTAAATCTATGATAAAATATGACATAATGTGATAAGGTAATTCATGAAAGGAATTAATTCCAAACACGATGAGATTAGTTGGTTAAGTACAATGTGAGCCCCATCATTAGTTGCCTAGTTGTAATCCCCTATGTTCAACCAAATGACAACCATCCTTGGGTCATCCATTATCCCAATCAATAAATGTCTATGTCTTCATATTAAGTCTTAACACAAAACAACAAAAAAGTGTATATTTGGTGCATTGTGGAAACACCCGATCACTTGTTGGAATCTCCACAAGTGGTGGTGTAAGACAACCCATATGCCTCCCTTGGAACAATAGTCACAAACCAACATGGACCTTGTTGGACCTCATGATTCTTCACATAACATGCATTGCAAACCTATTGGAATAACAACTAATGTTGGATCCACTTGGCCATCCATGTGTGGAAGGTGACATGGTGCACAATTTCACACATGGTCTTTGCATACTTGACCATCTCAACCTTTCAACAACAAAACCCTAGAAGGTAAAACCTTTTCCACACGTAAAAAAAACATAGTTGTTTGTCACATCCAATGTGATAAGTGCTATTTGTTGCAAACAAACATAATCTTTAGGTTCAAAATTTTGAACTTCAGGTTGATACCCACTTCCACATATGGTGGAATACCATAATGTATTTTAGTGTTGTGCGATGGCCAAATTTTCCATTGCCATAGGCATGACTTTTTAAAACAAGGTTGCACATTTTTCACAAGTTTTAACCTACACATTGGGAACATCCAAATCAACCACACGAGCCATGTTATCCTTATAAATGGATGATAGTAATTGGGGTTGATGTCTGAAAAATAGAAAGTAAAAGGAAAATGAAGTTAGGGATGTTTGTTTACTAAATCAACATCCCACGGCCAACCATGGGAATTATGTGTCCTAATCACCTAAATGCCCTTTATGTAATCCATATTTATTTAAATCTTTTTTTGTTGTTTGTACCATCCTTTCAACCAAGTCATTAATTCTAAGGTGATCACAAAAAATAATCCTATAGTCAATCAAAACATGTACACACAATTCTTAAATTTTTTTTTGGAATTCTATGTTGATCCTTTCAAGTGCTTCCATTAGAACACCAAATCTACTTAAGACTTGGTCAAAAAATGCATAAGCAACCCCCTCACCACTTTTGTTTTGAAGTGGTGTCAATTCAATCCACTTAGAAAATTGTTCAATTATAATCAACACGCATTGGTTAAAATGAACAATTAGGTTGAATGATCTAGTAAAACCCAAGCTCCATTGATATCCAAGCCCCATGATTGGTAAAGGTTATAAGTGTGGCGTGGGTGCATTAAATGATGCATGAACCTGATTGCACACCATGCATTTTGAAACAAAATGTCGAACCTCCAATATTGCATGTCTTTCCACCAATATTAGCCTTGAAACAAACTATAGGTTCAATGTCCCAATTCTTCATGTGCATGTTTCATTATGTTTTCCTGTAATTTTAGATATGGTATTAATCACCTATACATGCCCATTTGGCCATACCCTTATAAGATGTTGTCCTTCCCAATGGTATTTTTGGCCTTTTGAAAAACCCTATCCTTTTCATGTCAAACCCAAATCATAACCCAAGCAATTGTCAAACACCCCCCATCATGTATGAATTATATTCGCCCTTTGTTTGGTTATTGGATTGATTTGCACATTATGCCAAAAACATGGTTTTCATGATTAAGATAGCTTGCAAGTTGCAACTAATGTCCAATTATAATCATGTAATCATAATTGGACTTGAATCACTGTTGTTTTTTCAACTACAACCATTATTAGGAATACATGACTATAGTTATGACTATAGGTATTAAAAGTTTGTTTTTCTTCATAGATACATACATTATTAAGGTATTATTTTATGCATAGCACTTCAAATTTGAACAAGTTTAAGGATTCCTAATAAGTCCTAGAAAGCTTTCTAGGATTGTTTCATGAGAACAAAAAAGTTCAAAGGTTCATAAAGAATGTTTTATTATTTTGCTTCAAGATTTTTATCACAAACACCTTAGGTGCTAATATATATATAAAATGTTAAAGTGTGACAAGATCCAAGTGCCTTATTGCAATGTACAAAGTTTTGACCATTCATGGCCCACATTGGATAAATTTTATTATTGTTATTTTCATAAGTGAAAAAAATAATTCTAGAGGCTTACATAAAATTTGGATCAAATTTATTTTATTTAACATGAGAAAATAAAGGAAATCTAAAACAAGTCATAGGTTTTATGACAAAATAGGTGAATTTGGGACTTTTAAGAATGAGTCCTTATGTTTCCAATGGGATGCCCTAATCATGTTTGGACCTTGTACATTTAGCATTTAGGTTTAACCTTTAGGATAAGCCTAATTTTAACTTAAAATTTTATATGTTTAACTTACATTTAGCCTAGGTTAAACTTAATTTAACTTAATTTGATCTAGTTTAGTCTAAGTAGCCTAATTTATTCTAAGTGACATCAATTGATATAAGTAGACATGTTTAACTTATTTTAACACAATTTAACAATTGTAATCAAATTTAGCAAAATTTACCCTGATTTAGCTTTAAGCAAATTTTTTTGCCAATTTTAATTTAATTAAAATCATTTAGCTTAATTTAACCTATTCTCATATAAATTATCCACTTTTGCCCTAATTTTGTCTAAGTAACCTAGTTTAACCAAGTTTAATTTAAGTAGACTAAATTAGCCTAGTTTAATTTAAATGTCCTTCATTTAACCAAGTTTATGCTAAATAATATATTAAACCAACTTTAGTTTAAGTAAATAGGATTTGCAAAAGATTTCCAATTTTAGCCCATTTTAACCCAAGTAACCTACTTTAAACCAGGTTGTTAAAATTGACGTGATGTACCATTTTTGTGTGGATTGTCATGTCAATGTTAATCATGACGCATCAATTTGTCGAGTTAACATTGATGTTGACCAAACATTCCCACAAATAAAAACTAAATTATGATTTTCTTGTTATGTAAATAATTTTAATTATTAATTAATAATAATCAAATTATTATTAATAAAAATTTATTTCTCATCAATAAATTATTTTGCAATTGGATTTTAATTATTGGACATTGACCTAGGTGTGGACTAATTGTGACCAAAAATCCCAATTGTTGCGATAATGAGCAAAATTAAGTTGCCATTTTTTAATAGTCCAAAAAAATTTCAATGATTTTTTACACATGTAATTGGATTTAGATGGCCTCGCTACGACTAAGGTGTGGATTGGCAATCAAAAATTCCTAGCTATTGAGATGGTGACCAAAATCATGTCACCATTTTTTAATAGTCCATATTTTTTTAAAATTTTCATTTTCACACAAGTAATCGAATTTAGGTTGTTTGATTATGATTAGGGTGTGGACTAGTTGACCAAAAAATCTTGGCCATTGAGATGGTTATTGAAATCACGTTGCCATTTTTTAATGGTCCAAAATATATATTTTAAGTGTTTTCCCCCATTGGCAATCGGATTCAAGTCATTGGATTGGGAAACGGGGTTTGGACAAGTTGATTGAAAAATCTTGGCCATTGAGATGGCAACCAAAACTTGGTCCAAAATTTTTAATGGTCCAAATTATATTTTCGTTTTTTTTTGGGCTCTAACAACTAAATTTAGGTATTCAAATTGCAACCAAAATGTGGACAAGTTGACTGAAAAATCTCGGCCATTGAAATGACAACTAGATTTTGGTCACCATTTTGTGATGGTCCAACATTTTTTCTCAAATTTTAAAAACTAATTTTCTTTTGCACTAGTGACCAAGTTTAAATAGTCGGACTACAATTGGGGTGTGGATGGGTTGACCAAATATCTTGGCCATTGAGGTGGTAACTGAAATTTAGTTGCCATTTTTGTTGTGATTTAAATTTTTTTTTTCGCATTGGCAACCATATTGAGGTCACTAGACTATGAGTGGGGTGTGGATTAGTTAACCAAAAAATCTTGGCCGTTGAGATGGTGATTGAAATTCGGTCGCCATTTTGTAATGATCCCAAAAAAAAAAACTCCTTGCATTGGTGACCAAATTTAGGTCACTTGATTATGATTAGGGTGTGGACCAATCGATAAAAAAAACTTACCCATTGAAATGGTGATTGAATTTATATCACCATTTTTTAATGGTCTAGATTTTTTTTTGTTTTCTTTCGCACTAGTGATTAAATCTAAGTCATTGGACTGTAACAAAGATGTGGACATGTCAACCAACTCTTAGTCATTGAAATGGTGACTAAAATTAGGTAACCACTTTTTAACAATCTAGATTTTTTCCTATGTTTAAAAAATAAATAAAAAATCTTGCATTGGCAATTGATTTTAGGTTGCCAAACTGTAATCGAAGTGTGAACTGGTCGATTGAAAATCCTAGTCAATGAAATGGTGAGACCATATTCAAGTCATTGGATTTAGCAATTTTTGATTTTTTTTTTCAATCATAATTTTCAATTGCCATTAGGGTAAACTTATTACCTTAATATGAAAAGTTATTATTTTGACCTAGGTTGACCCTAAATTAACATGATGCAAGGTTGTGTAAACGTTTAAGCAGATGTGACAAGGTTGACTTTGATAACCCTACTTTAAACGAAGTAATTTTGTTTGCCAAATTTTCCAAGTTTAGACAAATTAATCTCAATTTAACCTAAATAACCAATTTTAGCAAATTATAAACTTCTTTGGATAAAGTAGTATAATTTTGCCAAGGTAAGCCAAATTTAGCTTAAATATTCAAATTAATGAAATCTAGCCAAGTTTAATGTAAATAACCTAGTTTAACCAAGTTTATCCAATATTAGTCAAATTTAACCTAAATGAAATATTTCAGCCCAGTTAGCTAAGTTTAATTTAAATAACCTATTTAAACCAAATTTAATTTAAATAACTTAATTTAATCAAATTTCACCAAGTGTAACAAAGTTTTGGCAAGTTTGACCTAAATAACATACTTTAATCAAATTTCACCAAGTTTAACCTAAAGAACATATTCTAAACAAATATAACCTAATTTAGCCTAAATAATTTTAAATTTAACTAATTTATCTAGGTTAAAACCTAGGGATACCCATGTTTTCTTAAAAGAATCTATTAAAGCCTATGTTAGCTTAAGCTAAATAAATTATTTTCTATATGTTTGTGATAATTATGTTTGTTAGAAATAAAATGTGGATGTGCAATGGTTAAGGACTCAAGCCTTCAAAATGAAAGTAAGGGGTTTAGGTCCTCTTATTCTCATCCCATATACTATTTAGGTTCCTGGGAGTAGGTGGTTAATGTAGCCAAAGTCCTTTTTTAGCCTAGGTTAAGTCACAGAGCTTAGGCCCTTTAGGCTTGGGTGTGTAGGCTAAGTCACATAGCCTAGGCCACTTAAGCTAGGTCCCAAGTAGCCTTACTTGATTAAGAGTCAACTACAGCATGGCATCATATAATTGGGTAGGAAAAATAATTTCCTTATTCTAAATTGCCACATGTCAACTCATAGGTGATTGATAAAATATTGAATTCATCTTATGCTACCATGTGGCATCAAGACATTAATCAATCTTGACCATTGGAGATGTCTTCCATAATCGTGGTAAATATGATTACAATCAAAGAGGACATGGTTGCAAATGGCATTTACAACTATGCCATTTTTGTGACTAATGATAAATAGAATGTGGATGTTTGGATCAATAGTCATGTAGTCGTGGCTAGTCATATATGTGATTTAGGACTACAACACCTATCATTTATCCAATATTATTTAACATGTTTTGACATAGTGACATAAGCCACCACAAACTCCCAAATTTTTCATTGAGTTGTGTAAAGATGGTTCCAATTCCTAAATCACTCAAATATTTATGCAATTGGAAATGAAGACCTTTGATGGGTTTATTCAAATTGGGTGTAAAACTAAGCCTAGTTTTCAACTCCTAAAATGATAACTAAGTGCATTCCTCCATTTAAACTCCTCAATAACCTTAGTCAATTGAGTCAAAGGTTTAGCAATATTATTAAATCTTTTGACAAATTATAAATATTAGTTTACCATTCCCAAAAATGGCCTCAATTGACTAACATTAATTAATCTTGGAACCTTGGAAAATCATCCACCTTGGCCTTTTGAGCTCCAACCCCTCATGGGTAAATCATGTGGCCCAAATACTCCACTTGGGATTGGAAGAACTTACATTTTCTTGGGTGTAATTTCAACCCATGCACAACCCCAAGTATTCAAACACATTTTGCAAATGACGACCATGTTCTTCCATGGTGGAATCAAGCACAATGATGTCATTAATGTAGCATTTGGCAAGATCCAAGCTTGCAAGAACTTGATCCATCACCCTTTGAAATTCTACTAGAATGCATTTTGCAGCCCAAAAGGCAAGAATTTCCAGTTATACAAAATAATCCATCCCATTTTGGTTAATGCCCCAAAATGTAATCTTCACCTTGTCACCTTCATGAACTAGCAATTGTTGATATTCAAATTGTAAATCCAAAGTGCTAAACATTTTAGTGTGGCCAATAACATCAAAAATCTCTTTCGGTATTGACACAACATATTTGTTAGTTCATGTCCATTTGTTGATAGATCTATAATCTCCACATGTCCAACCTTTGATCCAATTGCCAAAAATGTCTCTCTTCACATGCATAACCATGGCTTATGCATATCCACTTTGGAAAGCTCCACAAACCTTACCTCCAAAAGTTCTTCTATCTAAGCTTGGGTATTTGCAAGCTAGAGTATATCACTTTTGACCAATATTTTTGAGTCCCTAAAAGTATGTTTCATAGTGTATTTTTTATAGGGAAAAAAAAAGCTATAAACTTGTAAAAATGTTCATCTTTTCCAAAAAGCAACAACACATGACCATGTAACACCTCCTAGGTTATAATGTTTGTAAAAAAACTTTAAATATTTCACGAAAATGTAATAATGAGGGACTTTGCCATTTTATCAATTTTTTGCTTATGTAAAATTTCATAAAACTCTTATGTAACATTCAAATGATTTGCCAGCACCTATTTTGAATTACTATATGTCATTCAACCTAATTCAACCTATAAGGTTGTAAAAAAATATGGGTAACATCATCCAAGGTGATGCATACTTCTTGCCCATTAAGTTTTCCAAATTCTTCTTGAAGTAAATACAAAACAATGAACATAATTTTGCAACAATTGTTGCATCTAGCATGCCCCACCTCTTATCATTATGAAACCAATTTATAGTTCCCATGTGTCCACAACTATGGGTGCCTTGGGTTTGGATGATGATTCATCCCTAGTGGCCAAGGTTGAAAATTACATGTAATTACATAGGTTGATATGGGAGCATCCCCACATGAAACCCCCATTCCATGTGCATCTAAAGTCCCTTCAATTTCTTCAAACAAGTCCAAAATCCTGGACAAATATTTATAATTTGATTTGTAACCACCCACTCCAAACATTGAACCTTCAGGCATCCATCACCTTTTCCCAAATAAAATCCATTGTTGCCAAGGATGTTTAACCCATTTAAAATCACTAGATGTGAGCTCTAATCACATTACCCCCCTACATGAATGTGTTTGTACCATGATGAAATTTAGGAGTTGATGAAGAAGGTAAAAATGGGGTGGGTGGGAATTAAATAAAATTGTTGTTATTAAACCAAACAAAGGTTAATGAACCCAAGTGAGACAATTCAAGTTCATGATTTAACCAAGGAATTGACATATGATGACCTTTGATAGACCAAAAACTTGGGTAGCATGGGTATGGAACCCCATAACACATTCACATTCATCAACATTGGATTCCACTAAACAAAAATATCATGAATGTAAAATCATGTTGGGATTATCATCACAAAAAACATGTGAACTCGACAAAAGTTCATAATCATGGGCAAGGCCACCTTTAGTTGGCCCACCTTATTCACAATGGCAAGAGGTGGCTAATCATCATGTTGCATCGCTTATGACATGCATCCCAAATCCAAAAAACAACATCCTCAATAAGACCTTCTAAGTCATGATACCAAATCATATGTTTGTTGTAACAAATTAGGTGGTGTTATGTGCACATCCATGGTAACCAATGTGCCTAAAATCCCATTGATGTAACATCCACCAAAATTAGCATGCCCAACCAAGCATGGACTTGGTGCCACACCGTTGGAAAACATATAGTAATGAATGGATGATTGGTTTGTTGGGTGGTTGGGATTCAGTTACACCAAAATGTCAACTTAGAAAACCCTCCAACTTTTTCAAATGCACCCATCAATGTTTGAATTTGATATAGGCATGGTTCAAGGGGTGCAATTGCACTAATGCATATCATTAACAAACATAACCACTGTTTAATTTTATGTGTTTCAATTGATTTTAAAAATAAAAAAATTACAAATGAACTTCTTTTTATACAATGTTATTTTCAGTATATTTGTATACATGTCCAAAAACTTTTAAATGAATCTAATGAATAAAATATATAAAATAAATATTTTATGTTATGTAACCTTTCTTTTTAAGTAGTTATTAAACAATAACATCACACAAAACACAAGTTTGGAATTTTAAAAATATAATCCTTAATGTAATAATGCTAACAACATCACCCCATGATTCACATCCAACCTAGAAAGTGAATATCCTCTTCTTAGCCTTGTGGGGACATGCCCCATGCTTGGAGATGTGGATGTATTAGTTGGCACAATTTTGGACAACATAAAATATTGGGGAGGGATGCATTTGACACCTAGCCTCCCCTTGTGAAGGTCAAGTCCTCATCAATTGTTCATGGCTTTAGGGCATGTGAGCTTGAATGTGTAAATATAACCAATGAATCCACCTCAAGTGGATCAAAGAAAGTAACATGGTGTTTTGCCCCTTAAGCATGTGCATCACGTCGAATATTAGTGGAACCAACAAGTCATACATTCCAAAAAAATCCAAAGCAAAATCTAATCTTGGATATGTGGCCACATTTATGGAGTTTTATATTGTTGCCAATTTCTAGTTTGCCATATTGGTGATCAATTCCTCCAACTAAGCAAATGAGTCTTGTGTCATGGCCATGCCACTAGATTTTAACCTTGGTCATTAGCCTTATTTGAAATTTGACCTATGGCCAATTGCCCTTAAATTGAAAATTGTTGCCTCCTTCATGTGCTCCTTGCTTTTACCATCCTTGTTAGTATATTTGGTAAGACAAAGTTCTAAATGCAATGAGTAATGATGGTAAATGTTCGTACCTGAAACCATAACGTTCACATTTTTTGGTACTTGAAGATGTGGATTTGGATCTAGGTGTTTTCCCCTTATTTGGGCACTTCTTTATGTGAGGACCTTCACAAGTCCAACACACAACCCCTTGGTTTTTTTTCACTAAAAAGGATGGGGAAAGCCCAAATTAACCCCCATTTTGACTTGTTTTGGCCTTCCCATTTTGGGTGGTTGTTGATTTTTTTTTCTTGGAATCCTTTTGGGTAGTCATAATGATGAAAGAAGATGAAATTATAACTTCATGCTCTTTGAAAATTGTGCCTTGATGTTCCCACCCCAAGAAGGCACCCCTAACAACCACAATTTTGATGCTTCTAAAGATGTGAAAATTCCCATCATCATAATTTTGGCATTTCAAATATTGTTGAATTTTAAGGCTTGTATGAGAAAGGGATGAATTTCCAAAAGAAATCCCCAATTCATTCCAAATTAATATTTCAAAGTGATTTGGAAATGTCTTGAAGTGTTTGATGACAAAAATTTCAAATGGACAAGATGCATCATGCACATAAATGTAGGAAACAATATTACATTCAATACATCCTTTCCCAATTTCAACACAACACAAATCTAGCATGAACTTTCAAGGGATGTGATGTGCACAAATTTGGGCAAAGATGTGCTTGCATACACAAGTGACATGTGACAAGTATATGCAATCGACATGTTGTAACATCCATTTCCAAGAATATAATTATCAAATTTTTATTATTTTTAATCCAATTAAAAAAATTGGATTATTCCATATCTTCGAACCTATAATATTTTACATTTACTTGACCATCATTAGTTTAAACTCCTTCCCATTTTGCCCTTAAACAAATAAGATTGAATCAAGTGCTTTACTGCTGCCAACTTTTTCTTAAGTGGGCAAATATTATGAGTCCTCCATCCTAGATATCCAAATCATGACTATATAGTTAGCAAACTTCTATTTATAGAAAATGCCATTTGAAGATCCACCATGGGAATATATATCAGTTTTGTTTTGAAAGACTTGATACCAAATATTATAGTCTTTGAGTGTTAATAGGCATTTAGAACCATGGTTTTAGTTTATATACATTTTAGGGATTCATATGCTTTGTGAGCAAAACAAAAATGATCATTTTGGGCGATGTGCCTAATACAATTTTAGATTATTTCCAAAATACTAGGATAGGTAATTATGCACAAGGGCCCATTCTTAATTGCCTCCCCTAATTTGAGAATCATAGCTTCCTTGGTGGTATTTGAAGGGCATAGGCTAAAAATTTATAGGAGGCCCATGGGAGCATGCATTTTATAGTGTAAAGTACAAAAGAGATTTAATTTCAGTGGCAAAAGGTTTACATGATAGTGGGAGAAGTTCCTTTCCATTGATGAAAACATCTTCCATGTGGGGAGGTGTTTTCAAATACAATGGAATATATAAAAACCCTTGGAGTGCTTGAGATACTATGGTAAAAAAAAACACACACACACATATTAGGGTGTCATATATATATATATATATGTGTAAGGTAAAAACATCTTTTTCAAGGACAAAACAAATATATAACTTGGAGAAAACTATATGGATTTTACAAACAAAAAACTCATTAATGAACAAGAACTAAAATAGTTTATTGTATGAACAAGGCATGATGCAAACTAGCATGAAATGAAATTGAAATACGAAGACCATGATTTGCATTGAAGACATTGAAGGATGGTGCTTTCAAAATCTTTACTTAAATATTATTTGATGAAACCTTTTAAAAGTTCATCAACCTTTCAAAAAAATTGTCAATTAAAATTTTCATAAACTTCTATTAGATAACTTTGTAGAAACTTTTATTGACCACATTTTTAAAAAACTTTCATTGATCACATCTTTTATAATTTTTTATTAACTATGTTTTCTAAAACCTTTTGTCAACTTCCATCTTTAATTTTTTTAATAAACTATTATCTTAGAAGCTTCCATTAATTAAATATTTTTTAAAATTCTAAGCATATTTTTTGAAGTTTTTAAGAAATTTCTTATAATGTTTATAAGAAAATTTATGTTTATTATTAAAAGAAATCTAATTTTTTAATATTGTTTAATTTCTATGACAATTTTCACCCTTAATGCTTTAAATGGTTTGGTATGTTTACAATGGAAACCAATTTAAAGGCATAGGATTTAAGGCCAAAACAAATTTATTTCCATGCCCTTATTTACACCCATCATACCTCCCACATTAGGCCATCCTTGCCCTTTTCATGGAAGTTTGGAAATCAAATAGGTATGGCATAAAAGTTATTGAGAATGATGAAACACATTATTCTTCAAAAAATTATTTCATTGAGCATCTAGGGGCGTGAAAAGGCAATGCCCATGTATAATGCATTTGTGTTTTTACCCAATTCTCAAATTGCCATGTCTACATTATTTTTTGGGGTTTGTGTTGTTATTTGTTGGTACACAAAACCATCATTGTTATGTTCCCTTCTTGGCAAGTTAATAAGTTATGAAGGAATGACAATTAGGTCAAATTCAACAATTTGCATAATCATTGTGGAATTGGAGTTGAACTTTTAGTTTTTGAAACTTTTCTATTTACTAGTGAAATAATCTTGTGTTTTTGGAGTTTAAAGTTGGTCTTCGTGCATTGTGAATAATGCCACAATGATTTGATCTTCAAGAATCATTGCCTTCTTCAATGTTGTTGTAGTCATGTGTTCCCTTGCCATTACTTGAACTTTCATGACACAATCTTTTAGTTTTGCCACTCTTTTTGACTACTTGGTTGATTTTGATCCTCGAGGACGGTGAAGTTCAAGAGTAGCTAGTGAGGCATCAACATCCTATGATTGATTTCATTATTCTTTACTTCCACAACAACATCACAAGTTTTGCATTTGTTGGGTGGGGTCTTCTTCACCTCATCACACATATTACCCCAACAAGGGAATTTTTAAACATCAACCAATAGTGAATGAAGGTAAAATAACCTTTTGGATTTTTAGTTTATATAAGTCCAAAGTTTTTTTGCAAAGTTTTTTAAATTTTGGTCTTGAATGTGCAAAGTGTTTGGATAGATTGAAAATTACATATGAACTTGGCATCATTGAAAGCTTTGTGTGTTGCCATTGTTGTTATCCAACATCACCCAAAATATTGCATGCCTCTCATAAGAACATGCATCCTATTGCAAATTGGAAGCCAATGAAAAAGATTGAACAAGAGCTTATTGCTTTTCTATTCGGTTGAACAAACTATTAGATGAACAATGTGACAATCACCATTCAATGTTACCATTATAAACACGTTTCTTGCCAATGGTAGAGATGTTTTAAAGCTACCCATTTATGGCACTATAGTTATAAGCTCTTCATACCTTCCACCACAAATGACAATTAATGACCATAATATGGAATATGGGTCCATTCATGCTAAACGGAGCCAACCACATCCTTTCAGGTTGCTTATTTAAAATATTTTCAAAATATTTTGAAATAAGTGTTCTAAATCTTTTACTTTCAAGAATACTATTATGGTAAGTTCATATTTTAAAATTTCCTAAAACTTGTCATTAAATTTTTTTGAAATGTTTGACAAACTATTTTCTATCTAAATGCATTGGTTACAACTATTTTAAAAGCATTTTTGGGTATTTTTTATTCATTAGATTGATTTCAAATTTATTCACATGTTTCATGATATATTATGATTTTTTTTACAAAAATAAATTAAAAAATTTCAATACAAACTTAAATTATCATTCAAAATATGAAATATTAAGCAATGATTACAAGTACTTTGCTTCATATTAGTGTGAATGCACCAACATAGATAATCTTACAAAGTGTTAAAGCCATGTTGAATTTAGTGGAAAACAAGGAAATCCATGTATTTAAAAGGGGCTTACAAGCAAAATGCCCCCAAATAGGGGCGTTACAAGCATCAACCCCCCATGGGAACACACAATGAGGCAAAATTACACCTCACAATTGGCCCAAATAACAAAGGAAAATAAGTTTTTTCACCTTGGTTACTAAAGAAGTTTGGAAGATTAAATGCCCAAATTTGGATGATGTTTTGAGAGTTAATTCTTTATGAAGAAAGCTTTCTTCCTCTTGTCAAAGTATAGGCAACAAATTCACCATGGCTTTCATGTTTTCAAAAATATAGACTAATGTACCAAGTGATTTGTTCATGATTAGGTAGATATATGGGGTGGTGATACGAGGGGGCGACAATGAACCAGCATCCACTAGTGCACCATGAAGGATGAATGGTAAGTAATTAGGAAACAGTTATTTGTTGGGTTCCAGTTCCCTAGCTAACCACGATGGTTAGGTCAATTGCAATTTTTTAAAAACCTACCTACTAACAACCCACAAGGAGGTAGGTAGTAAAAAACAGCCCTTACATATGTATAAACCATCTACTTACTTATTAGTTACCTATTTTCCTACCTATCTACCTATATATAAGACCTATTTCCTAAATAATTGGGTACCAAGTGAAACCAAATATTAACTCATTTGAGGTTCATCCACAACTGAGTAATAACAGGCATCCAGTGGATGGTGCACTGGTGGGTGCTGGTTCACTGTGGCCCTATGATGGGGAGGGTAAGGTTTCATTAGCCGATTGGCTAGGTTGAACACTCTTTGCACTCCCTGTGTGGGTTGTTTTGTGCCATTCATGTATATATATAGAGACTAGGTACCCAATTTACCATCCTTGAAATGTCAATTGCACACCAATAAAATGACTGTTCACCCATCAAGTAACTTATTGTTGAGTTCTCTCCACATGCAACAAGCATGATCAGAAAAGTATACATGAAGTATTCCTCAATCTCACTCAGACCACCAGCTGATTGACAAGGACTAGGTAACCAGCAAGAGGCTGCATCCTCCTGCTGATTACCCAACATAACCATCCCTTGTGAGAATCGAGATGCCCTCTTTCCATCCATGCACAGAGCAGTTGTGAAATGTTCATGCAGGCAGCAAAGAGTTCCCTTATCATTAGACCAATGAGAGCACACAAGGCTAACTAGTATTTGGCCCCAATCGAACATTGCAGGGATGAATATATCAGCACCCACATTGGTACCTTCACCTTCTTGAGTGAGGACTCTTAGTCACCAAATAAAACCCATGAATGTTAGATTTGAACTCAGAGACCCTGATTTAGTCCAGGCACTGGATTTTCATAATATTTAGCAGCAATTTAGATTAGTTTTGGGTTTTTACCATGTTACCAGTGTGGATGATGGTTTTTCCCCAAGGCCAACGATGCCATGGACTGCTGCTTTAAGCGCATGAAGATGGGTTTGGAAGTGGGGGTGTTTAGTGTCTTGCAAGGGTTATGATGAGTGGGCTTAGCTTGATCAGTTATGGGTACCATGGCAATGGGTGGTCATCACTGTCATGGCACTCTGCATCCTGGGTATGGAGGAAGCCACTAACAGTTTGTTGGGTGTTGATGACTTTTGATAGCAATTTCACATTCCCAGTATAGTGAAACAAAGCTACCAAGAATTTGCCAAATCCATGAGTAAGTTAGGCTAGAGCCTAGGAGAACTATTAATAACTTATGCTTCACAGGATTTGAAAATAACTATCAATAACTTATGCTTCACAGGATTTGAAAAGAACTATCAATAACTTATGCTTCACAGGATTTGAAAAGAACTATCAATGACTTGTGCTTCAAAGGAGTTGAAAAGAACTATCAATAACTTATACTTCACAGGATTTGAAAAGCGACTCAAATTTGGTACTGGAAGAAGATAAGATCAGTATTTTCTGAGTTTAGCTACTGGACACTTTGGTGTTTAGATTCTCCACAAGGTGTCAGTATTTCAATCTCACACTTTACACAATGTCCTGCACGCATAGTCAAATAAAGGCAGTTCAATGTGACACTTTACACAAACTCCGGCACATGTAGTTTAATAATAGGATGCACCATATTATGCTACTGCAGCAAATATTCCCGCAGACATGCTGAAAGTGTTATTGGCAGATGTTCATTGTTCACTACTTAAATGAAGCAGTTTCATCCAGTGAATTTTTCCTCCCCTCATTTTTGTGATGTAGCTGAAGTGCCGAATCAAGACAGTTTAGCCAAATTTGGCTATAGAAAGGATATGAAAGTTAAAAGAGTTTATGCATCCCTCACAATTTCTTAGCTACATCCTACATTACCAGTAGAGAAATATTATTTTTGCAACGGAAATTGTCAAATTTTGGCTACAAGAAAATAAAAAAGAACACATGTTTTTAGCCATTTTGCCAAAAAAAAAAAGCCAACTGGCAAAGTTTAGCTTCAAAAAAAGGAGGAGGAGAAATTGCATCCTATTATCAAATTGAGGATTGGTTCTAGGACTTATGTTGTCCTGCAAGTTGTTATTCATGACAGTATCAGATTAAATAGCTCGTGGGTGAAGTTTTCCAAAATTTGAAAATCCTTAGATTAGGGTTTTGTTTTACATGTCCATATGTCATGGATTTGTTTGAAATTTTGGAACTCGTGCATTGAATTGCCTAATCGTAAACACATAAATTTTCTTTAATTTTAAAATTTTAACTATTTGAGATATCATTATAACATGTTATAATTATTGCAAGAATTTTTAAAAATATATTATTGATATAATATGCATTACCCCCATTATCTTAATTTTAAAATGTCCATCTTTGAAAGGAGATGTAGCCATGGGAAAGTGCTTTTTAGATAGAAGTCATTAGCAACTTTGTATTTTTCTTCTTTTGATGTTCACTCAAGGTCAATGGATAGTTCAATGAGAGCTCCACATGAACGGAGAGTTTGAACCCAAAATTTTAGGGTAGCAAGGAACTTTATATTCTTACAATCCCTTTCTCATTGTTGAACATTAATGATTGCAATGAAACCAATCTTTTGAGATTGAAAAATACCAACTTTAATCCAAATGGATGAGATTTATAAATGCTGGATATTGAACATGAATCCAATAAAAATTGTATGGTTTAAGAAATAGACTGAAAAAACCATCCAATACAATCTGATGATAAAATACATAATTGGGTACTATATAGTGTTTCTCTGGTGATAAATGGTGGGGAAAAAAAAAACCAGTGCAACAAATACAAAGAAAAAAAAGCCCAAAGTTTTCACATTATGAGAAAAAGGGTTTGAAATCACCATATTTATCCTATAGGTTGCAGCATGTCACCAAAACATAACATCCATCAACCAAGAAGCTACACTAAATATGAAGCATTGTTTTATGGATGATTTAAAAGAATGAATATTTATTTTCTAAAGATTTTGTTAAACTTACAAATGGAATATTCTTAGAATATTTTGAAAATATTTTGGAATAAGTAATCATAAGCAAAGCACCAAGGAGGTGGGTGTGGGTCTTAACAGTGTGACTACACCCAATGATGAGAGAGGTAAATATGCTTTTGAGCATCCACTATGCACATGAAAAAACAAAAAAATGGAAGATTATAAGGTTTGCTTAAGGATGAAAGGGATTCACATGCAATGGATTTGTAGCCCAACCTACTAAATAGCCTACTAGTCAACTATTAAAAGCTATTAATTTAGAGTTGTTTCTTTAATATTTACAAAGTTTTAATATTGTTTTTATGTAAGGTTTTCATTTATCTTGTGACAAACAAATAATATTGACCTTTCTTTTTGATAGGCTAAATTTACTTTCCTTTCAAATGCCTTATGAAAATTGCAAAAACAATTTCCATTGTGACTAATAAATCAAAGCTAATTGTATTTCTTCATTAGCCCTTTTCTAAAATCCTATATGATGTGCGTATCTACTTGTCCAAATTGAATTTCATGCTATTAAAATTTTGAATTGAATCCAACAAATTATTATTAAGTAATGTTGTATTGTTGCTAATGAAGTTGCTTTGAGGCAACCTCTTTGATCTTCATGGCAAATTTGGAGACCTAATAGGTGCAATGTGATCAATTTATGTATTAACCCTTACTAACCCAAAACTAATGAGGAATGTTAAACAACCCTTATGAATTTTGTGGGTGTGAGTGCATGGACTTCAACTCAACATTCAATTCATGGACTCCATAGATAATTTGTTTTACCAAATGTCAAAAGTAAAAAATTGATTTACAACACATGTTGCCCCTCCTTGGTAGCTTTGAACCTACAACCTTGAAAATGGCCACAATGTGACTTGTAGAATTTTTTCATTTTCTTGGAAACAATAATGTCCAATTTTATTTTGGTAAAAGTTTGCATTGACATCATTCAAGCCCTATGGTAGAACCTTACAAGTGTTGCATGGTCATAACATAATTAACATTTTGAAAAGTTCATGGGGGGTTTTAATATTCTACAAAACTAATTGATCTTTATTTTGTTTCACAAGTTAAATTCAAATTGAAGATATTCATGTTTGCAATAGTCTTTACTATAATTGTTTTTAAGCCAACATGAAACCTATATATGAAAAAGGATGGGCAGTTTGATTAAAACTTTTAGTTGTTTTATGCACCTCCCCTATCTTTAAAACCATGGTGGACAAAAAGCTAGGGGGTTTAAATCATGAAACAAGTTTCAAAGAGGCCGTCAAATAAGGACTTTCCCAAATTTGTGATCATTGTGTTAACATTCATTTGATATTTAAGGATTTTATAGACCTAATGGCATGTAAGGATTCAAAGTTATGTTAAGTTTTTGTGATGGTTAGAAAGATGGGAGTTCACATTTATGATGTTAATTAACATTAAATCATGTACCTAACATGTTATGTGAACATCAACATTACAATACTATTAATTTTCATGATAGCTACCTCCAACCACTATGAGAAAAAGGGGTGTTTTGCAATTGGTCTTGCAACTCAAGTTTTGAGTTGTAGTGGACACTACAACTCATTGTATTTATATGTTGTGAGTGTCATTAGACGAATTATAATTGTTGCAAAAGTTGCAATTCATTGGATATACAGTGCAACTCATTTTCAACTACTATGCAACTCCATGATGACTACAATCATAATGTCATGTTGATGTCATTTCTATCCATCCACGAAAATTTAACACGTGACACTATGAGGATTTTTGATGATTTTTTTGAAATATTGATATCCATCATCCATTATGATTATTCATTTTAGATGGTTTTGGGATATGACGCATGGCACAATCAAAAGTTGCCATGTGACATATTAATTGAATTTTGGAAACAAATATATATATGTACCTAGATAGGTTAGTACATAGCCATAGGTAGGTAAGTTGATATAACTCCAACTTACTTATTTACCTACTTATTTATTTAACTACTTACTTACTATCTAGGTAGTTAGAAAAATAAGTAGGTAGGAAGGTAGAATACTAAAAGAATAGGTGAACTAAAAAGTAGCAAATAAGTTTTTAAATTTATTATGTGTTTTGCTTTTAGGGCTAAGCTTTTATGAACTCATCCCAACATGGCATATGTATTCTAATGTGAAAATGCAAGAGGAGACACCTCCATTATATAGTTTGTGAAATGAGATATTGAAGACAAAACATATGGGTTTAATATTTTAGTGGCAATTTAGTTGTAATTGAATTGTAAGTATAAAAAACAATTTCCCACATGCTTTCTATTTGATTTTAAATTTTTAATTAATTTGAATTTTATAATTATCATTTGACATAATCATATGGAATTTAATTATTTAAACTAACTATATGATAATTAATTATCTAGATTGATTATATGAATTAATCAATATAATTCAGATAATTGGTTAATTGATTGATTCAAATAATTGATTATCAAAATAAATACTAAATGATTAATTATTTAAATAACTGTTCAATAATTAATTATGTTGATAATTGATGATCTGAATTCAAATAAAATTCAATAATTACTCACCTACACTAACAAAGTTTGTTATCTAAAATTATTTGAATTGATTAATTGATTAATAAAATTAGTTACTAAATTTAAGTAATTATTTATTATGTGATTATTTATTTGTTATCTGAATAAGTTAAATACTAATTAATCAAATTTGATTAATGAATTCATGGTAATTAAGTATATTACATGTCAATTAATGATTTAAAAATTAGTAAAAAATAATTCATTATGAAATAATAAATAATAAACATGAATTTGAGTAGAATACATTGAGGTATATAAAGACATATTCATATGCACACCCTTATTGAATATTTAATAAAATATATATATTGTTTTAAATTTCAATTCAAAAACAAACTTTCACTTTTCATGAAATTCTATGGTTTGATATGTATGTATACCAACATATATTGTGAATTCCAATGTAGTGAAATATTATTAACACACCAACTGAACATCAATCACAAAGAATAGGACTATAATATTTACTACATTATTTAAATTTTAGTTATTTATATAATTATGAAACTGAATTATTTTAACTAATTAATTCAATAAAGGAATTGGCTTGTATCAATGAAACATTTAATAATTTAGTCTAAAAAACTTTGAAGTGTATAAGCAATGATATTTATATGTACATACTCATAAACACTTGAATAGACCATTCCAATCCAACCAAAGGCTTGCACTTACACTTTCAATGAATTGCACAATTTGTAAATCTTTGAATAGTAAGAGTTGCCACATAGTTAACAACTAATTCTAGATGAGTTAAACACTCTAATTCCAAAATTGTGGACAAGTAGTAGTTATGTAGTGAAACCATAGTAGCACATTTAGTTGTAACTTAGTTGTAAAACTAACCCATTTCATTGACTCTAGTTGTAAACAAGTTACAAATACCAAATGTTATAAACTTTTACACGTGGCATGATCATATGCATCAACGTTGTACGCCAATTGCAATGTAGTTGCCCACTCAACGTTAAAACTACACCAATTGCAACACAATTGATATTAATCACTTCATTGCAACTTGTGATCATGGTCAAATTATGGTTGATTATCATTATATATACTTTGCATACATACGCATATATAGAGTCCAAGTTGCAACTCATGTGCATCTAAATTACAACTATGAAATATTATGACGTGGCATTTTAATTATTAATTCATTGAATTTTCATATTGTAGTTTTACTTTAGTTGCAAGTAGTTTTCACAACAATCTAGTTGCATGCCAATCTAGTTTGTGTAGACACGATGTTTCATAGTGAACATTGGCCTTGTTTTTAATAAAAATTGTGAGGTACTTAAAGGTTACAAAACTAACCAAATAACTCGATGTTAACATAACATTCTTTCAAATTGAATCCACACCATTGCTATCAATGTGATTGATTTTGCTCCTATTGCAAAATCCTTCCAACATTCAAATTCAAAAAGCCTTCCATCTACAATAAATAGGTGATTGTTTCAATACAACACAAAAATTTACAAAGCATAATTTCAATTTCCGTTTTGCAATCACATAGCCTCTTATTATCAAGTTTTCTATTCCCAAGTTCCATTAGGTTTTGTGAATTTCATCACCATGCAAATGCTTCTTGTGGGTAGTGAATTGACCATGTAGGGCTTGAATGAGAGCATTAAAATTGAAGAAAGTGAGCAAGGAGTTGGGGAACTTTTGGAATAAAATAATTAAGAAAGTTGTGATGTTAGCAATCACACATTGTCAACATTTAATGTGTTTGGTAGTTAATTGCAACATTGGCATTCCGTGTATTATTGTTTGGGCCTTTATGCACCTTTGTGAAAGTGAATTGTCAAAATTTGATGCAAGATTGAATACCAAGAAAATAAGTTATTGCAAGGTATACATACTAGATTGATAACACAAGGCACAAATAAGGATGAAAGTTATGACATGAGAAAAAATTAAGATTGCCAAAAAGCTACACAATAAAACCAAAAAAAACTTTTCTCAAAAAATATTTAAGCAATCGAACATATTTTCTTTCAAATTTGAAAGGAGTGAATATAGAACAAAAATAAATAAAATTGGTGTTTATGAAAACCAAACTAGACACAAAAAATTATAGAACATTTATGAAGAACCATTGTGACCAAAGTTAATGAGATGAAACATTGAAAACAACAAAGATCACAAGATTAAACAATGAAAATTGAAACAAAAATTAATTGATAAAAAAATCACTAAAGGATGAAACTACTAATTGATCTTAAAATAAATGAAATGAAACTATTGGTTGATTGCATTGTGGGTGAAAGCATGGTAAAATAACAAAAAAAGTAGTTATATCCAAAACAATCAAAAAATTGTTCAATTTTTGACACAAGTAGAAGAAAGTAGATTGAAAGTAATTTTAAATAAATAATAAAAACATGGCGCTCTTCTTTGAGTTTGTAGTGAGGTGATTAAAATTTTTGAAAAACTTTGGCATAATCAAAGTAGATAACAAAGTATGTTTGAAAATGACTTGTCAAATTGAGTTAATTAAACCTATTTTTCCAGTAAAATATTAATGTATTCTACTATGATATTTAAATGCTGAAAATTTACAAGTGCATTTTAAAGCTACATCATGTTGAAAATGAAGAATATTGAATAAGTCATCTACATTCACCTACTTGCACATGTTTTGACAACCTAAAAAGTAGAAAAAAATACAATTAAAAAAAAAAGTACTTGAATGTATATTAGATACGTGATTAATCAACATCATTGTGATAAATTTAAAGATTATCCTCATGTTGATCATTAATATATATTTTTAACTTTCAAAGAATACAATAAAACTTGTTTATGTTTCTTTTTTTGTGACAAGGAACAAAAATTGTCTACTGTATTACAACTTGTGAACATCGAAACAAAACCTACTTATGAAACTTGTGATTTGAAACTCTATTCACGAATCATAATAAGTTTGTTGCACAAAAAAATAAAAAAGGTAGAGATTTTCAAACAACTTGAAAGATTGATGATAAGATAGAATGGACACAAGTAAGGAAATGAAAAAAAATCAATGATGAATATTGAAAAGTAGTGGAGGAAGTGGATATGAAGTGTGAACATATAGATAATTATGAATTGAGAGAACATGGATCTACGAAGATTGTGAGAAGACAAAAAATGATTAAAAACTATGCATAAACTTGAAAAGACAGGGCATGGATGTGAGTAGACAAAGTGACAAGTGTAAATGGTGTGAAAGTTGTTTAGATTTTATGTCCCAATAAGTCTTTCCAAAACATTAGATATGTGGATGTTGACATTGATGCTAAATAAAAGTGTTTAAAGTAAATTAACATGTTTCCAAAGAAGTTTGTAACTTCACCATAGAATCATATGTTTGGAAAATTTGATATTAGTAACCTAAAATTCTACACAACAAATGTTTTGGACCTTCTAGGAGCTACGATGCAAGGTCCTTGAAGGTTGATATTTGATTTATATATCAAGTTTCTATAAGTTATGTATCAAACAATATAGGATCAATTACATTTCAAATCATTGAACCATCAATCGCATTCAAAGAATCACATTTATACTATCTAATTTGATTACAAGAATGATTTAATGTCATCAGGCTAAAAATGGGCTACATATAATCGGCTAGTAGATCATGAGTTACAACCCAAAACCTTCAACCTATGTTTCATTAACAACCTACTAGTTAGCACAATGTACCACCTTAGGTTCTCATTGGCCCAATGATTCCATAACCTTTCATTGCTTGGATGAATATTTCATAATCACTCTTTGTGTGGATGAAAAGAGACCGATCTCAATTCTCATAAGGGATGTTAACAACCTTTTTACTTCATGTGAAAATCTACCAAAAAATGAAACTCAAAATAAAAATATGAAAATGAGGTGATTTTGGAGGGTTTCAATTGTCAAAAATGAAAAAAAAGGAATAAAAATCAATAAATTTCTATATTTGGGTTGTGTGTAACCATAAACATAAAAATGTTGATTAATGATTTATAGTTCATATTTGGTTTATAACCAAATAAGATTTGTATTATGTAGCTTAAATGGCAATCGTCCATATGAAGATGTAAAAAAAATGATGATCATCCCTAAAATAGGAGTGGACCTTGGTGGGGGTAGGAGTAGACCCAAGGGTGTATCATAAGAGTAGACCCAATAAAATTGAAAGTAAGCAACCCCTAGAGGCACTACAATGGCATTTTCTTGGATGTGTTTCAAAGGAAAAGGATATCATGGTTGAAGATTGTCTTACAAGCTAGTTTTGAGCTGATCAAAATGGTGCATAGAAATTTTCCAATAAAGAGGAAGCTTTGTAAGAAAGGAGGTATGTAAAGCTTGGATGTACATATGTTAATTTTTAATCATATAAAATTATTGATAATTTTCTTGGATATGCAATATTGAAAAAACACTTTAAAACATGTGATGATCATATTCATGCAAGCCTTTTCAATACAAGAGCATTGAAATAAAACTCACATTCCAATTCCTACAAGATTTTGTAAAAATGTATTTAGTTTAGGATTACATTATCCCATTAGAATTTATTTCACAAAAAATGAATAAAAATGTATTGTATTGTTGCATGTGACAAATTATAACGATGGATGGGTGCGATCAAATTCAAACAAACCAAAAGCCATGTTGGACAATTGTCAAAACTACAAACTTTGTTACATATATTTATGTGGTGCCATTTTAATGCCATGTTTAATAAAGGAAAAATATGCTAAGTGATGAATATGATTATTGAGGAATTAAAATTAAAATTTAATTTTATTGAAATTTGGGTTTTGGTTTTAGTAAAGGACTTTTGAACTTGAAGAATAAAAGCTTCATATGTAGTTAATTTTGCAAAGGATTAAACTAGAGATTCTTTGAATAAAAAATTTTTGATGGGAAAAAATTAAAATGATGGTAACATATTATCCACACTCACAAAGTACTAATAATTAAAAATTTGTGAAGTTTGAAAATTTCAAAAATTCAAAATATGTTTCAAAATTAAAAAGTTTTAGAATTATTTTACCACATGTAACTAAGGTGTAACGTACATGACATGCAAAACAAAATTTTAACTTATGATGCAAGGAAATAAAGCCTAAAATATTCAGCATATTTTGGTATGATTTGAAATTATGACCATTTGAAAAAAAGAAATGCAAAATTTGGCATAATCATATATATTTTAAATCATAGGTATTAAGTAAAGATTAGCATAAAAATGTGATGTATTGGGGACAAATATAAGTATTTCTAGTAGAATGTTACAAAAGATTTCATTCAAAAAAAAAATGGAAAAAGTCAAAATGATCACAAAAGACCCAAAATCCTTGGGTTTTTTGGTCATTGTTGGTTTATTTGATTGTGATTTGGACAATGTAGTCTTTCAGTTCATTATTGATTACTTGATGGGTTAATGCATGGTTTCAAAGTTTGATGGTTATCAAATCATTTGAAAATATGACATTTTTACAAATAAAATTCAACATGGTGTCTATTATTTGGTTACATTGCAAGGATTCCTATACTTTTTGAAAACCCCATTGCATTGAATAATTGAAATTTTGCATGAATGATTATGTTAATGTACAATGTTTAAGAGACTAAAAGTGATGAAAAAAATTGAAAGTTCAAGGCCCCCCTCCCCCCCTTTTTGGGTGATGTAACCTTGTCCAATTTGATTGACAAAGGCCCACCAATCTAGAGAGAAAGTGGAAATACAAAAGGAGAGTACTTGCTCTTCTAAATCCAAATTGAATTGTTATGAGCAAGTTGTCCAAGATTAGGGACTAGTAATGGAGATCCTAGCCCAACTACCAATTGCTTGCAAAATGTTGATGGTGGGAATGGGAAGTGGGTTGGAAAAAAGGACAATTTATAGGTGGCAAGACTCCTTGCTATTTCTCAATTTAAGATGGAAGACACCTTCATCATTTGAAGTGTGATGGAAATTTGTTGGTGAAAGAAAATGACCAAGATGGAAAGTGAAGTGCCTTCTAGATCTATTATTAGCGAACTCATGTAAAAAGACATTCACTTGTTTGTGTTAACATTACCTTGATTGCTAAAGGGAGGAATGGATATGTTAGGCATAGATCATGGTAGCTCTTCCTTTCATTTGTTCTTATCATGAATTTTCATATAGATTTACATGTTCAGGGAAGTGATGTGCATGTTGGATAAGTATATGACAACATCACCTAAGATGCAAACCCCATCTTTGGAAACAACATTGTCAATTTGTTGACAAGAGGAGTTGAATGTGGACAAAGGACGTTTGTGCAACTATTTTCATCCCACATGGAAGTTGACCTTATGAACAATGGATGCAAAGGTGTCACATGTTGAATCATGTGTCCTTGTACACCACATGAACATATTGTAGAAGGTGGACACCCATTGGATCAACAAGTTGTGTGAACAAACATCAAGGAAGGCTTGTGATTAAAGATGTGCTAAGGGTGGCAAACAATCGCAAGTTATTTTCAGTTGTTGTTGAAAATGAAGGTGTTGTTGTTAACATGAATTAAAGCTTACACAAGAAAGGGTTGTTTCAAGATCAAGGCCTAAAATCAACCATTACATCTATTCTATATATGGAACCAAGTTTGAGTGATTTTAGTCATCGTCCTTGTTAAGTTATAATTGGTTTTTGCTTGGCCCAACTAGTTGTTCTTTTTGAACTTCTTTATGTAGCAATTAAATATTTATGCAAATATATTACATCCAAAGTTGCCACAAGCCTTTGAAAATATAATATTGATGAATTGGAAGTGGACATCTTGCAAATTTCCATGGGCATTTACTTAAACTAAAACGATGAGGTTATTTTAGAAGCTTTCCAAGTTGTAACATAATAGGTGTTGTGTGCCCAACTAATTATATTTTGTTCCTAGAAAATTTGACAATAGCAAATATTAACACCCTTTTGGTTCTATGGAGTGTGCTGAATTTGGTAAGGTGAGTCAACTAGTGTGATCAATCAACAAGGCAAACCCATCCTTGGGTGATATCATTAAGAATTACCTCACCAAAATTCAAGGAAAGGTGGACCTAATTTAATTTAATTGAAAAAAATAAATTTAAGTTGTGACTTTTACTATTGACTTGCATCACATGGGCTTTGTGTTCCCCACCTATGTATATATTATGGAAAAATTGTAAACACCTACATAGGCTACACAAATAAAAAAATTATGTTCTTGAGATTCCAAACCCCTTATTATTAAGTGTCAAGTTGCATCATTGTAATTTTTTTTTTTGGTTTATTAAGTATAATCACTAGGGTATGGTCCAAATTGTTGATTGAAACCAAAAAGTGAGAATTATTACAAATCTGTAAACATTAAAGAAATGACCTTTCAAGACCTAATTTTGACCTTCCAAAATTGTTCAAAAACACTTTGTTGTTTCAATCCATAATCTATTAAACAAATAAAAAAGGATTATTTGAGCCCCTCCTAGAAATTAAAAAAATTAAAATAGTGAAAAGCCATGTATTTCTTAAATGAGTCCTATGTTGTTTTAAAGCTAGGATGGTTTCAAAAATTTGGGTTGAGAGATTTCTAATTGTGCCACCCAAGGATGGGTTTGCCTATGACCCACTAATGCACTAGTCATTGGGTTTCATTTGTGGGATGAAACCAAAGTTGGACACATATCTAGAATTAGGATATTTGTTGCAAATATCCAACCAAATATCAAAAATGATATTCAACAAATATCATCATGGTTGATATTCAAGTTGATATAAGAGGTGTTAGATATCACCCATCATGATATCTAGCACCTTTATATCTAGAAATTATGTTGGATATCACAGATGTTGATATCGGACCTAATTACTAAGTAGGTTAGGTTATTAATTAAGTTAGGTTTGTAACACTAGTTTTTTGTTTTTGTTTTTTTCATTTTCCTGATGCATATAGGGTGATGAGAAATCGTAGACAACTTAAAACTATAATGGGGACATATTTTCAAAGGTCTCTTCAAAGTTGTAGTTAGTAGTAATTATTATTGTGACTATATTTTCTTGAAAATTGTATTTATGATTTTTTTATAATGTGTTTTGGAAAAGAAAATATTTGTGACAAAATATTCCTTTTAGAAGAAGGTGCTAGTCTTTGGCTTTTGGGTGAAGAATCTCCAAAAGGCAACATCCTTTTTCTAAAAGGAATATTTTGTATAATATGCATAATTGGCAGGCAAATTTTTGGATTTTTTATATCCGGATCTGCTGATATCTGACTAATAAATAAATGATGAATATCCAGGAACATTGAATTAAAAATGTGAAAATTTGATATCCAACCAGGATATCTAAAATTTTAAGAGTAATAAAAATGTAATATCTTTATCTGGCAGACAAAAGAAAGGCGATATCCTTGTCTGACAGATTTCCCAAAAAAGTGATATCTGCCCAACAATGGATGAAACCCCATTCAACTCAATATGTGGTTTTTGGCCCATCCATTCAATTTGGTTTTGGCCCCCACCTGCACTAGACCCCTTCCTAGCTACTTCATTTTCCTCCGTTTTCTTCTTCTCCTCCTTTGTTGTCTTCCTTCTTTTCTTCTGCTGGCCGCCATCACCTACTTTTGAGGGGGTGCTAAACACCCCCTACCGAGCTCTGCTGTCCGGAGCATGCTTTTCTTGTCTTCTTGCACATATTTTCAGCCCTGCATGGTTCTGCACAAAACCACGCAGCACGGTTCTACATGTTCTTTTATTCAGCAATTTAAGAACAATGTCGATATTCTTCATATTAGAGGTTCTGCGCGAATGAATTACTCTCCTGCTCTGCTCTGCTGCGATTGAGCAGATTCGACATCTGAACCTCCCAAGCATAGATTCAGGCGCTGAGGAAAGTACGATTTATTTTCTCGTATACAATTCAAAAGTGAAACCTTGCGGCAGAACAACGCAGTTCTCCGCAGGGCTGCACTGTCAGGCCCGAAACTAGCGCCGAACAGAGCTCGTTAGGGGGTTGTTTAGCGACGTGCCTACTTTTTCTTCCACCTCTCGTTCCCGTTGCGTTACTGTCGTTGCTCGAGTTTGAATGTCGAGCTTCCATGACTTTAGCTCCTACGCCACTCAACATCCCAATAACCAAGGACAACATTGTTGTCACAAAGTAAGAAACAACTTTTTTTTCTTCCCCTTCCCCTTTCTTTCATTTTTGATTTTTCTTCCCCCCTTTCTTTTATTTTTTAAATTTTTGGTTGATTTGTGAAGAAGAAGTAGAAACATCTTGTTCATTTCCTTCACCTTTCCTTTTTATTTGATTTCTTTTTTTGATTTGTGAAGAAGAAGCAACAACATAAGAAGATGAACAAGAAAGGTACCCCCTTTCCCTTCCTTTTTTTGGATTTCTTTGGGTTGGTTTATGAAAAAGAAGTAGAAACATCTTGTTCATTTCCTTCACCTTTCCTTTTTATTTGATTTCTTTTTTTGATTTGTGAAGAAGAAGACAAAGTTGTAGAAGAAAAAGAAGTAGGTTAAATTTCTTCCCCTTGTCCTTTTCTAAATTTTGTTGGTTTGTGAAGAAGAAAAAGGAGGTGAACAAGAATAAAAACTAAAACTAAAAAAAATGAAGAGCAAGAAGTACAAATGACAATTATTAGATTTTCAATTCTTTTATCCTCCATTCTTGCTTGTATCGATCATCCTTGTGCTCTTTTGTGTAGGAGTGGTAACGGACCATGCATGCAATGGATGCAAAAGTTCAAGGAAGTGAACCTTCTATCTTCACTTTTGAACATGCACCTAATAGGTTTGAGATATTTTTAATTTGATCACATTTTAGAAAAGTTCAAGGAGTTGAAACCATGTTCCTAATAGTTTTGAAATATTTTAATTTTCATCACATTTTAAAACTCCTTGTGGTGGATTATAATCTGTCAACCCCCCCCCCCCCCCTCCCCCCCCCCCCAAAGTGTGGACTTGATATTTGGTACATTTTGGGATGTAGTTTTATGAAGTTCTTTTTTGAGTTTTGATATTTGTATGTTAAGTTACCATCAATATATGTGGGTATGCATTATTATAATTTCACACATCCATTGTATTTTCAAACAAAGAATCCAAGTAATGCAGTAATGCAATGCTTGAATTTTGCCTTTAGAATTTTAACTATGGGTGTGCATTATATTGTACATAATACCTTAGTATTGCATGTAAAAACTTCAATAAGAGGAATTTTTAATCCAATACCTTCTTAATTACAATATTTCACACATGCAATGTGATTGTTGTTGTAATACCCAAAAACACAAAATGTCGGCTGATTTTTGAGCGATTCATGCAATAGTTACAAGTGTATGCATCCACAAAGAAGAAGCCAAAAAATGAAGAACAAAAAGGAAAAAAGAAACAATAAGAAAAAAAAGAAATTGGATGAAGAAGAAAAACAATCTAGAAGAAGAAATCTAAGAATTATGAAAAATAAAAATAATTTAAGCATAATTTAGAAGAAAATAAAAATAAGCCACATGCATGTATTGCAAAAACAAATTAAGGGTACCTCATAAAATACAATACTTGCATGCAAAGGCTAGAACTTTATCTTCATCCAAGGCTCAAATGGGAAGTAAAAAATACTAGCATTTTTTGCAATATTTTCAAGTGAAAGTTGTGAAAATAGGTGAATAGGTAAGAGGGTATGTAGGTGGGTGGGTAGATAGGTAGGTAAGTAGGTGGGTTAGTGAGTGGGGGAGGTGAATATAGTTGGTAGGTACGTTGGGGGGAGGTGAATATAGTAGGCAGTACATAGGGTTAGTTGGTAGGTAGGGTGAAAATGGAGGGTAGTAATTTGAATTTTCAAACCGGGGTACGTGAGATCAGGGTTGGGAAAAAAACCAGGAAAAAAAAGAAAAAAAAAAAAGTCAAGTAAAGGGTCAGCCCCTAAAAATCAGGAACCTGATGAAAAATTGCAGCCCATCCAATGGATAGAATGTCCAACTGGTGCACTGGTTCACTGCCATTCAATAGGCAGTAACTGGTTCTACCAGGGCCTGTTCAAGAGCATAATAGTGTTCATCTTTTTGTTGGTTCATTGGTGTAAATGTGGAACTAGCAGATGAAATTATGCCCTTACCTGTACCCGACTGATATTGTAAAATTGCTAATACTTTTTCAACACTGGAAAATACATACTTTTCTTATGCTCATTGCAGAGTGTCTGTGAGTGTTTTTTTTCCCAATTCAATTCTTTGATTTTGCTGAAGTAATTTTTTCTTGTCTGATTTTACACTGAAAAAACACCCTTTGTCCAATCTTTTTTTATTTCACAAACTAGTGAATTTGCTACCAAAGACATCACTGAGTAATAATTCGAGTTTTGAATCTCTCTATTCAATCTCCAGTTGGTCACAATTCCTTGACCCAGTTCAAAGATGTGGTAGCTAGTTGTTTAGCAAACTTGAAATGCTAAAATCCATTGGCCAATTGCTCTCAACCAATCTTGGCTCAGCTGAAAGATGTGGTGCTTGTTGAGCAAACTTGGAATGCTCAAATCCATTCACACGACGATCTTATGTGATCATCAAGCTCACACAATTCCTCCAGTTGTATGTGTAGAACACATTTGCCTACTTAACTATGGTTCTTCTCAAAGCCTTGGTTGTGAATTTGCCAACTAGTCAACAAAACGACGAAGAAGGAAAAGAGAAATATCAACTTCAATTGGACCTGGGGACCTACACTCAACGAGACAATCTTTTTTTTCTGATGCAAGAAAGCAATAACTAAGAGAATGAAGTGTTCCACATTACAAACTATCCACCAGATATTTGTATGCAGATGCATGTATCTGCCATAGTTGACTCAATTCAATATCATATCTTATGGAAGACTATGTGCACACCCTAAGGAAACGTGTGACAATTTGATAGTTCTGAAACTGAGAAATTATTGGTCATTCTTCCAACAAGATTGGATAAAGTGTGATGAGAAACTCAGTTTGGGTGAGCCAGCACCTACAAGGGTACCATGGTAAAAATGCAAAAGACCCCACCCACTGAGTCTCAAACCTAATTTGAGTCTATTGTAGACATTATAAATACATAATCCTTTAAACAAAATCAGACTTAATTATGATTGTTGAGTCCAAATTTAACATTTCCTGGGGTTTTTAAAAAAAAAAGGCTCTAAGAGCCCTCACAGTCAAGAAGGCAAAGGTACCACCATAGGTTGCCTCGGGTGAACCGGCACACATGCTGGTACATATATTTATAATATTTAGAAGCAATAGATGTTTTTCAGGTGTGCATATAAGTTCTTTGGCCTGACATTAAACACATATTCTGGCAAAAAATTTGTCCGCCATGTCTGGTCAAATGAGAAGATTGGCCTCAACATGACTTGATATCATGTTCCATTATTTGTCGTTTCTGTACTGTAGCCTGCTTATGTAGGTAGTTCCTTCAAAGCACAAACATGAACAAACTTACAACCATGGATGGGCCTCACAAAAAATCTGAGAAGCTGCAACATTATGTGACAATTTTCCCTCTGCCCAAAATAATTTGGGCAAAATGAAACTATTTCTTTTTACCCAATGTCTCTCCATAAGCCAAAAGGAGTTAATTCATCTTATGAGTAAACTAGTTGGAGAGAAAGCTGATTTACTTTTTGGTGTCTCTCGCAGAAACTGGAATTGGCCACCAATTTCAGCTTGAAAACTAAGATTTGTGTGTTTTGATAGTCTGCAGAAAAGTATTCCATACCCAAATCCACATTAGTGGCCATCTTTTATGTACTATGGAACGGGCACCACCCTTTCCACTATGTATGTTTCATCCTATTGGGATGCATGTATCATCTTGTGGGGTTATGGGGCATATTACCTTTCATAATTGGCATTGTGGATCATCAATCATATACTAAAGTAATTGCCAATAAAACTTAATCATTATAGGTCCCTAGTTTCATCATTTGATACTATTCCATTTGTTGATTAGTTTGAAGATTGGTTGGGAATCAGGCATGAACAAAATTTGGATGACAAATTGAATGCAAATTAAGTCCAAAGATGTTTGTAGCAAATTAAGTTACATTCATTCAGGCACATGTGGTAATGTACACCACTGCAAGGAATCTCCTAGTGTATTTGGAGGGCACCTTATATCAATGAATATCCCTTCTATAAAAGAGGTGGGATATGGGTAGGCATGCATAAAATAGGCGATCGGAGGCGGCGCTGCCTAAATTACCTAAGTGTCCGCCCACTGTCACGCCTAAATTAACGAGTTGTGCGGTGTTGCAAGAGGGGGTGCGTGTGTGCCTTGGAAAATTGATTTCACACTTGTATCACTTTCTACAATGTCCAGGATATGCTCGTCGAGGTATGTTAAGAACAATGACATCCGTTATGGTCTTAAGGTTGCGCATCGTGATCCCCAGTCGTCAAAAGTGATCGGCCTTCAATGCCGTTTTTGCATTGCATTTGGTCGGGAGGAGAAGCTTGGGTCGAAGCGCAAGGTTGCGACTACTGTTCAAGGATGGAGCCATCCCTTTCGTTACGATAATATTGAGAACCATCTTCGTAACCACCATTCTGGTCAATGGGCTCTATACTAGGCTCTCAAATCCTCTCCTGAGCGTTCTTCATTATTTGATGACGTTCTGGTTGCGTTTAAGAACTCCATCAAAGCACATTTCTTGTCTTCATATCTGGGAACGACAAATTGTCTACAATATTGAGAAGGACATTGTGGATACTATTGTGGGCGACATGATGTTCACTCCCGAAGACCAAGACGACAGTGATGCAGACCATGACGCGGATGAGGAGCCTGCATTTGGCAGTGCGGCTGAGATTAATGTTCTACTTCTTCAATGTCGTCAAGTAGTAGCAAAGGCAAAAGAACGAGCACTATCGTTGTTTAAATGTGTTGAATCGGAGGATGAAGCTACAATTTACTCTTATTCAATGACGATTCCCAAGATGAAAACCACTTTGTTTCGCTTAACTGTGCGTTACGTGTCTTGTGGAACATCATTTCGTATGGCTTCTGAATTCATCAGCTGCATGTATAATGTTATGGGTAACCTTGGTTTACGTGCGTGTTCTCGTGATGAAATCAGCAACTTCATTCAGATTGTCTGCACGATCAATCTGTGGCAAATTGTTGACCTCCTACGCCGTTCTTGGGCCTTTTCATTAGCACTCGGCTTTGCAACCCATCCAAACACCTCATTCTTTGATTTACGCTTCCGGGTTTTCATTCCCAACTATCATTCCATTATTAACCTGCATGGATGCGTGCTTCCGATGTTTGATCGCCATACATGGGATATCATGTCCACGATGGTGAGCAAGTGTTTTGTCCTGATTGGACAATTCGTCTTCTTGGTTTGACGTTTGACGGAGCTCGCAATATGACTGGGCGGGTTGTTGGTGTTGTCACTCGCTTCCACGCTGTGATGCGTAGCGATTGTTTTCTAATTCGGATTTGGTGTGGGGCGCATCAACTAAATCTTGTTATGGAGGACATAATGAGCAATGTCATCAAAGAACGATTCTTCTCAGTCATGAATGGATTTATAACTCATTTAACATGGCAACAGAATCTAATTGCGGAAATGCAAACTACGTGCCCTCGTGTCGTCAATTGTTGGCTTTTGACGGAGAAGGTCATCAATTGGTTTAAAATCCATCGGCCACAGTTGTTCGCTCATATCGAGTCAAAGCAGCCAACTTCTGCTCCACCTCGCCTTTGATGGGTTGCACTTCTTTCTATGCATCATTTCCCTACTCGAGTAGCTGTCACTTTCCGTTCTATCTAGGGATTAACTACTCTTGTGCTTCAGCGGCAAAATGCCATGGATAACCTCATCGCATCCTTCATTGACAATGTTGGAATGACTGGGCCGTTCACTGTAGAATCGATTGCGAATATTGACCCATTGACTCATGTCATCAGTGGTCTTTATGCAGTTGCTCTATTCAGTGTTCGAGAATTTCTTGTTGGTCTGGCTTTTTGGGTTGACACCTTATTTAACGAAGCCGATGAAAGCGACCAGAACGACCTTCAGCACGACATTGCACTCGTTTATGTCACCGCCTACGATTGGATTCATGAAATTTCTGCCTATTGAGATTGAAACAACAATGTGATGGCCGATCCCGGTTCTATTCCCCCAGTGCTCCCGCATGAGCTCATCGAGCTATCCGTAGCCAACTTCATTCGAAAGATTCGACAACGTGCTTTTCGATTGGAGCATTGTTACTCATTAGCTCAAATTGATCTCATCGCCGACGAGCATAAAGCCTTGATCCATGCTCATAGATGTGAGCCAGTGTTGAAGGACGACATCGATTCGCTTTCCAACAGTTCAAGTTTCAAGGATGGCTGGTCTTTACTTGGTGCTCGATTCCCGAATTTGATGGAATATTGTGGTGTCGTTGCAATGCATAAACCTAGAACCAGTACTGTAAAGTCTGACTTTTTTGATCTTGCGTTGGGAGAGGGATTTGTTCCGCAAGCGCTTATCGAACTTTGGATTGGAAGGAGTCATGTAGGCAAATCAATTTTTGTTCATAGAGCACTTCCGGCATTGATAAATGCTAACCAATATTTTTTTGCTAAATAAAGCCTTCATTTGGCCCTTGCCTAAACTAACCATTCCTGATGTGCCTAAATTAAGTTAATTTAGGTAATTCAGGTGATTGCCTAATATAAACATGCCTGGATATGGGACAACTTCTAAATAGTGAAAGGGATCTTATGCTTACTTAAGTGCAAGGGATTTTATGGCCACAAGTAGGCATAATATCCCTCCCACTCTTAAGGATTACATGTATAAACCATCCACTTCTTACACCTCGTGGTTTACATATGTTTCAGTTCAATATGATTCATTTCATGGTTCACAACATGTAAAGCCATGTAGCGAAGGACATTCCCAAAAATGCAAAGGTAAAACTCATTTACAACCTTGTCCTAAGCCCTTTATTTCTCTTAGGTTTTACCCACTGTTGGGCAAATATTGCAAAATGGCTGAAATTTGAATAAGGTTTTAAGTTGTATATCTTTGGATATGACCTAGGGTCATATGTTGTTTGAAATTCGTTCACTAGTTCTCACTAGTTTGAGAACAAACCACTTGAAACCTTGTTTTTAATTTTTTATATAAAATTTATACCCTATTAAGGTATTAAAAATACCAAGGTTGAAGATTTAAATTTTGCCCAGTATTTTAGTACATTCAACAATCACTTAGATTTTAGGTAAAATTTAAACTTAGGTTTAGGGTTTAGGAAATGTTGTTGGATAATGGCTACCTTTTAGTTATAAATAAACATTTTCCTCCCTTTTGGTTGCAATAATTTATTTATAGATTTGGCTTTTGCTCTTTGCTCTTGTTCTTTTGTTCCTTAGTATTTCTCCTTGTTTTTTTTTGCTCTTCCTCCATTATTCATTAACACCTCTGTTGGGTATGTTGTTATTGTTCTTTTGCTCTTGGTTCTATTGTTTTTGCTCCTTTGCTCATTGGTGCTTTTCTTGATTTTACTATTCTTGTTCCTTTGTTTATTCGAGCTTCTATTGGTTTTGTTGTTCTTGCTCTTTCATTCATTAATGATTCTCTTGCTTTTGTTGTTCATCGATCTCTTTTTTAATTTTGTTGCTCTCAACACCTTTCTTGGTTTTGTTGCTTTTCAATGTCTCTCTTGGTTCTATTATTTGGTGCTTTAAGGTACCTCTTTCTTGATCCTTGGACCTCTTATAGGTTTCTTGCTCTTGCTCCTTTGTTCTTTAACACCTTTCTTGGTTTTGTTTTGCTTTTCAAATTTGTATTACCCCTTTTTGTTTTGCGTATAGGTGTAGGAAAGCTAGAGGTTTTTTCATGTTTCAATTCGAATTTTTAGGTATGTTTTGTTTTTTTTGAAATTCCATTTAGTTTCAAGTTTCAAATTACTTACTTGTTTGTAGAATTTTGTTTTGAGTTTTTTTTTGGGTTTGTTGTGTGTAGGGCCAACAAACACACCTATTCAAACACACATCTATTCACAAAAAAGTTCATTTCATATTTTTTTTCCATTTTACACTTTTTTGGGTGATGAAAAAAATGGAGAGAAGCATGTAATTTCTTCAAAATTGTAAATGTTTTGATTTGATTTTCATACCATAGTTGATATAATGAAAAATTGAACCCATTATTTTGGTATATAAGTATAATAATTTCTCTTTCATTTTAGGTTTTTTTTTTGGTGGCCAATGGAGTTTAGTCAAAATCAAAATATTATGTCCATTGAAAATGAAATTGAATAAAATGTCAATGAAATGAATATTGAAGAGGAAATTGTGGGAACATCAAAACAAAGTGAAAATATCCAAACAAGAAATAAAAAAAAAGAAGATAATGAAAAAAAATGCCAATAAATCTTCAAAAATTGCATTCTTAGAAAAACAAAATGGAGAGGACTTAACAAAATGCATTGTGTTAACAATGGAAAAGATGTTGAAGGTGGAAGTCCTCAAGTCAAGAGATGCATTTTTATTATGCTAGTTTTGTGAATAATTTTAATCCAAACATTTTAAATATATATATATATATATATATTATAAAACATATGGAATAATTTGTTTGCAAAAACAAATGTGGATGTACATCATGCCATAATTGCAAATTTTTTTGAGGAGGATATCAATAGTCCAATAAGACGTCTTGTTGAAAGACAACTAATAAAGAAAAGACTTAATGTGTTAGGCATTGTAATATATATATTTTTTAATGTTGAAAATTCTTCCAAGAAAAATGATGTTTAACAAAAAATGTTTTTTGCAAGATTTTGGTCTTTTGATTGTAAAAACTCAATTACGTTTATAGTTTGTTGAAAGTGTTTAGTTAAAATGTTTGGTTTTACACTTGTGTCCTCAAGTTGTCTTCTTCTTCAAAAAGTAGTTTTCTTAAGAAATATTGCATAACTTGGTGGAGAAAATGAAACAAGATTATGGTTTGCCAAAATTGACAAATTATATGTCTACCACAATAAGCTTTGATTTATGGATGTCCAAGGGAGCACATGATATATTTGTTCTTGTTATTAATTTAATGGGGTTTGATTCGTAGTCTAAATAAGTGATAGTTGGTTTGTTTGAAACAATAAAACAATTAGTCAAACCTCGACTAACAAATTGATATAATTGTTTGATTAATATAGGGTAGAAGAAAAATCATTACATATGTTGAAGATGAGGGGTCAAACTTGAATATTATGACAACTATTTTAAATTTATTGTGAAATATGAAGTCCTAAGTATGGAAGAAAGTTTTCAAGGTATTTGTTTGTTTTGGTCGTGCTTTTTCATATTGAAATATGCTACTATTGATGAATAGGTTTGTAGAAATGTATAACTATGCCTAATTTTTTTGGAAAAGGTAGATAGGAATAGAACAATGCCTAAACTTTGCCTAATAAAATTAAATATTCTAATGAAGTAAGGTGAAGTTTTAATTATCTTTTACAACCTATTTTTCCCCCTTTTAAAATAAAAATTTGGTAGTTGCATATATTGACATAACATCATTAAATATTTTTTATAGGGTTGCCATCAAAATCATTTTGTTCCAAGCGGTTTTGTAATTCAACGATGTTATTATCCTTTGTTACATTAGACAAAATACTATTAGAAACAATGGTAGAGTGCCACCTTTTCTTACATGGCACATTTTAAAAATAATTGTGGATTCTTTTTCTCATGTTGGGAGTGGTTGTGTTTTGAACTAGTTTAATAACCATTAATTGCTTTTCAATGCACAATAGTTTGCCATTGTTATGTGTTTAAAATTTAAAGAAAAAATTACAAATCCACTAGCCCAAATCAATTTGATTGATGATGATTTTGGGATTACTCTTGAGTTGTTTTTGTTGCTTGCAACATCAAAAAAGAAGTTTGTGGTGTTTTGGAATCTTTTTTTATTTAAAAAAAAATTGAAAAAAAAATTCACAACATGTTTTTTTGATGTTAAACCCTAGATTAAAAAACATTTGTTAGTATCTTTTCTTATTGGTCTGTGGGGAAGGTGTGAATATTGTTGAGGAATATGGTAGACAATTTTTATATCTTATATTTTTGAAGTGCTATCATCATTTACATCAAATGACAAAATCTAAAGTTGAATGTGTAGAATGAAAATTTAATAAAGATTCCAATTTGGATATTTTTGAAGAAATTGCCAACACAAGTGAACCGGTGAAAAAACTTGTCACCAAAAATTTGTTGATTTTTAAAGGCTACTAAGTGGATCCCCACAAAATCAAGTGTCCTCTTCAATGGTGGGGATAACATGAAACCATGTTTCCTATTGTTAGTTTTTTGGCCCACCAAATCATAGGCATTGTAAGATTGCAATTTTTTTTTTCTTTGGTGAGAATAATTACAAACTTAAGGAGATGTCATTTTCAATTAAACACTTTAGAAAAATTGATTTTTGTTAGCGAAGATTAGCTAACTAATCTTGAGATGGTTGTAAACCACCCTATAATTTGGTGGAGTTAATTGAGAAGGATTAAAATTTTGAGAAGAAGTTGGAAGGTTCATTTGAATGGGATGGGATGAAATTGTGGACATAAAATGTTGGAATAATTTTTTTTCATTTTCCCACATTTTGGGAATTCTTTTCATTTAAAAAAAAATTTACAAGTTTGAAATAAGAAAACTAGTATGTGAAAATGGTCTTTGAATACTAGTGGGTTTGAAATGTGTGAAACTCAACATTTTGAAACCCAATTGAAAGCATTTTTCCTAAATTTTTGAAACCATGTTTGAGTATTTTGAAATTTAAAAAAAAATCAAGAATTGGGGTGGGTCTTGTAAATTCTTTTAAAACTTGGACCCAACAAGTCTTTAAAAAACTTGAGACCACCCAACATTGGTTTCACCTTGCACATAGAAGTTTTGCAAGCACATCACACATCAACCAATGCACATAATTAAGCTGCCTCATGTTAATTAAACCTTTTAATTTGGGAATGCCCCCACCCTTGGGCCCGACCCAATGCGTATAAGCTTTGCAATTATGTCCTTTATCCACCAAGGTACCGACTAAGCTCCCTTAGATTATTGCGATGTTTATAATTCTTTTTTTTGCCCTTTTGTTATTTTGTGGTGTGGCTTTGGGATTCGAGATGTTGTTACAAATTTGCATGTGATATTTTACCTATTTTTTACCTAGTTAATATGAGATTACTTGTGAATGATGTTTGGCATTAAGTAATTTTGAAGAGGGCAAGTTGGAAAGACACAAACTTTAACCTTAGATTTTCTAAGCCTTGCACCTCTTGAATAGAGTATATGGAATAATAATCCATTCCATTGAGTTGCCATAATAGATGCATTATTGAGTGGAGATGTTTTATAGTTGTTATTGATTGTTGAAAACATGAACTACTTTAATATATGAATGGATTAAACAGTAATTAACTTATTTCTGAAAATTTCAATTTTGGGAGAAATTGATTGGTTAAAATGCTAAAATTTGAAGCTTTCATTTTCCAAAGTTATGGAAACCCTAAAGAAAAATTGCCTCAATGCCTTTTGATATGCAATTTGTGAGCATTGAATGGAAGCATATGGCATAGCAAACAATGTGTATGTAAATTACATAACCTTTTCCTTGAATGTTTTGATTTAAAGGAAAAAATGCACCTATCTGGTGTGTATACATGGTGTGACATGAAGGGTTGTTTGTCTATTGGAAATGATGATCACAAAACATAATAAAATATGAAAGCGCATCAAGATTTTCTTTTGCATGGGAGAAATAGTTCTTTAAAGAGAACTGAAAGAAATATACACATAATACAATTATTCATAAAATCATTAAAACCTAGAAGGAAAAGTTTGGAGGTTTGAAACTTTTGTGTCTGGACGCAAAATTTGTTGTGTGTGGAGAGGAATTTTTTTGGGTTGAAACAATTTGAAGGTGGAGCTTTGTGGGAGGTTTGAAGTGTAAATGTGTGTTGAACAATTTAGAGGTGGAGTGTGGGATGTTTAATATGTATGCAAAATTTCTTATGTTGACCTTTCGTGGGAGGTTTAAAATGTAAATGTGTGTGGAACAATTCGGAGGTGAAGTGCAAAAGGTTTGAAATGTGTGAAATTTCTTGTGTTGAGCTTGGTAGGAAGTTTGATATGAGGTTTGAATTTTCTTAGATTGAAGTTTTATGGGAGGTCATTCGTGTTTATGTGTGTGTGTGATGACCACAATTTGTTTGAAATTTGTGTGTGTTTTGTAAGGCAAAATAGGGAGCAAGGAGCACTAAGGTGTGTGATGTTTTGAAGGGTGCATTGAGAATTCTTGAAATTTATGTGTGTTTGTGTTTTGTAAAAGGGAAAACATTGTTGTTAGTGCACAACATCACTTTCCACCTTGTGAACCAAGGGTGGAGCTTGAGGTCCAGAGGGGAAGGCACTCAACTTCCCTTGGGATATGAGTGGTTCATGTTGTTTTATGCAAATCTGCCTACACTTGTATGTGAAACCTCTCATTCTAAGTTGTTTAATTGAAAATTCCACCTTGTGAGGTGCTTTCCAAATACACTCCTACATTTCTCCAACCTTGTTATGTAAGGCACAACTTTTAGAGAGTAGGAAGCAATAAGGTGTGTGAGTTTGTGTAACGTAAAACTTTGAAAATAATTGTGCACTTCAAGATTATATTTTTCTTGTTGAAATTGCAAAAAGTTTTGCATCTTGAAATTGTTGTTGGTTTAGAAGAAGTGAATATGTTTATCAAACATATTGCTTACATAAGCATCATGTTGCATGGATTCTTCCCTAGGGTAAGCAAGGTGGTGCAACACTTGATAGCTTATGATGACCGCTTGCAATATTTTGATCATGTGAAGAAATGGGAAAACCAAGTGAGAATTGGTTGAGCCTAGGTAGATTGTAGTGTGTTCATAAAAGAAACCACTTTGGGAAATTCATCCTTAGTTTTGAAGACTATTGTCACTTAGGGGGGATTTATGGATAGTTGAAAAGTGAGGCTCAAAGTGAGGTATAAAATAAAGAAGCATTATGGATAACTCTAATAAGCAAAAAACAGAAAATAAAAATTTCGTGCCGAAATACGAATTTGTATGCTGAAACGCATTTTAAATGAATAAATGATTGGGCACCTCAATGCCAAATCTGTTGGTTTAACATGGTATTTAGATTGGGGTTACCAAACTTGATGATGCATCCCTGCAAAACTTGATCAATAAACACACCACCGTAGATTTGGAAAATGTACAAAGGAATAAGAAAAAGGGAGAATTTAGACTAAATCGAAGTTAGCTCAAACGAGATGTCAAAAACTATCCATGTCAAAAACCGACCCATTTCTTTGGAAAAAAAATTATTTTGACAAAATCTGTGAATGAGGTGGAATATGCAGATTGGGGCTGATGTGAAACCTGTTTATTTTTTTTATCTGGGAAAAAATGGGGGGGGGGGGAAGGGGGGTCAAAATCCACCGATTAGGTGCGGTAAATAAAGGAAGGTGGGAAGGCGGAGGCAACGACAAAAGGGGACCACTTGAAACAGTTCCCGGCGACTGGCGACCGGCTATGCACCGCCAAGGAGGAAGAGGAGGTGGAGCTGGAGAGACGATAAAGAGGCGTCGAGAGAGACAGAGAAAGCAACATTCTGAACACCAGCCGTCGCCTAACCCCAAAGCGTACCGATCGTTGCTGCAGTTCGCGACAGAGAGTGATTTCCAACCTCATTCACTGTTGCTAACAGGTGCGGAGCCGGTGTTTGGATTTTGGTCCGTGTTTTTTTCTTTCTTGTGTTTTGTGAGTCGTGTTTGTATGGGTAGCAGAAGAGCTCGATCCTGACGGACGGACGTTCAGGGAGTGAATATGAAAATGGCTGTTCTAATGTTCCGCCTAGATCATGTGCGTGGGTATGGCTGGCAGTGTTTTGGTCTGCCTACAGTAGAGTTCTCCCAGAGTGTTTTAGTTTGCTCGTTGAAACCCTGACAGTTGCCGCATACCTTGAACGGTGCTGCATGTGTTGAGCCTGCTGCTGAAGCTTCTTCTTAGTTATGCGGACTCTGAGCTCCCGGCCTTAGACTCGAAATGATGGAGAATTATTTTTCCAGAGGTATGATGTTGGCACTGAATTGGGATCTATATCTGTTTGATGGTCATAACTCTGATATGTATCCAGAAATTCCAGGTATGTCTGGGGATCATGGACTTGTGCATGTGGTGGACTCCAAGACTAGTTGGGACTTGAAGGTTGCGGAATCCAAGAATACTCACAAAATTTTAAGTGTGTTTTTCTGCTTCTTTGTGAAGGTGTGGCTCCTTTCTTTCTTGGTGTAGATGACATGACCTTCACGTGTTTTAGAAAGCGTCCCTGGTGGCTTAACAAAACAGCTTGTTATTGTAGTCACATGCATTTGACATTGAATGATGACTCGAATATTTTCGGGGTTTGTAAACAGATTGTTGTGGATTTCACAGCCACCTGGTGTGGACCATGCCGCATTATGTCTCCGATTTTCATAGAACTGAGCAAGAAATATCCAGGCTTGATCTTTCTCAAGGTTGATGTTGATGAAGTGCCAGTAAGTTTTTTTTTGTTTTTTCCCCCCCTGACATGCTACAATTATCTTCTTGCAGTTGGTCTTTGAGAGTAGAGTCCCTGGAAACTTGGGAATTACTGCTTCTCTTTTCAAATGTTCTGTAGATTGGACATGAAATATTCCTGAGTCGCCCAATTGTTTTTTCCCCCCCTGACATGCTACAATTATCTTCTTGCAGTTGGTCTTTGAGAGTAGAGTCCCTGGAAACTTGCGAATTACTGCTTCTCTTTTCAAATGTTCTGTAGATTGGACATGAAATATTCCTGAGTCGCCCAATTGTATGAGGACAAGTTTGCTCTTATAGAAAGAAATAAGTAGCAGTTTGAGTTTTAGGAGGCAAAGGAAAATTTGAATGGCCTTTTTGTTCAGGAAAGTGGAGGGAGTTTTGAATTTGGAAGCAATACTGGATCTGTGCAGGATGTGACATCAACATGGGAAATCCGTGCAATGCCTACGTTCCTGTTTATCAAAGAGGGTAAGCTGATTGACAAGATTGTGGGGGCGAACAAAGATGAGCTGGACAGGAAAGTGCAACATTATGCATCACAAAGCAAATCATAAACCTGAAACAGGCGGCCATGTGAAGACATGTGCAACAGCATGCTGCTGAAAGAATAATTGTGTTTTGGGCACTGGGGAGAGGATCATAGAGTTACCTCTTAAAGTTCTGTGTTTCTCTTTGAAGTTGTATCCAAGAAATCTTTGCACACTGCATGCCATTTGAGCCTACTTCATGCTTTTTCTACTCCTGTCTCCTTCCACACAGAATTGCCTTTTTTCAAGGTCTGCGGTTATGAATGATAGTACCTCCGCCTTGGATTGCTATACCATTTGTTGAGAAGTTGTTGGGGGACTTGCTTTCATGTAACCATTGGTTTGTCAGTTACACTCTGCAGCTCAAGTTGGCATTGAAAGATGTTGGGTGGAGGATTTGACATTGCCATGCAGTTGTCATGGCAACTTTCTACCTTCTTCAACATTTGCCTGACCATCTGTCTGTCAGTATGCTGCTGCTTTTTGTCATTGAAAACAAAACATGTCCCAGCATATGCACTTTGTACTCAGAAATGCACATTTTCCTTAGTCATCAAACAGGTTTTCGACATTTTTGATCCCAAAATTTTGGATAAAATGTTTTGATTAGTATGATGTTTGGTGGGATTTTGGGGAGTAAAAGGAAGATGGTCTATGACTGATGTGATGTAACCCACACACTCTGGAGGTGTTTCTTAATTGGATTTGGAGTATATATCCTTGAAAATCCCGATTAGAAAATATGAGCAATTTTACACAAGGAGTTTGCATACTCTCTCCTTTTGGGATATTCGTGCGAATAAATAATTAGTGTAGTAAGTGTATAAGATCTTTCCTTTTCGAAGAGGGATATGCACATGAATGAACATTAAGCAATTATCTACGATTAAGTGTGGAAAAGCAAATTCATGGCAGACTCTATTAAACAAAGCACCCAGAAGGGGGAAAGGAAGGAACAAAGAGAGAGAACCGAAGCGAAAAGAGTAGAACCAAGAATGTGTTGCAAATGGGCACTGGAACAAGATGTGCCAGGCCCCTCACCAATTGCAAGTAGCATTATCAAAAAGAGTAAGGGATGGGAAATCTGAAAGAATAGTAAGCGCAGAAAAGCTCTCACTTGCAATGTTGGTGTGCCTCAAAATAGCGGGCAACTGTAGCTTTATGCAGAGCTATCTGGCACCCTCTGCCCATAGAAAGCATGCAAATGCAAAATAGTTAAAGGAGAGTCACCACAGCTGTTTACTGACCACATCATGATAGCACATCAATGAAAAAAATCAATCACTTGTTGATGCAGGCAATCAACAACCTTAATGTATCTTCTTCTTAGTATTCTCAAATTACATTACTTTAAACAAGGATTACATGTCCTTTTGCCCAATTTTTTTTTTTTCATATGAATGAAATTTTGAGTGAAAATTTTACATCTTTATATTTAAATGCTTATAGTTGTTCTACTACATGACATGTTTCTTTGTTTATCATTTTCGAATAAATATGAAAATTTGAAAATGTGTAGATTCCTTGCAGATTTTATGTTGTGTCTTTATAAATAATAACAATTTCAAATCATAACCAGAAATTTATATTTTAATTTTTAAGTAATAAGCTACAACTTTTTTTAACATATCATGTACAATATAGGTCATTTATATGTGATAAAGGATCCTTGAACTTTGTAGATTTTGGGATCAAATTTGAAAAGTTGTTTGAATTTTTAAACTTTTAGATTTTCACATTTTTTAAAGTATGAATGTTTTTTGAATGTGGTTAATAAATTTTTATCATTTTAGTTTTTTCCCATCAATTTTTTTAATTATATGAATACTTTTGATATTCCTTTGCAAAATTAACTACTTTTGATGCAATAAGTGTTCACTTTCAAAAGTTCTAATAGAAACCTAAACCTAAAATTTTGTCACATGAATTTTTAGTTTGAATTCCTTGATATTCATATGAAGGAACAAGCAACAAATTTTCATGATTTCTATGATTTTAAATGACAAAACATAAATATTTCTTTAATTTTGACTAGTTTTGTTTGTTGTCTAATGCCTTTTTTGGTTCATTCGATTGTCATTACACCTAGCTAATGCTAGCCCAATTATTTGTACTTTCCATTCTTCTTTTGCAAGTTTTAAAAAAGGGTAAAACTTTAGTTTTCCATATTAAAATTAGAATTTAATATGGTCAGTTTTAATTTGTGAATGGAAAAAGTAGAAATTTCTAATATGGTCAATTTTCTTGGGAAGCATATGTCTATAAGAGAAAAAAATGTTGAAAATTCATGGGCACCTATTGTACACTTATAAGTATGTATGAAATAGTCAATGTTGGTGTTAACTATGAATAGGGTTTTGACATTTTACTCATAAATTAACAATCCCCCCTCTCTTCTAATCTTAACTTCATGTTGAAATAATAATGGGTGTCAAACATGTGTTTATCTCAATAGTGACTAATGATGATGACATAAGTGAAAATCAATATTGATTGTTACATGTACACAGGATTGGCCTAGAATGTTTGTTAATGAAATTAGTGCTAATCCAAAAATGACATTTACAAGGTTGTTTTGAAGTTTAGCACTCATCCCTTGGATATTTTCCTTACACTTTACCCCCAAATTACACCTTTTTGACATAACTAATAAAATTAAGTGGTTGATGTATATAAACAACATTAAAGTTAAATGGAGGATGATATCTTCCCATTGGTTCCTTTCAAATTGGTGCTGATCATAATAACTAATGATTTCAAAAACTTAAGGAAAGATTTGATAGCCAATAATGTCACAACATGACATTTGTTGGATATTGTTTTAGATGTTCATTAACGTTTAGAATTTGAACAATATTTGTAACATCTTCCATGATAATTTGGAATTATCTTACACTCAATGATGTATGAACCAAATATTTAGTTGAAGATAATTAATTATGTGTTACAAGTCATATGCCCCCATAAAAGAAGTAGAATGTAGATTGACATATAAATTTTATGAATCCTTTTCAATAACATCTTTTGACATGCAATTTTACAAGTTGCAAATCACATGACTTTTGTGAAAAGAACCATGCCAAGTACTTGAAATCCTCTAGCCTCTCCTTGAGGACCTCTTCCTTGTCAAGAGAAACAATGTATCCCTTTTATAAAGGGGCACTTCATTTGCAAACCTACTTATTGCATTAGTTCATAAGATTGCATTTCTTCTAGTAGGACAACTTTTATGTGTAGGGTAAGACCCTAGGCCAAGGGTGTTCTCAAACTAAGAGGCCTAAGTAAGTCAATACATGAACTAAACTTGGCATTTTAAAAACACTTTCATCCATGGGGCTTATGAGAGGTATCTATATTCTAGGAAGTTTCATGTGAAGGAACATAGATTTTGTAGCAAATTTTCTTCATTTTGTAGGATAAAAGGACTAACAACATCAGCAAAAGATTTTTTTTGGAAAAGAACTGAAAATTTCCAAATTAATAAAAAAACTAAAAAGTGTCATATTTCCATCATAGTCTCTGGGAGGCAGCAATAATATATTTTAAAATTTCCAAAAATCTCTATTATTAAATTTACATTATTGCCAAATATGGCTAGATCTTGTAGTCAATGATTTTCAATTAGGCAACATCCCAAATGTTTTTAAAAAAAACACTAGTGGGAAAAGGCCCTTGCATAAACACATTTACAAATTTCATTCTATTGATTTAAAATCTAAAAGAAAAAAATCAAATATATGAAGTGAATCTACAAAGCTTAGATAAATAGTTATGATATCTTTGGCTTGGTTATGGATCCTCATCATAGGCTTTATAGGCTTCTTTTGATGCAATACCTCTTGATCCATCTTAGGGCCCAATTATGCATTACAAACCACCTTTCAAATATACCACATATATTTGCACAAGTATTTATGTTGTTGTAGTCGCCTACACATGCACCTAATTTGTTTTGAGGAGGCAATGTTGCACAATATAAAGCCTCCCTTAAGCTTTGGGGGCGGGGGAGGGGGGGGGGGGGGGGGGGGATAAGAATAAAAACCCCATGCTTTGCAACTCCAACAAATTAGTTTGTGTGCAACAATCAAAACAAGTAAGCAAGGACACGTCCATTTCCATATTGACCTTTAAATGCATGGTAATTAAAAAGTAATTATTTGGGAATTCTAAATCAATCTTTTAAAATCTATACCATTTTGTTGAAACATATCTTGTCTTTCAATTTCAATTATTTTATGCGTAATAACAATTGAACATCATTTAAGTTTTAATGACTATATCTTGCTTTAATATGAATGCTTTCTTTGACAAAGGAAAACCATTTTAAACCTACAACTTTCTTTTCTCTTGTGAGTTTTTACAATAAATAATAATGTATTGGGCAATCCCATAATTTGGTTTCCTATATTTATTTATTTCTATGATCGTTTAATATTTGTCAAGGGTGTGTTTTGCTTGAGGATGAACTTGAGATGGAAATCAAAAAATATATTTTGATTTTATTCATGGAAGGACTTTTATTTCAGGAAGGGACAAAATAAATAATGAAAAGAATATGCATTTTGATGAAATGATAAACATAATAAACATTCTTGGGGTAGTATATATATATATATATTCAAGTATTTGGGAAAATGCCACAAGTCTTGCCAATCTAGGGTAAGCCTTGCATTGCAAGTCAGAAGTTTCTAACAAAAAGAATGGCAAAAATAAAATGGAACAAAAATATCTCCCTTTGAATCGTACATGGTAGGCCACCATCATTCAAATTTTTTTGTTAATGAAACCTAATCAAATAGAATAAAAGAAAAAAACACCCAGTTAGATCAAGAAATGGAAGTACAAAAAGAAAGGACTGTTGTCCAACAAAAAAGTTAGCAACCACAAACACAAATGCACAAATGGGAGCCACTAAACAAAAAAATAAATCCTAAACCTTTCATTAGTAGTTGAAGCATATTCAATAAGGAGATGGATGGGAAACTTGAAAGAACACTAATCCTAAAATAGACCTCCCCAACGATAACAATTTGCTTCAAAATAGAAGTGGCTTGAATTTTTTGAAGCAACACTAACATTCTCTACTTATAAAATGAACATAATATTGAAAGATGAGGGCCTCATCTCCAAAACCTTTAATTGATCATGCCATGTTAGGACATCAATGAATTTTTTTTTTTTTACATGTTCATGTAAACATTCAAATACCTCTATAATGAGAGAAAGAAACACATCCCCAAGATGTCAATTGTAATATAACTTGATTGTGGCTTGTAATGCAGTAGTCACAACTATTCCTTGATAAAAGACAACCTACAAAACTAAATCTTCTATAATGGGATTAATGATGAAAACATCAACCAAAGTGCAAACACTATCTCAAATGACCACAATAGAAAACAACAGAAGGACATGTGTATATATTCACATGAAACTCAACTTCTTTAACAATGGAAGCAAAAACATTTCAGATGACATCATGGGTACCAATCTGTTCCCCTCATGGGAACACAAAAGAAGGTTTATCCTTGTTGAATTCAAGTTAGTCACATATGCAACTGACATCCCTATTACATTAGTGCTTTTATGACTATATATAGGATTTATTTCTTAAGCAATTCAAACTTGCATATGTCCATTTAATAGAATAGATGACCTAGGGCATGAACTTTAATTGAATTCAAGTTTTAAATTTCATTGCTGAGATGTCAGGTGTTTCTTCAACTTTGATAGGAAGATGGTTTCTTTCAAAATTAGTGCAAAAAGTTTAAAGATTTAGGACAAACCAATGTAAATGAAGCAATCAAATTTAATGTTTCTTCAAAAGAAATTGGCCATTTTTTATTGGATTTTTTTGGCCAAATTTAGACTTGAGAAACTTAAATTCAACAAGGATTTGTATTTTTAAAACTGCCCAAATTAGCCAGATTTTTCATTTTGTTCCAAATCACCAGATTTTTAGATAAGTTCTAGTAGGTAGCCAAGAATATAGAAGTATTCTGTTTAAAAAAAAAATCATATATGGGGGATGTAGCCAAATTTGGCTAAGTTATATATTCTGAATGATCACCACTTTGGCTAGATTACAAAATCCTTAAAAGAAAACCCTGGTTGTGTGTCATAGGCTCCAGATGACATGCTGACCAGGCAACTGCACATCAATGAATTGCGGGTCGGATGGAAATAAGGCACGTGCAATGACCTCTAAAGTGGGGAAGTGGGGAAGATAGTTGGCAGATAGTAGTCAGGCTTATCCACCTGGGATTGGGTGATTTACTTGTCCGATGCATGAATGAGTAGATTTAAGAGCTTTTTACACTCTAACCAATTGGATTGGGAATAAGCTTCCATCATCAATGAGGTGCAGACTGCTTATTTGTGGATTGAACCTGACAAGGATCAGTGATTGCATGTTTGCAAAGAGCCCCCCTACAGCTCTGCTTTATGACCTAGCTCTTCTTCAAGATCAAGTAAACGAGAAACATGGGAAAAGCTATTTCAAAGCTTATTTGCAAATTGGGTGTTTTTTTTAACGCTGTCTGTATATACACACAAGGGTCATAGTATTGGTGTAGTACTATACAGAGGGTGTTGAGAAGGCTCGTGTGTGGGTGTGCAGAAAAGAGTGTTATGGCCTATGACATTGCTGGATTTGGTGGTCTCAAAAAAAATTTCCCTTAGTTATCTTGAGTGAAGTAGCAGTTAAATGAGAACAGGGTTCAGTAGGTTTGTGAGAATTTTAGAGGACCTATGGAAATACTAGAAAGGGATCAATATTTTCAATGTTCAGCAGAAGAGGTTGTGTGTAGGTCTGGAGATTTATTTTGCAAGCCAATAGGATTACTGGATTTGGTGCTTTGTATGCGTTTTCTTGGTTATCTTGAATGGACTAACAGTCCATATTTACAGCCGGTTCTAGAGCATTACTTGTGCACTTCGCTTTTCTTCCTTCCTTTCTTTCCTGAGACAGTGATACTGCAGAAATTGGACATCTGACATGGGAATAGAAGAAAACTTGCTAATGGAACCACTACACATATATGTAGTCAGGATCCATTCTGACTAATCCAAAGCTTGCCATCTCTTGTTAAGTGTTTAAAGCATAGTCAAATGAGTTGTGGCCATTTGGAAAAAGGAGATTCAAATCTTTGTAAGAGGCAATGAGGCCAACATTCTTTACTGTACTTTAGCCATCAGGTTCATAAAAATTTAGCCAAATTTAGCTATAGATGAGATACAAAAGCAGACAATTTAAAGAATCCATTTATACTTTGGCTTCCTGGTGGTACATGTTGTAGAAATCTGGCAACTTTAAATTGATATTTTTAACTCTGGCAAATTATGGCCATTAAACACATTTATATGTGTCGAAATCATATTTTTCAGGTCAGTAAAATGCGAAATTCACCCCCAGAAGAAAACTACTGGTTGACATTGTGTTTCCCCACTACCTTCTCTTTTTTTGGTTTGTTGAGGAAAGTGCCCAAACCTTCATCTCTTTCATTTCTTTTCTATTGTCTCATTGAATAGAAACCATTGTACTTTGAAGATGAGTTATATTAGGAATCACTCTTCAACTTTGCTAATATAGTCATCGGTACTTTGAACCTTCATGTCATCCAAAGTTATTTTGGTAGATGAAGAATTTTTAATGAGAACCATATGCACACTACTTTTATTGTTGGATTTTTAACATTTGACTGAAATTTATAAAAGTTGGAATGCATTTTTGTATGCTCTTCTCAAATACACTCAATTTACCTCTATAAATACTTCACACCAAGCACATGGATGTTACATACTGGTGACATGACTTGGCGATTAGATTGATAATGTGGTCCTCCATAAAAAATCACTAAACTTACTTGAGTGCCATTTGCTGGCAAGGCCCTTTTACCTTCTACAATCCATATCTAATTGGTCAGTCTTGTTTTCATACTTTTAAAACTTTTGTTGCTTTCATCCATTTTCTTTGACCACTAGAGCCAAAAATTGTCCCTACATCACTCTCATTGAGTCACGCCATATATCTTACACCATCAACCTTGACCAAACTTGATTTGCAAATGGCAAAATGGTTAGCTCCACTTTCATATGCCAAAGACATAGAGACACTGAACTGCACTGAATCGTTGAAAATGAACATGATCCATTACCCTTTGTCCAATTGAAATAAGATTGTGGCTTCTTTTAAAGTTACAAATTATCTAATACTCTAGGGCCTTATCATCACAACTATCTATAAATATCATAACATGGAGTCGGGTTTGGAATTGGATGAAGATAAGCCTCACTGATCTGGTCAGAAATTTAACCCAAGATTCCATGTTGCAAAGGCCATGTATGCTGACTGAATCACACCAATGTGTAAAAAGCACTGGGGAGGAGAACCCCAAGCAGTGGATGGGGAAAGGAGACCCCTTTTTACTCAGCAAAATTCATGAAACAGTCAGGAGGGAGGAGGGTCACAAAATTGGCTCCCCCTCGTCCTGAAAAAGTCATGGTGTAATCAAGTCTAAGCAAAAGCATCCACTGGTTTAGTTTGGGTTATAGGTAAAGCAATTAGGAGCAGCATTTTTTTAAAAAGGATTTGCTAAGGTAGCCTAAGTGGCTAGGTCTTATCTATCTATGGTTGACAAGTGGCATCCTCTCAAATTGAGGGTTCAAAAATAAATTCACCTCATCAAAGTCTTTGTAAAAATGTGGTATTGTGTGGTAAAAGATTCATGGCTACAATCTTATTTTGATGTGAATTTTAGCATTTAACAAATTGCACTGCAAATAAAAGTTTGGCAACCAAAGAAAATTAACACAACATAAAAAATGTGGCATGCACACAAACATAGAAGAGTCAATATTTCGCTAGGAAATATATCTCTAGGGGGAATTCAATCTTGGTCCAAATGTACCCTACCCATTGCAATTAGAAATGACTTGCAAAAACACACAACATAGTAATAATATATTCGCAAACACATATTACAAAACACAATTGCAATGCACATTGCATACAATGCCAACAAAAAAAGTGTAGGAATGAAAAGTAATGGAAAATTCATGTTGAAGGTTTTGATTTGGACCTTGCAATTCAAGCAAGAAATGCAAAAAAAAATGACAAATGTAAAGAAGGCTTAGAAAAAAACTAGTGCTTGCTGCAAAACATAGCTACCTATTTTGTTGTTCTACAAACTTGTTTCGTTATCCATGATTTGATCATAGTAGCAAATGGAAAGTTTTCAATGTATAATTTTTTTGGGTATATGTGCACACAACCAAATCTAGATGTGTCTTGTGCCTATTTCTCAACTTGTTCTTCACGAAGGACAATTTAAACAAGTACCTCTCACTTTCAACACTCCCCTAAACCATAGCCATAGACAATTCAATAAACTTTAACTATTATGAAACCTTATGAAAAATAAGATTTAGTTGTTGGCCAACAATGCCCACACTTAGTTGTAGCCAAAATTGGGGTATATAATTCCAATGGCATTCATGATTTCTTGTGAAGGGAACTTGTGATCTAACTTTTCAATCAGCCCATAAACAACATTGCTACATTGTTTGTTAACAAGTCTTCCACACCCAAGAGCCAATCCACCTTTGAACTCCAACTCAAAACTGCAATTAGTGTGCATATCTTATGTTGCATATAATGGTGACCAAAATAACAAAAAACAACATATTCAATCATATATGTGAGTTCAATACCCTAGCTATGATGTAAGGCATCATTATAATCCTCCACAATGTCCAAACATTGATTGAAATCTTTTACCCCACAATTATCTTGTTCGTCACAATATATGTGATATAAATCCCTTTCACAGGTATTTGTAGTAATAACAAAATCACATATCATAAATGTGTTATGGGTTTTAGCAAATTTGAAGAAACTTTAAATACATTCAAGCATGGAAGTTAGACTCAAAAACACTTCAATATCACACAACAACTCCAAGTTTGCCTTGGCAAAAACATGTGTAATTTGTTCTTCAAACATTTGTATCACCAAACTTGATTTATACTCAATCAAAATTCTTTGGTAGGAAAACCCATGGAGATCCAGCATGTTTTCACAAGTTTAAAAATAATAATTCCATGTTTTATGCTCCAAAAGCTCATCAAATTTGCATCTATCTTAATGTCGCTTGGGGAGGTACTATAAAAGGTGTATTAAATTGTAACAAGGCCTTAATCTTGGACACAAGTGACAACTTGGAAAGAGTCTAAGGTCCAATGGGCAACATAATGCACCCTAAGCATAAAGGGGGCATTCAAATTATAACCCTTGTTTTAGCACCTTGGAAAATGAAACTACATCAATTCCAAAATTGATGAAATCGGAAACTAGGTCAGATTTAGAAAGCCCCTTGATTTGCAACACATTTGCCACAATTGTTCTTGCCAAATTGTCTATAGTTACCCTAGTTTAATACTTGCTCCAATGTCAACTATATGGGGAAGAGTTTCCAACCCTTAACCACATAATGCACATCAAATATTGGCATTCAATAGTGGTCATTCATCAACATTGATTAAAATGAAGTTGACACTATAAATTGGAATACCTCTTTTGCAAGCACAAGTTCATGCATGCACACTTAACCATGGCCTATGCATTTGTGTCTTTCCAATGATGCTAAGGCTTTTTAGGCATTTGTAAAATAATCAAACATGTCATTCATGCTTTCATAGTCCATAGTTGGATGCCCCTATTTCAACATGTAGAAAATTGTCACAAAGTAAACAAATTTATATTTGCAATCAATGTGCAAAGCAAACCTAACTTGGTTGAG